>HG993127.1:36935779-37623279 GCA_905231855.2 Eristalis tenax | reverse complement strand
CTAGCAAGACTCACTCGGCAACACAGGAGGCACGATCTTTCAAAAGTCCGTTGTTCAGGACAGGCGGCTGGCAGCCAGATGGCAACATAGTGCATCACCAGTCAACTGTAGCCAACACCAGAAGGAGCCAGACGAGAGCCGTCTACGGTGTGCACAACAACTACCGCAGAGCAACCCTCGCAAGGATAGACCCATAGCCGTGGTTGCGACGGAGAAGATGAAATCTGCATCAGAGCACACACAGATCACAGGATCATTCTCGTGACCCGATGAATAGGAATTACGATCGCCAGAGCAAACGAATACAAACAACACTCTATCCCATAGTGCGTCGGATAGCGGTGATATACCAGGGGCACACCAGAAATGAGGGCAAATAAAAGAACGAAAGGGATTTTATTTACTAGCAGTCAATTACAGTCCACTGAGAGGTGAAGAACTTAATGTTCGATAAGTGCAGTTCAGTTGTATTTTCATGTTCTTAACTCAGCTACTGAACATCCGTACAATTGTTAGCATAAGCCGACGACATTGGCACGTTTGGTCGAACACAGCGAACCGTCAATGAGGCGTATGCTGGCATTGAAACGGAGGCGGAACGCGAAGAGAAAGGACCCACAACATCGACGACTCGGCCAGAACGTCACCATAGGCTGCTGTAACTTCGAGGTAGTGAAGGACTTCGTCTACGTAAACAGTAGGAACAACATCGGTACCCTGATTAAACGCAGAATAACTGTTGCCAAACACTGTCTTTTTTTAGGCAATTAAGCAGTAGAGTCCTCGGTCGAAAGACCAAGCAAAGACCTTGATCATCCCTGTCCTGCTCTATGGCGCGGAGGCCTGGATAGTCTCAAAAGCAGATGAAGAAGTCCTTCCTGTTTGCGTAGAGGGCTTTTGGAGAAGATGATGGGAGAGAAGATGGCTAGGCCATGTAGAGCCCATGGACAACACCACTCCAGCCCAAAGAGTCCTCGACTCCGTACCAGTGCGACAGAGCAATAGAGGACGACCATGGAACGGATGGCGCACACAATATGAGAAGGACCTCAACCAAATTGGCGAAATTGGAGGCAGCTGACTAAGGATCGTGCCACCTGGAGAGGCATGTTGGCTGAGGCCCAGGCCCACCCTGGACTGTAGCGCCACTGGAAGAAGAAGAAAGTCCACTGCCTGGGGATATCATTGAGAAGAACACATGGTAAACACGAAAGGTCGAAAGCCTTGTTATATACAGCAACTACCTTCGATTTATTCGAATTAAGACGCAGATCTTCTCTTAATGACCGATCATAAATTCGAGACAAATCATCGTTCGAATAATTAATTGCACGTTGACTTGGAAAAAGTCGCTTCGTCGGCATGTATGTGAATTTTGCAGTACATTTAAAAATGTCAGGCAACTCATTTGCGTATAGTGAAAAGAAAGTAGGACCAAGGATAGACCCTTGCGGAACTCCACTTATCACGTTAATAAGACCCAAAGACCTATTACCAACGATTGGGCATTGTAAGATACGATGAGATGAGTTTAATGGATGAAGAAGAAAAATAAAGATGCCTACCAACAAAGGAGAGAATGATTGACTGTGTCAAATGCCTTGAGAAGTCAAGAAGTGTTATCATCCAAAGCCTGTCGTATTTCTTCAACCTCTAATAGAAGAGCCGACATTTCAGCTCCTTCTAGATCGCAAACCCGACTGACTGGGCACTAGAAGCAGTGATAAAATCGGCATTCAGCTTTCCTGTTCGTTCTTGCGTGTCCGTTGTTTGGGGTAGAACTGCTAAACAGCAGGTGAAATTCATTTCCGTGTCCCGTATGCAGGGTATCCGTGGTGAAAGTTTCGTTCTTTATGCCGGGACCATGAGAAGTTGTCCGAAAAGGGAGGCATCCCTTATAGGGGGGTGTCCGCAAAGAGAAGTTTCACTATACTAGAGAAGTTCCACTATACTGTTTGGGCCTACGAATCGTTCATGCCGATATCCCGGGCTATTAGTATCTTGGCAAGTTTAACGCATCCTTGGCTGCAACCTAAAACCATCCCCCCGGCGTTACAGTCGACGCACTTGCCAACTACGCCACGACGCGTCGGTGGCAAGTAGCTTATAAAACCTTAAATGACAGAAAGTAGTAGCAACAAACAAGGAAATAGAGCTGAAATGACTTGCAGTCTTCCTGACTTCGCGTCCCAATCTTAGCAAAGCAACGGATGGGAGAGGCGTGTTAAAAGAAAAAGCACAACTCATTGAAATAATGACTGTCGCTGGAATTACTTCATCGCCATTAAATATAGACTGAGATCCCAGTTTTAATGACAAGATCCGGCAATTGTGTACGTGGGGCAACTAAGGCGGTTAAGGGGGTGATTATCGCCCGTTCCACATAAACTAACGTGAGATTCCAAGGAGATTAGTAGTAAACTTTGAATCAAAACATCATACTGCTGGTCTGATAGCACACCTCATCGTTGACATCCCCATCCTCAGTCTCTATCAAGTCCCATCTCCTTCACTTGATCTCGATCGTGACACGCGCATTCGTTCCGATAAGAAAGTCACACTCACACTTTCGCTACGCATTCTCAACCAAACTAATGACCTTCCCAGTCGACCGAAAATTTCAATTAAATTCGCATCAATATGAGCTGAGGAATTTTCCCATGCAAACAAACCACCTAACCGCAGACGACCGACCGAGAAAGAGAAATCTATCATCTCGTGTCGGATGTGCAGCGTCGGTCGCAGATACCCGAAATGATTATTTAAAAATGTAGTTTCACTTTTCAACCGGATGCCTTGTCGAAGGCGGCTCGGCTCGGCGGCGGCGCGCGGTCGTCGAGCCCAACGTCGAGATGCGAGCTTCGAATAATCCGAATAAAGGCCAATTAAATTCGACTAAGGCAGCACCATCAATTTCGATTTTAAATAGGAACACGACCCACTACCGATCGGATTGAAAGTCATTGTTTATTAATTATAATTACCAGTTCGCTAACCGTTAAGCTGTATGGTGCCTTTGTTCCTACACCCTGTTGCTGCCGATCGCATTGTGCGCGGCAGCGGCCCGATTTCCACGGAGCATGTACTTTCTTTTTGTGCCCAGCCACGGCGAGAGAGAAAGACAACACAATGGGGGCAGAGAGTGTGGGGGGTGGGGGTGTGAGGGAATGGAGGACGAACATGCAACACCTACCTGAAGAGTTTGTAAATCATTGCTGAACCGATGCGCGCTATCTGCGTCCGATTTGGCGGTGGATTGCCGCTACTCCAACACCATAGGAAGTGTACGACCAGTTCGAGCATGCAGGCCTTTCGGTTTATTTTTTTCTTTTTGTTTTGACTACGTTCCGACACAATCAAAATAAAGTTTCGGGCCCGAATCGCTTCTCGGAAAGGAACTAACCACTATGACACATACACTCCGCTCACAGCACAGCGAACCACTAGACTACGGTACACTCGCAGTGGGTTTGCGTACCGACCGTCTTCGTTGACGTCTTTTTCTTGGCCGGTTCACGTTGCCGACTAGAAACTGGGCCAAAGCACTCGGGTGTTACTCTGTCTTTCTCTCCGTCCATTCCAACTGGAGTTTACTTTCTTTCTTTCTACCCCGAGCTACTCCACAGCGACCAGAGAGCCGTTGTTGTTGCATTCCAGACCAAAAAAAAACCGCCAAATTGTTTGAGTCCACATTGACCGCTGTCGCGCGGCTTCTTCGGGTTGCCTCAGCCCCGAGGGGGGTTTCTTAATTTTACTTTCATGCCTTTTCTCAATTTTCGGCACGAAGCTCGTGTAAGTATTTATCGGAGACGAGATATTCAAAAAGAAAAAAATGAAGAAGGAAATCAAATAACTGTCGATGTCGGTGGAGTTCATATGCGCGGATGTCGAATTCCAAAAGACGCAAGTGGAGTGTGGAGACAGACATATTCGCCTGTGAACAGTTACGGCGAACAAAGAATGATGGGCTTCTGCGCGATGTGACCTCTGCCTTCGGTCGTGGTCCCGGGGTCCGTGAAGACGAACTTCGCTGGAGAAGAGAAGAGATCAAAGGAGATGATGGAGTCATAAAATGTTTGCCAACAGGAAGCGACCGAAGATGTGCAGTTGGAATGGACTGAGAACTCTTTAATTGACTTGAACAGGTTCTGAGGGTTTTCCTGTTAAACATTGCTTCACCGCAGCACTATTGTTTGAAATCATTGAAGTCGCTGGCAAGTGTGTCATCTTGTGCCCGTGAACTGGAGATCTGCCATTCGCTTTGCTGCGCTCATCTGAGATCAGGAGGCAAAGTGGCAGCTTCAATGGGACAAGCGGTTGGCATTGCAGGTAATAATCAACAAAAGCGAGGTGAGTGTGGAAACGTCTGAGGCAAACTTTGAAATAAACTTATTGCCTGATGTTTCGGTATTCTACCTTTGACAGATCACGCGTCTGTCGTGGCATGTGTCAAAGTCTGACAGTTGCTCAGTTAGAACTAGAGGAGAGTTAGAGGACAGACTTACGCCCGAGCAGCACTTAGTTAATGGTGATTTGTGCATTCGATCGGCTGGACTAGGTGGGATGATGTCTGAGGTATAGGCAACTTATTTATTTATGCGTGGCAAAAACAGTGGTTGTTGAGGCTGCAAATGTCTGTCATTTTCCTCGTGAAAAATAGTACAATGAGTGCAACTTGGGTGGCATCAATGAATTGGTCGAAGAAAAAAACCAAAAACCCAAACTACCACAGTCCGTAGGTGTCTGTGGAGTTATGGAAGGGAATGCATTAAACAAAGACAACGAACAAAAACAATCAACTGTTGCGAGATATAATATTTACATAACGAGGATCTAAATGATGATGAACAAATGATAAACTC
This sequence comes from Eristalis tenax, assembly GCA_905231855.2. Lineage (NCBI taxonomy): Eukaryota > Metazoa > Arthropoda > Insecta > Diptera > Syrphidae > Eristalis > Eristalis tenax. The sequence continues at coordinate 37,618,417 of HG993127.1, read as the reverse complement.
CCTTTTAATGGACACCGTCTTCAGTGGACGATTCTTGTAAGTGGACAGTGACAATTTTTGGGTAAAAGCTTTCCCTTAAGTGGACGGTATTTGTTATTAACATGGGTTTCCTTCTTCTTTCTCTTTTTTCCTTCTATTTAGGTGCCGGGACATCGCAGAGAATTGCGAAGCGGACGATCTCGCTTGAAAGGGCACCACCTCAACACTCTTTCCGGGTTTGGAACTGCCGTCCATGCCTATTGCGACTGCAAAACATCTAATAAAGCTTGTAGATGGTCTTCTGGCCCTAGGTGCCTCATCACATAGCACTTATGGCCTAGTTTCTATTCAAAACGCTCACACGACCTGATTAGAATGTGTAGGCCGCATCTCAGAACTCTCATCGGAGTCTAAACCGGGCACTGTGACATTTTAATTCACACCTCCAGACGGGGTATCGCCTACAACGATTTTCGCACAAGTTGCAGGGATGAAGGAGAAGAAGAAACCATTTCAGACCTTCTCTGCAATAGCAGGGCCCTCCTATCGCTCAGAATAAGTCACTACTTGACCTGGGCTCCAATCAACAAGCCACCTCCAGACGGGGTATCGCCTACAACGATTTTTGCTCAAGTTGCAGGGATGAAGGAGAAGAAGAAACCATTTCAGCAGTGCCCTCCTATCGCTCAGATTAAGTCACTTCTTGACCTGGGCTCCAATCAACAAGCCTCTCCAGCTGGCACGATCTTAAGCCGTCAGCCTCCAAATTCGAACGCCAAGTTGGTTGAGATCCTCTTCCACTTGTGTGTGCCACCGTGGGCGTCCTCTATTGTGTTGTCCCACTGGTTCGGAGTGGAGGACTCTTCTGGCTGGAGCTGTGTTATCCCAGCCAAAGTCTCTTGGACACCCCATATTTCTACGACTCGACAAATCTAACCAACAATTTTGGCGAACCCCACATAATAATGCGTCAGTTATTGAAAAGGCTACATACACTGTCAATGCTGGTCTAATTACACAAGATTTTACTTATCCCCGATGCACTTTTCTCCCGTGTTGCCACTACGATGCCATACCATCGGATGGATTATTTTAATGTTATTTTCATTTAACGAAGATTGGGCATAGTCAATTCATTCTCTAGCAGGTTGGCTTAGCGCTTCGGATTGTGGTCCACATTGTCGTCCACTAGAGCGTTCCATGAAATAAAACGCGAAATGTACGCTCCGCACAAAATGCGGCTGCCCTTAGTGAAAGTGTTACTCTATCGACCAGAAATGAAGTATGATGGAGATGCCTAACTTCTACCTCTCTTGCCGCTCGTATAATTTTCTAAAGCCCAGCAGAGAACGGCTGAATAACTGTCAAAGAGCCTCTGAAATTCGTAGATTGACTAGGGGTCAATCGGCTGTGAAGTTGGGCATCTCTATAAAACTTCTCTTGCTCATCAGACTTGTCACTCATGTTCTCTCGAGCACATTACAAGGATAAAAGAAGGAGAGCATAGAGAGACAACAGTAATAACGTCAAGGTAACAAAATATTTCTTAGACTGCAACGTTGAAGGATTCTAAGGGATTTACAGATTTGGAGGAAACATGTTTCATTGAATTCAAAATCTCCTCTATCACACGAGTTGATGTTCCTACAAGATTCAAAATCTACAAATTCGAGTCATTTTTCTGATCAATCCAGGCGTGTCATGGAAGGAGTAATGCTGAGCCTTCCCTGTAAGATTGGCCAAGCTGGGTCAATCTTGAAACAGCTTGGTACATCTGTAATCAGGAAGGCCGAGCTTGGTGTCAATGCCTAGTTAGCAGTTTGCGACTCAGTATTTATTCCCACTCCCACCTAAAGTCATGCAATTTGGGTCCGAACTCGGCTCGGCTGAGATTGCTTCTTGCTATTGTGGGGATTACAAAACACGATAGTACGCGAGGAACTCGCTCAATGTTGCTGCTTCTTCGAACGGAAAGGGCTATGCTTCGGTGGTTTGGTCACTTAGTCCAAATTTCCCCTTCATCACGACTTCCGTGGTGGATCCGATTCCAGCAGCTTGGCAGGCCCAGGACGAAGTGGTTGGACCAAGTGCAAAAATTCGCTTGGGCATAACTCATGATGAGTTAGAATCGATGGCCGAGGATTGAGTTGCCTGGAGATCTCTCGGGCGTGGTATATCCCCGCGACCCCTTTAGTGGAGCCTTCGGGTCAAAAGATGATGAAGCTTAACACAGCAGAAGGCATACCAATTTCTAATGCATGAACATTCCATTGTCGAGTTGGTGTGTTCGCTTTTTCTCTCTTGAGTTGGGTGCTGTGTGTGTCGTGTTCAATCAGAATGAATATTTTGTTTGACAATGCCACTCAATCCATGGCAAACCCTTACTTATTGACGATGAAAACGAAAACTTCTTTGTTTATGTTTATGTTCGATCCTACACTCAGCTAAACCAGCAGATAAGCTTGCACAGTGAAAACGGGCAGTCTTTCAAACGGTCTGCTCCACACTCGCGGCCTTGTCTTGGAGGTCTTAAATCGAGTCTGCATTCATCCTGGCAGAATGTGTCTGGGTTGGTTTCTACGACTAGACATGTCTTCGAGTTGCTGGAGGGCTAACATATGGATCTGGCTGGTTTAGCGGTAACAAATTGCCACAAAACAAGTTTGCCGCCAGAAATGAAGTATCATAGAGACGCCCAACTTCACAGCTGACTGACCCCTAGTCCATCGACGAATTTCAGAGGCTTTTTGACGGTTATTCACGAATAACGTAAATGCACAGTGGATAAACACTGTATTTGGCATTTTTTGACAAATATGCTTCGTCTTAAAACAAAAAGTGCTTCTCTGCATAGCCCTTGTGGTGACATTGAGTTGTAAGTCTTCTTAGCGGACGACAGTCAAATTTCCTTGTCCTCAATTTTTATTTCCCGGTCATTTGTTGGCGTGGTTTTGCGTTTCGTTCCGCAAGCATTTTTTAAACTGTTACGAAGTTCAAATAAATCCTCCTCATTCCATAGTTCATAAAATTGGAATGTCCTTGGCCAAAAGTTCCCTCACTTCAGACGTTAGGGGTTGCATAATAATATCCACGCATGACACCACGCAAAACATAGCATAACGACTGAAAATTCAAAACTAGGTTTTATGTCAATAGCTCATAAATTGATGCCGAAAGTAAACGCAAAAAAATGTAGTTTTGTCGATCTGCCAATGTGGCGGTACAAAAAGAAGAGTGCACTTTATTTTGTCGCGTTGCAAATGGAACCGATGTAACACAGGGACAGCTGATCAACGTTGCCGATGCGACATGATGTTGCCATTGTGGTACGACCTCGTGATACGGCACCTTGGTGAACATTTTCGATATAAAAAGTAAGCGTTGCAACGAAAGGTTTGAATACTCGCTACGTTTTGATAAACATATGTTCTTCCTCCAATTGTCCTTAAACCCTCGTCCAATCCAAGTGATTATCATCTGTACAGTACAGTGGTGTGTACTGTGTACAGTAGCGTACTTTTGCACTTGAGCCGCTGGTTACTGTACCTCTTACACGGCTTACTTTGGAGGATCATAGAAAGAAGTTCATGCACTGAGTAAGGTCCAATATGCGGCTCAATTGCAGAATAAATCTACAGTAGCTTCTTCATCCTCGTCCCTACAGCGTCTGCAAAATGCTTTGTAGGGAAGGCCTGCCCTAGAGGTGTGAGTTCTAATGGCGCAGTGGCCGGTTATATGGCCGATGAGAGTTCTGAGATTCGACGTTCTCATTCTGATTAGCCTGAGTGAGCCTTTTGGAGCGAGAGTAGGCCAAAGGTGTTTAGACGACTTACCTGAGCAAGCGTTTCAAGTTTCAGTAGATGTTGCATGGATGGTTGGTCTCCATCCGGAAAGAGTGCGAGACCAGTGCCCGAGTTCGTCCACTTCACGCTTCTCTGGGATGTCACAGTGTCCCGGCATCCACATAAGATTGATGCTAAAATACTTGGCGGCAATTAAGGGACGTCTTGGAGTTAAATCAACTTGATATCATTGTTTTTTCAGCCAGGTCATAGCTTTCGTTATCGCTACAGTTTCTGCCTGTAAGGGCGGTACGCGAAATGATGATTGGATGCTTAGATCGTTAGAATAGACCGAGGCACACCGCCTTCACCCATCTGCGATCCATCTGTAGGGATTCGCAGAGAAGCGTCTGGTGTACGATCTGGGGGGATGCTCTCGACGAGGTATTTTGTACTGATGAGCTCGGTACTTTTGGATCTACATCTGCTTAGGGTAGTGGAGGGCCAAGAACGGAGGTCTTCCTTTGCTCGGCGATGCCTGTCAGCCGACTACGTGAATCGGCAGAAGATTGTGTAGTAATTTCAGAGCTGCGGGCGACGTGTGTGTGTGTCCTTAACGCTCCACTGAAGCATACACCGTCTATCAAGCAGTTGACGTTCTTTTTGCAAGTCCATACTATTTCGCAATTTAATCTCAAAGTTTTTCACTTTTGTTGAATTGGCTTAAAATCGAACGCTTATCCGAATCCATTCACACTCTTGCGGAAGACTTACGACTTAGAAGACTCTGCGCTCGTCAGTATTCTAAGCCACCTCTCGCGTAGTCTGCTTGTGGTTATCATGCATCGCACGACTCCGCAGGAGAGATCTTGAATATTTATGAATAGATGAGTGGATCTCAGACTGCGCACACTGTCGTTAGTGGCGATTCATCAAGTTGTTGTTTCTGAATGTACATTCCAGTTCCAGTTCCTCTTCACGGAACAATTAAACACCCAACCAAGTAAAGAAACACTTCAAAAAAGTGAGAACATTATTCAATTTAACAGGTGTCACATTTTCAAATCCCTGAAATCCGTTACGCATGGCGACGATGGATGGGTCGGATGAATGTTTAGTTGGACAACGTTGTTTCAGTGCACATGGTTCCATTCGTCGGGCATATCGATGAGCGATCGTTAGTAATTTTTGGCCGCACTGTTGTTGGTTTACCACAGAGTTTTGCAAAATGTGGATTGCGCCAGTCAGTCGTCTTAAAATGTGCAAACTCTACCACGAGACGATATCGAATGCTGAAGCCTACTGATATCGATTCAGCTGGTGAACTCTCTTCGAGGATCTTCTGAACGCACACAAATGTTTGTTTGGAAAGACTCCGACGACAAACAATGTTTGCAGTCACAATGCTTTCTCTTCGCCCTTGGAGGCTCTCATTCAAGATGTTTGAGTGGCCAAAAGGATCAGCGAAAAATGATAAAATTAAAATCATCATCATCTTCTGACCCGCATGCTCCACTAAAGGGGTCTCCGGGGTAGACCACAGACGATAGATCTCCAGGCAACTCGATTCACAGGATCTAAGTGAGCCACAACTGCTACAGTGGTGGCAACCACCTCAACTAAACCTAACTCGATCCTCCGACATAGACTCTAACTCATCAGGAGGTATGCCCAAGCGAGGATAACCAGACGAGTTGTTGGACATGGTCCACGTACCTCATCGTGGTTCTGAGAAGCAGTAGCCTACCTGATGAATTCGCATTCAACAACAGCCTCGTGATGAAGGAGACATTCGTGCTACGTGACCAAACCACCGAAGCATAGCGCTTTCTGTTCGAAGAAGCAGCTGCTCAATGTTCAGTTCCTCGCGGACTGCCGTGTTTTGTAATTCCTCGCACGACCATAGGTGAAATACTGAGTTGAAAACCTCTAACTTGGCTTTGACACCAAGCTCGGCCTTCCTGATAACGGATCTACCAAGCTGTTTCAAAATTGACCCAGCTTGGCCAATCCTACAGGAAAGCTCAGCATTATTCCTTCCGTTACTCGTGAAAAAGACTCCGAGTTCCTTAAACTTCTCCACCTGCTTCAAAGGGGCTCCATTAACCCATTGCATTGAACAGTCGTTCTGGAAATGCCCATAACCTCCGATTTGGCCACTTCATCCCAGCATCAGCACATACGGACAAAAATAGAGTGCGCGCTGGAATCACGTCTGGGAAGATGATGACCCACCCTCAACTCTTCCAATGTGAAACATTCCTGGCCTTGGCTGCGCTGCAACATCCAGTCCATATGTACAATGAAAAGGAGAGGTGACAAGACGCACCTTTGGCTCCCGCGAGAAGCAAATAAAGTGTGTTTGTTAAAGGGTCTCTCTGGCTACAACGAAGAGAGCTCACGTCCCCTTCCCCTTCATGACCTTGGCTTGAATAGCAACAAATTTGTGTTGATATACCACCGTTAACCCGAACACAGCTGCTACAGTTTGTGAATATAGACTGAATGGCCCACAGGAGGGGACCATCAATCCTGTACTCCTGCAGACTTAACATCGAGGGACTCGGTCATATGCCTTTTCCAAATCTACAAAACAACTGTAGATGGTTTTGGTATACTCCCCAGCTCACGTTGTACTTCTCCCGTGACGAAAGCCGCACTGTTCATCCCCCATCCTGTGCTCGACCATAACTCTAGAACGCGCTTCCAATACTTTGGCGCAGACTTCTTCAGCATTGGTTGCTCATGTAGGTGCTCTCTAATGTATTTTGGGGTCAGTATTATTTTTCAATACACGAATGGCAATTATGTACTCTCTGGACTGGCACTTAAGCCATGGCAATCGGTGGTTTAAGTGAAACCACTACCTTAGTGGAGTGTGAGTTTGTCCATGGATCGACACATAAGCTCGCGCTTTGAAAACGGGCATTAGTCAAGGGTTTTCTTGGTGAACTTGGTGACATGCTGGAATTCAAGGAAACAAGGTGGTGGGGAGGAGATGTATGCGTATTCGCAGCATTATAAGGACATAAACTAGAAGGCGAAGCTCTGAAGCCAGAACTTGAGGGCTTGGTCTTAGTACTGGAGCAACACTGCGAGGAACAAGAGATACAACATCACTGATCAGTTTTAGTAGCAACAATGCACGCATGCTAGTTGGAGTGCTTATCGGGCACTGTGCCGTAGGTAAACATGCGAGAGAAGCTGCCGAGATGAGGAAGAATCAGACGCATGCGGGAGAAGCTGCCGAGATGAGGAAGAATCAGACGCATGCGAGAGAAGCTCCCGAGATGAGGAAGAAACAGAGTCCACCATCTGCTCAACGATTGGCCAGACTAGATGGTTTCTACTAAGACATGTCTTCGTGTTGCTGGAGGACTAACATGTGGATCTGGCTAGTTTAATGGTAAAAAATTGCCACAAAACAAGGCTGCCGCCAGAAATGAAGTATCATAGAGATGCCCAACTCCACAGCTGACTGACCCCTAGTCCATCGACGAAATTCAGAGGCTTTTTGACAGTAATTCGTGAATTTTTGACGGTTATTCACAAAATAACGTAAATGCCGTTCTCTGAATGGTCAATTAGGCTTTAGAAAACGATATAAAAAATTGTTGCCAAAAATGTTAAGGGGCAAGAGCGGTCGAATTTTGGCGTGTCTATCATACTTCATTTCTGCTTGCCGCCATGCGACTTAAGTCGCAATTTGACCCATTTTTTACAACGCGGCGCACCGAGAGACCATAAAATGACTCGGGCGACTATTTTATGTGAAACATTAATTTCACAAAACACGTCTTTAATTCTCTTATAAGCAATAAATTCAACACTAATTATAAGAAAATGCATGCAGCACTTCTAAACATGATACAACCTTAAAATTGGTAGCGATTTCGGACAGTTGCGACTTTTTTGTTTGACCCGAGACACTTTTTTGTGCGACTGTCTCATATTTTTCAGCGGCAGCACTGGCACAAAGAACCCATTGGGCTAAGGAAGCCCAAGAAGGCCATAAAGCCATCCAACCTTCCCACCTACCTAGACAAAGATGCACGCAAAAAACTGTGGTCGGGAGGGCTGGAAGTCTGGGGATCTACGGCTTTGGGAAGTTTTTCTTTCCACCAAGATATAGACCCAAAGCAGAGAATGCACAGAGATGTGCAGGAGTGGGCACTCCAGCCTCCAGACGTCAACCTTTGGACGATCTTGGGCAAGATAATCCCATTGCAGGCCCGGCGCGTCTTAACGTCTTTCAATGCATGAATGGGGGAAAATCCCAGGCAACCCTTTCGCAACCCGTCCTGAGCATGGCGCTTTGCGGCAAGGAGCCACTAAGTTTCTTTTTTACACCAAACTCAATGCATACTTTCTTAGGGCTTGCACTTTATTTCGTTGTTTATGGAATCGTGTGCATAAATAAGTAGAATGCCTAAATTGTTGCCCTAAACGTAATGAAATGTGTAACATTGACACTTTTTATCAAAAATTCTATGAAAAAAAAGCGTAACAGCGCTTTAAAGATAAACAGAATGTGCTGCCAAATATTGCTTTGCACTTCGTCTTGTCCGAGAGTGCATGTAGACCCTATTAACTCAACACAGTGGCGCAGTTCAACCGATCGAAAAATTGTCTAACTACGACCCATTAAAACGATCAAAGCTTGAACACTCCCAAGCAGCCATGAACATAATCAGATTGACATAAATTTCGTGAACATTTTCCAGCGTTACCCACAGAAGCATTTCTTTCAAAAATTAATCCACTTATCGTCACGGCTTGAAAAGCACGTGTAACCAACAAAACTCGGTTCCGAAAGAAAGGTCTCAAAAGAAAAGGTTCCACTTTCTTTCGGTTTCATCTCACTTTCGCTATCTGTGAACTTACCTGATCAGAAACAAGAGCAGAGCAACGCCAGCGATTATACCGAAAATCAATAGGGTCCACTCCCACGGGCCGAGGCATTGATCATCAGCAGTCGCAGCCGCTAGTGGTGCCTGCATCTGTGTCGCGTTCACAGGCATCATCTTTTCTGGTGTCATTTCACTTTTTGTGTTTTCTTATATTCCTCTTTTGCACTGTACGTCTGTGTAGGCTTTTTATTTTTATTTTCCTTCGCGTTGACTTAGGTTCCAAGCACAATGTTGTGACAACACACACGTCAAAAACAAAATCAAAATTGAAATGAGAAAGCCACTGCAAGTGTCAACCGAAGTTCGAAATACCGTTTCGAATACGAGTTCGAAATGTCGGAGTAGGAAAGGACGGACCGGTGAGCTGATAACCTGCGATCAGGTTCAGCGCCAAGTGTAAACTGAATGCGACTGAGGGCTGCGCACAGTGAACAACGAGTCAGCGCCGTGCCGTCGAGTCAGGTTCGGTCGGTCGCTCTTTGACGAGGAGGGGCGTAGGGCAGGGAAAGCGGAAGAGCCCGACTTTGAGTGGGGAAAAGCAGGATGGTAAGAGTTTGGTGCTGCCGATCGTCTCGTGGATGGTCTCATCCGATTTTATTGAGTTTCAGCTCATTCGCATCTATCCACGGTTTCGAGGTGTGCGCGACGGCCTGTTGAGGAGCGCTCAGAATGGCTCTGACTTGTGGAGCGTTTGGGACGCATGAATGGACCGCGGTTGAGTCACACCAGTCGGTTGGTGGGCGTGGAGCGGTGGTCGGGTCTCCGAATCGAAACGAATTCACGAGATGTGAAATATTCAGTGAGAGGTAATCAAAACAATTAGAAAGATCATCTACATGCCGTGTTTGTGGATTTTTTTCCTTTCCTCACAGTAGGCGACTAATTGTCGCCGCGGTGGTGGCGGGTATTTGAGCTTGTGGCAATCTGGTTTGCTCAAGTAGCCGCTGGCGACTTTTGGACTTGTCGCGTTCGAATCAAGTCGAATCTCTGTGGATGCAGGTGGCTGACCGATTTTAAGTAGGTTCAGACCAGCATTCAATGGGCGGTCGATTGGGTAACACTTCAACGTCCAAATTGAGTAAGATGCGGACGCATTTGAATAGTTTTACATATTCATGCATGAACCTGTACTGTGGCGCAAGTCTCGTGTGAAAGGCGGGCGGTAATGTGCCGACGTGTGAGTGACATTTCAAGAGTCACAATGGACTAGACCTATTTCTGACCGTACATAGCCTCCCATCTGATAAACTGGTTCCAATGTCCTTATTTCGCATTCAAAAGCCAAGAATTCGACCTCTTTTTGGTTAAGCGTCGGATGGGATTAAGAGAAAGGCGGAAATGTGAGTGTCTCCTGGGAGATGACTCTAGGTCAGTTACGACAGACATTTTGACAAGAACTCTATGCCGGCTAACTGACATGGAATGATGTCAGGGAGATGCCTTCTGCGCATCGTATCGGATGGACATGAGACAGGCGATGGAGTGGAAACAGACTAGACGTCTCGAAGGATCTGGGCAACGCATACATCTTCTCGGTTAACGAATCATGTCTTACAGGCGGGGTCATGGGTAGAGACAAGGGGAATAATCATCAGTTCAGATAACCATGCTCTAATGCATTCACATCCTACCCGCGAAGACCATGCAGAACTTCGGGCTGTTTGTTGAAGAGCTGGCCATATACAATATTTACGCATTCACCTTAACCGCAGCAGACACTGTGAAATCCTGGGAAATTTCGAAGCCGATGTACTCGCTGGCCACTGTACCGACTCACCACTTCTTCCAAGTGGAGGTTAGGGTAGATGGGCTGACTGCCGATGGGTAGCAGTAACGGATCAACGTCTAGACCTCACTCGTTAGTCCTTTCGTTAATTGGAAAATGGGAGACAGCATAATATCCCTGATCATGGATATATATTTCCCAGAGGCCGCGATGGCAACTTCATCAGCATAGGCAATGACCTACCATCCACGTATTTTGCCACAGCAACATATCCGACGCACATATCCGAATCCAATAAGCGCGGCTGTCCATATGACATTTTGGGCATTATAAGGGGACCTTGCGTCGTTGCCACATGCACCTTGAACATGGATCTATCTTGCAATGGCATCTGGAGATAGATGGTGGAGAAGCGCATCTTCTTTAGCGCCCTGTCCACTCGAAAAACACGCCACTTAGGCGCTTACTTCTTAGACACATTAAGTAATGCCACCGTCAGCCATCTCAACCGACTGGTTTTCCGACTAGAAGTGGGTCTATGCTGGACTAAGTGTGACTGTTCCTTGCAGTCAGCCACTTGAACCTAAGCTCGGTTAGAACAAATTGGCAAAGACCTGAAAAAAGAGGCAGGACAAAGTGTTACGTGTTATTCACGATTCTCTGATTGGTCAATTTGTTAAATATTGCAATAGTAGTTTACACCGCACCTAAATCCATCATTTCGGGAAATCCAATTTTGCTTTCCCACTGGAACTGATTTATTTTTCTGATTTGCGATCAGAAATTGGAGGAACTTAGGTACTAATTCAGACAAATTGATAATATTGCCGACTCAATATTTTGTAATTATCATTCGAAATGATTGATTGCTTTGTTGACAGCTGTTGTTTTGTTCTTGTCAACTGGCTGAAAAGCCATTACATGACGTGCTGAATTCGTGAAGAGGTCTGTTTGATTTGACAAGCTTACAAATGCAGCGACGAAATTCAACATTTGGAAGTGTTGGAACATGTTTGGCGAAATGCTGAACATTTGTTAAACAAATCTTAAAACTAGCCGAAATGTTGGATTTAGGTGCGGTGTAATCGTACCACAAGATCCCATAACAGAGAATATGGCAAAAATGAGCCACTTTTAAGGATAAGTAGAGTTTTTCATGATTATGCACAACATTTGCATCTGTCTGCTAACAGATTAAATGTTAAAAGTACCCTCTTAAGCCTGGTTATTTATTTATTATTGTTGAGGGTATGTAGCACCGCTGCCTTAAGATCCATTGGGCCCCCTTACTACCTTGCTCTCACTTGATTTCCATCATAAATGGTTAAATTTGATGCCGATGTTGGTTTTGAATAAAACACAAATTATTTCGGAAATTATTGTCATTTCTTTTTATTGTGATAATATTGGTATGGTTCAATTATGTATGGAACAAAATATCGGCCAAATGGCCGTCGGTCCAAATTTTCGATGACGCTGAAGCATAACTAAGGTTCTATGCCGTTAATGTGCCGAATTATCTCGTCCTTTCGCTCTTGAATTGTTGCTGGCTTATCGACGTACACCTTTTCTTTCAAATAACCGCAAAGAAAAAAATCCAACGGTGTCAAATCACCTGATCTTGGCGGCCAATTGACATCGCCACCACGCGAGATAACACGGCCATTGAATTTGTCGCGCAAAAGAGCCATTGTTTCGTTAGCTGTGTGGCAAGTGGCACCGTCCTGTTGAAACCACATATCGTCCACATCCATATCTTCCAATTCGGGCCATAAAAAGTTCGTTATCAATTCACGATAGCGAACACCATTCACAGTAACTGCCTGACCGGCCTCATTGCGGCCGATGATGCCGCCAGCCCATGAACCGCACCAAACAGTCGCTCTTTGTGGGTGCATTGGTTTTTCGACAATCACTCTTGGATTCTCATTCGCCCACATGCGGCAATTCTGCTTATTGACGAATCCACTGAGGTGAAAATGTGTCTCATCACTGAAGATGATTTCCTCCGAAAATTGATCATCCACTGCTGACATTTCTTGCCACCATTCTAACCAAAGACGAGGCTTGAAATGGTCAAGAGGCTTTAGTTCTTGAGTCGATTGCACCTTGTAAGCGTGTAAATGCAAGTCTTTCTGCAAATTGTTCATCAACGACGAGCGTGAGAGGTGCAATTGTTGGGCATGACGACGAGTTGAGGTGGACCGCTCTTCAGCCACACTATCGCAAACAGCAGCAATATACGTACGAGCTATACGAGCATCCACTGCTGTTTCCACATCTCCTACAGACCCGGTTTGCTCAAATTTTTGCACGATTTTTCCGATTCTACGCACATTTGGACGACTAAATTGACCGAAAATATCACGAAGTGCACGATATGCATTTGTGGATCTTTCCGTGGTTCAAATTGAGTTAGTCTGAAATTGAGAAATGTCAAATGAAATGCAGAAAAAAACTTGACGTTTAGGTGTGGTTCACATTCAACATTCACTCGATTTCCCCTCATATACACTTCTTTCCAGATTTATATTGATCACTTCGGACTCCTGTTGTGCATAGGCGAAAGAGATTTGTTCTAGACTACTCTCTCTAGATGGGTCTAGTGATCTCAACTCTTCCTTCGACCTCACAATAGGTACTTGCCCAGGTTTCTTCTTCTTTTGTTTACCAATGCCACAGAGAAAACCAGTGCATGTTCTGGGATTTAACTAGACCTTCCTCTGATGTCCCTTAGGTGCTCTCTGAGTCTGGAATGGCCTGTTAGGATGCGGAGTTTATTTTTGCTCATTGTTATGCATCTCATATCTCTTCCGGTTGTATTGGCGAAAAAGTAGTTTGGTCTGTTGTGAGCATTGTTCCATGTTTCTGTCCGGTGACTTTTTTTTTCTAGGTCCCTGAATTCTTCTCTGAGGACGTAGTCTCCCACTGCACAGAATGGTTCAGGGCGTATGAAAGGTTTCGATGCCCCCATTCCTGGCTAGGGAGTCGGCCTTCTATCCCAGTATGGCGACGTGTCCATCCGAGTCTTACTCTATTTCTTCTGCTCAGTTCTTTGAGCGTCTGTAGGTATTCCCACGCCAGCTTAGATTTAATGATGCAGGGGTCTAGTGACAAGATGGCAGCACGACTGTCCGACATTGTTGCTATCTCACAGTTGGTGTAGTCCCTGTCAAGATTGACTTGAACGCATCTGTCTATGGAAGATGCTGGTGCATTTGGCCATGGTTACGAAGTATTTTGTCCACGGTTCAAGTACTCCTGCCCCTGTTCCTTCATCAGTCCTTGATCCGTCTGTGAACCATTTGATCGTGTTGCTGCGCACTGGATTCACTGCTCCAATCCTTCATAGTGTTGAGCTTGCTGGTGGACTTCTTTTGGAAATTGAACTCCCTAATCACGTCCTCCCTCGGAATGATCAGGAGGGGTAGCTTTTTGACTAGTGCATTGTATTGCCATTCTCATGATTGTTTGCACATTCTGCAACCACTTGATGTCATGAAGGTAGCTCCCATAGCACCTCCATGGACTTTACATTTTAATTGTTGTATTTTGTATAAATAACTATAAATGAGATTTGCATACTTAATAAAGTCTGTTAGCAGCCTTGTAGCTTGCAGATTAAATAAATAAGTAAATAAATAGATTAGCAGGACGACAGAGATGATTATTGCTTCCTTCGACTGCCTAGTTCAGGCAGAGGCGGCGAGGACTGGACCAATTAATCTCAGACGCGGAACAACTCTTACTTACTCACTTACTTAAGGTGGCGCTCCAGTCCGGGGTAGACCTGGGCCTCAACCAATATGCGCCTCCAGCCAGCTTAACCTTTAGGTAGCTTACCTAAGGTGGCGCTCCAGTCCGGGGTGGACGTGGGCCTCAAACAACATGCGTCTCCAGCCAGCTTAACCTTTAGGTAGCTTACCTAAGGTGGCGCTCCAGTCCGGGGTGGACGTGGGCCTCAACCAACATGCGTCTCCAGCCAGCTTAACCTTTAGGTAGCTGCCTCCATTTTCGCACGCATAGTTGGTTGCTGTGCCTTTCCACTTGCGTGTGCTACCTGAGTCGCGGTCTGCCTCTTCTGCGCCGTCCCTCAAGGGTGGAATCCCAAGCCGGAGCATTGGTTTTCAATCGCTCTTTATGGCTAGCCCTCTCTCTCGTTGGACTTCCCTCATCTTGATAACTCGATGTCGCTGAACAGCTCGCACAGTTTGTTGTTGTATCTTCTTCTCCACTCATGCCACATATGCGAGTAGTTCGACGGACTGCTGAATGATTGTGCCTCTGGTGTTGGCGTATGAGTTCTGTTCGCATCTTGAAGAAGTCGCAAGACGCGTCGCCTTGTCTGAATCGTTTTTTTTCCATCAAAGGTCTCGGTTAGGTCGTGCTTCAAGGTCGTGCGTACATTCTCCATCGTCATCTTACACAAACGGACGGACCTTGATGCAGTGGATGCCAACCCTAGACATTTCTCTGTGTAGCTGGTCTTTATGCGGCCTTAAAATCGATGAAAAGGTGGTGCGCATCGATTTGTTGCTCCTCGGTTTTTTTTCCAAGTTTTGCCGCAGTGTGAATATTTGGTGGTCTTGGTGGACTAGGCAGTCTCAGAGGACAAAAATGTTTAGTTTCTCGATGAAAATTCGGCCAATGAACCACATCATCTTGAAGCAAATGCAAGCAGGAGCTGTGGACAAAAGAGTCCTGGGACTGGGTGAAGTCTGATTCGGCATCCTCTGAGTATAAATGTCCTTGATGGATGAGACCACTATGCAACGGCAACAAACTTTAAGTAAAGGTCAAGCAAACCACAATATCTACTCTCCCCAAGTTGTGTGTCCACTATCTGACCGTTGCTCGCGTTGATAAACCATTAACCCCAGCAGTCCATCCACTGTGTCCCACTCTCTCACCGCCTCTTGTGCAACACACTCACACAGCTCCTCCAGAAGTTTTCACAACCTCCGCTACGGCATCGCGTTCGTGGACAATTTGTCCCTTCGTCATTCGTTCTCAAAAGTCAACTTCATTGACTTTCAAATCAGCACCAGCGGATCATGGGAAATACGAAATGTTTGTCGAAACTCCACGTCCATCTCGGCTGGCCTCACAAAGCCGTGACGGATCGCATTGAAAAGGGAAATCACTCGGAAAGGGCGTGCTTTTCATCAAACTGCGCACCGAAACATCTCTGCGGCTGGCGGTGGCCAGGGCTCCGCTCGCCACAACTTCCCAGCATAATTCCAATGCTAGTGCGCATTCCGTGTTTACACGAGTGTTTCGTTTTTGCGACGTGCCCGGGACAAGCGATAGCAAACAGACATCATCGTAGGCTCGGGGACAGGTTTTTTCGCACACACACATGCACCGAGGCACACACGCAACCGCCAAAAAACTAGTTCCTGCTTGGTTGACCACTGAGCCAACACAAGGGTAGCCGACAACATACGCCGGCCGCCCCGTCGCCCCGCTGGGTGGTGCACAGTCCAATTGCAAGATCAAGTTGGCCACCAGCATTCTTTGGGTGTGCACACAGCAGAACCAGTCCCAGACTCTCATCACCACCACGATGGTTGTGGTTGTGGTATCCTTGGCCATGACCGTTTCTCGGTCAAACGCGGTTAAAGTCTTAGGCATTTTGTAATGGCTTGTGCCTGGGCCCCAGCTTGTTTGGTGACTTGTTTCGGTTCGCATTTGTTCGTGCGCTGGTGTTCCGCGCATACCTGTTCAACGGGCGCGTCTGTGTGTGTGTGCGTTGGATCGCGCCCCGCGATCTTGGCCGGCTGGAGGACGAGGACTGTTTTGCATAGTTTTGCATTTGAGTTAATGCCATTCACGAAACCGAAGCAGAGGAATGAAGATTAGAATGGCGTCCACTGGCCGGGACGAGTCGATCATCTAAATAAGTCTTAGCGGTATGATCTTGATGGAATAATTTGTCGGATGTTTTGATGGAAATGTTAATCGGTCGGAGCGGCTGTCCAGCACGCACTCCGCAGAGCGTACGCCAGCCTCTGCTTGTCGCATCGATGGGAGGTTGCTGAACCTTTGTGTACAAACAGAGTCAGAAATTGGCGGTCAGATTTATTGGTCATCGGGTTAGAGGCGAGATGGGAATCGGTTGTTTCGCACTGGGACAGTCAACAAGTCTTGATCGTCGATCTTTCAGATGGACAGAACAAACTGCGAGACGGAATGCTGACGTCTCGGACTCAAGTGCCAAAGCGATGGCCTTATAAGGAGTGAGTTAATTTTTTCGAAAGTGCTCTCAGAAGTTTTAAACGTTTTGAACCATTTCCGGATGTTTGTGGCTGCTTGACTGTTGGCTTCGATAGGCCTTGCTTCGTTCATCTTGGCGGAGTTGACTTTTGACAGACTGTCGTGGATAGAGTCGAATTTCTTGTGGTTCTATAACAAATTATGTGGGTGATTCGGAGTCAATCTAACTGTTGATACAGTTAGTAGACCAGCTGTAGCTAACGGTACAGCCTGTAAGTGCCTACAGGCTTCGAAATGTCTCGGTTCATAGGAATCATAGCCCTCGATGTAATTCTTTCCCGTTCGCCGATTAAGGCAGTCAATGCTTAAGAGTTAAGAGAGTTTCAAGAGCCTCAGATAAAGTTGAGGATATAGTCTGGGTCAGACAATTCTTGAAGTAACGCACGTAGTGGCGCTCTGCATCTAGTCTAAAGTTGAACTGTAGACTCTTTAATTCGTAGTGTTAGAACGATAGAAAAATAATTCTGCAATTAGTTTTTAGTTCTGTTCAATTGGACATTTTACGGCTGAAGCTTGTGTCCTCTATTCCAGTCACAGAACGCTAATTCAATAACGACTCGCCCACAGAGCACAACAACTGCCGTCACTACGTCGTCATACCAGCCGCGTCATAGTTCATCAACCGAAAACACGATGCTTCCTTTCGACGGGACATTGAGGAATTTAATGGCTGCCGTAAAGGCCCAACTTGCCTAAAAGAGGCACACTCTCCCCATTTCAAGGAAGTGGATTCAACTTTAATGACAGTTGACAAAGTCCGCTTGGCAATTCATTGCTCATGGAGCATTTCAGGCGTCACCGTCGAGCTCCTACAGTTTACAAGCGAGACTAAGGACGTTTTAATGGACTTAAAATTGATTTTGAGAATTTACACAGATATCACATCCTGCACCCTGCCGGGACCACCCTGCGTGTGCCCCCACTGCAGTCAGGGTCACTTTGGGAGAGCGCACATTTATTTTGAATACCGTCGAGAATTCAAAGGGATCGTTGGCTTGTGTGTTAAGTCTGACTTAGGGCAGCTCGATCCACATTTTACAGTATGGCGCAGTTTTACTGAGGCGACAATGGACGCATAAAAATGCACGTAGCGGCAAGTACACCCAAGGGAGGCACGCACGTACATTGTAGCTTGGAATGAGCTGGCTGCTATCTGAGTGGATGTCTGATTGCTCCGTATAGTTGGATTCAGAGAATTCTTGAAGTAACGCACGTAGTGACGCTGTGTCTAGAGTTAGGAGGCCTAGGTAAGAACGAGAGAAAAATAATTCATTCCTCTCTGCTAGTTGCAACACACACAGAACACTGGAAGACCATTTCTTCCAAAGCCTCCACGATCTAGCAAATACCGCACTAACTCTCTCTTCAGATTTGTAAGGATATCAGAATGGCTGAGCAACACACCAGCACCAACATGACGCGTACGAAGCTTTCCTCCAAGCTTTCCCTCCAACGTGCACCACAATGTGTCAATAAGAGGGGCACAACAGATCTAATGGTCGCAATAATAATAACAATCACAATGGGTCAAACAGGATCTAGGTAAGACTTGCCTTACACTCCGTTTAACCTAATACCTAACCTCATTCCACCTAACCACACTCTTTGGGTAGTGTAATGACCAATCGAATAAATGTTGCCGAGATGGCTATTTTCTGTGTGCTGTCGTATTTGCCGTGATAGATGGTCACATGGCACGAAGGTCCCCATCATCACGTGGCAGATTCCTCATGAATCTTGGTCGTATTTGGAAAAGGTTACTTTACAGTATTCTCTCCCCCTTTTTCTCTCTTTTGAAGTCACCTCCTATGCCCACTGAACTTCAATTTTTTTTTATATTCTTCTTAACAACTAAAGGAAAGTTTTTCAAAAAAAAAAGCACCTAAAATTCAGAAAAATTTATATTTCGTTGCGTTAAGTCGCATGACCAGTCCCGAACGTGAAATAAAATGTTCACCGAACTCGCCTCTCAATAAGTCCATTGTTGCGCGTGCTGTGTGGCATGTGGCACCGTCTTGTTGAAACCACATGTCATGCAAGTCAAGCTCTTGCATTTTGGGCAAAAAAAAAAGTTGGATATCACCTCACGGTAGCGCCCACCATTCACAGTTACGTTACGATTCGCATCATCTTTGAAGAAGCACGGTCCAATGATGCTAACCGCACCAAACTGTGACTCTGGATGCATTGGTAGCTCTTGCAATGCTTCTGGCTGATATTCACTCCAAAGTCGACAATTCTGCTTATTTACGTACCCGTTGAGCCAAAAATGAGCTTCGTCTAAACTGACCATAAAATGGAAGAAGCGCGCGATGAACTTTCTTAACAGAGCACGCATTTTGTTAATAAAATTCAATCATTTTCAAGCGCTGTTCGTTTGTAAGACGATTCATGGTTAAATTATAGACCAAACTGAAGATGTTTGACAGTGAAACAAAACACGAAACGTGCGTCAGCTGTGTAAACCAGTGTTGCCAAAAAGATAATAGCTAACAAATCACCCTTTATTTATTTTCGTGGATTGTGTGATCGCAAGTGTGCATTATTTTGGATGCTTGAGTTGAAAATTGTTCTGCAAACTTGTCGACTAGATTCGAAAGATCATTTTTAACTGGAAAGTTGTTAAAAAAGAAACCTCATCAGTCGATCTCTTCTTGCTACCGAGAAGTTCATTTAAGACATTCCATGTCTTCCTCGGGTCGTTTCCGGCATCAGTGAATCTCTGTTTAAGCGATCGCTCATTAGATTCCATCTTTATTCATAATATTCAGCTGTCAAAAATGTGAGTGAAGGGGTGTGTTCGTTAGTGTTCCCTCCAACACGCTGAGGAAAATCTCACGCTCAATATGTATTCACACCGTCTTTTAAGTATCCTCACCCAAAAAGATGGTGTGGTGACTATGGACTCAGCTGCTCCAAAGTTTGCCCAGCAATGTGACAGTCCCTTCATCTTGTTGAAACCGCACATAAATATGGTTTTTTTTTATAAAAACAATTTCAGAATGTAAATAAAAACCAACGATGGGAGACATAGAATTGATTCTGCCCTTATTTTGAAGCGACGTTCATGCCGTTATGTACGCAATAGCACATCGCTTAGAAGGCCGTTGCTTCGTTGGCAATGTTGATGATTCGTGCTGATGTCTTCGTGGACGTTGCGGTCTCGAGTGATGGCCTCGCGCTCATCCAAAGTGGGTGGCATGTAGAGTAGATAAAGAAATTGACGTAGCAGCAGCGAAAACAATCGAGATCACGTGACGTGGCGGCCAATTGATGATCGATCTCTGTTGATGACCTAGTCGGCAATTTTCGCTTTCATAACTTCGAGAGTTGCGACGCTTGTATGGCTCATAGTTTCGCCTTGTTTGATCAGCGCGGATGTGTTGTCAAGTCCTGGCCATAGGTTTGGTTTGGCAGAAAAACTTACATTGTGATGCCGACTACTCCTAAAAACCGATTTAACTAGCTGATGCTGACGTAGCCACGAATGCCCAACTCCGAACAACTTTTGTTCTACTTTTCTTGGTTATGGTACCACTTGGTTATGTGACATGTAATCTCGGGCACGCTGGTCCTAACTCACAACAAATATTCTGTTCAAAGAGAGCGTGTCCAAAATGGACATGTAATCTCGGGCACGCTGGTCCTAACTCACAACAAATTTTCTGTTCAAAGAGAGCGTGTCCAAAATGGACATGTGGGCTTTAGTTGTGTTTGGGGTCAAGTCGTAATGGACCAAAGCAAAACAGAACTCTTCTTATTTTACTTTAATTTCTTACTTTCTTCGGTGGCTTGGGTGTCCTGTACCCTCCTTCATCTAATGCACAGCAGCAACACGTGAGTCTTTGGGAGGCTTGGGAGCGCTATGTTATGCCGGTCTTCATCCAAGGCAGAGCATGAGCGGACACCAACAAACAGTGCCAAGTGTAGTCTACATCCAATGCCGATGGTTGGCCAGCAGTTTCATGTAGCTCGTTGGAGTTGCATAGTTAGTTCGGAGGAGATACGTCTTGGTAAGCTGCTATTTTAGCTGTACCAAAAAGGAGACTGAGGGTTCCCTCGCTGGAAGATGGCCACGTCCCATCAGGTAAGCTAAGACTTTCCTGGGCCTCAGTCAACAGTAAGCTCGTTGGCCTTTCTTGGCTCACATTGAAGATATCCCTTTTAGGAGTTGCTGTCTGTAGCATCACGAGGTCTGCAGTCCTTGCGCAGATGGCTTATTTCCCGGTTATCATTGCTATCTGGTGACAGTTTGTAACTGGTAGCCTGAACTGTGGGATGACTTGTTTAGGAACAGGGCCGTCATCTTTCGTCTATTTCAGGGACGAATGGTCTCGCTTTGGAAATGGAAAACAATGGAACATCCTTGTTGGTCTAAGTGGGACGCGGCTGAAGGGCACAAGAGTGCAGGTATCACCCTACTTTCGTCCCATACGGACTAGGGTTTCGATTGGAGTTCCTGATTAAAATGCTTCCGACCGGATTCTTGCCGACATTTTCCCACTTCTTTTCTTTTAATAGGCTTCGTAAATGAAAAGTGAAAGGAACTGAGTTCGTCGAAAAATTCGCCCATGGATCGTAGACATTCACATCAAGAGACTAGTCGACTTGGAGCAACTATTTTTGCTACGTCATCAGATTGTAATCGTCGTCAGCGTCCACCTGCACCCATCCAAGTAACAACAAAAATCGCTCCCTTATTCTGATTGCCACATCCCATCGCTCGTTCACAAACTGAATCTCAGATGTCTGGTGAAAGTCTTTCTGAAGTGCTAACTGCAGATGCTAAATGATGAACTTAACCTCAAACGTGAATTGATGTTGTGCCTTCAAAGTCGGAGACTCGGGGTGCCTGGGCGTTCTTCTTGAGTAAACACATTTGTTTTTGACAGTTTATTGACAGAAGCGTGTGCGTTTCTCCATTTGACTTTCGTCGAGGAATTGATGATCCGTACGATGATGGTGCAACATCAAACAATGGCACCGTGCGGCACATTCATTAGCGTGTTGCCCTTAGGTCTTTGATTGTGGAGAAAAAGGTGCGTTTCGGGAAAAGTTTTTGAACTGTAAACCAAAGTACGATTTGCGCAAGAACTTGATGAGCACCGTGTGATCTTTGACGCAGCTTGCATTGGTGGTTATTGGCGAGGACTACTTCGCAATGAACGGCATGAGTCCTGTCGGAAGCGTGTTGATCAGGAACTCCAGTAACGCAATCTTAGTCTGGATGCGACGAAAGTAGGCCCGTATCCCCCTTGTACATCCTACAGCCGCGTCTCACTTAGACCAACAAGGATGTTCCAATGTTTTTCATTTCCAAAACGAGACCATTCGTTCATTTATCATCTTCCTTGCTGGAGATGCAGCACGTTGCGTCCACGCCCCAACGGAGGATAAATACGACGATAACAAGGATGACTTTTATGATCACCTAGAAAGGACATACAATCAATGCTCCAGCTTCGATACCAAGGTCGTTCTAGGAGATTTCACTGCAAGGCTGGAGAAGGGAGACCATGCAGTCTGGACAAGGAAGACGTCTTTGCTAGAGTCATCGGAAAGCACAGCCTGCATGACCACCACGTCCGAGAACGCACTTAGACTGTTGGACTTCGTGACGGAGCGACACCTCTATGCAGCCAGTAAGCGGTTGCCTCACCTCAACATTCACAATGGAACCTGGCGGATCAATCAATCTGATCATCAAATCACGAGATTGATCGCATTGCACTCCTCCAGTACTCTTGATGTCCGAACATTCCGATGAGCAAGCATAGACTCGGACCATTTGTTTGTTGTAGCCACGGTAAGAATCAACCGCAAGGAGAGCCAGAAACTTTGATCCGTGTATAGTACCGAGATCAAACTGTTGCTATGTCTTTGGGCTCATGGGGCATTGAGCAGTAGAGCCGTCTCTCGAAGGACCAAGCTGACATTATATAAGACTTCGATCACCCCGGCACGAAGGCATGAACAATCTCAAAGCGATGACTTATTCATCATCATCATTGACCTGCGATTTTTTGTCCTCTTTGCGTCTAAGGATCTAAGGACTTAACGCCTTAGATGACTAGGTCATGTAGAGCGGATGGACAACACTTCTCCAGCCTGAAGACTTAGACTCTGTTCCTGTGTGACAGTGAAATAGAGGACGCCCATGGAAGGAATGGGACACACAAGTGGGGAAGGGCCTCACCCAACTGGGTTGGGGAATGGAGACAGCTGGCTAATCATGAATGTTGATTGAGGCCCAAGTCCATCCCAATAGAGGACGCCCATGGAACGAATGGGACACACAAGTGGGGAAGGGCCTCACCCAACTGGGTTGGGGAATGGAGACAGCTGGCTAATCATGAATGTTGATTGAGAGCCAAGTCCGTCCCAATAGAGGACGCCCATGGAACGAATGAGACATATAAGTGGACCCACCCAACTGGGCTGGGGAATTGGAGGAAGCTGGCTAATCATGAATGTTGATTGAGGCCCAAGTCCATCCCGGATTGTAGCGTTATCAGAAGATGATGCTTCTGAAACTGGGTCCAATTCGAAGGTTAAATTGTAGCTCTTTGGCATGAGACAATACCTTCTGTGGTGACTATAAACTCGAAGCCCTAATTTTTATCTTCGAATACCACATTCTACCAAAGCCACGACAAGATCTCCTTAACCACCAATGTCTCCTGATCGCCTGAATCTCCCCAGGAATTCTGCACGTTTCATCCATCTTGCTTCGGATGAAACGGACATCCCTTAACATTCCTTGTGCACTGCCATGCCAGCCAACTGTTGCTAACTCCGCCCTCGATACCTGACCTCCAACAATTGTCACACAGAAATTCATCAAAGCTGAAAATAAATGAAATCGAAAAAAGTCCAATTGGATTCTCAAGAAACTACTAGCAACTCTTTATTTTTAACTACTCGATCGGTTTAAATGGTCGGAGAGGTGTCAGAAGCAACTCAACCGTGAGAATCTAGATTTCTTCCTAAGTTATTGGGTCACTAATGAAGTTAGGCATGCTCCCAATAGAACGCAAGTCACGACCTTAGTAACCCAATAAGCAGAAGAATGTGACTCACTTGAGGTGCGGAAGGGGCAATAGAAATTAATTATGATCATGACTTTACCCAAGGTTGCATCGGACAACATAAGTAGCTTACAATCGGAAACGATTTGTGCGGCAGATCGTCGTGAGATATTGTGTGAATTTTGTCGGAGAAAATTCGTCAAAGAAATTTGTGTGTTTTATAAGACATTAAATGAGTATTCTTCTCAAATTGAGTGCCTGAAGTGCATGAATCAAAATGCAACCAAAGTAAGAGAAGCACTCTATGCAATAAGCACTACTGTGACCCAATGGAACTTAGCTACTGCAGCGCCAGACGGTTCATATACGTACTAAGCTCGCTGTCTCTTCTGTCACTTTCCCAACAAAAAGTGACAGATTGACCTCTCAGCACGTTACAACACAACAGGTTCATTCAAATCATAAACAAAACACAAAATAATGTTGTCCTGCAAAAGGACTCTCACAAAATGCATCCTCTACACATGGAAAAGGTAAGATAATCTACAATCTTTCCCCACCCATCCAATTCATGAACTGTCATTAGAGGTTTCAGTGAAAACTCTGGCAGCAAGTTCTACGATGTCATCGTCATTGGTGGTGGTCACGCTGGAACAGAAGCTTGTGCGGCTGCCTCTCGAATGGGAGCTAGGACATTGTTGGTTACGCACAAAAAGGAAACCATTGGTAAGTTTCGAAAGTTATTCCTTATAAAAGTTTGTCACCATACCCATACTTTTGCAGGGGAAATGTCATGCAATCCATCCTTTGGTGGCATTGGGAAAGGGCATCTAATTCGGGAAGTTGATGCTTTGGATGGAATCTGTGGCAGATGCTGTGATGTCTCAGGTGTTCAGTACAAGGTAATCATATCCCATTCCTCCGAGGAGAGCAGTCTCAAGTAATCGCCAATTTCAGGTACTAAACCGAAGACGTGGTCCAGCGGTTTGGGGACCCAGAGCTCAGATCGATCGCCAGCTGTACAAGAAGGCTGTACAAAAAGAGCTCTTTGCGATTCCGAATTTAGATATAATCTGCACCCCGGTGGAGGACCTCATCATCGAAGAGTGCACTCCGGACAACAGGAATGAAACGGCGAAAGTCAGGTGTTCTGGCGTCGTGCTCCAGGACGGTGGAAAAATTCACTCACACAGTGTGGTCATCACAACTGGAACTTTCTTGCGGGCGCACATAAATATCGGACTGGAAGTGCGTCCAGCCGGTCGCATTGGAGACGCCCCAGCCATTGGCTTGGGAAACAGTCTCGAGAATCTCAAATTTCGAATGGGCCGCCTCAAAACCGGAACTCCGCCGCGAATACGCAAAGATACAATTGATTATGAGAAGTTGACTGTTGAGTACGGTGACGACCCTCCGCATCCATTCTCGTTCATGAACGACAAGGTTTGGATTGACGCAAAGGACCAGCTGGCGTGCCACCTGACATACACAACCCTTAAAGTAAACGACATTGTGAAAGATAACCTGCATGTGAACCGCCATGTGACGGAAGAAGTCACCGGCCCACGATATTGTCCCTCGATCGAGTCGAAGATTCTCCGCTTCGGCCAGCGAACGCATCAAGTGTGGCTGGAGCCAGAGGGATTTGACAGTGACTTGGTATACCCACAAGGACTCTCGTGCACCCTTCCGGCAGAGCAACAAGTCGAGTTGATCCATTCGATACACGGACTGGAGCGTGCAGAAGTTGTACGCCCTGGCTACGGAGTGGAATATGATTACATCGACCCACGGGAACTTTTTCCCACTTTGGAAACAAAGCGTGTGGCGGGCTTGTACCTGGCCGGACAGATAAATGGAACGACAGGGTACGAGGAAGCAGCAGGACAGGGAGTGCTGGCTGGAGCCAATGCCGCGGCGAAGTGTCTGCAAAGAGGACAGATTAAAATCAGTCGTACGGAGGCGTACATCGGAGTTCTGGTGGATGATCTGACGACCCTCGGAACAAATGAGCCCTATCGCATGTTCACCAGCCGCGCTGAGTTCAGACTCCTGTTGCGACCTGACAACGCCGATTTGCGCTTAACAGAGAAGGTGAGTGTGTCAGAGAGAAGGGGCGTCGACTTCTCTATTAACTTTTTCATCTCGCAGGGCTACAAAATTGGCTTGGTCTCCGAAGAGCGTTACAATCGAATGTGCCTAGCGAAAGCAAAGCTTGAGGAGGCTGTAAAGATTCTGAAGGATATCAAGCGCTTCTCTAACATATGGCGGTCACACTTCAATATTCCCGAATCCAAGACATCCGTTCCGAAGAGGTAAGAAGATCTTGACCTCTTCAGCTCTCTCCCATTCTCACATTTCTGATCACACACAGCGCTTTTGAAATGCTTGCAATTCCTGGAGACGATATATCGGCTCAGCAAATAGCTTCGCTGGAACCTCAACTTTTGGGATGGCTGATCGAAGACCAGCAGATAGCGGCGCGCGTCAAAATCGAAGCCCTGTACGATCGCTTTATCGACGAGCAGGCAAAAGACGTCGAAGCTGTGCAAAGAGAAGAGCAGTTACTCATTCCAGCCAATATTGATTATTTTGCGTAAGTGATGGATGCAAAGCAGAAAATGTTTGAATAACTAAATAATGGGGGAAAAAAAGAATCAACGCAGCCGGTAGGATTCGAACCTACGCTCCCAGAGGGAATCTGATTTCGAGTCAGACGCCTTAACCACTCGGCCACGACTGCTGGTTGAAAGTTGATTGTCAAAGTTGAAGCATGTGGATAATTCTTGCTTAGGAACGTAAGCACTTACGTACACATTTACTTCAGGAAACAAAGGGTTAACCCTTTCGCAACTGTTGGGAACATCCATATGTTTGCTAGATAGCAAGTCATTTGAACAGGTCAACACAAAATTGTTGATGTAGGTTCACTGACTGATTTCCAGGTCGAAGGGTTTAAGGGACAAAGATGCGAGGTACTGCTCTCTATGAAGGAGCTTGTCTTTGATCCCACTTATCTGTGGCAAGGAATAAGATAATTGAAGCAAGTTACGATAAATATTTGACTTATATTTTCCCTTTTAAGAAAGAAGAAATGAAAGAATCCCACGGCCCAGGCGACCCTTTTTCGAAAACGAATGTGATCCAATTCGTTCGTCAAATGCAGCACTTCCATTGAATACAGCATGGCAACCTCTGGTAGTGTCTTGTGAAAATATGTCTGTTCTCCAATGGCTTGCAGCAGTTTTAGCACCTTTTTTCTAAGAGGATCTACATCTCATCTGTGTGTTGTTAAACGGCTTTCCACTTTATACCTGATTTCGCTTGTCAAAGAGCATTTCACACCCAAAGCTAAAGTCTGATCTTTCTGATCTTTGAAGCCTACCTTGATTCAGTCATCGTTCGACAATGTACAAGGTAAGCAAGTTAGGACACACGTGCTCACAACCTAGTCCTTTAGAAAGAGTGTCTTCAAATACATCCAGAGCAGAGACCAAATGACAATGTTTTCCCTAGAGGTTACCTACCCCACTGCTAGTGAGGGAAACTTCGTTTGGAACTCCCTGGAACCCCTGTTCCCCGCTACTAATCACTCGACTTCTCCTTTTTGTTCTTAGATTAGGTTAGGTTTTAGTGAGTGAAGTTAAATTATAAATTCCTCTGTTGCAGAAAATCATTGAGCTTATCAAACGAAGAAAGGCAAAAGTTAACCATGATCCAACCACAGACGGTAAGAGTAACATTGATTACGAACCAAATCCTCTTGAGCGTCAATACATTTTTCTTATAGATTGCCGCCGCTAGCAGGATTCAAGGCGTCACGCCATCCACCGTTGTGCGCTTGCTTAAGTTCATCAAACAACGACCCAGTGTTGACCAGGCATCTGTCTAAATGAAATTGTTGACAAAACAGTTTAGTTAATAAATAAAGTGTGGACAACAAGTTCCTCTGTTGCAATTTTGAATCATTCCCATGAACATGGCGGCGTGTATACTGCTGTATATTGTATTGTGGGCCCAAGTACACATCTAATTAGCCAGACACGGAACTTATGAATGAAAGGACACATGCACGCGTATCCGACAATGTACACTTGCATTTTCTGGTGCCACATATTAAGTACACGCGTGGTTCCATGTTAAATAGGGAGCTTGACCTTGTATGCCATCAATGCTCCTGGCAAGAATACTTAGACCAACACCGCCCTTTTGCCATAGTTAGCTGCTGACCAACCAAAATCCATCTGCACACAATAATGCTTTATTGGTAATTTGTGCTTGGAAGTTGGAACACTTCCTAACATATGCATGTACCAAAAGGATTTACCAGCGTTATTTGCGTACGGGTAACTTGCAAAGGCAAAGGCCGACACGTCTCACTGTCCCACAACTTACAGCCTGTGCATATCGATTGGTAGTGCATACGAACACTACTCCATGCTGACCTTTCCTAACATAGCTGGATCGATTTGAAGTTGTGTTGAAACTGATTATAAACTAAACCCGGCGTTACCGCCCGTGTGGATCTAGGCATCAACCAATAAGCTCCTGCAACTAGGGCCACCTCGGGATAGCTGCCCCTAGTCTTGCACACCAAGTTGGTTCCGGTCCTTCTTCACTAGTGTGTGCTACTTAAGGAACGGGCGTCCTCATTTGCGTTGTCTGAAGGGTTCGGAATGACAGCCCAATTCGTGGTTAAATATTCTCAACCAAATGCCATCAACACAAACTTGAACAAAGATCGCTTTGTTGAACTTTTATTTTCTCTCGGTGACGCCAAGGTCATCTTCATTCCCTTTTGATTCAGTCCTCGTCTCGGCGCCGCCCATACCAAAGGACTTAGATGGTCAGTGTCTTACATAAAATCAGTTTGATTCTTCCAGAGACGGCTCTATTACTCAATTCACTCTTGAGCCTAAAAACCAGTGGTTGGCAAGAGGTATTGTGCGTTTGATCTCGTCACTGATGGGACGAAGTCCTTTATTACTTCGAAGTTGTAGCTGCGTTGACGTTGTAGGTGAGGACAACAAAACCATAGATATGCCCTCATTCACCACCATTATAGCCGCTTTCGTCCTAATGACACCAAATGACGGCTCGCTGTGTTCCGGCAATTACGTCAACATCATGAGGTTGTCATAATAATTGTACGAACTTCTGGAAGATCGTTCCCCTAGTTTGTGTGAGTTCTACACGATCCTCCCCAAATTTTGAAGTCACATGACAGCCCGTATGGACAAGGCTATCACCCCAATCGAGGAATCCGTCGGGGGGAATTATTCGCCGGAAAAAATATTTCTACGATAGCAGCAGAAAGTGAAAGCGAAACGAATAGGGAAAGTGAATCTCTATTCCGACGGATTCCAAGGTAGGGGCTTATATTCTTTCTGGGCACCGACTGTCCTCGTGAATTCGTATCCGAATTTCGTCCCTAGTTCCTATGTGATCCTGGGTGTCGGTTTTCACTTTGTGTGTCCTTTCCAGGACCTGTCACTGTGTGAAGAAGGCTCCCATGCATTGTGTTGTGTTTGCTATGTTCCACTGAACATCAGTTTCGGCGCAAGATCAATAGTCATACCCCGTCACGGTGGATTCGTGGCGCCGAGACAAAGTTCCAAAGAGATGTATGCGTTGTTTTGGTGGGCATATCCAAACACTGGCTCCTCATCCTCATGATAACCTCATCGACTTGCCTTGAACTTGGCCACCAACAGGCCAATAGGCACTACACTCAGTTATGGATATTTATTTTAGAATATTATTATTAAAATCAAGTTTAACATTTAAAATCTATACATACTAGGATTATGTAATTAGAGTAATTAATATTCTTAACCTTATCGACTACAACTCAAAAGCAATCGTGCAACAATAACCGGGAGTCACCGCGGACGTTTAATCATTTGCTTATGAATAATTTAATATTTCTGTGGAGCATATCCATCGCTCACAAATACATGTATAATCTGTTATCTATAATAGATCTCCTAGTGCGGCAGGATACTGTGCGTCATGATGGGGTATGAAATGATAGGTTGTGTTGCATTTGACATGGCCAGCGCCTGCGAGGTGTTGATGGTCAGACCTTGAGCCAAGGCTGGAGTTAGTGTGATTTGCGATGTACCCAAAATTTGCTGCGCGTGAGTAGGAGCCAGTTGCTGTGTGGTATTTGATAGAGATGTTATATTCTGCTGTGAAATAGCCAGCTGCTGTCCTTGAGATGTGTTTGCGGCTATAGCAAGTGGAGTAGCACTACTGGCTATGATTTGTGTCTGTGGCGTTGCAATGCTCACAATAGGCGTGGCCTGCATTTGAACAGGTGCAATTGACACTCCACCAATGAGCTGTGTTTGTGGCTGGGATGTTGTCTGGGTCACGGTCACTGGATTGACCACTGTTGAACATTGAACGTTTGAAAGCCTTAATTGAGCATTCTGAGCGAGTAGATATTCATTCGAAGCTCTAAGTTCTGCAATTTTTATTTCATTTGCCTCCACTCTTCGCCGTAGCATTGCCTGCTCCTCTTCAAAGCGGCGGACCAATGCAACTATGTCGAAACGCTCAACATCTTCACGGAATCGCTTGTGTGCTGCTGAACTTTCCAGTGCATCAACCTTGGAAGGACGTTTTAGGGAGGGATAATCATCACATTCACTTCTATAGCCATTCATGTGAACCGCTGACCGTCCCATGTGGTCTCTGTACTCGGTTGGATTCCATGAAATCTGATGTCGTTCCATTCGTTCAGCTCGTACCGGAGCAGGTGGTGGTGGCGAGTCTGCCATGAAGCAGTCCTTATGGCGGCATCTACCGTACATGGCGTAGTCTTTGCACGGTATTTGATTTTCTTCAGACATTTCTGGTGGAAATTCACCATTGGCTTTGTAGTATTCCTCCTCTTGCACCGTGTAGTGCAAAAACTTGCAGCTGGGCCGTGCGCAAGTGGAGTTTTGATAATCATGACAAAAGACCACTAAATCGGGAGACACCACATGGGGATAGCGGCAGTGTTTTCTTCGGCAAACCCCTCGAACGAAGTCACGACAGATTCTGTTTTTCATGGCATTGTTTGAGTTGTTGTTACATCCATTTCCGGAAGTATTCACACAACTGTCAGCTGTTTGGCTCATTGTTTTTTTTTTTTATTCCGGGCAAAAGATAGTTTTCACAAATATATCTGAAGATGAGCGAAACCTTTCAATATTCGCCGATCATTTGTCGATGTGAATGCACTTTGTTCTGCAAACAAAAAAATAGAGAGAACATTGAAAACACAAATAATACCAAATTCTATCAAATCTTGAACATTAATTTCGCAATAAATTCAAAGCGCATTTTTGATATACTTGTAAACTAACCCGATTTTCAAGTTTATTTAGATGGATATTGTATTTTTACGAGATGTATCTCAGCAGATCTATTTGAAAGTGGAATTTTCGATTTCCGTGTACGGGAAAAAATTACGTCGACTGACGTTAAAGGAAAAGTGCTGCTGGTTGGGGTTGCAATTTATTTGACAGTGTCAAAAGGTATGTTCGTTTCTGTGTTTGGTTAACGTTTTCAAATATTTCGATACACACGATATATTTTCGATGTCGAATATATGTCAACAAATTTTTGTAGGAATTCTTTCTTCTCAATTTGAGTCTATTAAAACAAGACGAAGGGTATAATTTGTGTTATATTTTTTGGAACATTTCGTGTGCTAACAAACATATAGAAAAAAAACATATATAATGTAAAACTTTTGACTCATTGATAATTTCATATATTCGAGCAGAAATAAATCTTTTCGGTATGGTCTTACTGGTGTTAAAAAACAATTTAGTTGACATGTACATGAAATGTGTACATTTTAATAAAATAATCCGTTAAAAAAATAAACAATACCAAATCGACTAATGCTTATCTTTCACACCAAACCTAGACTTGGCAGCACTGAGGTAATAAAAAAAGTAAACTACACCAAAAATAAAACGACAGCTGCCATCAGTCAGACGGGAAATAAAATCATTAGTTTGTTTTTTTTTTGAAGGGAATAAATTGTTTTCAAAAGATCCCGTGATATTGTAACTTTTAAAAATTTGGAGTTTTTCCAGAATATGTAGATTGAGTTTTCTACATTCAAATACACATCAGCTACAGTAAGTGTAAATACATACATCGTCCTTTAAGTTTCCAGAAAGGGTTTTTTCATATTTAGCAGTCATGTACTTAAGTCTAGTGTTTCGAATTCGGTAAAATCAATAAAACGATAACTCAGGTGTATTTCTCTGATTCCACGTATTTATTTACACACATTTCTTCACTTCCGCTGGACAATAAATAGACTGATAAACTCTGATCGTCTTTAGGTAAGACATGTCTTGAACATGGACAGACAGGAAGTATGATGGACTTCAAACGCGATGGAGAAGATTGGTTTTGAATATTAATCATGTTTGGTGTGTTGACTGTGTAATTAGTATCCAAAGATGATTGATTAGCTTATGCGCATCAGCACTAAGTATAAGAAATGAAAGGGCTGATAACAATTGCGTTCTTTTTTTTGGTATTACTCATATTCTTTTGTTGAACTTGAAATGTCATTCATTCCATTGAAGCGTACATAAAGGCAATTAAGTGGACTGACTTAGACTATGCTGCTTTTGAAAAGGCACACTTACATTCTATGCACTCAATCAATGTATGTATCTGTTTGTAGGATTATTAATGTGATCTTTATCAGCAGATATATAAACAGTTACAAATAAGAATGACTTCGGCTGGATTTAGACAGTATTTGCTATTATGGAGTGTGGACTATTGGAACTTAGAAGGTACCCTGCAAAGATGGAATTGTCATTTATGGTTTTGTTTGTTTCTTATCAAAACGTTATCATTTCGTTGATTTTTCTTTGTTTGCTCAATGTTAACAACACCCACCACCCCCTGTGACTTCTGCTCGGGTCGTTTCATCTTTTGTTTATATCAGTTAATTGGTTTCAGTTTGTTTGTGTGTACTTTTAAAGACGTACTTTTCGAACCTAAGTTTGACAACATTCATAATTTCTACATATTTTGCAGTTATGACGGACAACAATTTCAAATCACGTGATATCGGCCTTCGAGCTCAGAAGAAAATTCTGTCTCGTATGGCAACGAAAAACATCGCAAAAACGTTCATCGATGGTACTACTGCGTCGCTTCTCGACAATCTATATAAGCTCTGCAAGATGCATGTGAGTTAATCATCAGTGGCACATGTCATTCGTGTGAAACTTGAAACTGACTATATTTTTGTTTGCAGACTGGAAACAAGAAGGATGCCGAAAAGCTAATCAAGAATATTATAAAAATTGTCATAAAAATTGGTGTTCTACATAGAAACAATCAATTTAATACAGATGAACAGCAAGCTGCCGAGCAATTCAAACGAAAATTTCAGGTAAATGAACACAGATTCTCTCCACAGTGATTTCTGCTTAGTTGCTATGTGGCTTCGTTGAAGTGCAGCTCGAATTCTTTCGATTGACGCCTATTAATTGAAAAAAAAATTCCTCTGAACTTTATGTTTGCTACACATTCATTTGCTACAGCTCTACACAATGAATGATTGCGAATGGCCTTCAACAGAGTGTGGAAACTCCATCTAAGCAATACCAAGACACTAGCTGTAGTTGTATACAAGTGTTCAGTTCGCCGTTAATTAAACAATACGAGTCGATACTGCAAATCGAAAAGCTTCTCGGGGATGACTTGGAACTGTAGCAACCCGAAGGACAAGATTAATAATAGTCTAAGAACGAAGCATGAAGCGTAGAAATGAGGGAAATATAATGACACATATTTATTTATCGGTTCGACGCAATCTACAGATAAAGCGCATGAACCGATTGGACACTATCTATAGGTATTCGCAACAATGTCAAACAAAGTAAAGCATTACATTGTGCAGAATGTAAGGCAACAAGCCAACCTGTATATGTATGTATGTATATACAAAAATTTGCTAGAAATCATTCAGGAGACAAACTTGAAGAGTACATTAGCTTTTCTCAAGAGGATCTGGTACACTCGAAGCACTGTTTGCATTGGAGACGGTGGCCAGCCTTAAGATGGGTGGAGACATGTGTACACGCCATCCTTTGATAAAATAAGCAAGGAATCATAGAAGTTATCGACTGATATGTAAACAACAATAACAGGAAAAGAGTCCGGTCAAATGGTGATTCTAAGAGGAGTGAAGCAAGGTTGTATTTTATCCCCCACTCTATACCACAAGTCGTCGCAGTAATAAAAGTGTATGGTATCAACAAGAGAAACGTAATAGACGCAGATGATGCTGTCATAATAACAAGCAAACATGATGGAATTGAGCCATAAGATGATGCAACTAAATGATGGGGGCATTACGATTAGACGCCTAAACAGGGCAAATACAGAAGCCGTAAACCATACTCTGAGAAATGATAAGAAAGGCTCAATTCCCTCATATTTGTTCGTTATTACAACAGCATCATCTGCGTATATTACGTGACTCTTGGATGTGAATATTCACCTCAAAGTAACATTAATTAAATGCAGCATTTGGTCAATGCGTTCTTATGCAATGGAATCAGGCACGCTGCATCAACAGAATAACAGACCGAATGGGAGTGTGAACATATCTTTATTGAAGAAAAATAAAAGTGCAATAGAGACGAGTGCGATACGCGGGAGTGGATTTTCGTGTGTGCACACAAATTCTATCCCATTTTGGGACATTTATGGGTTCTTTTCCTCAGAAAGATGAAGACCGTGGCAGCGGTAGCACTTGTCGCATGATGTCTGGTGTCAAATGAAAAATGATGATTTAGACAAATCAAATGCAATTCGCTGTAGATATTCGAAGGACATCCTTGTTGCATCCCACAACTATTGAATTTATCCAGAAGGGACGTCGACTTCTTCTCAGTGGGTGCCAGTTTCGATTCCCGATAATTCACGGCTCCACCTCTCTGAAGTCACTGACAATGCTCAAAGAGTACTCCTGCCTAGAAAAGGCTTCTCAAACTTCGCCGTTCGGACTCGACATCAGACTGTAACCCATCCTCTATTCAAAGAACAAAGCACGCATACCACTAATGTAACGCAAAATCGGTAGCACCGGCGCCTGATTGTTTTTCTCGCATAATAAGAAGCGGAATACAAAGCAAACAATTTGGATAGTCAGGACAGGTAGTTCGCAACGTGATTACAAAATACAAGCAATACAAGGATCACCATGAACCCACTTTGCAAAACCCGATACAGATTAAATCGTATGCGCAGGTATCTTGTACTCATACAAATCCAACAACATCGAGAAAATGCAAACCTGCTATTCAATCGCCACCTGCAGTCAAGTGATTGACTGCCATTGTCAGTCTAATGCTAGAAGCACCCATGAATAGCTTTCGGTTGGTTAGGTAGTAGTGACTGACCGTTGGTTGACCACATTTGCACTTAGGCCAGCAGAGACCAATCGTGTTAACACGCGGATGTGCGTTGGAGATGACCGACTCTGATGCTACTTGGTTTAGGCAGGTAGTTAAAATAGCAGGGTTTCGAGAGGAGAGAGCGCTGCAATTGCAGAGTAGATGTGCACTGGCTTCTACCTCATTCTCGTCTCTCCAAATTCTGAAAAAATCGTTGTAAAGAAGGCCTAATCTAGGGGCGTGAAATCCAATTCCCGATGAGGGTTCTGAGATTCGGTCTACTCATTCTGACCAGGTTGAGTGATGAGCGTATAGGATCGAGATAGGCTATAGTTGTTTAGTGATGAGGAATCAGTGCCGTAACTAGGTTTTTATGCGCCTGTATTTGCTCGTATGCGTGTAATTGAAGTTAGTCCTGGCCATTTTTGCACTCTCCTGTGCCTTGGCACCGCTGGCACCGCCATAGTTACGGAACGGGCCCTGTGCCAGGTGAGCATCGACGATTGGCATGAATGACAGATCTCCATCCGGAAAGAAAACAGAGCCTGCGTCCCTTCAAGCAACTTCGTCCGCTTCGGCCATCTCTTTGAATACCTTGAAAAAAGCTAAATCCACCTCCTGGGTCTACGTCCTGTGTCTGGGCACCGCCATAGTTACGGGACTGGTCCTGTGTCAGGTGAGCATCGACCATTGGCATGAATGACAGATCTCCATCCGGAAAGAAAACAGAGCCTGCGTCCCTTCAAGCAACTTCGTCCGCTTCGGCCATCTCTTTGAATACCTTGAAAAAAGCTAAATCCACCTCCTGGGTCTACGTCCTGTGTCTGGGCACCGCCATAGTTACGGGACTGGTCCTGTGTCAGGTGAGCATCGACCATTGGCATGAATGACAGATCTTCATCCGGAAAGAAAACAGAGCCTGCGTCCCTTCAAGCGAAATCGTCCGATTCGGCCATCTCTTTGAATATCTTGCAAGCATCAGGAATTTTTCCCTTTTGTGGTGCCACCGCCCCATTTATCGCACATTTGTCGTCTCTTTCTCACATATGAATGCTTCCACACCCTAACTACCCTGAGAACACAAGTAGATAAAAACGAAACAAATTAACTAAAGCACGCGCTCGAGCTTAGATTGGGCGATACTGTCACCTCTACCACGTCTCATCTCCCTTCGCGGCACATTACTCGCGACAAATTTATTGTGTTTAGCAGACATCAAGCATGTACAGTACTTGCAGCCACCTGTCAAACAGTAATTGACAAAGAGCTCATGCTTGGGATCGGAGAGTGCAAGGCGTTGACCTCCAACACAAGTGTCTTCAGCCGACTCCCCTAAACACTTGAGATCTTGACATACTTTGATGAGTGATTTCCATGAGTGAATCCGAATTTTGACTTCAAATCAAATCAGACTAGAGAGGAAGAAGAGTCATCGCCCAACATTCTTTTGATAAATTCAAACAATTTCATTTTTTTTTTTTTCAGAATACTCAACTTGCTGTGATCTCCTTCTATGAAGTGGATTTTAGTTTTGATTTGCCGTACTTGCAGAAGTCATTCAACGAGTCGCACGCTGCACTTAAGTCAATTGTTCAACGACACTTAACGGAAAAGTCGATAAACCGCATCAACGAAGTGTTTGAATTTTTCAGCGATGCAAAACTATTGGAGACCGCCTTCAAAACCGACTCACCGTATCGTGAGGTAATGGGTAAAATTGTCGCCGACATCAATCAAGCCATGGACACCGGCGACATATAATAATCAATCCGGTGCCGAGAATCCACACGCACTGAAAGCGTGGTGTTCTATTTTATTATTTTTTTTTTTCATTTTCTTTTAATTATAACAAATTGTTATTAGTTTGTAGGTGATATTTCAGACGTCCCATTTTTTGAACTAAATAAGGTCGACTTTTACAGACAAGACAGCAAACAAACAAACCTTAGGGAATCTTTATTAGTGCGTGTACGTGTTTTATGATTTTGTCCAGAAATGAAGTATGATAGAGATGCCCAACGTCCACCTCTCTCTTGCCCCTTAACATTTTTGACAACCATTTTTTTTTTAAAGCCTAAATGACCAATAAGAGGACGTTGTTTCGTGGAAAACTGTCAAAAATTCATGAGTAACCGTCGAAATTTGCATGATTATCCGTCAAATTCGTCGATGGACTTGGGGTCAATCAGCTGTGGAGTTGGGGATCCCTGTCATACTTCATTTCTGATTTTGTCGTTATATATATATGTTGTGTATAACAACACGGTAGGTTCTTATTTTCGTTTTATCTCATTTTGTAATGTGTCTGTGCACATTTGTGTGCACCTGTGGAGTACCTTTCATATTTTCTACGCTATAGTAGATACGAAAATGTTTTTTATACAAAAGTAAGAAGAACAAAAATGAAGAAAAAACTAAGCATATCGCACCGCATTGCAAACTGTCCCTTATATAGATAACTACTCTAAACAATATCACATCTTGTAAAAAATGCGGACCAACGAGGTGAAAGTTCAGCAATAAAATGCAAGAATAATGCAATGCTTTGATATTAACCGAGAGAGCTGAGCTGAGGAGAAGGAAATATTCCAAATTTTGATATTAAACTAAAACTCAAGGTTAAACTTTTTACACCACAGTCAACTTTAAATGATATTCACTTCTGATACACAAAACAAAAGACAAAACTCTAGCATTCCCCATTTGCTTTGACAACACTTACATTCATGCCATTCTTCTATTTGGATACTATCATTAAATTGCCTACCGAGCGAAACATATCCAAGTGACAATATATGGCACAAACACCATTATGATAGTTGTACAATTGTATTTTATATTTTCTAATTTACATTGCCGGTATACACACATTTTACATTTTATTAGTTAAGTACAAAGTTTATGCATATGTATATTTATTTATAAACAACGAACCCGGAAAAGGGGTTGTGTTGTGCGTGGTTTAGTAATAGGTGTTATGATTGATGTATTGTATGTTGTTCCAAAAAAAAAAAAAAACAAAAAAACAAACCTATTCCATTTTGGCAACGTGTACAAAATGCCTGTGTCTGATGTTGCTGTACGTCGTGCATGTGCCTGAGGAAACAAATCGTTGTGCACACAACTGAGCAATATTTGTTTCTTCAACGTTTGGCGTAAAATTGATGTTTAAAATTCGTTTCTGTGCTGCACTTTTAAGGAACATTGTTAAACTTTAGCAGTATATGTACTTAATTAAAACTGATGCAAGGTGAGAGAACATGTGTCTTATTATTTGAGCATTTCTTTTTTTCCGAAATAAAGAAATTCCACACACACAAATTGATTGGGGGGATTTTTATTTGAACTTATTCTGAGAACATAGCATTTCTATTCTGCGCGCTTGACTTTGGTTATATCTCGTTCGCTTCTGAAGATTTCCAGTAATTTTTGACTTGCGGATTGTTCAAGGTCCAGTGGTTTGGATGCCTCCTCATTGGGGTACACGGCCAGGTTTGATTCGGGGTGTTTCAATAAGAACGGTGTCCAAGGGCCTTGGATGGACGGCATGTCGGTGTGCCACATTTTCCTGAGACGCAGGGAGCTGGACGCACCGTTTTGAGTCTTGAGCAACTGAATCCACTTGGATATTTCCTCTTTGGTGGAGTTTCTGCAGTTCAACCATTCTCGTTCTCCATTCACTGTCAAAAGAAAAAAAAAAGCTTTTAGCCAGTACCCAACGCATACGGCTTATGGAAAAAAAAATAATCCCAAATGCTGGCTATACCCAGTCGATGCGAGTTTCCCCTGGACTATCGTCTCCCTTGATCAAACGCAGAACAACTCTTGCCAACCGCTGTTTCTTTGGGCTCAAAAGGGATTTGAGTAAGAGAGGCTTTTCTCGGAAGACTAACTAATTCTGTCTTGATCATCCCCGTCCGGCTCTACGGCGCAGAGGCATAGTTTTAAAGCGGACGAATACTCGAGAGAAATGTTCTGCCCGCGATCTTTAGTCCTGTTTGCGTTCATGGCATTTGGAGAAGAAGATTCAACGACGAACTGTGAGCTGTACACCGACATGAGTATACGGAACCAATTCACAGGATGCTTCGGCCCGCAGAGTTTTTGACTTTGAGTTGTTGCTGAGCCTTTGTCTTGTCTCTTCACAGAGGACGTCTGCGCACAAAGTGGGGCATTCAAGCCGGCCTGAGAGACCAGTCCAGAGCTTGTTGCTGAGCCTTTGCCTTGTCTCTTCACAGAGGACGTCTACGCGCAAAGTGGGGCACACAAGCCGACCTCAGCTGGCTTCTTATGCGAAACTGAAGACAGCTGAGAGACCAGGCCAGAGCTTGTTGCTGAGCCTTTGCCTTGTCTCTTCACAGAGGACGTCTACGCGCAAAGTGGGGCACACAAGCCGACCTCAGCTAGCTTCTTATGCGAAACTAAAGACAGCTGAGAGGCATGTTGGGTGAGCTCCAGG
Organism: Eristalis tenax; assembly: GCA_905231855.2. Lineage (NCBI taxonomy): Eukaryota > Metazoa > Arthropoda > Insecta > Diptera > Syrphidae > Eristalis > Eristalis tenax. The sequence goes on along the minus strand of HG993127.1, from coordinate 37,578,819 downwards.
TCTACCTCGGAACCATAAGAAGAAAAATAGATATTCATCATCTACCCCCTTGACAAAACGTGGTGTAAGACTCCTTTTTACAAATCCCTCTGTCTGGGTTGAAAAATGTCGGTACACAACAGCTTCGCAGATTGGCACTCCAAAAAGGCCATAAACTACAATCCAGCAAAGGGAGGCTTTCAACCTAAATAAACATGATCTAATGTGAAGCACTCAATGACCACTGATTCTACACAAATTAGTCCAAAGGGTATATATAATTGCAGGAACTGTGAGCAGTTTAAAGAAGCAGTGGAACATCTATTGGTCGACTTTCCAAGCCTAGGACTAATTTGCAAAAATTCACCCAATTCAGAGAGGTTATTCAAATTCACTGAAATCAATCTGAACTGCCCTAGACCAAAGGAGGAGAGGCAATGGGATATTTGACATCCCATTATCTGCAATTTAAATCAATGTAAACACAGGCATTTATGTACGACTGTATGAACATATGTAAATGTTTTAAAATTTCTTTTTTAATACTCACAATATTCAGCAACAATAACAGCAGTACGATGGCGTCTAGGCTTTACATAAACTACAATACCTGGGTTCTCCTTTGCAAAATCAATTAGATCGCCTTCAAGGAATTCTCTGTAAGGCTTTCGAGTGTTATGAAAGGAAAACTAAACGAGTGTTGTAATAATACCTCATGCCGCGACTGGAGCCATTATTCTTACAGAACTTAAGTGTTATTCTTTGTAATTGACACACATATCGGCCGATGCCGTTCTGCAAAGGTGCCCTCGGAAATCCTGATTTCAAAAATAAATGACTATTGGACATTTTTTTTAAGTAACAATTTGCTTTTATTAAATCAACTTGAAAGTGTTCGTAACCAAGAAATTGTTAAATCAAATTTGACATTTCTTATCAAACAGTGTTAGGTGATGGGCAATGTTGAAGGGAAGATGGTCAATTCACAATAGAGTGATTTTTATTGTTAATTCTTTAGGATCTTTGAAAACATTTGATAAACATGTATTCCTTCCTCAAGACAAGAATCTTACATTTTTGAGATTTTGATAAAAACGTCGGCACGATTACGATTTCCGTGGTTTTATGTTCAGAAAGAAATAATTTTGTATGAGACATCTCATAGGAAAATATGCATTTTGGAACATCAATATCTCCTAAACTAGGTAAAAACGAGCATTTTGGCACTTGATATTTTGTTCATATTTCATCGAAATCTACAAAACTGCGTTTTCAGAACCTAAAACTACCGAAATCGTAATATCCCCAAAACGTCCATGTCAGCATTCTCTCAGAAATCGAAAAATGATTGACAGTCAAGTCCTATGCGGTCCCTTGTAGTTCTCTCCAGAGTAAGTTTCGCGCATTATGAAGAGAGAGCCCAACTTCTACCACTCTTGTCCCTTAAAAATTTTGACTACCATTTTTTATATTGTTTTCTAAAGCCAAATTGACCAATCAGAGAACGGCACTTACGTTATTTCGTGAATAACTGTCAAAAATTCATCAATAACCGTCAAAATGTTCATGATCATCCGTCAAATTCGTCGATAGACTAGCGGTCAATCAGGTGTGAAGTTGGGTATCTCCATCATACTTCATTTCTGCTGTGAACTTCATCCTAAATCTGAGTTTACTGTTCGCAAAACTGGAAAAGTGTCTCTGTGGCAGCTGTCTTGTCCGTCCTATCCCTCATAGATATGTACACCCAACAGAAAACCTACCTGCAGTTAGAGTATGTGTTAAATGAGTTCCAATCGATTTTACGGTGAACACAGCCCTCGATAAACTCTCTTATAGTTCCCTCTCGATTCGTAAAAAAATTCACCTGAGAGTGCACACATTTGACAACCAAAGCTTATTTCACGGTTTTTCTTATCCATACCGAAGATTCTTCATTGTGAATGGAGCAGTAGTAACAACACCGAAACTTGTAAGCACTTCCTCTGACATCAAATCGAGTGAAGTTTACGAACGTCATACAAGCACGAACTGTCTGCAGTCGGTTAAACTTCTTGTATTTGATTAGTTTTATGTGAACGATAGCATTTTATAATTCCTGTTAGAAACTTGATATCAGCACCTATGATCTCGTGGCTTGTTGCATAGAATTCCATCGTTTCTATGTGCTAAGCAATGCGAACCCCGCAAACCTGTTCGAATATATCTCGTGGAAAACTTCAAGAGCATCCTACCGAAGATGAAGGTATCTTGTGTGTGTGTGTTGTGTTTTTGTGATTTATTGAAATTGGTACATCTTCACTTGTAGATGGATCAGTGGTTTCACATAAAATCTGTCAATCAATTGGCTCGTCTTCGTCGTTCAGTCTGCAAGAGTGCATTGATGAATTTCGATCGAGAAGAATGCACAATTCATCGCAAAGCAATCAGAATACCGATGATGATCTGATATTTCAGAATAACTCGAACAAGAAAAACGAGCGCATAAGTAAACCGTGTAAAGGCGGTTTCTGCTATTGCTTTACGAGCGATAGTGATGATTTTCGAAGTCAGAGGCCAGAAGAAAGGAGGAAAGGTCGTAAATCGGATTCCTCTGGACATCAGGTTTGTATTTATTGCCTTAATTTGCATGCGGTCTAGATGTGTACACATGTAGCGTGAAATGCGAGTGTTTAATATTCATGATACGTTTTTTGATTGAAAAGGTATGAAAACAATCAGACAGCATGTACCTGTAGGTGTGTATACTCGCAGTGTTTGTGCTGTGCTCTATCGAAGGCATGTGAGGAATTTTGTGATCGTGTGTTTCGCGTTTGCATAATTTCACCAGAATATGGTGGGAAATCAAGCATAGTGCTTCTTTATTTTGAGTGTAATTTCTTGTGCCCGGGCAGAGTTTATGGATAACTTCAGTGTATGCGTGGCATGACCATATTGTGCATCTCCCCCTCATGATGCCGTCGGAGGCAGAAGTAATATTTGTATACTAGAGCAATATTATATGCATCACCTGAACCATTTGAAATCGCGTAAATCATGTTTTTGTTCTTTTCAGATTTCCGATGTTTCAAATTGCAATTCAAACGTGACCCGGGGAGCGTCATTTCCTTTACATTCCAAGAAACGTCACGATGCCCACCATAAAACAGGACTAACGCGTAAAGTCACTGCCATCAGCAGGCTGGAGGACACCAGTCAAAGTGCAGGAGCTACGTTAATTCATATAATTCAAGAAATACGCAACAATTGCGTAGTGTCCGAAGTCCGAGTTAACAAACAGAAAATACATCAAAACAGTTCGCCTAAAAAGAAACGTGTCACTTGCGAGAAGAAGATCATCAATTCGGTTTCGGATTTGCCTAAGTACACTGGCGGAGTCAGTGAGATAGAAAGCCTCGGGGAGAAGTTTCAGAACACCTCGTTGAACACAAGCGCAAGAAGCAGTGACAGGAATGGAGGACGTCTACTGCAGAAACGTCTTAGCGGGACTTCAGCCGAATTCAGACCGAGAAACCTATCCACTGCCCCAAGGAAACCACCACGAAACGCGACGCTATCAAACAGTGACCAAACATCGTCCAACGGCACTGCGCCCTCGATACGGGAGGCGGAAAAAATTCTCGATGAATTTCTGTTGCGAAAGGGAATTCCCATTCCACAAACACGGCGAACAAGCAAAGAGAGAAGGAATCGCAAGTCATACCCGCTTGACGAAGGCAAACCGACTCACAGAAATCGAAGTGCGTTTTTGTATGAAAAGCCGTCTTGTCCATCGTTAAGTGAAATCGAACAATTGGGAAGTGAAAAGTATCCCGAAAGTTGTGGCGCGTTACAAGAGCAGACAGTCGATTGGAATCAGCAAAAAATAAGAGAAATGCTCAATATTGATGAGAAGTCGAAGCATTTTGACTCAACTAACCCGCAGTGCGGTCCGCAGGTGGGCTGGAAACTGCCCCATAAGCTTGACATCGACACAGTCGATGGCACGGACCACAATCTTGTCGCGAACATAGCCTCGAAAAGCACGCCTGTGAAAACCGAAATGTTCAACAGCAAAACCGAGAGTCAAAAATTCATACTAGCCGAGCAGTTGAAGAACATTGTTTCCAGCTCACCGTGGACAAGCAGCAAAAAGGCTAAGGATAAGCAGAACTTAAAGAAATCCAACTCTTTCCTAAGTGCGTCGAAAACGAAAATCCTCCGGTTCGTAACGAAGAAATCTCCCCCAAAGAAACTCTCGATTGGAGTGCAGACACGAACTGAGGATGGGAACCGAAGTTCACCCAATCTCCAATCGGCGCCTGGCAGCTATTTTTCCAACACACCTGCAAAAAGTTCAAAGAGCTCGCAGACTGAGTTTGATTTCTCTCGAACAATACACTCGCCCAAGCGGGAAAAAGTCCCGCAGCGAAAGCTGCTCTTTCCAGTGCGCAATGTGAAGGAAACAAGACTGAACTCGAAAACGGATCAAACGTACCATTCGTATAACTCGGATTTGGATAAGGACTTCACGCTGAGCAAAATGGGCCAGGTGCTCAGCAACATAAAAAGCCGCCTGGAAGCCAGTGACGATCATGCAGTGGACACATTCCGTGATATCCAGCGAAAGGAAGCCGCAGCTGCAGCACTCGGCTACGACTGTGTCGATGGCTATGACTACCAGGCAGCATATCACACATCGGCTCAGGCTGATATTCACAATGAGGCGGAACCTGATTACTCCGAAATAGAAGAGGACAGTCTGCTCATAACTGGCAGTCCAGTGATAGAGAATACCAATGCAATTGAACATTTCCTTGTTGGAAGTGACCCTAACGCGATATATGCAAAGATTAAGAAGACTCCGAAGAAATCGAAGCCGCATTCGAGCTCCTTCAACAACGTCATGGAGCAGAATAGTCCACCGAAGCTGCGACATGTCAGTAAAACGGACTTATCAGTGCAAAGCGAGATTTTCCTGGAGAACTTAACGTCTGAAACCAACACGTACGCAAATCGTCTTTACGACAATGAGAGGGAGAAGGTGCAGAATGTCTCACAGGATGACAGGGTGTCCGAGGGAATGGTAAGTAACGAGAGTATTTGTTTATGTTGAGACTGTTTTGATCTTGGGAGAATATACTCTGTTGCGTTGCTGCATTCAGGAGTCTGAGCTTAGACTGGATTCGTTCTGCTATCCCTTTACGTTGTACATGTTACTCGATGTAGTTCATTCATCGATGTTACTCGATGAATTTTGCCATGTCCAGAATTTTTATATCTGCTGAATAGGCTGCTGAATGAATAATTGCCTGACGTACTTTTCCTTGTTCTTGCAAGAGCTGGGCACGTGCCAACGAAGTGTGCCGTTATTTCCATTTCCTCTTCCTTATCCCTAGAGATTTTCCAGAAGTCATTGCTGACAGGAATGGGGGACGTCTACTGCAGAAACGTCTTAGCGGGACATCAGTTGACGGTCCTTGGCACGCGGCTTCCAGTCATCAATACCAAGCTGTTTTGCGTCCGCGATGAATTGGTATTTGTACTGTTTCGGTGTTCCTTCTCGAGTCTGGAGGTTCGGATTCGAAGACCCTCTTAGTTGGAGCATTGGTGTCCATGCACTCGACGTGGCCAGGCCACCACACTTCCAGAGTACATCCACATCCTGGTGCAGCTCGCACAGTTCGCGGTTGTGTCTTCTCCTCCATTCACTTTCCTCGTTGTCTGGACCATATATCGGACGTAGAAGGCACCAAGAATCAGGTCTGCAGTTTTGCTTACCGCCATAGAGCAGGAGTGGCAAAATAAGAATTTTGTAGAGCATGCTTTTGGTCCTTCGATTCAGGAGATTTGAGCCAAATTCTTTCGACAAACCGAAGTAGCAGCGGTTGCCAAGGGCGATTCTGCGTCGAAATGCGTTTGTGGAGTTCACCTTTGCCCCGAGGTAGACAAACTCCATCACTCCCTCGAAATTGTAGCTGTCGATCGTGATGTTGTGTCCAAGGTGGTGTGCGGCGAAACGTTTTCTGGTCGACAGCATATATTTCGTTTTGTCGTCATTGATCTTGAGACCAGTTCGTTTCGCATGTTCGTCAATCGACGTAAAAGCTTCCACTATGCCACGTCAGGAACGCGCGACAATGTCGATGTCATCTGTGTGTTGGATTGATTTGTAGAAAATAGTGCCTTCCGTGTTTACAGCTGCCCGCCGCACTATCGACTCCAGTACCAGCTGTCACACGACAGCACGTTTCCTTGCCGAAATCCAGTGCAGGTTTCAAACGTCTTGGAAGTCCTTGAGAAGAACTGCATCGCGTATATATTAGTGTGGTGCGACACAACCGGGATCACGAATTCGGCCATCGCTTCCAAAAGTTCCTTTGGATGAATGCTGTTGTATGCGGCTTTAAAATGTGTTGTGTATCGATCTGGAACTCGCTAGTCTTCTCCAGGATCTGGCTTAGTGTGAAAAATTGGTCTATAGTCGATTTGCCAGGACGGAGGCACTGGTACGTTCCGATTATTGCGGTTAGACTTTCACACAGCACGCAGGATATGATCTTGTAGGCGCCGTTGAGCAGGGATGTACCTCTGTAGCTGTTGCCTTTTTTGTAGATGGAACGTATGGAGCTGTGGTAAAGCAATAGCACGCACACAACGAGTGGGTACTGTAGAAGCTAGGCCCAGGACTGTAGTGCTCCTCAAATTAATAATTCGATTGCCAAGTTATAATGAATGTTTAATTTTTCTGTTCCAGAATCTAGATGATTCCTACGCAACAGTGGACAGCTTTAGAGAAACACTGGACAAAGAGTCGGATGCGGTCTCCTATGAATACCCAGATGAGAGCATAAATCCAATAGACGAAGAGAAGTGCACAGGGAATCAGAGCACCCCAAAGAAATCAATGCATTTAACTAAGGTAGAATTTTTCATTGACTCCTATTAAGTATGCAACTCCCTCCACATCCGCTCTCTCTCTCTCTCCCACTCTTTCATTCGCTAAACTCAACTGTGGAATGTATCACATGGTGTTCATTATATACAACTATCTACTGTCTATTAAATCTTTTTGAAAAAAGCAAACAAATTTGATCGTTGTTACTTCATTTTCCGCATACACCTTCCTTATTTGTCTTGTGGTTTAAGATTTCACAAAATGTGTGTATTGTCCAATTCCAACCAACGAAATGTATTCTATTTAGCTTGGCGCAGAAGATATGACGAGTAATGATGACCTGCATCACACGGAAAGCTGTCCGACCACGCCCGGATGGTTGTCAAGCTACGCACAGGAATTCAATCCTCGGGAAGATTCGGTAAGCTTGCAGGAGGAATCGGTGACAAATGCAGAGAAACCGGGGAGCTCGAGCCTGTGGAAGTACCGCACTCTAAAGAACAAACTAAGCCAATCCATCCGCAAGAGTAGACACTTTCTCAAACACGAGCGTAAACGCATTACGGGCTCTCTGAATTTATCCAAACCGTTGAATTCGAACCCGGCTAATGAGCGTTGGGATGAGTCGTCCCTGTGCTTGACGAATCTCTTCTCAATGGATGAAAATGCTCCGGTAAAGGATCAACTGACGCAGGCAGTTGGAATATGTCGACAGTACCCCGAGCTGGAGACTTCTCCGGAAATGGTAGAAGCCGAGCGACTTCTCCTTTTCTCGACCCTCAAGAGGGATGTAAAGAATCCGAATTCGAGCTTTTCATCGCAGGATCCCGGACCCAAAGGTTCTGTGGACATTAAGACCCTGCGCTTGCCAATTAAGGAGAACACGAATCAGGAGATCTTCTTCAATTTCTACTACATCGGGGTCTTCTCTTGCGGTAGACAGATAAAATCAACTCAGTCGGCTGAGTGCAAGAATGGCGAGGCCATATTTAGGGACTGCAATATACAGTTTGACAACGTAGACCCCGAGTCGGAAGTCAGTTGTGACATATTCATGTTGAGACTGCGAAAGGTGTCGACAAGCAGCAAGCCTTTATCAAAAGCAAAGGTTTGTTCCACTATTGCAAGCGATGACACATTTTTGATTCCCAAACTTACAATTTTCAGAAGCTATCATCAGCGTCGACGTCAAGTGAAGAGATTCTCTCCAGATTCCGACCGCACGCATCGTTCGCGTTGCACCCTCGCGATTTTGTGCCTTACACCTCGATGGAGAGTTGCGAAAAAGCAAACGACGAACTACTCCGCTTACACGCATCGGGGTCGTGTAAGCTTTCAGTTAGGTCTCGATCTCGTACAACACACTTGCTGAATGAGGTCCACGTCTATGCCGAAGTGGAGCAACTGTTTAAAAAGATCTCCAGAAGAGGTTTCTTACACGTGCAAGATATGAACAAAAAACACAGCTGGAACCTAAGGTGGTGTGAGCTGGACTCACTTACCTTGCGAATATGGAACAGCCCAAATGATGTGCTAATAAATGAACCGGTCCACATAGTGGATCTAGGTAAATGCATCTCCAATCGCGTCGTCCTGGCGTCGAAGGACGTTTGCGCTCGATCTCGATCGTTCGGTTTGGAATTTGAATCAGACCAATTACATTCCGGATATTTTTTCTCAGCCGATAATCAAGCTGATCTCAGCCAGTGGATGTGTGCCTTAAATGAAGTCCTGGATTTCATTGCAGCCTGGATGAAGTGAGCTTGCTGTGCAATAGTATCTAAAATAAGTTCTTGTGAATTTTTATAAAATTATATTTTGTCACTTGTTATCCCTTCACTCTGTTAGTTTTATCTGATAATAAAATGTACATTCCCAAAAATAACATGTTCCTATTTTCTATCAGCAAATAATTTGTGTTTTATTGTGAGTGCACAAGATTCGAGGAGATTTGAACGCAAAGCTGGGCAAGGAAGACATCGGTAAGCACAGCCTGCCTGACAACACTTCAGACGGATCTTGTTGCCAGGCTGTTGGATTGACGGGGCGAAACCTTTAGGGTCCTCCGGTCAATCACCCGTGAACCAGATTGATCACATAATTTCCATTTTGTAACCATTGTAAGAACACGGATACCGATAGGACAACGGAGTGGAAGTCACAATGGCAATCGACCGCTAAGAACTTTGCCGATCAAGTCTCCCTGAAACTCGAGATTCCAAACCTGCCAGGCGAAACAACGGACCCGTTGTCAAACTGCGGTCAGAGAAGCTGGCTCCGATGAAGTGGGTTTTAAAACGCCACCCAGAAAAATCTTCGGTTTGGCAATGTGTGTTGACAGGTGCATTCAGCGAAACAAACAACAAAAAAGGCGACGCCGGACAGACGGACGAAAGCCTGGAACCATTTGTGAATAACCTGATAGGTCCTTATCAGTGCGCTTACGTCCCGGATTAGTGCACCAAATCTCCACACTATGGCAGATCCTGAAAAAAACAAAACCAAATCGACAGCGTGCATTTGTTTCAAATGCAGCCCGCTATACTACGCCATGTATAGTTTTGACATTCCTGTCAAACTCGTACGGCTGAGAAGGGTGACAATAGAGAAGTCTCACGAACTCTCACCGAGACCTTCAATGTTAAAAAAGGAATTTTTAAGCAACGCGCTATCGGGTGACTTCTTCCACATCATCCCGGAGAAGATTGTTCAGAACTCACCTGCAAACATAAGAGGTACGATCTTCCAAAAGTCTGTACAATTGCTAGCATACGAGTACGTACGTATACGTTTGTTGGTATTCAATTGGAGGCGGTGAACCAGGGCGAAACGGAGTATATGCTGTCATCGAGTACTGTCTGTACAGAGTCATGAGTTGGGTCGTCAATGAAGCGTTTGTTGGTATTGATTCGGAGGCGGTGAACCAGGGCGGAACGAAGTATATGCTGTCATCGAGCCCTGTCTGTACAGAGTCATGAGTCTAGTTGTGTCTACGGGTGCAACGACAAATAATCTACACCGAGCCGATATTTCTGGAGCGAAGGATTGTGCTGGCTAAAGAGCCCTTTTGATCGAAGTTTAGGTTCACTCCGGACACAAAGTTCGTGAAAGAGTCCAAATTCCGATTTCAAAGAAAATGTTGATGCGCCGATTAATGTAAACACCAGATTCTGCACCACTTCTCTCTCTCTCTTATCTGCGAACTACTCCCACCTTCAGGTGGAGAAATCTGCGAGTCGAGCATCATCAACTGAAGCCGGGGTGCCCAAACCCTGGGGGACGTCTTGCAAAGATGGAGGAGGCGGAAGATGGCCAATGACGGCGCCCAGAGCTTCAGTCAGGTGGAAGTAATGCGCCCTTTTAGAGCTTGACCCACATATTCGGAGATCAAGTTTAAAGAATTTTTCCAAGGCCAGGTCGCGATCTTGGAATATAGTTGTCTGCGGGGAGCTGTAACCGTTTTAGGGCCAACGGGCCGGCGTATTTTCAGAAGACCTGAATATCTCTACAACCTTGAGACTTCCGAATGACGCCGGTAAAGAAGTGTGTCGTCAGATCAATCCAACACAAAGGCTCAGGTACAAAGTGTAGCTTTCCTCGTTGATAGCCAAACAGTCATCGAAACCATTCACTCAAAAACAGTCCATGAGTACCGCGAAGAGCTTGCTAGTACAGCAGAAAGATTCAAGGTAACCAATATTTGGGTTCCCGGCCTCAGAAACATCGCAGGTAATGAAGGAGCTGACGAACTGGCCAAGCAAGGTCCCGCAGACGAGCTGCTTTGGAGGACTAGTCAAAGCTAGAATCAGTTCACATTCCCGGGAAATGAATGGTCTTTGGTGGTCGGAAATTTCAAGAAAACGTGGCCGTACGACGGATCCGAACTGACATCACAAGAATAATAGCGGTCACCACGGTGCACTGGAGACCACTCAATCAGACTAGACCATCCAGACATCACACTGTCGCAACACGATGATTGTTGGAAAAAGAAACAAAAACAAGCTCACACAAAATAGAGCTGTGGTAACAAAACGGCGCATAATGCTAGTTGGGTTCTTCTAGACGCAGGGCTGCAGCTGATATACCACTCTGACGAGGGCGCCAAGCCCACAAGGGTCTGTCCTCGGACCTCTCCTAAGGAGCATCTTAATAACCAGCCGCAAGAGAGTGGAGTACGCAAACCTCCGGATTGGAAATCAGACAATTAGAGCAAAGAAATCATTGAAGTATCTCTACTCTAACATGGCCAGGGCCGCCCATACACTCGTAGGATCCTGCTGTCCAGTGTGGTTAGGTTAGTCCTTCTGTACGCTGTACGGAAATGCGGACAATGACTGAGTGCAGGAGGATGGTGTCGGCGCAATACCAGCTCTGCGCAATCAAGGCCATCAGCGGTATCCAAATCGCCGGCATCGGGTTCTAGCCAGAATGGTCCGAGTTGAAGTACTCGTAAGCCGGAGCCAGAGGGTGTACTTGAGGTGAGCCCTGAATCGTCAGGGAGCAAGAAGAATAAAGACGGAGGTAGGAGCGGCATGGATCTCGCTGTGGCAAACCAGTTGAGACAGTTCCACAAAGAGCAGGTGGAGCCATAGGCTCATTCCGATCGTTGAATTTTCGAGGGAAAGAAATAGGAAACTGTTACGTAGCTCCTGTCGGGACACGGTGACTATCGGAAATGCCTCGACAGGTTTGGACTCCATAGATCACCTGTTGAAGCAAGCAATGATCTGCGGCAGAAGCTTCGCAGAGAACACAGCGAGCTTGTCAAGTCTAAGTAAAAAAACACACACGGTGGTGCTCTTGGCTTCAGTGAGGACACCGTGCCTTGCTCCCAGTCAGTGGTTGCGTGTGTGGTTAACCCCCTCACCACGTAAAAAATATATTCCACAATCCCTTGCACGGGTTTTCGGTTTAAGATCCCAGCAAACGGAATAAACGCGAACATTTTTTAATCTACAAGTACAATGTGAGCTCCCTTAACAGATCACGTGTCGTTGAGGAACTGAAGCAGATTGTGGCCAAGAAGTAGTCATCACCGAAATCTAAAGGACCTTGCCAAAAGATCAAACGGCGATGTCTTGCGAAAGGTTCTTCTTTGGATGTGGAGTTGTTGGTCCAAGCAGACTTTGGCAAAAAGTCGAGTAAATGCCTCATAACCCCAACGAATCTGCCGGACTGTAGAGCGCTATGAGTCTAGGGAGTCGCCTCTGGACGTTTATACGATGAATAGGCCATCTAGAGCGCATGTACAACTTAACTGGAAGGGTCTTCGTCTACGAGCCAATTGGACTACGCAACAGAAGACGCCCGCGCTTCGAGTGACACAAGCGAAGGGAGATCTTAGCAAACTTACGTAACTGGGGACAAGTAACCAGTAATCGTGCCAAATGGAGACCTTGGACACAAAGAACAGGGAAAAGACCTCGCATTCAGTTAAAGCGACAGTACACAAAGGAGAATAATTGACAAATAACCACATGTAACATCAAATATACGTTTATTTATAATAGATGCATGTGCCACAATTATAGATCCACACACCACAAGAAATCTATGAACTACAGCACACCTGGAATACACATACATTTATCTATACACTATGATTTCCGAAGGGCGCGGCGCGGTGGTGTGTGTCTGTGTTAAATGCAAGTCTTCAAATCAAACAACTGGAATGCACGCATGTACACAACGTTAATAGTTAATATTGATATGGGGTCTGTATGAGGGATATTTTATCGAGACTACATATTTTTGCATATTGTTTGTTGCAGAAGAAAAAACCCAAGGGAATTGCATTTAAACTAAAATGAACTTATAAATCCTGTTGGCAGCTGGGCTATCGCCGATTTCAGTTACGTACAAGGCTGTTCCGTTTGGGCAGACGGCCAACGAATGGGGGTTCTTGAACTCTCCCCAATGGTCGATTATTGTCTCAGAACCGGGATCGATTGTGAAGCCACGGACTGGCAGCATTGATGTGGGTCCATTCACGGCGTAAACGATGTCTCCGTATGCGGCCACGTCGAAGACACGTCCCAAATCCGGCTCCTGAATGGTGGCAGCAGGTTGTCCCTCACCGAACGACGATTGTAGGCCAGCTCTGGAAGAGGAAACAGATGTGTATTCAAACAGCAAAGGCAAATGAATGTGTGTGTGCTTACTTTGGGCAAACAACTCGCATGTTCTCTCTGTCCGCAATGCACAGCAGATCCAAATGTTCAAGCAAAGTTATACCGTGTGGGACTTGGAGCGACATGAATTCTGAAAGAGGGAAGAATGTTGAGCGAAATCAGTGAAATGGAATTTAACACGCCACCTCGAAGCATTTTGATTTTGCTGTGAAGAGGAACAGTACCGGAACGTCTCTGGTTTTGTTCAGTTAGTTACCACAATTCGCTTGGAATGTGATGCCAGTCTAATGTGTTTGTTTGTGAGACGAACAGATTCGCGCTCGTGTGGCACTCTTGAATTCAGACACACTTACCAGGCGGTTGTGGAATCGTTCGCAAGAGCCTGCCAGCTGCGTTGAATTTCAAAATCCTCTGATTGCAGTAGCCATCAGCAACGAAAAACTGTAAAGAACACTCAATGAATAACGGCATATGAATGGAATGTGGAATATGGAATGGCGATGTGTAACCTCTCCGGTAGTGGACACAGCAACGTCAGTTGGTTTGCAAAGATGGTTTAGGGACGAACCAGGTTTGAATCGCTTTCCAATTGTAATTTGTGGTATTTTGTCGTAAGGTTTGAACTGTAATACGATTGATTGAACTCAGGTGAGTGAACTTCACTTTGAGTGAGAAATCAGCGAAGGAAACGTTACCTTAAAGACTTGATGCATTGCAACATCTGTTATCCAGTAATTGCCGTACGAATCGATGGTCATCCCGTGCGGCATATAGAACATGGATGCACCCCAGCCGAACTGTATGTTACCAGTTTTCGAGTCCAGTACGTAGATTGTGTTCTCCTTGATTGGCCCATACTCGATCAGGTAAAATATGTTGCTGTCGTTGAAAGTGCTGAAAGGCAACCGTATTGAGCACACACATTGCAGATAAGATAACGATAGATATGCAAGTTACTTAACGTCCCAGTATCGGTCGGCGCGATGGAAAATGACGGGATTTCCATGGGGATCGATGGACACTGCTGTTACCTGACCCAGCGTTTGCTTCTCTTGTGGCCAATTTTCAACCAGAACTGGAGTGGGCACGTTTTGCGTGTGCTCCTCGTCGGACGTCACTTCAGTTGGCTGCTGCAAGAAAAATACAATATCTTATGGATGGAAAATTGATGTGCGGAACCTTTTGCTTACACTCTCTTTCAGACGTCGCTTAATCAGGGTTCGCACTTCATTGAAAAACTGGTCGTTGAGGGATAGCGCATCGCCTTGGACCAAATGCAAGCTCATCCAAATGAGGACAAGATTGGTTATCCAATTTCCAGATCCCATATTTGCCCAGAACGATGGTCGAAAATACGTTCTTGTGCAGCAAACTAAACCTGGTAAGTGATACTGTAAACGTGAAAAAATATCCTTATCGTTGACTACACAAAAAAAAAACGAAGGAAAATATGCCTTGGTGAGTATGCGCAGGGATGGACGACTTTCGTCGTTGACAACACACTGCCAACCGGTGGTGGGGTAAAATTTGTAAATAGCTATGCCCACATACGTGGCATGGTACCTCTTTTTTCTTTGCGTTTATTGATTTTCCAACGTGTTGCTCTTCCCCAACCGCTGGCAGCTGCGCTGCTACCGCGCCAAAATGAAAGCACCAAGAAGAAATCGCTGCTTGAGTTATTTATTTATTAGGTCAAATTGTGCTATTATTCTACAGTGAAATCTTAAAAACCTAGCAAATGCTGAGGGTGTAACTTTTTGTTCGGAACATGATAGAACACATTAGAGAATTTCGTTTTTCTTATATTCTTCTTCGATTCGATTGCTTGTTCGCCTTTTGATTGAGGATGGTTGACGTCTTAAGGGCCCCAGTCCCAAGTGGGCTGTGTCCATATGTAACCGGTGTTGGTCATGGAGCAGTACGCATTGTAATACCGACCCGGTGACCTATTAATAACAAATCAGAAACAATCAAAGCTTACAGAAAGAAACACTCGGGGTACCTGCAATATGACCACTGTGGGCACTTGCATCGAAACATATTTTGGAACTCCTCCTTGCACACCTCGTTCCACCAGCACGTACGCTTGAAACGAAACACAAATGCATTTGGTTAGATGAATATTTGAATTTTTAATGCCCATTGATTTGGCACCTCCGTCATGTAGCCGTGAACACTTTGGTCTGAATAGCTGCGTTTGATAATCCGTGCATGCGTTGAGTTCATCATCAAGGAGTAAGTGAAAAGCGTTAATAAAACCTTGAGAGATGAAATTTTCCATTTTATTTTTGCAAACTTATCAATTCCCCTTGGTTACCCTTTTCATTGTGATTGGAATCCTGTTTCAAAGATATGCACTTTCACTGCACTGCACGAGTTTGGGAGCAAACACGAATATGCTCTGGTCCTGTGCGGTGACTGAGCTTGGTTTTTTTTAATCATGCTTGTACTCCTTTATGTGTTGGGTTGTTTGTTTATGTTCTGTAACTCGAGCATTTGCCGAAGTATGCGACAGTTCACTGTTCGTACGTCATGACTCATGGTTGGCCCAACCGGGGGAGAGAAACAGCGACGGGGTATAGAAATCCTTTGCAGACGTTTCGTGGTGAGAAAATCCTTTGGAAGTTTTGGTAAAGTACAAAGTACATCCTGTACATCATGTGGTGAATTGTTAGAAGCGGTGTTATGTGTACAATTGCACTGGACTATGAATGCATTGCAGTTCCCTGCTTATGCTTAATCCTGATAAGCATATGGAAAGTGTTGGATTGATTTGAAAGGTGGATCCTTGGTCAACGTGAACTGTCTGCAGATTGGTACGAAAAATGTTCTACAGGACAGTGTGACCAATCGTGGTTTTGCCCGAATGGGGATTTAATACTCTTACTTGACACTTTTTTAATTTTTTGCGTGACACTGCTGCGGGCTCCTGTGTTAAGAATTAGTGAAACGGGTCGCAGTGGATATGGACCCACCTTCTTGACCAATCTACTCATGTTGTGGGTGTTATTGCTTTCTCGCGGGTAGAGGTAACCTACAAGTTTGGGAAGCATTTTTTAGGCAGTTTTAGGCCCTTTGAGCAGTGTCATTGAGCATTGTCAGTGACTCAAAAGAGGTGGGGCCGTGAAGACTGTTTCTCAAAGCGAAACACTTAAGATTCAGGTGCGTGGGAGTCGACGGACATACCCACTATATCAGGGCGATCGCAAGCTTCTCGAGTTCACTGCTTCTGCAATTGGTTGCACTGAGTTGGTTGAGGTCCTTCTCTACATGTGTGCCGTCTCTTAAACGCGGGCGTTTTGAAACTCATCTTCGTCTTCTTTTTGCTTCCGGATTGGACTTGGGCCTCAGTGAACATGCCTCTCCATCTAGAACGGTCTAGGGAAAGGCGGCTAAAATTTCGGACACCCAGCTGATTGAGGTCTTCTACCACGCTGTCCCTCGGATTGGAGAAGAAGACTTTCCGAGCCGGAGCGTTGGTGATCCAGCCATCTGAGTCGGGTCGGTGACGCTGTACATCCCGTAGAATTTATCGTTCAATCTTCTACTCCAAACTCATTCTGATTTTTTTATCCATCCTGGTTATTTTCCTAGCGAAGACAACGGATAGTTTTTAGGAGACAGCATGCACTCCGTCAAGCGCTGCCACTTTATGCCTCTTCTCAATCGTCCAATGAATCCCATTGTCACATCACAATTCTATAAAAATCCCCACCTGATCAAAACGATCATTGTACCATCCTTCCTTTTTCGGAATGTTATCAATTCTGGACACAGATTGCCGGATCTCTGGTACACGGATGGATTCAAAACGGAAGATCGGGTGAACAGAGAACAAAACTGGAGACTAGTCTCGGCTTTTGATGAGGCGCCCTTTGAGGAATTCCCTTTTTTCCAGCGTAGGCCTTCCAAGATTTTCTCCTTGCGGTATGGGTTACCTGGAGTTGTTCTCATCTGGTTCAGCCAACAGTTCACAGAGGACTCGGGTAGCAGAGGAAGTCTGGTAGTTCGACTTCTAGTAGAGTCTGGAGGGGTTGCTAGTTGAGAAATTAATCTCGAAGAAGGTGCGAAGAGATCGGTGTTTCCTGGTATGAATCTAAATCTGTCAAGGGTTATAAAGTGTCCAGAACGGAGTTCTTTATACATATTCAGTGTGTTCTCCCAAACACCGTGATGAACGCTACCTGTCTGCCGAATAAATGTATCGTCAGAATACACACCCTCTCCGTCAGGGACTGCCGTTGGTCACGATTGAAGTTGATGTCCTTTCGAGCGTCGCTGTGTCGTAATAGAGGACTTAAATTATAAAGACGAATTCGCTGAGTACATTGCGTTCTGAATCCACAAAAATTGGTGTCTTGCGCAATGTCTTACGTTGCGAGTGCAATCCACTCTTGTGTAAATTTGAAGGGCCGTCTATATGAGCTTATTACGAATTGCCAACTCCGCAAACTCTGACTCTTCATTCAATTGGAGTTTTCTCATTCACAGCGAGCAATGTGTACAAACAGACACCTCATGGCGAATTTTTTCGTAGTGAATTTGTGGATCGCGTTTGCTTCTCTGTGTATTGCGAACTCAGCTTGACAGATTGCTTGTTTCTGAAAGTTCGCGTTCGCAGTTCGAGGCGCATGTGATTGGCTTGAGAAATTCGAAATGTTCAAGTTCCGGAATTATTCAAAAACTATTGTAAACAAAACAAAACCTATTCATACAAAATCTTAAAGACAAACAAAAACATCTGTAGAACGCACAAAAACGTAAAAGTTGACCAACTTTATTTCATCGTGGTGTATTTGACTTGTGAGCAGCATTTGCTGTCTCTTTTATTCTCATTAGAGTTTAGTGAGCACACAATGAATTCTATGGGCTTGGGCCTTAAATGAGCAAAAATCAGGCATCCCACGCTTGCCTTTCATACACTTCGACCGTTTAAATAAGGTTTGCGTGTAAATGGTGATCCTCATAATTTTGTTTCACACTCAAATTCAGATGCAATTCAGAACAAACGTGTGCATTCCCAAGTCTGTAGTAAACAAACCAGAGGTTGTAGAACAATGTTGTGCTCATGCACATGTTCAGCATTCACTCAGATCCACATGCTATGAGAAAGCTGAAGCAGCAATTCTGGGCACGAAAATATCAACCGATCCGAACATACTCAGTCTACATCGAACGCAATTTGAGTTGAGCATCGCGTGGATTCTCTTCAGAGAACAAACGCCGCTCACGGCAGTGCCTATTAATAGCGAAGCAGCGCAGTACTATTCTTCCTTTTAAATCGAAAAGTTCAAATAGGTGTTCCCGCAAGAAACTAAAGCAATAAATTTATATAAGATAGAATAAATATATTTCTCCAATGTCTGACTCGAAAGCCGGTGTGTGCAAGATTTGTGCAAGTGAATCGAAATCAAAGTGCTCCAACTGCAACCAGGTCTTCTACTGCAGTCCCGAGCATCAGAAGGCCGACTGGAAGTCCCATAAACAATGGTGCCACCCATTTAAGGTATTTATCCCACATGGACCGAAAAGGAACACTCCCACTGTCCGAGTGTATTCCGGTGTGTTGGCAGGTGCGATCGCATTTGTGGAACACAATACTTCGTAATTTTGTTTCCAATTGAGCTATTTTCAAATGAGCGATAAAATATGCACATGTTCCTATGTGCATAGCGAGGTATTTTTAAACGCGTTCTTTTGAAAAGGTTTTCTTTTGTCGACTGGGTGGTGGGAAGCTAAAATTAAAAAAAAATAAAATTAAGCCTCTAACTGTGGTGCAGGTACATATGGAAAAGTTATTCATAGCTCGTCCCGAAAAATAAAACAAGAGCCATTATATCTGGAGTTATTGCATTTGCATATTTCAAACTTGAATGAAAGAATTTAATCGTTTTTTTCGAGCTATCAAGAAATTTGTTGGTGTCTTCTTGTCAAGTTGTGCTCTGGTCTAGTTGTGTCTACAAGCAAACAATGTTTCGTTAGTTTAAGAAATAGTAGTGTATTCAGCACAAAATGCGGACAAATTCGTGGGTACTTTTGCTCGATAATCACACAGACTCACTATCGAACCGAACAGCCTTTATCATCCCAAAATGTTTTTTTCCAAAAATTTAATTTCAATTTATGTTAATGACAGATGTCAAAATTATTTGTTTTAATAAATTTTACACATTTGCGCGCAACCGTTATAAAGGGTGGTTAAATTAAGTTAAGGGTCGATGTTGATTTTGAATAAAACACAAATTATTTAGGAAATTATTGTCATTTCTTTTTATTATGACAAAATATCGGCCAAATGGCCGATCCTCGGCGGCACGCCTCCATCCGATGGTCCAAATTTTCGATGACGCTGAAGCATAATTGAGGTTCTATACCGTTAATGTGCCGAATTATCTCGTCCTTTAGCTCTTGAATTGTTGCTGGCTTATCGACGTACACCTTTTCTTTCAAATAACCGCAAAGAAAAAAATCCAGCGGTGTCAAATCACATCTTGGCGGCCAATTGACATCGTCACGACGCGAGATAACACGGCCATTGAATTTGTCGCGCAAAAGAGCCATTGTTTCGTTAGCTGTGTGCCAAGTGGCACCGTCCTGTTGAAACCACACATCGTCCACATTCATATCTTCCAATTCGGGCCATAAAAAGTTCAGGCCTCATTTTGGGAAAAATACGGCCCGATGATGCCGCCAGCCCATGAACCGCACCAAACAGTCGCTCTTTGTGGGTGCATTGGTTTTTCGACAATCACTCTTGGATCCTCATTCGCCCACATGCGGCAATTCTGCTTATTGACGAATCCACTGAGGCGAACAGCAGCAATATTTTCTGCAGTACGAGCTGTACGAGCATGCACTGGTGTTTTTACATCTCCTACAGACCCGGTTTGCTCAAATTTTTGCACGATTTTTCCGATTCTACGCACATTTGGACGATTAAATTGACCGAAAATATCACGAAGTGCACGATATGCATTTTGATTTGAACGCCCATTTTCATAATAAGCCTGAATAACTTTAACGCGTTGCTCGATTGTGTATCTTTCCATGGTTCAAATTGAGTTAGTCTGAAATTGAGAAATGTCAAATGAGATGCAGAAAAAAACTTGACGTTTAGGTGTGGTTCACATTCAACATCGGCCCTTAAAATTTAACCAACCTTTACCAACAAATATGCCTAAAGTTATCAAAAGAAATTATGTCGCTCAGACAGTTTTGTTAAGTAACCTCTCAACATGTCCATGCTCTATAACTGCAAATGCAACTACATAAGTGTTACACATTTTAGACAAGCTTACAGAACCTACTTTCGAAATTGAAGCAAGTCGACATATTCACTGAAATCTTTTAAAATTCCCGATTGTTTAATGTTTGCAGGGAGATTTAAGTGTGCCGCTGTCAAAATGTTGGGTGTACAACTTAAAAAAATTTCCGATAGAATTGGTATTCATTCGCTGGAAGTGGCCGAGGTAATATATCGACAGATCTTTGGCTTCTGATCTATGTTCATATATTTATAAAGTTCTTAAAGTTCGCTTTTCTGTATTTCCTTCCATTCAAATTCCTCGCAGATTGGAACACGCTACGACGCTCATTTTTACTTTCGAAGCCACAGGATCAGAGGAACTATTCGTCTTTTCGTCCAGCCTCCGGCTCTATATAACGGCAGAGTAAATGTTTTGTGGAACACGATTTTGGTCCCTCGAGTCAGGATATTTTGCTCAACTGTTAAAATTGTTTAGAAAAACCGATGTAGCATGGTTTGACAAGGGGGCACTCTACTTTAGATCAAAGTCAACGTGTTCTTTTGCGATCAATGTTCTCTTAGGCTTAACCAAAACAGGAGATGGGAATGCAACTTATATTGTTAGTTTCATAAACCTCAAAGCCACGGAAGCCGAGTTGCGTAAATACGAAATATAGCTGGCAATTGTGACAAGACGTCGGTGGTAAGCGTCCCTAACATGTACTTTAGTTTGCTTTGATTTGCTGTCCCGTCAGAGGCAGCAAACGCTTCATTGACGAACTCGTGGCATTCGACCAATGTGCTAACCGAATGTTTGCAATTGTTCCCACTCTTGGGAGCTGCATCTAGTGAGTTGTGTGGTAAAAAGGTCATTTAAGGCCGAAGGCTGGGGTAAGTTCAATACCAACCTCGTTTGGGCAGCAAGATTCTATACATTGTTATACTCGTATCGCTGTGAATGTTTGAATGTTTGGTTCTTCTTTCCCGGGATAGGTTAGGTTGAGGTGATGGTCACAACTGTATCGGTTGCGACCCACTTAGATCCTGATTGGATCCATTGCTATATCACTGCCAGTTGATTGACACCGGTTCCTCTTTTATTCTAAGGGACTACACTAACACCTGGTAGCTACCTAGTGGCTTATCTTGGATAATCCACTCCTGTTCCGGGTTACAGCGAATTCGTATTTTTTGTGAACCTAGCTATGGCCTCAATCATAAGCCAAGCATAATATTCCTTGTTCTTGTAAGGACTGGACATGTGCCGAGGAGGTGTTTCCCCTTCCTATTCGTCTCTGCAGCTCATGTAGAGGTCGTTGTGGGGCAGTGGCCGGTAATAACGCCCACAACATTTCCTATTTCACTCCTGTTTAATGTTAGGAGTGTACTTGCTTTGTATGGATTTATTGAAAACCAGTTAAGCCTCGAAGTCCTACAAGCATCTAATTCAAACCATCTCCGATTAACAACGCTGATGGTATTTGTAAGAAACAAGGTGTTTACTGGAATTGAGGGATATGTAGTGTCCTGATTATTTGCCAAAGGCTGACCAACCCCGCTCTAGCTAACTCCTCTGACCTTTCGTTGCCTAGAATGCCACTTTCCCCAGGGACCTAGCATAGGGTAAGGTTGCATCTAACCGCTATATCCCTGAGATGGTGTATCCAGAGCCTTGATGGCCCCCTGACTGTCTATGTATTTAGCGATAGACAACCCGTCTATTGGGCTCATTGACAGTAAGCGGCCAGCCTCTTGGAAAGCTTTTACTTCTCCCCGGTATACACTGCAATGGTTGGGCAGTCGCAGGACGCTAATACCCCTAGCCTATTGCCTGGTTTTGAGCCATCTGTGTGGATTTCCTTGATAAATCTTTTGCCCAATCGTCTCAGTCTGTGATAAGTGTTTTATATCCAAACTGGAAGTCTAAAGCGGGCGCTATATAATCCATATGCGTCAGTATCCTCGCATTTTTGATTACTTCTGTGTACCCTAAGTTGTGTGATCTGCTCCAGCGGTTGCATTCCCGCTAACTTAACGCTGCCTTGGTAGCTGTTAGCTTCCTACAGATGTCCATGGGAAGAAGCTGTAGCATTGTTTCCATGGCGGTTGAAGGGGTGAAGTGCCCCCGTGCATAAAAAAGTCCCACTAAGTTATGTCTGATTTCTGCCTCGACATTCCTGTGTACAGAAGCGGTCACTCAATATTTCAAGGAGGCTATCCCCTTAGTGTCACACATTTAGGACTACATTAAATAGGAGGTTTGCCTCCCCCTTCACGAATTCGAAAAATGCATTGTCCCCAGATAGCTTCTTGTTCTGTTTACTCAACGTTTACTCAAAGTAAATGCTCAAACAATTTTTCACAAAGCCCTAAGCTTCCCCAAAGTGCTTTTTATTGGAACATACAATTCAACGCCACTGTTATTGGGTCTTCAAATAAGATATGAATGAATTTTACTGTATTCAATACTTAATTTAACTGTGTGCACATATTTACAACGCCATTGATATGTGTGCCAAATTTCAGATCGAGGAAAATGAAAAGCTGGGCAGGCACCTTGTGACAACTAGAAAAATTAAGGCCAACGAAATCGTTCTCAAGGAATCGCCCTTGACTCGAGGACCATCGCAAGTCACCGGTCCAGTTTGCTTAGGTTGCCTGAACGCAGTCGACGAAGAGAATCAGGTGCCATGTCGCCACTGCGGTTGGCCAATGTGCTCGAAGGAATGTGAAGACAGCAGCGAACATAAAGAAGAGTGCAAACTCACACAAAAGCGAAGTCAAAAGAAGGTGCGTAGCAGGGGTGTTATTTTAAGCCCATACACAGACTCATTGACACGTCAACCCTGGGCACAAGTGATAATATAGACTGCTTTCTTCCTTTTTTTAAGGTCACCATACACGAGTTTACGATACCGCATCCAATATACCAGTGCATCGGGGCGTTGCGTGCGCTCCTTTTGAAGAAAACGGATCCAATGACATACGAAAAACTTCTCCGACTGGAGTCGCACGAGCAAATTCGCAGAGGCTCGCAGCAATGGAAAAGCGATTTGGAGGGCATCGGCAAGTTTATACCAAGGTAGGCTCATTACACAGTAAACAAATAATTAGCTCATCACACAGAAATGGGAACGATCATGGATTCGTCACAGAACTATGTCGGTTTGGGCCATTGAACTATGTCTTACAGGATTAACGCTTTGCTAAATCATTTCTCGAAATCACGAATTACCTTGGGTGGCTACTTATAGCGTGACAACGTCAAACGGTCGATGTTGTGTGTCCATGTTTTCCGGGTTGTACGTCTTTTGTCCCCATCCACCGTCAGGTCCATCTAGATTCGCCTTAATGTCAGTACTAGCCAACGCCTTATTGAGATCTCACCCCCTCGTCCAATCACGCCAATGTACATATGTCGACAATTGAACAAAGTTCTGGACGATCATGCCTCCAGGGTGAGCCTGTGAGTTATTTTCAAGAACTACGCCGTGGCAATCTGCGTCGTCTTGTGTCAAACATTGATCTTCTTATGTTCATTACCGACCTTGTGAAGTAGCTCGGGATTGCCATCGTCTTCATGCACAATTGATGGGTTTCGACAAGATTGACAAAACTACGCTTGACGGTGCATAGTAAATCTCTAAGCACCCATCTATCAGGACGAAAACGGAGTGAGTGTCGATGTTGTCTTCTTGGAATTGTCCATGATCTGCCATGTCTAATGTGGAATGCCTTTGCCTGTAGCCACAATGATGCGAAACAGATTGTTCATAGATGTCTTCAGTCGAGTATACAAAACGGACGAAGGGGATCTTTTATGAGACTCAGGGATCTTGGTGCTGGCAGAGGTGTCTCATTTGTCGGCGGTCCAGCAGCAAATTTCATTGAAGTACTAAAAGCTGGTCCACATATGGAAAAACAATTTCAAACACATTACTGATTGTGATTGAATCCATTGCTTGGGCTTTCAAATGCGTTTCTCAAGAAACAAACTTCCACTGAATTGCTGGTTTTGTGAAGAACAAGGTATGGCGAGGTGATAAGGTAGAAAGGCACTGCATTATCTACGAACTTGTATTGATGTTACAGAGAAACTTCCCTTTACGGACACTCCTCTATAAGAGACACGTCGCTTTGCGGACAATTCGTCATGGTCCCGGCGACGAATACCTTCGTGTATTTCGACTTCTTCAGAACGGACACCTCTACATAACGGACAGTAATGATGGTCGCGCAGGTGTCCGCTATAGAGAAGTGCCACTGTGGCTCACCCAGTTAAGTGGACGTAGGAAAGAAGGAAAGTTTACTCTTTTTGTTAAAATTACAAGAAATTTCAATTGATCTAATTCGATTCAATAATTTCCAAAGAGTAGGAATTTCACAATCCTGGTCAGCCCTAGCTGACCAGACAATTCTCTCAAGCAATAACACAATCTGAGAGATTCGGCAGTATTATTTGTACGAGTACACCTAATGTGTAAACTCAGTACAACGTCTTATCAGAAATGAAGTATTGTAGATATAGCCAAGTTCTACTTCTCTTGCCTCTTACAATTTTTGACAATAATTTTTTATATCGAGAGAAGAAGAAGACCTACAGACACTGGATTATCTTGGGGGACTCTGCTTCTCGTGACCGGTACACTGAGGAGCGAGGAACTTGCAAATTGGCTGTGCGAGCACCTAAATGGTAGTCTTGGAAGCAGTTCGACGAGAAGTTGGAGAGCGACCATAGATCTGCGAAAAAGGTGTTCTGGCAAACCATTCACCGACTCAGAGGAAGGAAATTCAACATCATCGAAGGAGTGTGTTGCTTTCCAATGAGGTGGACATCTTACGCAGCGAGCACTTTTCGGAGCTGCTCAATCCCGAACAGGGCACTGAGGATGGCAGACCTGTAGTCCTGACTGGTGCGGAGAATAGTCCAACGGTAGAGGAATCCATTTTGGCGATTGAATCGCTCAAAGTTGGCAAATCCGCCGGTGTGGATGAAATCCGGCCAGGAATGCTAAAGGCAATGGGAAAAGATGGAGTTTTATGGCTCTTCTTGTCATTAAAGTGGCCTGGCAACGTGGTGAGACACCTGGCGATTGGCAAACTGGGGTGATTGCCCTACTTTTCAAGAAGCGGGACAAAAGAGATTGCTCCAGCTACTGGGGCATATCTGTTAAAAGTCTCGCCGGGAAAGTCTACGCTAAGGTGTTGGAAGCGCGTTCTAGAGCTATGGCCGAGCCCAGGATGGGGGATGAACAGTGCGGCTTTCGTCCCGGTAGAAGTACAACGGACCAGCTTTTCACTCTACGAATGGTACTTAAGAAGGCTTGGGAGTATGCCAAGCCCATCTACAGTTGTTTTGTGGATTAGGAAAAGGCATGCGACTGAGTATGAGATTGAAGGTCCTCTTCTGAGGGGCATTCCGTCTCTTAACGGTGCTACATCAACAACTTTCACCGTGGGCGTTGGGCTTCGCCAAGGGTGCGTCTTGTCACCTCTCCTTTTCATAGTATATATGGACTGTATGTTTCGGCGCAGCCGAGGCGAGGAATGTTTCACATTGGGAGAGTTGAGGGTAAGCCATCATCTTTTTGCAGAAGACTTGGTTATCCTCACATCTTTCCAGACGGAACTCCAGCGCGCACTCGATAGGTTTGTGGCCGTATGTGCTGATGATGGAATGAAGGTTGACGTGGACAAATCGGAGGTCGGAGTCATCCCCAGAACGCCTGTTCAATGCACTCTGTAGGTTAGTGGAGTCCCATTGAAGCAGGTGGAGAAGTTTAAGTATCTCGAGGTCTTTTTCACGAGGGAAGGAAGGAGTAATGCTGAGCTTTCCTGTAGGATTGGTCAAGCTGGGTCAATTTTGAAACGGCTTGGTAGGTCTGTAATCAGGAAGGCCGAGCTTGGTGTCAAAGCAAAGTTAGCTGCTTTCAAGTCAGTATTTGTTCCAACTTTCACCTATGGTCATGAAATTTGGGAAATGACCGAAAGACTAAGATCGGGAATGCAAACTGTTGAGATGAGATTTCTTGCTGGTGATGATTTTTCCATGCTATTGTGGAAATTACTCGCCGGCATAGGGTGAAGACACAGCAGTGCGAGGAACTCAACATTAAGGAGCTGCTTCTTCGGCTATGCTTCGGTGGTTTGGGCACGTGGCACGAATGCCACGACTTCCGAGGCGGGCGTTGAATGCAATTCCATCAGGTAGGCGACCGCTTGGCAGACCCAGGACGATGTGGTTGGACCAAGTCTAAAAACTCGTCTGGTTACGCTTGGGCATAACTCCTGATGAGTTAGAGTCGATGGCGGAGGATCGGGTCAGAAGAAGATGATGATTTCATATATGGTTAAATTCTTGAATAACTGTCAAAGCGGCCTCTCAAATTCTTCGATGGGCTGGGGGCAATCAGCTGTTAAGTTGGTCATCTCTATAGTACTTCATTTCGTCTTATGCTGCTGATGAACTTTTGCTGAAACCTCAATAGGGCGTTCCTGTGAGTGTCGATACACATACTAAGGATGGAAAGCTTTCCGGTTTCATCGACACAGGTGCCATTCATGGGTAATGGCTGATTAACAAGGGTTCGCTTGAGTGACAGCACACAGCATTGAATTCCACTCGATTGTTCTTTCCCCAGTTAATTATACTGTCAAGATCGGAATTCAATGTGCTTAACATAAGCTGCCGTTTCAATTCTATGGCCGAAGGGCGGGGTCGTGAGTCTTGGAACGAATATGAAGAGCTGAGGGTGCTGTCATCAGCGCTGGAATGGATTGGATTGGATGGAAAGAGTGTCGGAGACAGAGCAGAGCCTTGGGGAACACCAGCATTTATTTGGTGGATATCTGACTTGAAAGGTAATTTCTCATCCATTGAAGAAGAGAAGACATCGACACCATAGGCAAGCATTTCCGACAAGAGAGCTTGATGCCAAACTCTGTCAAATGCCTTAGAAATTGGTTCCACTTTTCGGTGAGACAAGCTATCAGATCACCAGTGGACCTGTTGCTGCGGAAACCACACTGCCGGTCATTAAGAAGCTTCCGCGATTCAAGATATTTCATAAGGTGACGATTTATCAGCGTTTCCATGACCTTAGACAGAAGTCCCTTCTGGAAGTGCGATGGGTCGGTACGAGGTGAGTGACGAAAAAAGGGAGGGGCTGGACAAATGCTCTCTTCCATCTGCTCGGAAAAAGACCTAAAGAGAAGGATAGATGAAAAAGCTTACGCAGTGGTTTGCCAGCGCAGAAGAACGCCTCTTCAGAAGTGTAGGGGGGATACCATCCGGGCCAGCGGATTTGCTACTTGTCAACTCTGTCTATAAGTCATAAATGTATTCAAATTGAAATTTGTTGACATTTTTAGTGGCCGCCGCGGTGTTGTGGGTATGAGCGTCGACCCCTACGCAACTGAAACTCGCGGCCTGGATTCGATTTCCGACCGGTACGACCAAAAATAGTTTTCACGGCTCCACCTCTTTCGAGTGCTCAAAGAGCAAAGCTTCTCAAACTGGCCGTTCGCAGTCGGCACAAAAACTCTAGGTGAAAAATATCACTCGTGAGAGAAAAATATCACGCACAACACGAGTGGTTGCTGAGAAGCTAGACCCTGGCCCTCTACGGGCTGTAGCGCCCGTTTTAATCCTTCATCAGCTACATTGGTTCATTGCAATTTCAAATTCGTTGCATTTTCAAATTCGTTGCACGCAAGCGCCGCCCGCCCTTTAAACCCCACTTAGCCTGGTGCAACAGGCAGGCTCAAACCGTTTTGTTTAGACAATCTCACGTTTTTGCGGTTAATTTTACGCAGGATCTTTGGAGGCCTGTCTTAAATGAACCTTTATTTGCGAAGTATGCACGTATGAACATTTAAATTATTTCAAGCTATCGATGGCGATTTTTTTGAATACGTAAGACTTCTAGTTGAACACGCGGGACATAGCAAACAGAGGACGCCCGCGTCTAAAGTGGGGCATCGAAGTGAAGAAAAATCTCAACCAACAACCCATAGTGGAGGAAGCTAGCCAGAGGTCGCTCTAGTTGAGGCTCATATCCACCTCATATCCACCCCGGACCCCGGAGAGGGGTCAATCTCCTAGTATTCTAGTTAAAACATGATATTTTTGCTTAACACGAATCACCACGCATTTACCTGAAGACCACCCAAATTTCATAAAATTTCTTATTTTTAAGATTTTTCCAGACCGACGAGTTCACCGAAGATGAAATCATGAAAATAACCGGCATCTTGCAGATAAACGGTCACGAGATCCCAACCTCTGATCCACCTCACGTGGCCGTTTTCGACGTGACCTCAATGTTTGAGCATTCGTGCTTCCCCAACTTGGCAAAGAGCATCAGCAAAACTGGCGGCGTCATCCTGTGGGCTCCACATTCGATTCCCAAGAACACAAATCTCAGCATTTGCTATTCGGATGCCGTGTGGGGCACAGGAGATCGCCAGAGACATCTAATGCACACGAAGCTGTTCAAATGCGAGTGCAGCCGCTGCAAGGATGTCACGGAATTCGGCACCCACTACAGTGCAATGAAGTGCAGTAAAAAGGGCTGCGTTGGGTTCGTTCTCCCACCGAGCCTGGAGAAGTGGCACGAAAATTGGAAGTAAGTCAAATCTCCCTCATTCATCACTTTATGATTCATTCCACAACTGGTTGCAGATGCTTGACATGTGGCGAGGAAATGGAGCAGCTGTACATCAGTGAAATTCTCGAAAAGGCCGGGAAGGACGTAGCCGCCATGGACAAAACCGTCCCGAACTGTCTGCAGTTTATTGAACACTATCAAAAGTGGCTGCCAAGCAGGCACTACTATATATGTGAAGTCAAGATTCAGGTTCTTCAGAAGATCGGCCCGGACGCGGAAGCACTGATGGCTCTTACAGACGACGAGGTTGAAAAGAAGCTGGACTACGCCAAGGAAATGCTCGAACTCTATGAAATAATAGCACCACGTAAGTGAGCGGGGAGCTACACGTTGAATGTGCCCACGAATGTTACAATCTTTTCTAGGTGAAACGAGGATACTGGGAATTCTGTGCTTTGAAGTGCACTCTGCAGTCACGGAGAAGACTCGACGAATTGCCTTAAAGACAAACACGAACACGTCGCTGCTTTTGGGGGAGTCACTGCAGTTCGTGGACAGAGCCATTGAGTACCTCCAGTACGAGTCGAATATCTTTGCCGAAGGCATGATTTGTACTCAGGCTAAGATTAATCGCGATGCTCTCAGAATGGTTATGACATTTTAATGAATTCACTGGTAACGGGAATAAAATACGTGCTTATGCAAAAATGTGTTGTTTTTTTTTAAGCTGTCATGCGTTGAATACGTCGGACTACATGTCTGTTCAATGATGGTCAAGCTTTTTTGGCAAGTGCGGCCTTGAAGTCGACGAAAAGAGGGTGTTCTTCGATCTGCATTTCTTTGGGTTTTTGTATGCTCTGCCGCAGGGGAGATTCGACTGATGTACTTTGTTCAAGTCCGTGTGTCCAGGGTCCTTTTGGGATGGGGTGGTGAGGTGTTAGCCGTCTTAGCCTCGATGGTGATCGCTGTCGCTGCTCTGTTATAATCCATGCAGCTCGTTGTTCGACGTCGTTGGAAAGTTCTGCTCGTTTAGCAGATTTAACGCGTTGAGATAGCGTTGCCCGGGAGATGTGTTTCTCGGGGGGATCTTCACAGGCCTTCTTTTGATACTCCTAATTTCCTTAGGGGCTCCCTCAGTCTGTAGTATCCTCATAGTGAGCCTGTTAGGATGCGAAGGGTGTTCTTGCTTATGTACATACATGCCTTGATCCAAGAGTTTGTTGGTTCAGTTTATTCCATGAGCGTTGTCCCAGGTTTCTGTCTGACTCCATCTTTCAAGTTCCTGAATTCTTCTCTGAGGAGCTAGCTGCAGCGCAGAATCATTTGGAGCCTGTGAAGGGTCCCGTGGCACCTTTCCTAGATAGGGAGTCGGCCATTTCATTGCCTTCTATCCCTGATACCTGGCCTCAAGCAGAGTTTATTTCTATTTCTCATGCTCAACTTTTTAAGCGACGGTAAGCATCTAGGAGTCTAGTGCCAAGATAGCAACACGACTGTCCGACATTATTGCTACGTCGCAGTTGGTATAATTCTGTCAAGATTGATTTGAAGGCATCTGATTTCAGATTAAAAGATGGTCATGAGTTCTGTCCGGGGTCCATTTAATCCTGCCCCTGATCCTTCATCAGTCTTGATTCATATGTATGCCATTTTACCGTATAGCTGCTCAGTCTGTGCTATCAGTAAGACATGGTCCGATGAGTGGACTCTTTGTGTCGTTTGTCTCATCGACAAAGAAGGAAACTCCCTTGGAAGGATTGAGTCTCTTGCAAGATCATCTCTGCCGTTTTGTGTGATCGCCTTAAGCAATTAATCAACAAACTGATCAGCACCAGCGTGGTGTCTGTGGACTTTCAGGTTTCAGCGTGAGTCCGCAATTTTGGAAAACCCAAAATCATGCAAAATCACCTCATATTCGTCAATTTCGAGGCCGCATATGACAGCCTGCTTTGAGAAGTCTTATACACCGTCATGTTTAGTTGCAATACTCTCGCCAAACTCGTCAGGTTGTTTTGCATTATGAAACATACTTGCTGCTTCAACAAGGTCAGTAACGAAATCACCCACACATGCAATGCCAAAAGACGACACACAGCAATGTGACTTTCCAACGTCCTTCTTGAGAAGATTGAGTAAAACTCACTGGCTCAGGTCTGCCGGAAACTCAGGTCTTCCAGCAGTCCATAAAGCTGTTTGCATACACGGACTTGATTGGCCAATGCTGCGATGAGGCGTTTGCTGATATTGAGACGGAAGCGACGACGAAGTATTTGATGTCTTCCAGGAGACCACACAGGACAGCCATGTTTAGTGATGATCGGGAACTTCGTCGAACGCAGAATAACTCTTGCCAGTCGCTGTTTCGTTGAGCTCAGAGGCGATAGAATATTAGAGGATCTTAGTTCATTTGTTCATCCGAGTCCTTCTCTATAGTGCAAGAAGACCTTAGGATCCTTAAGAGAAATGTTATGCAAGCGACTTTCGATTGCGTTGTGGCCATCTGGAATTGATGATTCAATCACGAACTGTACGAGATGTGCTGCCTATGAGTCTAGCCACGTCTTTACAGATTCAACGCCTAAGATGGTCTTCAATTCAGATTGTGTGGGCCAAAGGAACATAAAACGCGTCAATTATTGGCCAAGGACTCAACTAAAGCTGGTTGGTTGAGGACCATGTCCACCCCGGACAGTAGTCCCACACAAAGAAGAATGTTTTTCGACGTTTAACAGTCTGCATGGAAATACACATAACCGACTGCGGTTTTACAACAAATTGTCTATCCTCATGGACACGCGGACTTGAACAGCACGATGTAAGCACCAGCCATTGTAAGACATACAAAAAAAACAATAAACCGACAATAAAATACATCAGTTGGGCCCCTATTGTTGAGCCAACACCCTAACCTTCAGTTTGTAAGTCTAATTGTAAACTCAATTGTAAAATTTTTCAATAATTGTAATTCCGTTCAAATAAATTCTTAAGTCTTTAATTGTTCATCCTCCTCCTCGCAGATTATCTTTCCAGGTTTGTGTCCATTTGATGATGGTGTAATCCTTTGATAAAATGTTCGGACAACAATGAAATGAATTTGTCTCTGCTTCAAGACATGGTTCTAAAGTTGACAGCGAACGAAGAAAGTGTCGCTGCAAGCAATTCGAAGTAGTGCCACCTACTTGTTAAAGTTAGCTTCAATCTTAAATCGAATGTCTTGTTGATTGCAAATTTCTCTGCACCTAAGAGCAATTGCGAGCTACTTTCAGACTACGTTGTCGGCAGATAACACACTTCGAACGACCCTTTCCCCATCCCCATAGTATTCGCACATGTAAATAATCTACTTGATGTCTGAATCTACTGAGATTTAATAAAAATCTTAAATTGAACTGAAAACATTTCCTTCAATTCGTAATGAGGATCTGGCAGCACTTGATGTCATAAATGTGCTCAAATTACACACTGAGCTCTCGTATGTTAAATGCTGTACAGACAACTCCTTGTCGATTTTCTTACTGTCATCCGTGAATCTGCATGATGTCAGTCGGTTTTTTCTTCCGGTAAAAATTAAGTTTTTGGTTTAAAAGAAAACATCATACTGTATAAAAAGTTAACTAAAATTCACAAATATGTTGCGTCTAGCGTATGCAAATTCAAACAGGTAAATTGTCGTCTGTCAATTCGACTGCGAACCAGTTGCAAGCGTTTCCGAAGACGGGATAGATTTATTTCAAATTTCTTCAATAAAAATCCTCGCAGGGAATCACGAAAACGTGTGGTTGCACTGTCTACAAAAATAGTTTCATTAAACTACTCCACAATCTTTGATGCGGCCAAACCAGGCGGGCAGCGAAAACCATTACTCAATGTCTATGGTCACCGAATTGGGCAAACTCCCCCACCACCGAACAGCAGAGGATATGGAATGATCGTTGTGCGAATTCTGCGAGGTGCACTCAAACTGCGATACTTAGTGCTTGGTGGTGCAATAAGTGGGGGTGTTACTCTCGGTAAGGTGCGTTTACTAACTAATTTTTTATTATATAACAATTGGAACACAGCAGGGTTTGTTGTATATATATTTTGCAGAAATACGACGAGTGGAAGGATGGTCTGCCGGATCTCAAGTGGCTTCAGAATGCACTTCCAGAAGGTGAAAAATGGAATTCGTTGTCGAAGAAACTTTTAGAGGTTGGTGCACTGGTGAAAGATGTGATTGAAATTGGTGAGTATGCAAATAAATAGGCTAACATGTAACTGATACAAATATGCATTCGCGAATCACGCGAGCACAGGTGATGAATGGTACGGACCACAGACTGCTTTATTGGATGACGACGTGAATGATTGTGTTGACAACGAAATGATGTAAATAATGAAAGACGATTTTATTTATTTGGCAGTATGAACCGCTTCTTTCGATTTGCTCATGCTCTGCGGTATTGAATTGCTTGTTCAGCTTCATTGCCGATTATGCATTGAAGCATTGAAAATTTCCAACCGGTTTGACTGTATGTAACGTCAAGAAGATTTAGTTGCTTTCAGTAACGACAAGAAGTTCATAAATTCACTCGTCGAAAACAGCGTACACATCTTGTGAGTGGAACTTCCCAACTTGTGTTTACTTGGCGTATTAACCGGATGAAGTGAAATGTGTACTCTTAATTTCAAAGCAAATGGACATTGACCCTTGATCTTGCTGATATCGTACTGCATCTATTCTGGCATAGTTCTGCTGATTGAAGCACACATTTACAATACAAAGGCTAGATCGGGGTAATCTAGCTGCCGATTGAGTTGTTTGCATGTCGATCGTCGTATCGTGTCGTCGAGTTTTTCACGTAACCACATGTAAAGCGCTTTACTTGGATAATCTGTTTCACAGCCCGTAAAAAAGATGTTGCATTTCTCTGGAGTGCGTTGTTTTATCTGTTGGAAATATTCAAGACTTTGGTCAATCAAACATCACCAGGTCCGTTTAGGATTTCAGTCAGATTGTACAAAAGGGGTGATATTCCCCTTGCACTTTGAAGAAGACAGTAGACATTGCTTGTGGTTGCCTAAACAATCTTTACACAAAGAAACTCAGGTAGTTGTATACCCCCGTCTGCGAAGTTTGCTTCTGCTCTGTAATTGTGACACACTACTGATCGCACGACAACATAAACAAAAAAAAACAAGCAAATTGTGGAATTCCAAATTTCAGCATCAGATTGGTTCACGTTTGATCACCTTATTGGATGCCATCCCAGAACAACGATCACACAACATTTGTCTGAAGACTGTCTCACTCAGCTTTCTTCGCCAAAACAACCCGAAAGTTCGTTACCATTTCCGATGTAGAGGGTGGACTTAGACTCGTTTGTACTATAACTGCGGTTGATCTATAAACGGCTGATAGTGGGCCATTCGGAGCTGCAGATGAAGTGCTGTAAGGGTTCCCCACTTAATCGCATGAGTAGTTGGAAAAGTGGGCACTCAGGTATGTTTGTCTGCGAGACATCAAAGCTGGGCAGAAACATAGGAGATGTGTCTTAGTCTTCTCCAACCATGCAAGAATTCGTTCGGAAGTGTTGGAGGTAGTGTCCTGGAATGCTAGTATCCACATAATTTGTTTGTAAACTTTTCAGAGAGAACTATTGTTTAGAGTAGTCAGGATCTAGTCTGCTTGCCAGTCTTTTCATGTTGGTTCCCTTTACCTTTCTTCGTATTTCTATACCACGGGTATTGACTTTTGTTCAGTGTATACGACAGACAGAGTTGTTACGAGTTCGGCAGCAACCATTGCAGCACGTGTGTCTGAAATGTCTCTTTGGCCTGCTGTATCTCATCATAGGCAAGTGATGAGAAGGCCAGTTTATAACAAATATTGACTTGAGACAGACTGCTTTCAAGGCATTAATGACTGCGCGGCTGACTGTTAAGATGCTAATATCACGAGCAAGATCTCTAAGAACATTTGGTGCTACGACACTTTCTGTTGATCGTGTCGAATACTGTCGATTCGTTGTCTTTTGCAACAAAAATCACAAGGCATCATATTTTCTATATTGCTTATCATGCCTACGACACAGGGTGGGTAGGAGCCTGCTGCGTTGCTTGATGGGCTTGGGCACGCTGCTTCCAATCATTGTCCGCAATGACTTGGCCTTTATACCGGAGATTCGGTCTTCCTCTCCTTCTCGAACCAGGAGGCTCGGATTGGAAGACCCTCTTTGCTGGAGCTTTGGTGTTCATGCAGCTCGTGGAGTTCGCGGTTGTGTCGCAATATTTATCTCCCCCACTCAGAAACATTTAGCTCGTTTCGCCTGTTCCTCTACCGCCTTATACTAGTCAATTTGGATGACATTTCAAAAGAACGTCAAGGAATGTGTCGTTAAGTACTGTCAAAACCGAGAGCCCTTTATCTGTCACAGTCGAGATAGTGGATGCTGCCAAATAAACAGTCTTGATTTTTAAGAACATGGTTCACTTAAGTACAAGAGGGACGAACTTAGATTTGTCTTAAATGATATTGCCAGGTTAAAAAGATTTGTATTTGCTATTGTGAAAAAACACATGCCTGGTGTATTCAGATAATTATATTTGTTGAATAGTAATTAGTTACAAAAAAGCTACATATGTACTAAAAGACTCTCCCTGTCGTTGTCTGTTTTGCACATCTAGATCCAAAACTTAAGCAACTCGGGGAAGATAAGTTAGCCGAGTGGAGAATGTGGTTTGATAACCGTTTGGACGATGCTATTGAGGCCGCCGATTATCAAGGAAACTCTATCATTGAGGAATGTACGTTTAACCTAATACAAATTTTTCACTTTTCAATGCAATCTTTTCCACAGCAACAATAGTAAGCAAATTTTAAGAGCAAATATAATTTTCTGAATACTACCATTTACATAGTTCTCAAAAGTCAATCAAAACAAGCACAGTTTGCATAAATTCTCTCTCATTACAAATTCATTCTTTTGAAATATTTGCATCTAATGTATGTGGATTCTTAAATATCAACAATCGCTGGTTTTTTGTTTTGTTTAATGAGATTCGTCTTTCAGCTAAAGAAGACTTGAAGTCGAAGACCATTGTGAACGCCATCGGGCTGTCCAACGATGAAAGCCGCAGGAAGTATGGTAAGTTACGCCGCTGTGACTGAAGTGTATATCGTTTTATGTCCACACCTTCTACAGAAACTCTGCAGAGTCAAGTGGAGACGTTGCAAACAGAAATCATGAACGTCCAAATCAAATATCAGAAGGAGCTTGAAAAGATGGAGAAGGAAAATCGCGAGTTGCGCCAACAGTATCTCATACTGAAGTCCAACAGGAAGACATCAATGAAGAAAATTAAGAAATCTCTGATTGACATGTACTCCGAGGTACTGGACGAGTTGTCTGGCTACGACACGACCTATTCCACAGCGGATCACCTGCCCAGGGTTGTGGTGGTTGGCGATCAAAGCAGTGGCAAAACGTCAGTGCTCGAGTCGATCGCAAAAGCAAGAATTTTTCCACGTGGCAGTGGTGAAATGATGACTAGGGCGCCCGTGAAAGTTACTCTGTCAGAGGGCCCGTATCATATTGCTCAATTCCGTGACTCCGACAGGGAGTACGACTTGAATAAGGAGTCAGACTTATCGGATTTACGACGAGAGGTTGAGCTGAGAATGCGTGCATCGGTTCGTGGTGGCAAAACTGTCAGCAATGAAGTGATCTCTATGACAGTCAAAGGACCAGGATTGCAGAGGATGGTGTTAGTGGATTTGCCCGGCATTATTTCTGTAAGTCTTGAACATTTTGCGTACATTTGAGAATTCAGTGGTTGTTGAACAATTCTGATGAGCGGCTCCCCTGCAGACCCCTGCGCGATTACGAGACTTCTTAAAATCACCGTTTATACAGTTCCTAACTAATGAATTTTAACTTTCATAAAATAGACAATGACGGTCGACATGGCAGCGGACACAAAGGATTCAATCTATCAGATGACAAGGCACTACATGAGCAACCCGAATGCAATCATCTTATGCATCCAGGACGGCTCCATCGATGCTGAGCGAAGTAATGTGACCGACTTGGTCACGCAGTGTGACCCCTTGGGTCGTCGGACAATATTCGTTCTGACAAAAGTGGACCTAGCCGAGGAACTAGCCGACCCTGATCGGGTAACTAACGCCACGTTATAAGCGTATAAGTGTATGCTCTAAAGGAGTTGTTTTTAGATAAGGAAAATACTCTCTGGAAAGCTGTTCCCCATGAAAGCATTGGGCTACTACGCAGTTGTCACGGGTCGCGGACGGAAGGACGATAGCATCGAAGCGATCCGTCAATATGAAGAAGATTTCTTCAAAAATTCCAAACTATTCCAGTAAGCTGTGCGCACAGTCTACGCGACAGACCGATCTTCTAACATTTTTCTTTGCACACAGTCGTAGAGGTGTAATCATGCCGCACCAAGTAACAAGCAGAAATCTTAGCCTGGCTATATCGGACCGATTCTGGAAGATGGTTCGGGAAACAATTGAACAACAAGCGGATGCATTCAAGGCAACTAGGTTCAACTTGGAAACTGAATGGAAGAATAACTTTCCCAGGTTTGTCAGCGATCAAACATTCCTCGAGCTGCACTCACGTTGTTTCATTCTATAGATTGCGAGAATCTGGAAGAGACGAATTGTTTGACAAGGCTAAAGGGGAAATCCTAGACGAAGTCGTCAGCTTATCACAGATCTCATCGAAAAAATGGGAAGAGGCACTCAACAACAAACTGTGGGAAAAACTATCAAACTATGTATTTGAAAATATTTATCTCCCGGCCGCTCAGTCAGGTTCTCAAAGTAATATTTTAGTAGCATAGGAAATTTCTATCAATAGTGTTGTGGATCATAACTCTCACCAAGCCAACCCAGTCGTTCAATTAATCGAGAATTCCAAAATGGATAGATCGAATAGTCCGTGTTGCTTCATTACTAGTGCATACTACACTCCACCCATTCCGTGTGAAATTTTCTTCATCTTATTTCTTTTCCAGCTACGATTAATGTTTCTTGACACTCGATTTTTCTTGTGCATTTTTGTCTTAGATTCCTTCAACACCATGGTGGACATAAAGCTCAGGCAATGGGCAGAGCAGGCGCTGCCAGCGAAATCGGTTGAAGCAGGTAAAGTCAGACCAAGCGTCAGCCTGCACTTGTTTATGCTATGTCTATTTTCCAGGTTGGGAAACACTTCAGAAGGAATTCACGGATCTCATTGAGAAGGCCAAAAAGTCACCCGATCACGATGACATTTTTGACAACTTGAAAACGGCCGTTGTCGACGAGTCCATTCGTCGTCATTCTTGGGAGGACAAAGCAATCGATATGCTTCGAGTCATTCAACTGAACACCCTGGAGGATCGTTTCGTTCACGACAAAAGCGAATGGGATCAAGCTGTCAAGTTTCTAGAATCATCTGTCAAATCCAAACTTCAGAATACCGAAGAGACACTCAGTGAAATGCTTGGTCCATCACAATTCACTCGTATTACGAAGTGGAAGTATTTGACTGAGGATCAAACGCGAAGACGCGGTGTCAAAGGGGAACTCGACAAAATACTGCAAAGTGATGAGGTTGTTCCCCTCCAAATAGCCATACATACATGAAGTCTATATCGTGCTCAAATTTCAGAAACATGTTCCAACCCTCACATACGATGAGTTGACAACAGTGAGAAAGAACCTGCAAAGGAGTGGAGTTGAAGTGGATACCGACTACATTCGACAGACCTGGTTCCCGATTTATAGAAAGTAAGTATTTTAGTTGAGTAGCATGCGGGTTGGCGCCGTGGTGTAGTGGGTAGCTGCGTCGATACAAACAACTTTCAGGGTCCACCTCTCTTGAGTCACTGGCCATGTGTACTTGGCTGGGAAAACCTTCTCAAACTACGCCGTTTAGTCGGAAGAAAATTGCAGGCCCCTTCCACTCGTGAGAAAACACTGGTCCGTCGGACACAGCGAGTCGGCACAAAATAGAAGGCCCCTTCCACTCGTGAGAAGACACTAGTCCGAAGGACACAGCCCCATGCCCACCTCCTACTCTAACTCCACCCAGACTATACTGGATCCTCTCCCTCTTTTCAGACATTTCCTTAAACAGTCCTTGCAGAGGGCTAACGATTGTAAAAAAGCGTTCTATTTGTACAGCCAGCAGGGCGCTGATTGTGAGGTACGTACAAACAGCCTGCCTCACACACTCATTGACTCTATACCTCATTTTCAGATAAGTTGTAGTGATGTTGTCCTCTTCTGGAGGATACAGCAGGTAATTAAGGTTACGGCAAATGCACTGAGGCAGCAAGTGATTAACAGAGAAGCACGACGTTTAGACAAAGAAATCAAAGAGGTTCTGGATGAATTCAGTGAAGACAATGAGAAGAAGGCTCAACTTCTAACTGGCAAGAGAGTAACCCTAGCGGAAGAATTGAGTAAGTTTGCCATTCCACACTGCTTGTCTACCGCCACTGCAAATGCTTTTCATTCTCCTCGACAGTTAAAGTTCGTCATATTCAAGAGAAACTGGAAGAGTTCATCAACTCATTGAATCAAGAAAAATAGTACTGAGTGATGTATCCTGTTTCATATCTGCTAGTCTAACTCTCGGCGTGACGACCTTAATTTTGTTTTCTAAGTCGGATATTTTTTAAAAACCTAATTTGTATTTATTTACTGAATAAAATAATGAGACCATTACCAAAAATTGATGCAATGACCGGGTGCCTCGACTTCCGCGCAAGGTGTCTAGGTAAGGAGTTAAGCGTCCTGACTAACTTCGACCAACGCGTTGGGTCCTTTGTGCCCTTGCTAGGATTATAACATCGGGATACCTACTGTAGTCCTAGGTAGGTGGGGAATGGGGCTGCTAGTGAATTCAGCAGAACACTTACCATTGTGAAACTTACCACTGATGGACTAAACCAGTGTTAGTGCCGTTAATTTGATTCCCAAGACAAATGGTGACTGAACCAGGCTTAAAAACCAGATAAAAGCGTATAAACTTTACTTTCACTGCGATTCGGACAGGGGACCCCACTAACCAAGGACAGGCACTTAACCAAGTGCGCCATCCAATCCTAAAACCAGCCAGATCCATGTGTGCTTCTAGAAGGCTTGCAGTTCAACACCGCTTAAGTCCTCTAGCGGACAAACTTGCTAGAAAAGGGTACCAGATCCGTACTCTTTCCGGATGGTGATCCACCGGCATGCCTATCGCCACTGTTAACACCTACTGAAGCTCGAATCATTTGCTCAAGTGAATCGTAGAGATCAACGACAGAGGATGCCTCGTTACCAAACAAAACTATGGCCCTCTCTCGACCTTTAGCCATCGCTTAGCTTGATCAGATTGAGTAGGCCGAATCTCAGGACTCTCATTGGCATATAACAGGGCATTGCGCCTCTATAGGCTAGACTAGGCCTTCCTTACAACGACTTCTGCTGGAGCTGCAGAGATGACAACGAGGAGGAAGAAGCCATTGTACACTTGATATACTGCTCCCGTGCTCTCTCATCCCGTAGAAAAATAAATCTGGAAGCCTAACAATATGGCTGAACCAAGTAGCATGAGGGACAGCCATCTCCTTCACTTCAATAGAAGCACTGCTGGTTTGCAGAAAAAGCATTTTTAGATCCGCGTCGTAGTACAAATGGCATATGCTGGCCAAAGTGTGGCTGCTGTATTTCCTCACAGTAGTCAGCCGTTAATTTGATCCCCACGACAAATGGTGACTGGACCAGATTTGAAAACCAGATAAAAGCGTATTAACTTTGTTTTCACTGGGTTTCGAAGCGGGGACCCCACTTACCAAGGACAGCAGTACTTCCTTTCAGGTTCTTGTCACTAACCTAACCTAAGTCCTCTAGCTCTATAAAGAAGTGCTTTCCTGGGAACTGCCTTTCCCTCCTTATTCCTTGCTAGGACTGTGGATAATCAGAGCAGGTGTTGGAGGGATTCTTCCTCATCTCTGGAGCACAAGTCCCTGTGTGGAATATTCAGCACGTGTACCGATGGCATAGTACCCTGTGAGGATTCCTATAGCGTACGTACATCCTTGCGACGAAAGCCGATCAATGATGTTGATCTCATCATGCTCAGCATCGGCCATGGAACTCTTGCTGTAGCTCCAAAACTCAGAGCAAGACAGCGAGTACTGGCTCTGTAGAGGGCTTCGTCTTCTTGCTTCTTCTTTACGACGTAAAGTGGAGTGTGCGAGTACGGGATTGAAGGAGATTCGTGCAGACAGCTATGAAGGTGCTAGAAGCTGTCTCTTTCAGCACTTCTGATGAATGAGTCAACTTCAACATCTGCCTCTTCTGGGTGTAACAGAAGGGACATTCCGGAAGTTAAGGTTAGCAACAGCTTTCCCTCCCTACTCTACTGAACTAACCTCAATGCGGATGCACCTTGCAACCTGACTTACCCACCCACTGGCAGGATGTCGCTTTCCATCTAGATGAAGTTAGCGAGAGGTCCTGACTGCGGTTTCTCCGACCTTCATTTCCTGGAGAAAATCTTTTCAATCACCAGATCCGACTGGAGGGCTGATCATCTAGATTTGGATGGAAGGCAGAACTGGAAGCAAGACAAAAAAGTAGATGATTGGGTACCTTCTAGTTCCCCTGTTCCAAAGCTTGTTGTCATTAAATCACTGCCAAGCAAGTATTTGGAAGCAATAAGGGCCAGTCCAACACTTCGGACAGTCACCGTTGTCGACATGGAGGGCATCATTACAAACATTCTCTCCACATGTAGTGGAGCCTCGATCCGGAGAAATGTTCAACCTTGGGCCGATTCGCGTGGTATCACGATAGCACGGCGTGGACTGTCGTCAGGCTTTCACTATCGAGTCAATACAAATTCAATCTAGGGACCTGATATGGCACCACATAACAACTTTTCCAACATTCCGGGGTGGACCTCGGCCTCAACCAAGAGGGCTCTCGAACTAGCGGGATCTCTCTTTACCTTCTCCACTTGGGTGCACCACTTTAGATGCGGGCGTCCTCTGTTGCGTTGTCCCACAGGTACGGAGTCGATGACTCTCCGGGCCGGAGCTGAGTTGTCCATTCACTGGCGAAATAACCTTAGGCGTTGAATAGGGAGACGTCTGCCTGATCTCTGATCTTCTCCTCTAAATGCCTTCAACGCAAACAGGACTGAAGATCGTTCGCAGGACTTGGCTCTCTAAGAGCCTCTTCATCCGCTTTGAAGATTGTCCATGGCTCCGCGCCATACAGCAGGACTGAGATGATCAGTGGCCTAAATACAGTCAGCTCGGTCTTTCGAGAGGCGGCTCCGTTACTCAATTGCATCTTCAGCCCTTAGAAACATCGGTTGGCAGGAGTAACTCCGGTTTTGATCTCGGAACTGATGTTGTTCGTCCTGTCTACTGTGGACCGAAGTTAGACGAAGTCGCTTTGTCCCAGAAAACTTCGTTTTACTTTGGTTTCAATGCCAGCAAATGCTTCATTGACGACGGGCTGTGTTCGACCAATCACAGCAATGACATCCGCGAATGCTAACAGTTGCACGGACTTCTGGTAGATCGAGCCGCCAGTGTTGGCGTGTGAGTCTTGCACGATTTTCTCCAGGATGATGTTGAAGAAGTCACAGGACAAGAAAGCGCGTCGCCTTGTCTAAATCCTTTGTTTGACGTTGAAGGTCTCGCTGAATTCATTACCGGCCTTGATGAACCAGAGAAAGGTCTCCATCGCACGCCTTTACGAGTGGATGGCGCAGTTGGTGAAGTGGCTGCCGTTACTTTAGTGGGGTCTCCGGTTCGAATCCCATTGAAAGCAGAGTTAAGAAGCTTTAATCTGGTCCAGTCACCATTTGACGTTGGGATAAAATTAACGGCACTAGATTAGGGCAGGTCGGTGGGTAGCCGCGCCACACATAGGTCCAGCTGGACCCATTCTGATGCCCATGGCGAAAGCAACCTTTCCGGTCCCACTCGTGTTCTCCGACGGCACTATGTGCTTGTCCGTCCAGCCATCCAAAGATCCCGATAAACCTGAGATTTTAGTGGGATATCTGATATTTCATGAAGGTCTGGGAAGAAAAACTCTCTCAGTGTTCTTTGCCTTAATAGGCAGACACTGGAGCATCGACAAAGATAGTGGGGAGTATCCTCAGCTTCCTCTTCATCCTCGCAGCCACTGCTTATGACCGGTTAGAGCTCCCACTACCATCCGCAGCAGCCTTCTGCTGCACTGGAGGGGTATTTCGGTCTTCGTGCTGTTGAACTTAGGCCATGGCGTACGAGCGGTCTCCCATGCCGGAAGAGCACTCCACCGTTCATTAGCCAACTCCATGATATCTTTGCTCACGTCACACAGTGGTAGTAGCCACACAATGAGCCAGCACGGTGTGCTGGTGAATTCACTAGCAGCCCCCTGCCCTGCCTCGCTACCCCAGTAATGTCCCCACGCTGAACAAACACGGTAAACAACGGTAAGTAACAATATGTAATGTCTTTATTTTTTCGGTATATTTTATCTTATAATCAGAATGGTTTAATAAACAAATATAATAAGTATTTTTTTATTCCATAAAAAAGTTGATTATAGTACATAAAATTTGTACTATATTCTTTTTCATTGGCAGTCAGTTAAGATAAAAAAATATTAAATTAGCAGGTAGCTCTATTATATTCTTAAAGAATTTTAAGTAGGACAATTTGAAATTGTCTTAAAGTCACTTAGTAAGGCACACCATCTTATAGGTAGTTGCTTAGTCTTTGTTCAAGCTTGCAGCATCTGTGTGTTTTTCTCGCGTTCCTTTTCCCATTTGCTCACCCAGTTGAGGGGATAGCAGAGGAAGGCTGACAGTGTAATGAGGGCTCCAGCGAAGTAAAATGAGACATCATAGCTTCCAGTCATGTCGTAGAGGGCTCCTGAAATAAAAAAAGAACACACACACATT
Organism: Eristalis tenax; assembly: GCA_905231855.2. Taxonomy (NCBI): domain Eukaryota; kingdom Metazoa; phylum Arthropoda; class Insecta; order Diptera; family Syrphidae; genus Eristalis; species Eristalis tenax. The sequence continues at coordinate 37,535,020 of HG993127.1, read as the reverse complement.
CATTAATGTCAAGTAAAAGCAAATGCACAATCCCTAACTTGGATTTGGTAATTAAATAACTGAGAGTAAGCACACACCTGCTGGCGAGGTATGTCATCATACGCCAAAGGTTAGTGTCTCCACAGACAGTTTGGTCGAACACAATTAACTGAAACCAGTTTCTTGTTGAATTCATATTGCATCCCCGGGAGGACGGAGATGGCTTCCTGCAAGCACAATATTGGTTAATGTGTCATCACGCGGTGGATTACGTTCCAAGCCACCTGGCGTCGATAACTTGATTTCCGGAACTGTGGCCAGTGATTCCGATTCCAAGCAGGAAGTGCTGATTATAAGAAAATCCGACATGACCGGAGTCTGTATTTCTGGTTATGAATATGAAGGGGGCTCTGAAGATTTGAGACAAGTGGGAACCACACGAAAACGCTTATAATGGTCAGCCACCAGAAGTGAGCACAAATTGTGAAAAAAGGGCAGAAATAGACTCGGTATGAGAGAGTGCTGAGTTGAGTGCAATCTTTGACTTGGCACTAAAAACAGGCCAACTGTCGCATCTGAACTGTCGGCGGAGTGGAATTTCTGAACATTTCCAATGTCTTTAGCCTTCTCGACAATTCCAGTTCTAGCTTCTTCAGAATATGAAGTAAAGCAAAAGCTTTTATGGCTGCTCGGCTATCAACGTATATGGCAAGGACCCAAGGCAATCCGACAAGCGTGTCGTCAAGTCAGTGTAGACCCAAGGATCTTGCGGCAGGTTGCCATATGCCTCGATAGTCAAGCAGCCATAAAAGCTTTTGCCTCCTTTACTCCATATTCTGAAGAAGCTAGAGCTGATTGTTAGATGACCAACTCTCAATTTCCCTTAACTGGTTTTCAGGTCACAGTGACATCCCAGGAAATGCCCTTTAGGAGGTGCACATCTCCGTCAAGGCTTATATATCACCCCACTTCCTTGCAATAGTAAATCTCAGATGGGCCAGACCGAGAAGCAGAACCACATCGAGAAAAGAAATTACAACCGTGTACAACCGATCCAAAACAAAAGATCTCCTTCGGCGAACTCGACAAGGCTATGTCTGCGCGGGATACTGACCAATGGGAGATCATGCTGTCAAACTAGGGGCTGACTGGGAAGAGAAACGACAGCTGAGAGAGGGACCTTAACACATTAGGGACCTTTTGCGCCTGCTCGGCTCTTGACGCGAGCGCTTGGCAGACGCCTCTTCAATTCAGTTGACGAAATCTCTGTGAAGGACTTTGAGGAACGAACATTTTGACAGAGCTGTGACATAAAAACGACACACCACTTCTACCTACTCACTCTTCGCCTGGGCATTGTTCGGTGGCATGCCCACAGACTATAGCTGGTCTCACATGCATGGCCTGCAGAGCATCGGAAGAGATCGAAAAACTGGAGCATATTCTTCGCAAGAGAGTACCACTGAGCAACGCGAGAAAGAAGACACTTGGCGCTTGTCAGAAATAACAAATCCATTCAGCTTTGCGCTCGCTTCTCAGATTGTTATTTGCGCGTGTGGTTACTTTTTTTTGTCGAAGATTTTTAACACTACACTGGAGCACTCAGACTCAAAAACTGGTTAATTGTAGTGTCAGGCAGCAACCTACTTTAGCTACAGTTTCTTCGTCTTCCCAAGGAAGACCAGCAGGCGCTTCTGTGATGAGGAGCCTACATCAGCAGCTCTCACCACTTCAGCACCAAAGACCTGCCATTTGATCCGATCAAAGTCGGGACAGTGACAGATGAAGTGCAGTTTCGTCGTCTTGTCTGCAGGCGTCGCAGAGGGTTTAGCCGCTTAGGGCAAACACACTTAGATGTTTGGCGAAGGTGTAGTGTCCCGTTTGTACTCCTGAAAGTCGTCTGCAGTCTTTTCTGCCACACGAATGCCGCGGATTTCTTACGGACATTTGGGAGCATACACTATGGACCCCCATTTGTAGGCTATGGCCGCCATTCCAACCTAGATGGTTTTGAATTTGTATTCTTGACGACTATTTCGACTTTAGCCAAGTACCGCCGGTAGCGACTTTTCCTTGGTTGTACGAGAGGAGACAACGCGATGAGGAGGATAAGTCAAGCCTCCATTACCTCGGCACCCTGGCAGGACTAGCAGCGGCTAGAAAGGGGACACTAGCGACTTTTGCTGGAGTTGTACGCGACGAGACAACGCGACGAGGAGGATAAGATAACCCTCCATTACCTCGGCACCCTGGCAGGACTTGCAGCGGCTAGAAAGGGGACACTAGCGACTTTTGCTGGAGTTGTATGAGACGAGACAACGCGACGAGGAGGATAAGACAAGCCTCCATTACCTCGGCACCCTGGCAGGACTAGCAGCGGCTAGAAAGGGGACACTAGCGACTTTTGCTGGAGTTGTACGCGACGAGACAACGCGACGAGGAGGATAAGATAACCCTCCATTACCTCGGCACCCTGGCAGGACTAGCAGCGGCTAGAAAGGGGACACTAGCGACTTTTGCTGGAGTTGTACACGACGAGACAACGCGACGAGGAGGATAAGATAACCCTCCATTACCTCGGCACCCTGGCAGGACTTGCAGCGGCTAGAAAGGGGACACTAGCGACTTTTGCTGGAGTTGTATGAGACGAGACAACGCGACGAGGAGGATAAGACAAGCCTCCATTACCTCGGCACCCTGGCAGGACTTGCAGCGGCTAGAAAGGGGACACTAGCGACTTTTGCTGGAGTTGTACGAGACGAGACAAAGCGACGAGGAGGATAAGACAACCCTCCATTACCTCGGCACACTGGCAGAACTTGCAGCGGCTAGAAAGGGGACACTAGCGACTTTTGCTGGAGTTGTACGAGACGAGACAACGCGACGAGGAGGATAAGACAACCCTCCATTACCTCGGCACCCTGGCAGGAATTGCAGCGGCTAGAAAGGGGACACTAGCGACTTTTGCTGGAGTTGTACGAGATGAGACAACTGGACGAGGAGGATAAGATAACCCTCCATTACCTCGGCAACCCAGCAGCACTTGCAGCGGCTGGGAAGGGGCTACTCGTTCAAGAGCTTTGTAAATTTTCCAGGCACCATTAAGTTGCTATATTGCAAAACTACTATGAACACACATCTCAGTCCACTTACTTAATCAATTTTTCTAGACTTGATAAATTTACTGTCCGTCTATCGTCTACAAATCGACACGAAAGACTACGTGCTCTGCGTCCTCTGGCAAACGTACGCGAACAGTGGACCTGGCAATTGCAATCGAGTTGTTAACGATGGACTCAGACTGGGGTATTAGTGTATTCACAACCAACAACATCTTTAGGTCCTGAATTTTGCCATGTGGTCAAAGACTCCGCGTACCGATCTAAATTAAACACATGTTCGAATGCAAGTGTCAAACAACTAGCGCCTTTGGGCTCTCAGAAATCCAAAATGAACTCTCTTCCTGAGATCAAATCTCACGAAGCGGAAAAAATCAACTGACAAACCCAGTGCACAAAGCAAAGTGTTCGCAAATTGTGCAAAGAGCACAAACCTCTTTGCTATCAAAGTGCAAAGCTAATACTATTCATTTTCTACTGCTTCGCGAATGAGTGAAATCACCGCTGCTGAAAGCTCTGCGTCTGTCTGGCCGCTCGTGTACAAGTGCAAACTGGAAGGCAACGAACAGCCGTCACAGCTGCACCTGCGGCTGGGGGTGTGTCACTTCCCCTGCTGATGCTGTAATGTAATGCTCCAGCCGAGAGAATGTCTCAAATCTGTGTGCATTGGTGCTGTGGATGCAATGGGGGGAAAATAAATCGATTTATCAAAGCGTTGGATCATTCAAATGAAGGTCAAGTTGCGGAATTAAAATGGTTTCGTTGCCCCCGACAATGTAACGTTTATCGGACACATGCAAGTGGAATTCGTTTGCTAACGTTTTCAGTAGAATTTAGATAATCATGTAAGTTTGTTTTATCGTGTACTGAGGAAACATATGATACAATAAGAAGACAGTCCGAGGTAGACCGAGGGCCTAGTTTCTACAACAGCCACTCGTGTTGTGCGTGCTTTTATGTTATCACGGGTGGATGCATAGCCCAACAAATAGCCGGCCAACGGCGAAAAATAACACGATCGACGATAACTCGTCCAGCAATGTCAAAATGGGTTGTGTTGCATGAGATGTGTCACCTTCTTGTTGAAACCGCATTTCTTCCAGACGAATATATTCGATTTAAGACCCAAAATTATCGGTTGACATACGACTATAGCGATGAGAATTTACGGTGACAATTACAGCCTTCTCATTCTCGAAGAAGTATTAGTAGGCCGACCAAGTTACAGAACATTCGCAGACACTTGTCTGATCTTTCGACAGATCCATGTCAGATCCTTCCTTTCGACAATTTTGTCTGAACACATCCGAACGAGTGAAAAATGATCTTGGTCGCTGAAGAAAACGAGGTCATCCAAATGCTAGGCCATCCAAATGCTGCTGTTCAAGCACGCAATTGTCGCATATTCAACTGGCTTCAGTTCGCGAATAAGTGGAATTTGTTTTTAAGGATGTACAGTGGTAGACACATAAATAACACACTATTTTCGCAGGCAGTTGAACTTGGGCAAAAGTGAAGTTCTGTAGGTTCGTGTCAGATAGGGCACGTATTTGGAGTCCGCCAAACCAACAACACAACCCCAAGTACATACCATAAACAGCTAAGCACGGTAGCGGGAAAGTGATGGCGTTTGCAGCTTTTTGTTTGCTTGGCGTAGGACCAATTATAAAGATAGACACCAAATGCAACGCAAACGTAGCACATGATCACTTTTGCCGAAGAAATTATGCCACGCATGATAACGATACTTAGCATACTTCTTGCCTTGTGAAGGGCGACCTTAGGCATCAAAATGCCTCTATTTTACAATACCCCGCCCAGACTCCAGATCGCAATCCGATAGAGAACGTGCTGAGGGTGTGGAGGAACGATGTAGAACATCACAACGAAACTGTTAAACCAGGAATGCAGCTGAATTGTGGAATCAAATTCAAATCACCTGGAATGGTACATCGAAAGCATAAGACCAAGCCAAGTCTTCCAACGCCATGGGCAGCAGTGCTGAGCAATAAGAGCGTTCCACTAAAATATTGTCTTTAACACAGTTGCTTGAAAGGCATTTCATAATTTTAGCAAAAATTCCTATTTTTCCATGAAAATAATCTCGTTTAATAGTGTTTAGGATTCTGTTAATTTTTTGACTGATAAACTGCATTTTTATTGATAAAAGCACAGGTGTACTGTTTAGTTGTCCACCACTGTAGAGGCAAATCCGATTCGGTCCGATTTGGCTATAATCGAAAATGTGCTTCGAACTCCGAAAAATCCATCTCAGAATTCATTCGTACGAGTAGTGAAAAATTTGATACGAATTTCGAAGTTGAGTGAAAGTTGGTATCACTGAATGTGAGTGAAATGGATATATGTTCGTCGGAATTACGATCCCGTTCGGATTGTGTGATTTTGCGCGTAGTTCGTGCCTGAAATGAAGTATGATAGAGATGCCCAACTCTACAACTGATTGACACTTAGTCCATCGACGAATTTCAGAGGCTTTTTGACAGTTATTCACGAAATAACGTAAATGCCGTTCTCTGATTGGTCACTTTGGCTGTAGAAAAGGATACAAATACTGGTTGTCAAAATGTTAAGGGACAAGAGAGGTAGGAGTTGGGCATCTCTATCACACTTTATTTCTGGTTCGTGGCATAACTTCGTAGACTTTCACACTCGCTAAATTTGTCTGCGACTTTTTCCACATCTTGCTGGCAAGGGTGGTGAGACAAAAGGGATAACACAAAGGAAATGACACACACATTGAAAGAATCTTGCTCAAAAAGTTACCAGTACTTGTGGATTATCAGTCCTTACTAATGGATTCTGTGATAGGCCTGAATATGTCATGTCGAAGGCTACGCACCAGAGGTAATGGAGGAAGAGATATTCCTCTTTCCAGTGGAAAACCCCCAGTCCATCGCAGTCGTGCTCCCAAGTCACGCATACTACTTTATTTTCACGCACACTTGTTGGAAGTATAGAGCAACGCAATGGTGTTAGGCGGGAGTGATTAGCTTCGCTTAGATCACACGTATTCACAGAGGCCTGTCTGTGAAAAGGTTATAAAAAACGCTGTCAGATGAATCTGAAGGGCAAGAAACGTAGAACTGGTCCATCTCTTCCTCCATCATCTCTGCTACGCACTTGAGATTACGCAGTCCGGGACAACCTCTTTCTTCGAGTCACTGACAATGCTTAAAGAGTAGAGTTGCCTAGAAAAAGCTTCTCAACTTGGCCGCTCGGAGTCGGCATTAAACTGTAGGTCCGTTCCATCTCTTCCATCTCTTCCTCCATCATCTCTGCTACGCACTTGAGATTACGCAGTCCGGGACAACCTCTTTCTTCGAGTCACTGACAATGCTTAAAAAGTATAGTTGCCTAGAAAAAGCTTCTCAACTTGGCCGCTCGGAGTCGGCATTAAACTGTAGGTCCCTTCCACTCGTGAAAGAACAATAGCACGCACAACACGAGTGGTTGCTGAGAAAGCTAGGCCCTACCTGCTGTGGTGGCACCCATATAATTATTATTATTAGGTTAAGTTTAGTTATGGGGTGGATGCTGAACTTCCAATAGGTCTCTGTATGAGTCCATCGAGCGTAAACGTAGTTGTAGCGCACTGTGGCCTTGTTTTGGCACAAGTTCTAGTGGTATTTGCGGGACTGATGAGATTGTGTCGGTTTCAGAATAGTTACATTATTTAATGATTGTCCGTGCTGTATGACAAGGTTTGGTTTTGCTCGCAGGAATCAGATCCCGCGGAGTGTAGTACGAACATTGAATTGGAACGTTTATGTGACACATTGTAGTAAGCTTGTATTCATAGCAAGAGCCTACTCGATCTTGTTTGCCATAATTGAGCTTCCTTCATTTTCAGCTACTCACCTATTACGGTTGTCTCGGGGACATCCTCGATCAGGAACGGGGTCAGTCTTGGGAAGATATCGAGCGTGCTTCGTCGAAGCTCTTCGACCTGTGTTTACAGTTCTACCTACAATGTGCTTAGATGAATGACTATGTCGACCATAATCTGCTCGTAATACGCTTTCCACACGGTCAACGAACCATACTAAGCCTTAACCTAAAGATTTACAGTCTGGGACTACAGTTTGGTTTAATGCATGCGATTAAAACAGGGATGTCAAATCCGAACCACAAATTAGACCAGTCGGCTTAAGAATGTTTACTAAATGAGCGAGCACATTGAGTGACTTCGGTTCAATGGATTTGGAGAAGGGGCACGTAGGCAACTGAAAAGCAGACTCCATAGCAAAGTAGAGAACGACAAGTAAGAACCATTTGTTGCCTTATGCCGGAAGAAGTATAGATCAACAACTTACTGCCCTTGCGTGTCAGTAAGGCATTTTGATCAACTCTACTATTACCTTTAAAGACGTTACATTTTAAGTTACCTGCGAAGCTTATCTGCAAGGAAAGGATGGCGGCAAAAACATCGACAAGTGCTGCTCTGGAAATAAGTTCTCAGTAGAAGCGAGGGCGAATGATAAAATGCATACCGTCTCTATCTTGTCTTACGACTAGTCCATTTCCCTTCTTCCAAGATAACATCCGAACGTGAGTGGATATGTGAAACACGACTTGTTTTATTTACGATACATTTCGAAATCAAATCTCCTTATTTACACACCCTTTCGCTGGCATTCGTTCTCCAAGTTCAAGTTCAAGTTCAACATGCAACACACGAGCATATACATTGGAAGTCTATTACCAACTTTGAGATGAATATATGTAAATGAGGAAATAAAGAATGCAACCGACGTAAACGACCCAACCTTTCCAGGAGGTACATAACAAGTTTGGTCTACTCACTCACCTCTGCCTGTTTTATTATGACTTCTTTTTACAGCCCGAGCGGCACTACTTAGGTTTTTCGACACACGCACTAACAGTGTGTGAATGTATACGTCAGATCTGATATCAGCATCGTAAAGTTGGACGTCTTTAATAGTCCACGTGCTCAGTACGTTTTGTCATGCGATTGCTATGTGCTTGGGTTTTCTTCTTCTTACATATGAGATTTGTGAACTCTGCAGGCGAATACATAAGCATTGAATTCAATTTTCAACATTTTAATGGTTTGTTGGCGCTGTGGCTTGTGTTGGAAAGGTTATGAGGTAAGAGTTTATCTTGTAGTAAGTCTAGTAAGTCTAGTCTTATAGTATTAGGTTCAATTTTAAGGTACTCTCATGAAAACCGAAACGATTTTGTATTTATGCAGCGATTGACAAGTGTATGTACAATTTATTCATTGATCCGTGAAGTTAAGCAATGTTGGTTGGGGGTTACGCTTGGAAAAACACAAGCGATCCAATCGCCTTGCGGATTATGTGCACTCTTTTATCGAAAGTCTCGTTGAACATTTTACATCAAGCTGTCTGACTTGAATTGGTTCTGTCGTGGGTCTGTTCACGCACTGTGACCGTTATAGACCCTTCGCTTGGTTTCGTTAAGTTTCGTTCACACTTGCTTACTCAAATTGGTGCAAAATCAATCGATCTCTACACACATGAATGTCAGCAGGTGTTGGAAATTGCAGCATGTTCTCAGAAGCAATTATGATCGCTTGCAGCGTGTTCTCAGAAGCAATTATGATCGCTTGAGATTTAACGTTGCTTCTGGCCGCTTTTCGTTTGATCAATTATAGTTGGTCCTTTGCCTTAAATCTGCCACGAGTGGTACGTAGAACCTCCGCATGCAAATAAAAAGCAGAATAACTCTTGCGGGCAGGATACAGACATGAGTCTAGATAGGCTTCTATGCCCTGAACAAAGTTTGGACAGTTTGGCTCCGGCCGACCGGTACAGTCTTGGGTTCTGAGCCAGTGGGGCAGCATAAGTGAAGAAGGATCTACTGTGCAAATGGAAGCACCCAACCAGAGACCACACTACCTGGAGAGGATTGTTAGCTAACACTTAGATCGGCCGTGAACTCAAGCGCCAAAGATCAAAGTCATTGTGATCAACAATGAGGCTCATTTGAGAAGATGAGTTTATTTGAAAAATTAACATCGACAATCCACTCTCTTACAGTGTATTTTTGCTCTATACTTCGGTGGTGTGGTGCAGTGGATGTATCTTCCGCGTCCTACGTTGGGTATTTAGGTTCAATTCCCGAGAGGAGCAACTTTGCGTCCAACTATTTAGAAGAGCCGCATCTAACTTCGTCATTTGGACTCAGTATAAAATATACCACTAGTGGTAGAACATAAGCATGCACAACACGAGTGGTGGCTGTAAGAAGCTAGGAGCAGGTCTACCTCTAAATAAACTACTCATAAAAGGAAGAAACCTGCTTCCCATTATTGAAAGTTGGACACGGATGCGGCTGGGAAACTGTAACCATCCCCTCGCATAGTTTGGGTTTGGACACAGCGCACAGTGGGTTGGTTTATGTAACGTTTGAACCCGTAGACCGATCTTAATGGAATTTGAAACACAGTATATGTTTATAGACGAATGGAGAACAGTCTAGGTCAGACCAGTCAGGAATGTATTGCAAGATGTTCTTCAAGTTATGGGTAATTCTGGCGCTCCTGCAGAGCCAATCAAATCAAACGTTTCAATGGCTGCGCAGACGGAGTCAACTCACAAGATCCTTGCAGTGGATGTAAAGTCATTGAGAGGGATACCCCGAAAAAAAGAGCTCTGTAAACTTTTGGACGATCCAAGCCCAGAGCTGATGCTGATGAGCGAAACCAATCTAACTCAGAGAGTCACAGTAATTACAATGTTATTCGAAGAGACCGACGCAACTCCAGTGGTGGAGGCGGTGTTGCAATCCTCATTAAAATTAATATAAAACACAAAGTAGTGTATACGAAGGGTTCAGGAGTTGGAAGCCGTGTGCATTTCACTCCATAGTGGAAGGAGGTCCGGCAACCCTAGTTCCCGAACAACTATATCAGAGCTCGATTCACTCTTTCGATGTCTAAGGGTGGTCTCGGAGGAGACTTAATGCCCGACATGGATATTGGGGGAACATAGTTTCCAATCCCAGAGGGGACCAGCTCTATAGCTGGTCTTGCTTACACAGTGTCGAGTATAGACTCGATTTGAAAGCAATAGAGATCTCGTCGTTCCCTAGAAGCGGCTCTTATCTGGATCACCGGCTGTTAGACGCAAGACTGCAGCTGACAGACATAAACTCACAAACTGCAAACTGTTTGAACACATTCGTGTCTCTCAGTGACCATTGCGGACTCAGTGACGAAATCAAGATTCTTAACGATATTGTGGAATGGACGCGATAGACTCGCTTCTCCAGATAAATGGCGAGAGCACTCTCTTCGAATGGGCTCCACAAACCGTCGAATAGAAACTTGACAAACGAAGACAGTAAGATACCACGGTATATACGTACAAACAGTCAAAACATGTACGACAATCGACGCACTCCACCAACAAAAAAGTAGGCTTCTGTAAAGAGGAGCTGACGGCCTACCCGCCGAGCTTTTTAAGGCCGCAGGCGATGATTTGGTAAGGAGCATGCACCAACTCATCTGTGAAATATGGTCGGAGGAAAATATGCCCGATGAATGGAACCTCAGCATTGTCTGTCCGATCCATAAAAAAGGAGACCCTTTGAACTGCGCCAACTACAGAGGCATCAGTCTCCTAAGTGTCGCATGTAAAATCTTATCTGCGTACTGTGTGAACGCCTAAAGCCATTCGTCAACAACCTGGTCGGTCCATACCAGTGTGGCTTTAGGCCAGGAAAATCCACCATCGACCAAATATTCACACTGCGGCAGATTTTGGAGAAAACCCAGGAGCAAAAAATCGATACCCACCACCTTTTCATCGATTTTAATGCCGCGTATATAGAGACGAGCTATACAGAGCAATGTCTAGTTTTGGCATCCCTACCGAACTCGTCCGTTTGTGTAGGATGACGATGGAGAATGCACGCTGCTCCATCAAGGTCGGTAAAAACCTAACCGAGACCTTTGATGTCAAAAAAGGATTCAGACAAGGCGACGCGCTGTCATGCGATTTTTTCAACATCGTTCTTGAAAGAATTGTTCAAAACTCGAACGCCAACACCAGAGGAACAATCTTTCAGAAGTCCGTCCAACTACTCGCATATGCCGACGATATTGACATTGACGCTTTTGTGGGTATTGCAACCGAGGCCGCGAAGATGGGTTTAGCGGTAAACGAGGGTAAGACCAAGTATATGCTGTCAATGAGAAAGGACACCCAACACCGACGTCACAGCAGACAGACATAACTTTGAGGTAGTCAAAAACTCTGTCTACCTAGGCACCGCTATCAATTCAGACAACGACACCAGCGCTGAAATCAAACGAAGAATAACTCTTGCCAATCGCTGCTTCTTTGGGCTAAGAAGGCAATTGGTAAACAAAGCCCTCTCTCGAACAACCAAGCTAACGCTTTACAAGACCTTAATCGTCCCAGTCCTGCTATATGGCGCGGAGGCATGGACTTTATCAAAAGCGGATGAAGCTGCTCTTGGTTGCTTCGAGATTAAAGTTCTTCGTGTGATTTTTGGTCCCGTCTGCATAGATGGTGAGTGGAGGAGGAGATATAATGACGAGCTATACGGGCTGTTTAGCGACATCGACTTAGCCAGAAGAGTGAGGATCCAACGATTGAGGTGGCTAGGTCATGTAGAGCGGATGGAAACCAATGCTCCGGCCCGAAAAGTCTTCGAATCCACCCCTGAGGGACGGCGCAGTAGAGGAAGACAGCGACTCAGGTGGCGCACGCAAGTGGAAAGGGACCTCAACCAACTATGCGTGCGAAACTGGAGACAGCTAGCTAAAGATCGAGCTGGCTGGAGACGCTTGTTGGCTGAGGCCCAGGTCCACCTCGGACTGTAGCGCCACCTGAAGTAAGTAAGTAAGTAAAGACTAAAAACCTTGTACAGCCGGCTTACCGACACACGAGACGAGGAAGTTAGGACACTGAAATCGCTCATTAAGAAAATTTAATCATTAATTGTCCAGGATTACAGACTTTCTGTTAACTCGTATTGGAACGATAAGATTGACTGTATGATCCAACAACGAGGGCGTGTTCCCGTGTCGTAAGCTCCCCAGAACGGCGGACAATGAACAAATACTGACTACAGCAGGTATTGATCCAGACAACGCTGTACTTGACGATAACTTCTTTGTGGACGAAGGCCCGCAAGAAAAAGTGGAGGTACTTGGCGCGGTCTTTCAGGAAGTGTACAAGGTGAACGAGAGTGTTCGCCCGAACCACGACCTGGAGAGCCTTGTGCTGGCTAACAACACACTTCCTCGTGAAGATCTGCAACAATGGCGATCTGAGAACACTGGCTTTGTCGTGTTCAAGGATAATAACATGGCGGATAATGGCAGATAATCGCTGATGAAGGGGTTCATCCCTCGTTCATATCGAAGACAGATCTCCAAGCGGTCTTCGAATCAATAAAGAAGAAGAAGTCAATGGGAATCGACGGGATCTCGAACATTGTTCTAAGACACCTCTCCCGAGAAGTGATTATTATGTACACGATCCTCTTGAACAATGCTCTGAATAATGCACATTATCCGGAGCATTGGAAAACTGCGATTGTATCCACATCCAAGAGAGGAAAAGACTCTTCGAATCCTTAAAATCTTCGGTCAATCAGTCTCCCGCCGAACATCAGCAAGGTATTCGAGAATACGAGAAGGTGATAAAAAGAGCTCTGATCAACTGTACCAAGGACATAAATATAATTCCGGATAACCAATACGGTTTCAAGGCTGGGCATGACACTATGCATGCCGCGTCGAAACTGGTGTCTGATATCCAAAGGAACAAGAGCCAGAAACAGTGTACAGGTGCCTGCTTGATTGACCCGCAGAAGGCCTTTGACACCGTGTGGTTAGAAGGACTTTTTTACAACCTCAATCGGCTAGGCATTAGCAAACCACTGCTGTATCTACGGTGTAACATGCTCACCGGTAGACGGTTCGTCGTCAAGAAGGGCAACGTAACCTCCTCAGGTACTTTTGATGTACAAAATGGTCTCCATCAGGGGGCCGTTAATTCGCCGATCCTGTTCAACATTTACTTGAGCGATCTGATAAGTTCTCATCCTCACGTAATTGCGTACGCCGACGACTTGATCGTGTACAGATCAGGCAAAGAGATCGAGGACATCACTACTCTCGTGCAGAGTGTCTTCGATTCATTCATGAGAGATTGCGATGACTGGAAGTTGAATATCAACTTTCAGAAGTCGGAAACCATACTCTTCAGGACGCCGTTGTATAAGGCCTCGGCGGATACGGAAAAGAATTGGCGAAAGTACTCAATTGTTGGACGACACGGGCTGGTGCAAAGGACTGTAGTCAGATACCTGGGGATCTGGCTAGACCAGTATCTATATTTTAGCAAACATGTAGATGCTGCTCTGGCCAACTCGATGCGAAGGTGAAGGTTACCTGCTACATGGCCCTCATCCGGCCAATGCTCACCTACGGCTGTCCCGTGTGGTTCAACGTGAGTGCAAGCTTGATGGAAAAGATTTGGTTGTTCAAGAGGGCTTGCCCTGAACTCCAAAGTCCCAGTACAAACAATTCTATTCCAATGAGGTCTTGTACACTAGGGCGAACCTGGTACGAAGTTCATTCGAGGTCATGCTGTCAGACCGATGAACTCGGTCAATAACTTGATCTCGGGGACTTACTACCCCAATTCTCAATACCGCGAAAGGGTACGCCACAACGGCTTAAAAATAAAAATGAATTATAAAAGAAAATTCAAGTTATTGATTACCCTGGCCACAAATTAGAGCCGGCGAGCAAATAAATGCAAGAACTAAGTCGGAGGAGACTGAAAAACTGTGCCGATACTCGCCGAAGTAAGAAACAAAACAATTGGTTTACAGGGATATCAGAGCTACTCTTTCAGCACAATTGACACAGTTGTGGACAAGTTCTAGGTTCCCTACCGATGGTTAATGGACTTTTTTCCTGGCTTAGAAGACAGCCAGCCTCGGACCGTCAAAGATGAAGGGGAAGCTGCCTCAGATCCTACATGGTTCGATGGTTGCAGTGTACTCGGTTGCTGCCTGCTGAACTGCCTCATACAACGGGTTCAACACGTTCTAGCGATGGGAGCGCAAGCACACCAAGCAATCCTATTTTCGAACACCCATGCGTGACTCATAACAACGCGATGGTATTTCTCAAAATCGCGAGCACAAAGCCACACCAGAGATTCCGAACGCTTGAAATGCTAAGTGTGTACATGCCTCCGTCGGAATTCCTCACATTCCCCAAAGCCTACACGCCTCGCAGGACAGTTTGTCAACCTCCCATTGTTTTCTTTTTCTTCTTCTGGAGTGGTCAATAGCACGCAATGCCTCAGGAAGCGATAGGAAGCAGAGCAAGAATGCCAAAAGAAGAGCAAGAAACACATTTGTCGTGCACGGCTAATTTTATACGGGATATGCACCTCTGAACGCTGCCGCGTGTGATAAATAAAATACCAGAAATAAAAATAAACTTACCAGCAATTGGTGCACCAATAGCGGCTGCAAGTCCTTGGAACAGCATCAGAAAACCGAAGGCATTCGTCAGCTTCTCCAAGCCCATAAGTTCGACGGCGATCACAGATCGCAACGCTGAGAAGCAAGCAATGCAAATACCAAAGATGGCTGCGAACACGAACTGCGTCGTATCGGTGATGATGTAGCCGCTGAACATTGTCGCAATTCCACCCGCGGTTATGGCGACGTTGTTCAGATGCAGGGGCGAGATGCCGTCGAATGAGCTCAGCAGGCCGCACACAATCCTGGCGATGGTGTTCGTAATTCCAATCGCGGACACAATGAAGAGGGCAGTTCCCTCCTCCATGCCGGCCAGCTGGCCGCGACGAACGACAAATATGAATGGCACGAAGAATCCCATCATGGTGAGGAAGCCGCTGACGGCTAGGAGCATGAACGATGGCGACTTGAGCAGGCTGGTGTCGAGCATTGTGGAGAGTGTCCGCCTCACGGCTTCCGGGCAGAGCTTGCATCCGCTTTGTCGCTCCTCGAGCAGGTCCCGCTTGGTGGGCAGCCTTGTGACTGACATGTGGTAGCCCAGGGACGACTGAGACGTGTACTGAGGGATGCGCACGAGTGATCCGGTGAAGAAGATGTCATCTCTGTACATGGGCCGAGTATTGTGGTGAGTTTCGCTCGAGGGTGCGCTGGCCTTCTTCTGAAGATCCATCGGCCTGCGGCCGGAGACTGTGTGGCGTCGAGCCTGAATCGAAACTGGCTTGATCTCGGACTCCAGCAGATTCTGACCTTCCGCCTCCTCTTCGTTCTCGCCGACCGTTGTCAGTTCCTTGTTGAGATTATAATTCGGATGTGGTTCCCCGTTGGGCGTGGTGGGTTGCGATTTTCGTAGGTTCTTCAATTCGGTGCCCTTTCCGGAGACGTTCGAGAGCCGGCGCTCCAGGTTCGAGCCGCGGAACACCTCGGCCGCGGTGGGATAGTGATGCTTCGGCGACGCGCCCATGTAGGTGTTGTGTGCGCTGTTTGGCACAGAGAACGCGAGTCGTCCCTCCGGCAGGGGCTTCTGCAACGTTGTGCTGAACCTTGATTTGTCGACAGCCTTGCCGTTTTCCTTGCCGTTCTTCTCCGTCTCGTCGTCGATTTTTAGCTTGATGGGCTGTATCGGCCGGTATGCAGCGCCGTAAATTGCACATGTCAGTATGATCCCCGCCTGTATGATCATGGTGTTCCGCCAGCCGTATTCATTGACCAAGTAACTGGTGAGCGGCGCAAACACAAAGGTGCCGACGCCCGAGCCGCACAAGGCGATGCCCGTGGCGAGAGCGCGCCACTTCTCGAAGTAGTATCCAATCGTTATCACCGACGGTATGTATACCATGCAGAATCCAATCCCGCCGAGGACTCCATAGGAGACGAACAGGAACTCCACACTCGTTGCGTAGTACGAGAGAGTGAAGGCGGCGGCCGCTACGAATGCCCCCACCACGGTCACGGGACGAAAACCATACCGATTTGCTAGCGCACTCGCAAATGGTCCAGCCATCAAGTAGAACCCACTCAGTAGCGAGCTCACCAGAGCCACGTACCCCTCCGAGACGTTGAAGTCCGTAATGATGGACTTCTGTATCAGGCCGGAGCTGAACACGATGCCGTCCACGACAGTGTTGCAAAGGAACGAGGCCACCATCACCACCCAGGCCCATCCGCCATCCGGTGGCACGACCACCTCAGCTGAGTCTTCGATCTCCTCATCCTTCTGCTGGTCCTCCCTGCTGGCTTCTATCAGCGGCTTTCCGTTCACCTTCGACTGATCCAAGCGCTCTATGCTGTTGCGTTGCGAGGGCATTTTATAGCTGAAAATAAATTGAAATCAGATTACTTTGCTGTTTCCGTCTGTTTAGTGTGGGGAGGGATATACAAATGAGAGAGAGCCAAGGAACGTCTATTTGCCCAACCTTTGCGCCGCAGATAAGCCCGTTTAAGTGCGCAGACAATCTCTGGTATCTTTACAATGCGATTGCGTGACTGGTTGATCTACGCCCTAATCTTTATTGTTTCTTTCCGATACGTATCAATTACACATTGAAAGTGATTAAGGGGATAGTAACAGAGGCTAACCGAATCCGGCGTAAAGTGTGTACTCGGTTACCGGCGGGAACGCGTCCACTCGACGGATTAAAAATGAGGCTTAACTGATTGCAGATAGTGTTACCTGGCGCGATTAGCCAGCGTTCGAAACTTGATGGCCAATTACACCTGATTGATGGATGGGGGATTTGTCATCAGCGATGTTAAGCAATAGTTAAGCCCTCGTCGCGATGGAGTGCCAAGATAAGTCGCTGGAATTGTTTGCCTGTTGATAGGTGCGTACTTCACTTTGCAGTGGCATGACAATTGAATTGTTCGTGATTTGGGGAGGCTGAGCATTTCTTTGCGGGTGTCGCTATTTAGAATGAGCTGTGAGACTAGCATCTTGGGACTTGAAACAGCAACTCGAAATTGGTTTGGGGAACAGCTTAAACAACGTCTCGTACAAAGTGTGTGAACAATCGGAGGCTCAGTGTCTGCAAGGTGGAAGAACACACGTCAGACGCTACGAACATTGTGGTTGGAGTTTCGAGGTTCCCCGATGATAGGCGAAACCAGAGACAATGCTCGTAGCCTCTCATGTGTGCAAAGGCGCCAGCAGGGACATTTTTTTAAATTCCTTTGTACTAGGAAATTATCACAAGATATTGATGGGGTCATAGAGCCAGGGGGCAAATACCCAGCCATGACTCCTCCTTCCGGCGCCTAAGCATGTGTGCTCTGCTAGTTAATCAGCGGGCGGAAACAGCTAAAGGTTTGCTGTACATCAGGCTAAGCGGTTATCTTCTGAGCCGAGGCGGCCCTAATACGGAAACGGTTGCGGTTGCTCGGCTCAGGTCGACGTTTTGTCCCCTCACTAGCGCAAATCTCGAGCCTATAGAAAGAGAAAGAAAATCTCTCATTTCTGGAGACAAGAAAGAAAATGAATGCCTTATACCCTAATGCAGACTTTGGACGGAGAACGAAAGATAGGGCAGAGAAGAAAAGAAGAGACCGGAAAGGTGTTCAAAGTCTATGCCCTTTCCACGAAAGGAAGCGGGAAGAGGACTCGCGGAGCTAAGCTGACTAAACCTAAACTAAAGCTAAGCTACACTTACCATCTATACCTAATCTAAGCTGATATTGTTAACACGGCGCTAGCCCACCCCTAAACCAACATGACCGTTGCTATCACCCTTGTTGTCAGAGATAAGCTCTTCGGGGAGACTATCCATAACCTAACGTCCCATCCATTGGGTAGTCCATGTGGGGCGCATGGACAACACTGCTCCAGTCCGAAGAGCGAAACCGATGGCGCCCACGACTGGACAAGGGCCTCAACAAACTTTTCTGTTTTGTCAGAGGTTATTAAACACTATACTGGGGCACTCAGACAACGATTCGTGCCCATTGTGGCAGTACAAAAGCAGCAGAAACCCCCGGTCAGACTACTACCACAGATCGACCACTCCAGTGATAGTGTCGTTAATTTGATCCCAACGGCTTATGGTGCCTGGACCAGATTTGAAAGCCCGATAAATGCATTTCGGCTTTGTTTTTACTGGGATTCGAACCGGGGTCAACTCGAATGAAGGACAGGCACTTAACCACCTGCGCCATCCAGTACTCTTAACCAACTTTGGGTGCGAAGTTGGAGGCAGGTACCTATAGTGTCAGAGGCTTGTTAGCTGAGGCACAGGTATAGCGCCACCAGAGGCAAAAGAAGAAGAACGTAACCATTAATCCTTGCGAAACGTACGAAAACAGTGACATTTCCAAGCACATTTCGTCAACAAAAATTCCTTTTTTTTAACTATTCGAGATGAGAACTGGCCATCTGATGGGACATGCACCAAGCAACAGCAGCGGAACTGCAGTATCAGCAAAGACATGACACAACTCTTACCCATTTGGACGGCTCTTTGCCTCGTTCGGCTGGGAACCGATATTGAAGGCAAGGTTCTTGGAGTCAGACAAGCTTGCATCCTATCAGAAATTGTAATTCTTCTCTAAAGAAGGGATATTGTGGCGACGAGGTGTTGGGGAATGTGATGGACACTCACTATCCAGCTTAAGTGTCACTCCTGCGGAATAGTGAAAATGCCATCAAAGGAGTGACATTCATCACATCGTCGCAATCAGAGTGCATCTAGAGGAGAAGATGCAATCAGAGACAGTGCGAGATTTACAGCTCCTGTGGGACAACCCAAGAGAAGATTCCGGAGTTTAAGGGCACACAATTGGAGAAGGAAATCGATCAAATTGTCGTGCGCTGAAAGGAGCTCGACAGAATCCACGCTTGGTGGAGATTTGTTTTTGGTCAATCTGGTTCTGGATCTGGTCCACCAGCCAGAAGTCCGTGTTCGTCGTCCATGAACCTGAAAGGATCTTGACAGAAACCGCGCTTGGTAGACAGAAGTCCGTGTTAATGGGCGTCCTTGGCATAGTCGTCCGCTGACCCTGGATGCCTATGAACGCGAAATGAACACTTCAGACTTTATGAGTCCCTGACAATGTTCAGACAGTATACTTGTCTCGAAGAACCTTCGGAGCCAGCAAGAAGTTGCAGGTTCACTCCACTCGTTAGAGTGTTGTCTGTACTCGCTCTTAGAACAGCACGAATGAAAAAATGCCTGCGCGATGTTAGACATGTATGAAGAGAAGGACAGAACGTTAATTTTTCATACAGATAATTATGGTGTTTACAACGAATGATTCTAAAGAGGAGGACGCATGGCCTGTCGTTTGAAAATGCCTTCAATTCACATCCAAGAAGAATGCGACGTTGGTCCGAGACATGATCGAAACTTCCAAGGTTGAAGACATGCCGCGCAGTCGCGTTGATTGCTTTTAACAATTTTTGCTGAGAGAAGTTATCACAGTCAGAAAATAATTCACAGCCATACAGCCACAAGATAGGGACTGTGAGTGCTTCGGCAAGCTTTAATTTTACATTTATTGGGAGTATAAATTTGCTAATTGACAAACCTCTAAGAGACGCATATACCTTTGATACTGCACTGTCTGCACGGTCAGTCCATGTTAGTTCACTGTTACACATTGCACCAAGATTTTTGGCACAGGTTACATATTCGACTGGAAGTAAGTTTAACTCTTTTGGGAGAAAGTTTGAGAGGGTTTTGAGTGGTGTTTTGACAATGGAATGACTTTGGTTTATTTGCGCACAACGTCAGTGATCACATTTATCCGGGCCAATAGGTGTGTTGATCACACATTAGGAAAGCTAAATAACTTAGCTATCTAATGGGAAACTCATTCCTGATATCAGACCCAGGAGCCAACGTTTTTTTACGATTTCCTGCAGTTATTGCTTAAATATTGACACCGACGGCGTTGCAATAGTTTAATTCGTCCTTTAAACTGTGCAGTCAGAGCGACACAAAAACAAATCTGCAGACAATGGGCTTTGATGGGCATCTGTATCAATATCTAAACGGTTGCCTGGACGAATCAGTCATCTGCACAACGACAACGTAGTCCACGCAGCCGCCTTGATTTTCGAAGGGACCCCATGACTTTAATTTTCAAAGTTGAATGGGGTTCCCGTCGGCCAACGACTCAGATCAGACAAGATGTCGGTCATGTGTCTGATCTACCAGTCAATTCTCACTTGAGTTAGTCGGAATGTTTGAGTCTTGAAATGCCACTGCGACCACGATTTTAATAAAGTACCAATTTTTAAGGAAATACAAACAAAAATCTTGTCTTAGGTCTAAAAGTGTTTAGTAAGGCTCTGCGACTGCGAATTTTCAGAAATAATTAAAGAAAAATTTGCTAAGTCTAAAGTTTTTGGCTATCCTCTGCGAATTAAACCATTCCTTGGCGACTTGTCACACTGAAAACATGATCCAAACTGCTAGTCCCAGTTTACAAATTCGCGAATTCCCCCCTTGGCTACATATCTGCAAACTGCTGCGAACAAAGGAAATTCCGAAATCCGTGTAAAACGTCAGGGTTTGCGAACTTCGCTCTTCGCAAGACGCGACTTATTTTTACAGGACATAAACCACCCGGAAATTCATTCAAATTGAAATTCGCGATTTTAAGATTCATTTTAGATTATTTTCAGCGACTTTAACATTTTCTTGGCGACTTGTCAGAAAACTGCGATTAAAAAAATCGCAAATCGCGAAGGTAGAAATTTGAGTATTTTGGCTTTGGTGGGTAAATGAGTCATGCTTACAATCAAGCTGTGCTAGACCGTCATCTCACTATTTTATGAACTCATTTGGGGTCACTTTTTGGCAGCGTTTCTTAAGCTTATATCACAATTTACTTTTGCATATAAGAACTGAATAATAAACGTGTAGTGAAAGATTGCTAAAACAATAATGATCAGGGACATAAAAACAATTATTGAGTACGTACGAACAATTTCAATTGTTCCGTGTTTACGCCTCCATCGGACATCCAGGTCTGGCCAGGCCCATTTAATTTTTAGGCGTTATTTACTGATATTTCTAATGAAGCTACAGACTTGAAATTCCAGGTGGTTTCCTAAAATTTTATTTTCCACCGATTTATGGTAAACTAATGAATTCCTAGAACACCCTTCACACGGACACATGGTGCCTGGCTGGACCCAATTATATTATGGAATATGATTCATTTCAACAATCCTCCTTATTTTTAACGCTAATACTACTTTCTCCATCATAACAACAAATGGGTGCAGCAATGCAAGAGGTGCAGCACAAGATTGGTATTATGGAGACAGCTAGGCAAAAGTGTCAAGTCAACACAACGGCAAGGAATTCGAGTCTAGTCCGCTAACAGCCCGAGGTTTCAGGTTCAACGAATCTGTCTCTTTTTCCTCTTCGCCGTTCGCCAACAAGCAAGCTGCAGCTGAAGAAAATTTTGAGCAGAACTTTTAATAAAGAATGTATGCAATAATTGCTTTCGGACTTTCCATTCCAAATTTCTACATTGGTGACCCCGACGTGATCTGAACACGCAACCTTTTGATCTGATTTGATTTTCTTCTTTCGCGAATGAACAAAAGGAAGCAGGAGGCAGTGAAAGTACAAGCGCAGCTAGCTCGGGCGATAGGTGGACCCTAATACGAGCCAGAGATAAGATCAGTATCGGTGAAAATACCAAAGTTCTGGAAGGAGAAACCAGAGCTGTTGTTCAAGTGATTCTACGTTGATCCACACCGCAGTGGCAGCTATCGACAGTGACATTCTGAACCAAGTCAGCGATATTCTTCTTGGTCCATCTGTGGAGAATAAATATCGAACGTTAAAACAATCGAGTGGTTTACAGACTCCGACCACCAGCGCTTACTCAAGCTCCTACAAGAAATTGAGCTGGGGGACAAAAAACCATCCCAACTTCTGCGAGAGATGCGGGACTTGCAAATCATTAGACTCCCGGTAAAACTGCGTTCCATTATATCAGGTAGAACGGAGAAATTGCCTAAGCTGACAAGATTGCCGATGTGAACGAAACCCCGCAAGTGTCCGCAACGACTCGTCATAATCCGCCTGATTATAGCTCCGGACTCCATCGGCTAATATAGAAGAACTAACAGATGCAGTTGCTGAATTGAAATCAAGTCAGGCAATCAGTAGAAGGAGGCGCAGTCGCTCTCATTCTCGCTACCACAACGATAGGAAACCAAATTTCTACAGAATGAATAAAATCCCGAAT
Source organism: Eristalis tenax (assembly GCA_905231855.2). Taxonomy (NCBI): domain Eukaryota; kingdom Metazoa; phylum Arthropoda; class Insecta; order Diptera; family Syrphidae; genus Eristalis; species Eristalis tenax. Next base: position 37,512,680 of record HG993127.1, on the reverse strand, counting down.
CCAGATGCTTCAAAAACTCAATGCTACCTGCTGTCACTCAAGCGAACCCTTGTTAATCAGCCATTATCCATGAATGCCACCTGTGTCGATGAAACCGGAATGCTTTCCATCCTTTGAGGTCGCGAAAAATGCTGCGAAATGTTTGGGTTTCCTCAATCGATGCAAGAAATACTTCACCCCTTCTGATTTGGCTTTGATTTATAAGGCGTATATCCGCCCCAAACTTGAGTACAACGCTCATATCTGGTCTGGTGCCCACAAAACCACCCAAGATAGAATCCAAAAGCGAGCGATAAAACTGATAGGAGACAACGATATTGCAGAGTCATTAGACCCGGTCGAACATCGTAGTACCGTCTCGTCTTCATCCGTATTTTATCGCTATTTTAACAAACGATGCTCAAGTGAGCTTGCCAACTGCATTCCTCCTCTCCATGAATTCACCCGCAGTACCCGTCTGGTCAGGAATGCTCATCAGTTTGCCCTTAGGCCTACTTTCGGACGCACAGTTAAATTTACGAGGGGCGTTCAATATACTCTCGGTATCAATATGAAGGACAATGCGAATTCAATTTAAATTGTTCTTATTTTTCAATATAATCTCCCCCAAATGCATTGATGTCATTTGTTACATCTTGAGATAAGCTTTTTTTAACCCTCAAAAAAATAAATTTCCCCTTTCTCTGCAAAATACCAATTTATTGCCGACTTGAGTTCTTCATCATCCGAAAATCTTTTTCCACGAAGACATTTTTTCAAATCCGGAAACAGGAAATAATCGCTATTGGCAAGGTCTGGACTATAGGGTGGGTGTTGGATTTCTTCGAAACCACAATCTCGCGCAGCAGCCTTGGAAACTCGCGCCGTGTGAACAGGAGCGTTGTCATGAAGAAGCAACACACCCGCTGCGAGTTTACCCCGTCTTTTCTATTTAATTTCCTCCCGCAAATTATGCAAAATGGATGCGTAGGATGTGGCGTTGATGGTTTCACCTCTTTTTGTACTCAATGAGCAAGATTCCCTTTGAGTCCCAAAAAACTGTGGCCTTGAGCTTCCCGGCAGACGGAGTGACTTTGAACTTCTTCGGGGGGTCTGTTCCTTTTTTATGCCACTGCATGGACTCTTGCTTGCTTTCAGGGTCATAGTGGTGGACCCATGTTTCGCCACCACACATCTCCAAAAGCTCTCTACAGCATGCGCTGTGAGCATTCGTGGCACCCACCTTGCACTGACCTTTGAAAGGTTAAGATGGTCATGAAGAATGGTGTGAATGGCACCAATTGAAAGCTTGGTGATATCTGCCATCATTTTCACCTTTATTCGGGCATCCTCAAGAACAAGTCTTTCGGCTTCTTCGATGTTTTCTCCCGTACAAGCAGTAGCCGAGGCGCCGGAGCGGGGATCGTCGTAGAGACTCGATCATCAGCCGCACGGCACGAATATGGAATGCTCTTCCCAGCCTAATATTCCCCCCAGAATACAATCCGCAGATATTTAAAACCAATGTGCACAGGTACCTCCTCTCCCTTTCTCCCATCTACACCCTCGGCCCGTGTTGTGTCTTGAACCCGAACAATCCCTTATGCGCGCGCAAATTATATTAAAAAAAAATAGCTGATTGACCGCTAGTCCAACGACGAATTTCAGAGGCTTTTTGACAGTAATTTATGAATTTTTGACAGTTATTCACTTTGGCTTTAGAAAACGACATAAAAAACGGTTGTCAAACACTTTAAGGGGCAAGAGAGGTAGCAGTCGGGCATCTGTGCCATACTTCTTTCGCTCGTAAATGAAATGTCAAAATGTTGTCAAATATTTTATTTTCACTGTTGACAGGTCGTCAGAACACGCCACATGTTTACAGCTCTTTATCGCGGTATTTGTTCTCCCATGCGGTAAATTTCACATCAAGATACTGTCAGCACTGCTCTCAAAAACACGATGTGTCTTAACGAGGCGCCTATCAAAGAGTCATTACATCAGAAATTAAAGTTTAATAACCTCAATAAGTTGTGCTGTTATTAAGCATGTTTGCTTTCGTCTTATTCTTGTACTGATTTAATCCCTCGCAATGGAAGTGGTTCACAGGGCACACACACACCCATATACCTCCATTGTTTACATTGGGATTTTTTTTTTGCACAAGAATTTAACACGCAATTTAATGGGGCCATAACGAAGATATCAGTTACGTAATGACTACGAGGTCTGCGGCGCTATAAAAAGCTACGGCTTCTGGTGATTGCAACAGATAAAAATCGAACTATCACGTGAGTCCAGCGGTACACAGTGTGATATATTTAATTTGGGGAAGTTTTATCGATTCAGCCGATCAGATATAAGACTGACCTTCAATTACGTGGAGACGACTGTATCTCGTGGAGTGGAACAAACAATATACAAACTATGGGAACGTACAATGTGCACTTGATTTCGGGGATTTTAATGGAGTACACCGGCATCGACGCACTGGAAGAGCCTTGATCCTCGTCAAATGCGACTCTTGTCTGGATGATATAGCTTGAAGGAGCGTGGGAATCGCTGATGGGACTAGTGGAACTGAGTGCAATATGCAAAAGCTAGCAATCTGGATTTAAACCAGTTTAGTTTAGATCTTTCACGATAAGTCGGCTAAAATTATCTAGAAGCGAGGTTTCAAGAGCACACAGGTCACTGACCCCGTGAACAATGCGTGAATTGCGTGAAAATCTTCCAACGGGTGACTGGATAACAATGATCGTTTTCCAGTTGTTATATTCCAGCAGTTGTCAAAATGATCAATGACATGTGGCTGTTAAAATATTCAGTGAGGGTTGGCACTACATCACGAATCGTTTCACGATTGCCGAACGTGCAGAAATTAATAAGAAACAGTATCAGCAACGTGAATTTCATCATGAGGTCGGTAGTCATCAAGCCTTCACCCGGCAGGCCACTGTGGCGGAGTTTGAGAGTGAGTACGCATTTGTGGACCTTAAGCCGTCAACCTGGCAGCGATTGGTGCGAAATGAAGAAAATACAGTCGCTCGCCAGTATCAAGAAATAGTCTTCCTGACGCAAGAATAGAATCCGGACGATCACACAACCGCGAGTAATTGGGCGCTGAAAATGTTGACCGAATTTTGGCTCATCGTCTTCTCTGGCGAGGCATATTTCTAGGTCAACGGCTGTATTCACTAGCAAACACAAGTGCCCGAGCAAGCATCAATGCATCCACAAAGCTTGACTGTTTGGTGAGGTTTCTTCCTTCCTCGGAACTTTTTAGAAATGAGAAGGAGACAATGTTACCCAAATTTCTGTGGCCAGAGCGCGACAACATCGATACATCCGAGTGGTCCCAAAAAGACGGCACAAGCGATGCAACGCTCGAAGTTTGTTCATCAATTGGCCGTCGCGCTCATGCGACTTGGCATCACTCGATTATTTCCTCTGCGACTACGTCAAGGCCGTAGTCTACGCTAAAAGAGCTATAGGCTTGTATAAGATTTTTGACGAGCTCAATGCCCAACAATATCGATTGCCTGAAGTCATCAAAAATTAGACTGACCTTGGGAGTTTGAAGCACTGGCAGCAAAATCGAGGCTGCCATTTGAATAATGTGCTATTTTATACAAAATGGCATAAGTGCGGCTAGAAAAGGAAGTGAGAATCAGTTTGATATCCCACACCGTTATTTTTGTATTTCAATTTATTTTCCTATCGTTCCTATCTGGTCACCCTGCACAGATGTTGCAAGGACAACTCATGCACTCTCCGTGCACATGTATGGATGCGAGGGAAGGATGCGAGAAACCTTTCAACGATTTCATTAAGGTTTCGAAAAAATGTTTTGAGCTATGGACTTTGCTTCACAAACTTCTACAAACAAGTAGACGAGTTTCCTCTTTTGGTGGTCCCGGGACGCAATGAGTCTGAGTCTGTTTAGCTAGCATGAGCTAGGTGTCTGTCAGGTGATCTGTCGGGGTCTTTCTCCACTTGTGTCTATCAGATTAAACATCTGTGGCGTTACCCTACATTTAACAACTGCAACCTTAGCCAGGAGTTGGCGACTCTTCGTGATAGACCTTTCTGCAGGGTCAGGTTGCGTAGAGTCTAAATGGCTTAACTTCAAAATCCATAAATGTCTGCCCAAGCTATTTTCGCTGTACAGAAAATATACTTCGGGAGTCTTTGTCTCTCTAAACGACAAATGGCATTTCCATCCTTTTTGGACACAGCCCACGCCTCCGCAGCAAGCCTGGGATGGTCAAAGTCGTGTACAAAGTTTCTCAGAAAATGCTCTTCTGCTTAGTTGCCTCTCGAAACCGATCCCAGTTCGAGACTCTTGTGACATCAACACGGTACATCCCCGTGATCTTGTCGATCTTTCAAAACCGGTTCTTCTTTGAAAGTCCCCATCTACCTAGACCACTCTGAATCGCCTCGCATGTCAATAAACCAAGGGGTGATGCGTACGTTTGTTCGGAGACACATTTCTTATTTTCAGAAAACTGCGAAAGCGCCGTGTGATAAATTTTTAATTAATCTAATTTAATTCATTCCTTCACGGCCAAAGTCCACTCAAGCTTGACGCTGTACACGACGTGATTAGTAGCATCGCCGTATGCTGCTCACGTTGGCTCTACTCTGGACATAAGGATCTCGGAGATGTATCACGAATTTGCATGTTTTCGTTTGCGTCATCCATTGTGTGTGGGTTTAGGAGCAATGAGTAATAATCTATGAATAATCAATTCTCAAGGTGAAACTCAATTCGAGCCAATTGTTAGTGGTGACGATAAGATACTATTTCAGCGAAGATAAAATCAGCAGCCAAGGCCATATATCATTCAGTCGTAAACAATTGCTCGCAGGAAATATGATTTATTCGACCTATTAGTACGAAGTGAAGAAGGATTAAGCTTGTCTGGGGATTTTGGCAGTGATACGTGATTTCACGGCTTCGAAATTCGATTAGAATCCGGATAATGATGGTTAAAGACGAAGAATAGTTACATTTGCAGGTACGATTAGCTTCTCGACACCACCCTTCAGTTGAAAGGCACAAAGCGCTTGGAGACGCATCAGTTCGCCCTTTCAGCCTCAGACTTTTGTCTCCCTTGTACACATTGTTTGCATATTTAATACTTCTAGTATTTAATAATCGGCGTGGTTTAGATGAACTTTCACTGAAACCTCAATAATTCGTTCCCACCTGGGTGAAGTACTTTCAAATGTCATTTTTGAAGCGCCCGTTTGTTGACATGAAATAATAGTATTGAGAAGAAATGAGAAGGTGTATGTATTTACTAATAGTTAGTCTGTCATAAGACAGGCAGAATTTTATTAGTCACGCTGCCATACTGGATATTTTGTTTCGACGTCAAATTTCACTATATTTATTGCAAATGGAATACATCGAAAAGAAGACTATGAAATGTTTATTCATAAGTAACAAAATAGAAAAAGAATAATGGCTCCAGCCAGATTTGAAAATAGAACCTGCAATAAGCGTGAGCAACGCACCAACCCACTCCGCCAATGGACCATGTTATCGGGTCAAGGTTCTGTTTCTTTCACATTCGGTAAAGGTGCGTACGAATGTACACACAGAGCTTTTTATTATAGAGTGATGATGATGATACATCTAAAAATCAACACCAATACAAACAGACTCTGCAGTCTTGTTCGATTTGACCACCTCCCACAGACGGTGTCCCCTCAAGGGGACTTCAACTAGATTTCGCCAAAAATGTATGGGGAAAGCTCGAACGTTTGGAGGATTTCAACCATATTTCGCCGAAAATGTATGGCGAAACCTCGGAGGTTTGGAGAAATTAAACGAAACCTCGCGATTTCGTTTGGGATTTTGGATTCAAAAGGGATTTCAACTAGATCTCGCCACAAATATATGGGGAGACCTCGGAGGTTTGGAGGATTTCAACCAGATTTTGCCGAAAATGTATGGCGAAACCTCGGAGGTTTGGAGAAATTAAGTAAAATCTCTCGATTTCATTTGATGAGAATATACATAGAATTAGGAGACACATTTATTTAACATGTCAGATGGAGAGGCAACACCAAACAAAAGTGTGGCCCCACAAACAGATCCAAGATCACCAATTCATGCAGTATTTCAAAATTCACTCTCCAGTCGTATTGCATCGATGTGAGGGCTACCATCATCGGCAGCATCATTCACCACCATCATCGGTGTCTCTGTCGATTGGGATTCACTAAGTCATAGATCTAGTACAGAGACGTTAGGATCATCGTTGACTACTTTTACATATGTACTCCCAAGACGCTTTCAAGTACGAATCACCATCAGACACATCATCCGATCGGGGTTATTCCTTCGAATGTACCCCGAGGGGAGCATGACATTTGCCAAATTAAACTGTTAAAGTTGTAATGCACGTTACATTGACCGGCTGTTGCTCTTTCAATCCAGTCAGAAAATTATGGCACCCCTTTACCTTCGTCCACACTGTGAGGACAACATTCGCGGAACTGGTGAGCAAGGAGTCACTTGCGATGATTGTCAGGCGTGCTCTCATATACCAAGCTCTCAGTTAATTTATCCAGGACCAATCATGTGGATACGCCATTCAATGGACGGTCTCGAATGAAACGAATTTGTATACCTTGTGAGACTTATTCATTTCACCAATGGGCGACGTGGAGCACCACAATGAAGCAATATTCTTCTTGGTTAATTAACAACCAAGATTGACTGCTTACTTGTGCATAGACAGTGGTCGTCGTTTCCTCGCTTTAGGAAGCACCCCACACCAGAGCTCGAGCTCGACAAAAATGTCATTGACTATGCCCCCCTTTTTTTTATAGATTGTGGATCATTGAAAGAAAATGACATTAAAAGGCCCAATCGGTAGAAGTAGAGCCTCACTTGACGACTGAGCCCATTGGCCGTCATCACCTTTGATGTATCCTGGAACCGTTGGCTTTTTGGATTGGATTTTCCTTAGCCTGGTAGACTCTGCAGTGCTCTTTATCTCAGATCGTCAGGAATCGTTCTTCAACCTCTTGCGCTCCACAACCACTTTCGAAAGACATGGAGGCTTTGGCTCCATCGGTGAGGGATCTTGGGACCTTCCGTTTAAGGACACGACATTTCAAAAGACGTCATTTAAGGATGATGACAGCAGCATGCCCTAGGTCATTTACGCCTGCTAAGTCATCCTCCCGTCGTATGTCTCCACTTCATCGACAAACATCTCTGTATGCCCATGTTGACAAGCGTGAGAAGTGTTCTTCGAATACAAGTCGAGGGAGTGAGAAATCTGTGTTTTGCTGAATTTGGACTTCTCCTCAGAATAGTCGACTACGCGATTACTACAAACGATTGAATTTACATTTCGCCACAGATCAAGGTCCAAAGGTGTGATATCACATGATTTAGGCGGCCAGTCCACGAGCGCACCATTGGCGAGAGATGATATTCTTATCAGGTTGATTGCTTTTGGCAATGTGTGGCATGTAGCACGTCATGTCTTGCTTTCCCCCACGTGCCAAGGTCATTCAATTTGAGAGTGAAGAGCTGAGTGATAACAAATCTGTGAGTGAATGGACGCAGAAAATATGGGTCACTGATACCACCAGCAAATAAAACCTTCTGGTAATGGCGAGCGACTCCATAAAAGACTGTAGGTTTTCTTTGAGCCAATTTCGGGGATATTGTTTATGGAAGTGGAAAATGTCCAGAAGCGAGACACAAGCTTCAACAAATGCCCCGGGGTTGTAAAGTTCTCGCAACTAACCATACACGGCTGATGATGTGAACCTCTAAGAAACATCCTGTGCAATCGCTTTTAGAGGTTCAAGTTTAAATTGCAGAAGGCCATCTGCGAGGAAGGTGAATGGTAGAGAAGACATAACCGGGAAAGCTACGAGTTGTAACAAGAAATCTGTAGCGTACCTCATGTTCCCAGAAGAAGAGGAAAACCGAACCTCAGGTATTAATACCAAGTCATCGCGGACGGGAGATAGCCTAGTCTTGTCGACTGGAAACAGCGTGCTCTGGACAGTTTTATGTCGACTCCGAGCGGCCAAGTTTGAGAAGCTTTGTGATATGGTACTTGACCCTAAAACATAACAAAAACCTCCATTTTTATATAACTCAAAAAAATGCAAACTTCAAAGTGTGTTGTGGGTTGGTGCGTCAACTCCATCGCCGCCCAGGTTCGATCCCCGGTACGACCAACAATAATTTTCACGCCTCCACCTCTTTCGAGTCGACAATGCTCAAAGAGTCCAGAAAAAGCTTCTCAAACTTGGCCGTTCCAAGTTTTGTAGGTCACTTCCAATCGCGAGAGAACAATAACACGCACAACACGACTGGTTGCTGAGAAGCTAGGCCCTGGCCCTCTACGGGCTGTAGCGCCACCCATACTATCATTTTTATTAGTGGCTATCAGAAAAACAAAACACCACGTCAATCTGTCAAACCAATTGACCACAGTGACATTGCAAGTTTGGGTATTTCTTCAGGATCACGTGTGCAGTTTGAAACAACAGAACACACTTCTGAGTGGTTTGTTTAAATTAGAAACGGCTTGGAAATCAAAAAATGAAAATGTGTATTTCTTCTGCAAAATATGCTTGTAAATGCGTCTGTTTTCGTATATTTGAGGAGTGTTTGATTTCATTTTTCGTGTTGTAAACATAAGTTAACACGCTCTCAAAGTTGCAAAGTGTGTGAACAGCCATACGCTAGCTCCGCTTTTTAAGCCGAGCATGCCAGACGCAGCGAAAGAATCCGACACCACCGTGGAAGCCGAACAACATCAAGGTCATCGTTCAACGACATCGGACAATTAGAATAAGTGGAGTAAGTTTAGTTTTAAGTTGACTTCGGGCTAAGTAGCGTCACCAGGTTAATTTTAATAAATAAAATCCCTCATAAAGGGGAAACGAAAAAGAATACGTGTTTAATTTATAAGCTTGGAATTCGTTTCGTTGCTATTTTTCTGTACTCCCCTTTCATCTCTGAATGATCAACGCACGAGGAAGTGGTCGGAAAACATTGCGGTTCTCATTACAAAACCCAATTTCGCCGGCATCCAACCATAGGGGTTCACTTTGTCTGCTTAGTGTCAGAAGACCGTACCTCAGGTCTAAAGACCAAGTCAACGCGGACGGGAGGCAGCTTGGTCTTGTCGACTGAAAACAGCGTGCTCTCGACAGTTTTGTGTCGCCTCCGAACGGCCAAGTTTGAGATGAATGCAGTGACGATTCCAGAAGCTGCAAGGACAAGGAGGAGAAGGAGATACCCGAGAGACTCTCGTTAGCTCACGCAGTGTCATTCCCACCCGTAGGAACACACACCTACGGTCCAACTTGAACTCGCTGAGATGTTGAAAGACCAAACACAGTTTTAGACAAGCGACGCACCATCATGAGTCATTTTTTGAGAAGAGATTGTCAAGATGGGAGAGGGAGAGAAGATTGTTAAATTCACAGGCCAACAGTCGACTTACCGCAGCTGACCACAGCAAGCTGGCAATGTTGAGTTTGCTAACTTTAAGACGAAAGCTTCTAAAATGTGTTTAGCGCTAGTATATGTTAACTCAAGGAAAGGGCATACAATATCGACACGTTGGAAAGAGCAACACAATGGGCAGCTATGGCTTTGAGGTAGTCAGGTACTTCATCTACCTCGATTGCGCAGTGAACAGTACTTACAACATCAGTATAAGTCATGAAAATCAAAGCCCTCTCTGGAAGAGGACACTGCCTATCCCAGTCCTGCTGTACGGCGCAGAGGCATTTATGCCATTTCAAGGCCGGTTGGAAGAGTCTTTTGTTGCTTTTAAGGGAAAAGTTCTCCGTGGGTCCTACTTGCGTTGACTACATCTAGGAGAGAGCATTCAACACAGAACTTTAAGGACTGGGCATTAGTTAAGCCACTAGCCAAGAAAAGTCTTTTGGCAGACCGCGGGAGATCATCAGTATCGAAATCCGTTTCTGATTGGGTCCTCTCTGACGGCATTGATCACCCAGCCCTGATGTACGGCACAGAGACATGAACTATCTCAAAGGCGGATAAAGAAGTCATTGGTCTCTTCAGACTTTGGATTCAGCTTGGGAAAAGAAAATTTAACCACGGACTTTCAAAAGCGGATAAAGAAGTCATCGGTCTCTTCAGACTTCGGATTGAGCTTGGGAGAAGAAAATGGGAGTGAAATGATTCTAGCCAGTCGTCGACGGGTCCAACGTCTTATGTGGCTGAGCCTTGGCCCAAAGAATCTTCGACTACGAGCCAGGGAGGCCACGCAACAGAGGGCGATCGCACTTAAGGTGCCACAGGCAAGTGGAGAACTTATAACCAGAGATCAGAGTTATACGTCGAGAGGCTTAAAGCCCCATCCCATCAATCTTGGTGTTTTGTCAACTCACTGACAATTCACAAGCCCTTAGAAAGGATAACCAGATAGCAATGATATCTCAAGGGTATTCAATTAAATCCATCTGTCAACATATTCGATAAGGTTTGCCATTTGATCTTGCATGACGTGTCACATACCGTAACCGTCAGCGGTCTCAGGAAAAGATCGACGTTAACCGACTTCCTGTGACCAGAAGTGATCAAACAACGATATATCGGAGCTGTGCTTCCACGCTTTACAAGCGACACGCGAGGCTCGATGTTGTGAAGGATACATTTTGGCAACTATGTCAGCTTACATCGCCGCAATCGTGCGAATTCGTCTACACTAACAGGCCAATCAGCAAGCTCAAGGCCGACATTCGAGACGCTTCTGCAGAAAAACGCAGGATATATGCCACCGAGTCATCAACAATTTGACTGACCGCTTGGAGCACTGTCAGCAAAGCCACTCAAATGATGTGTTATTCCGAAATGGCATGAATGTAGCTTCAAAATAAAGGGAGACTCTATTATACATCTTACAGCGTTGACGGTTCATTTTAATGTCTTTTCCTATCGTTCTTATCTGGTCACTTTGAAAGACGACGAAAGTACGACCCAAACATCTTCGCAACACAATCATTTGGTCACTCCTTAGTTTTCACACTTTTGGTGGATTATAAGCGCGACTTACACGACGTGTTCAAAGTTTTTGGATCACTATTGGTGACTTCCCAGACACCAATTGGTTTTGGGAGTGGGCAGAAATGTGACTGCCCTCTACAGTCAACCACTAGAACCTATCGTTCTTCTCTACGTGGCGCTACAGTAGCGTCGTCCACACCGCTGTCATCTCACAAGTGGAGGAAATGTATGCCAATTCCAAAAGGCAGCACACGAGAAGTTTCTCGTCCTCGTTTTATGACCCGAAAGTAGTAAGCTGCCGTAAAATTCGAAGTTGTTGCGTCAGAATTGAAACTCTGGACCCACTTCAAAAGCAAAACATACTCAATGCCACCTTTACACCCCCCGTCTAACCCTTCCTCGCGCACTGATGAGAAATTCCATTCAATTGAACGCAAACACGAGTTTACTGACCGCCCTTGAGGGCATGCGCATTTCAAAGAAAGAGAATCTAAAGCAAATTGACCTAGACTCAACGACGGGCGATGGCTTTGTGCGAAAGCTACACAGTGACAAAGCCTGGGAAAAATTAAGCTGAAGATTAATGCAAAATTCAAAGCAAATAAGATTAGCCGAGCCGAGCTCACGTTTCAAATCCAATGTGATCCGATGAATTTGTTGAATTTGTCATTTTAATTAATGATTATCTTTGTTTGACAGAATGTCTTGCCGTTATCGGCTTTATTTTATCTGCATTTCTTATCTGATATCTTAGCCCAGGCACCACACTGGCAAGTGTGTGAAGCGATAAGACTGGCCGAATTTGGAGCTCTTAAGATGGTGACAAGTGAAGCATCTTTTTTCGTTTTTGGGAAACAAGCCAATGTTTGCGTAGATGATGCGGTGCTGACTTGTTTTCTAGTTTGTACAATAAAATAATTTCCTTTTCGTTTCTTGTTTTCGACCGCTGTTCACGCAAACACTTTGCCAACTTATCAGCAAACAAATACTTAGATGCGTCCCTCACTTATCTCCAGCTCAGAAATCCAAAGGAAATAATAAAAACAAAAATTCATTATCGTTCAGATAATAGGCATGAATCTGAATCTCTGGCATAAATTAATTTTATGATTGAGCTAAGAGTTGACACAAAATGTGTGTGCGCGCTCCTGAGTTAAAACAAAAACCGAACAATTACAATTAAATATTATTAATAACCGCAAGTTTATTGACTCCCCGAGAAAATTAATCAACAGCAGTCTAGTCTAGTCTGGTCTGCGCGCAAATTGGTTTTCCTAATGCCAATCGCGTGTACACACATGAAATGCATTCTTAAAATATATCGCCAGTGGATGCAGTGGAGTTTTCCTCGAGTCTGTTCGAGTGTGTGTTCTCTTTGCGCGCACTGCCATGGCCGTGTGCCAGTGTGAGTGATGAATGAATGCTTCTGTTTGCTTGGTTGTTTGTGTTTCGTTTTATCATGCGTACTGCATGCTATGTTACAGAAATACATCAGGTATGTTCAGCTCGTGTTACACTATGTTAAAACAATGCCAGCAGCGATAGGCTGCGTAGCCTGCTCCATATTCCTTATCTTGTGGAAAAATAAAAGGGTTGATGACTTTCTCATATGAATGTTGTTTAATCTTTGTTCTTTGTACTCAGATGGGGATGCTCTTTTGTGTTCTTTGTGTCTATGCCACAGAAGTCGTGTTGTGGACACGAAACAAACAAATAACAGCACAAAGTGACGATAAGGCGATCGGAGTGTTCAAATGAAACAAAAGAAGCGTTCACCTCAAGTAGTCGAGTCGAGTCCCATGTGTTCTCAATTTGTATCGGAAACATTTTAATGACAAATGTTGCCTGTCATCGCGTACGTTGCAACACACGTCGCACACACATTCCGGAGTCCATCCAGCAAGTCCAGAAGAAGAACACCACACGAAGAGATCCAATAACACACGAGTGGTGAAAGGCAAATAACCCCTGTTCAACCACGCTACACGATGTTACTTATCGTCGATCGTCGATCGAGCCGTCGAATGGGAAACATTTCAAATCAACTGCAGCCTCTGTGAATGCATGTTATTTTTAGAAAATGTTGAAACTGGCGACTTGTTGCAATTATAAGTACACACACGCGCGCGTGCAATTTATTTGTACATATTCTCATAACTAAGCATTGCGCCCTTTTCCCGGTTGCAACTGAAAGGTTATCTTCGCAAAATGCAGCCGTGTTGCTTCCACCAAATCACCCATCAACGATTGAAATATTTGCCCACAGAAATCGGATCAACCTGGATTTATAACGACTTGCAAACTAGTTTAAATTTCGGCCCGTGTATTCTAAAAAGTGACTTGCATTGAAAAATCTGTGCTCTCCCAAGGCTAAGTGAAGTTAAATCAAGTTTACACTCGGTACACACGAGCTCGCGGTGGCATTTTGGTTCACATTTCCATCTATGTGGCATAATACTCAAAGGAAACTCTTGTGGCAAGAGCAAGCACAGCACAGCACAGCACTCTTTGAAATGCATGGATATACACTTGCGTTCACGTGTGTGACTAAAACAGAAAAATTGAATCGATCGCAATGAACAGCGGAGGAGCACGATCGATGATGAAACAACGGTCGTGTAGTAGCTAAAGCCGAAATATGTAAATAATTCTTACTTTTTGATTTTATTCGAGAAAGCCCCGGCAGCGACAGTGGCGGTGGCGGTGGCGGCACGGCGTCTTACCTGTAGTGATGCTATGTGCGCAAGTTGTTCTCCCGATAAAGATCAATGAACATTCGCGTGTTCAGGTTTGATGTGTGATGTGTGATGTGCGATGCGGCGGCGCTGTGCTTCGATTTGAATATTAAAACCTAAACTGGATACTTTATCTCTTGATTCTTATATAAAACCAAACACATTTCAGATCCGAATGGTTATCACTCAAATAAATATCAGCTTCGTATTTGTACACCACACACAGAGTGTATGGGTGTTATTCTTCTTGTAGCAGCACTTGTATATAGATATGCTTAAATGCGTCGTATATGCGTACGTGTATGACCAGATCGGCTTAAAAAGTAACGACAACCAAGGCGAGAAGTATACTCGTAAGTCGTAATGTATGCACACATATATTATATTTTCTCTTCTGCTTTCGTAGCTCAGACACAGTACACAGAAGAGAGACGAAATCAAAAATGTGTGTTAAATTTAAATGTTGTTAAATTCGAAAAACTGAAGAGTAACTTTTCTTTTTCTGTATAAACCGACGAACTCCCCGTTCACAGCCAACCGATTCAAATGCCAGTCTATAGATAACTAACTAAAAAAGTATCGCTTGAAAAGGAAACTACCGATCAGAGAACATCGAGACCGAGACCGCGACCGAACCGAACCGACGAATGGGCACAGGCACTGGCACAGGCACAAGCACAGCACATAGCACAGCGAAGAGTTTCATTTCGTTCGTTGGTTATCTTGAAAAGTTAATTCCAAAAATACCAAAAACCAAAATGTCCACATGTTTTCTCTTCTTTTTCGTGTATTCATTTTATTTCTATATATATGATGGCTCTTTTATATGATTTTTGTTTTCTGATTTTCCTTCGGGTTCGACTTCGGGTTCGGGTTCGGGTTCGGGTTTTTCTAGTCTTCTTTTTTGACTATTTCTTTGATTGTTGATTCTTTTTTTGACTATTGGAGTTTAAAGTATATCTTCTGCTGAACTAATAAAGAAAAGTCAGTGTCACAACGTGGCTTAGTCATCGTGTGCATGTACACATGTACATAAGTAGATCTTTTTCGGATTTCGAATTTGGGTGTATTGCGTTAAGAATGTTTTTGTTTTTTTTTTTTATGACAGTTTCCAAACACCCCAGGCGAATAATTCACTACGCGCGGGGTGTGTAAGGGAGAAACAACTATCAAATGATCGCAGAATCATTTCCGGATGTTTTGGTGCAAGCTGTGGCCACACACTCGATGAACACTAACCGGAAGGGAGTAGCTTCTTCTCTTTGAAAGGTATGCGCCGTGTTTGTTCTGTCGAAAGATCGAAAAATTAGGTCAATTTGTTTAAAATCCGTGTTTGTTCGATATTATGCAGCCAAGACAAAAGATATGAGAAGTATTTAACTCTTCTCGAAGAGAGGTCTATTTGAGAGGTGAGGTTATGGTGGTCGTGTCACACATGCGAGAGCACGCACATAGGTGTGGGGTGGCTCTCGGCTCCCCCACGTGGTTCTGCATGTACATACTCGTACCAGTTGCATCTTTCAATGAAGCAACGAATGGATCGCAATGCTCGATCGAGGCGATTGGGAAAAGGCTGGTGCGCCATTGAAGGAATTTCTGTTGAAGTGAGTAGACAAGGTTTGTATTCTTTTGATCAAGTTCATGCACCTTCTTGCTAGACAAAAATACTTCTAAAATAACACAGTACAAAAATATGCCCGTAGTGAGTGGTCATTCATCGATTTCACAATGACGTTTGACACGATCCAACACCAAGCAATGTGGGCAGCAGTCCGGTATCACGTTAATCAAAAGTTCACGAAGTTAAGCTGTGTGGTAGTATAAGCGTCAAAATTGGTGTAATAGAAGGTTGTGTCATGCCCGAGATGAAGTCATGAACTAAGCCCTAAAGGGCCCAAAGGGGCATAACACGGGACTTGTGGGGTGCTGCAGGGAACTAAGTCCCCGGGAACAAAGTCCACAGACAAGACAAGGTTAGAGGATGGCGGACCAGCCTCACGTAGACACAGTGCTGAAGTTCCATACCGGGTGGGCATTTAATTCCATAAAAACTGTGTAGTTTTCAAAAGAGCTCCATACGCATTTGGACAAGCCTGAGACAGTATGGAACACATCCTCGCTTTCACGGGGCCCAAAGATCAGATTTTTTAACTCGAGTGCGACATGGAAAGCAGCACATCTATTACAATGCATCCAATCTTTCTTTAAGGCGAATCCTTACCATTTTCACTGACCGGAAACGACATTGAATGCACGGCTATGGTCTTTAACAAGATTGGCGCAAGATAGAGACGATTTTGTTGTGGCCCTATGCTGCTCATAGGAGAGAGAGGAATCTATGTACATGTATACAGGCCGCAAAGTGCTGGAGACTAGTTTCTACAGCACCCATTCGTGAGTTTCTGTCACGAGTGAAGGGGACTTACAGTTGTAAGCCAATTTGAGAAGCTGTTTTCTAGACACTTATCACTTTTTGAGCATTGTCAGTGATTCGAAAGAGGTGGGGCCGTGAAAAGTATTTTGCTCGGGAATCAAACCTGAACTGCGTATGCTCAAGTGCGTTGGGGTGGATGCACCAACCCACAACAGCCAAAGATAAATGCATCAATTTCATATTCACACGATCATACTTCGAGGAAAACATCGGAAATATTTGATGAGTGGTGTGAAAATAAAACTACAGGAACACTTCGAGTAAAAACAAAACAAAAAAATCAAGAATAAAAAGTAGGTCTTTCCCTCAAGTTAAGACTAGAGTAAGGTTGTTTTGAGGTAAAGGCTGTTTTCAGACATGTTAAACAAATCAAATACTTAACTATAATCAACAAAGTTTCGGGAACAAAGGGAATAATTCTCTATAGATTCAAGTTTCATAGCTTTGGTGCCATGCCAAGAACTAAGAGGATGAACATATTCCTTCGATACATTAGTGACCCGTGATCTCAAGTTGGAGTTGGTGAGGATAGTGGGATTGATAGATCCACATTTCGGCAAGATGAATTTTTCTCCAACGCAGCATAATAAAAATAAATTGTAGTTTTAAATATTTTATAAAATCGTCTTCTCCGATTCTGGATTTAGTTTTAGGATTTTTCACTTAATCTGTGAAAGTATTACTTCTTTTTGAAGTCAGTGTTGTGTGCCTCCTACGCACTCAGTTTTTATTCACACCCACCTAATGTTAATACACACCTGTTATCTCGGAGCTTATTTCAGCGTTTCGAACAAACTTTCGAGCTGTACTGCCATCATTGGTATTGTTTTGGGATGTCGACTAATAACCCCGGCAAATAATCGTGGCAAAAAAAGTTCACAATGGATGTGAAAATGAGATATAAAGAAAAAAGTTGACAACTGAGTTCAAAAAGTGAAAACGGATTCTGCAAACGGAAGGGCAACGTCCAGGAGAATATTTTAAGCAGTATCCCCCGGTGGGTACATTTTTAAAATTACTACCACTTGCTGAAGTCGTACAAGGTTCAAACTCGTCTTAAATATTTGTCTAACAACAGCAAGAAATTAAAAAAAAAATAAATTAGAACGATAACGTTCTACTTCGTACGAACACAATGATTTGATGTACGCAATGCAACTTATGTCTTACATTTCTCTTGTTGAAAATGTTTGCTGTTTGGGTTGGTCACACAGCGGTTATAAACGTTTCCAGGATATTTTTTGCACAATGTTAATACCTCAGGTTTTACTTGTCGTTTGATACCTTTTACAATTCAGAGGATTTTGACTTTTTGATTAAGTTCCGCTGGGTTCGGAAAGTAACACAATCTGCCAAACAGATTTTCAACAGCAACATTACAAAGTTGAGTGTTTCTGCTGGAAAGGTTTAAAAAACAAACTTACGACATTTTGTAAAGTTAATTGGACAATTTTTGAAATGACCTCTGTATCTGAACTTTGGGGCTGAACACATAAAAATAATGAAACATGAGGCGTGCTTTTTGTTGCAAACGTATACGCTTAATTTTTTTTTTAGCTATTATTTTGGCAACACTGGTTCAAACAGCTGACGCACGTTTCGTGTTTTGTTTCACTGACAAACATCTTCAGTTTGGTCTATAATTCAACCATGAATCGTCTTACAAACGAACAACGCTTGCAAATTATTGAATTTTATTTTCAAAATGCGTGCTCTGTTGAGAAAGTTCATAGCGCGCTTCTTCCATTTTATGGTCAGCGGAACTGTCCACGGAACTGGAACTATTCGACCTCAATTTAATTCTTTGATTATATACCTACAGCCTATCTGACAAACCAAAAGTCCCAAAAGTTAGTTCCGCTCTATACCCGGAATTACTTAACTCTGAAAACTCACACATCCAACTTACATTTTGATAAAAACAATGACAAGATATTGCAATTGGCGTTGTCCGGGGATTGTGTTCCTGATTTCTTCGTTAAGATGGTTGTTGATGTGTAGTAGCTGCTTTCAGAACACTGTCACCATGCAGGGGGATGATACGTGGTTGCTTGGTCGTGGTTGCTGTGGTGCCTTTGACGGTCCCTGTCGAAGGTGAGTCCGGTACATATTCGCAGTATTTTTCTTTCGAAAATTGCAAGCTTCATCATGCTGGTCTTAGAGATGGTGTGCCAGATTGGGAAGCCGTACGTTAAGATCGGCTGTATAAGCTGCTTGTAGAGCAGCAGTTTTCTCCTCTGGCTTAATCCATTTTGCTTGCGCATCAAGGGATAGATGCGATGGAAGCCTAGGTTGGCCTTCTTAATTGTCACTTTCACACTTAAATATGACTGTTGAACTTCAACCTTTCCGTGAAGATAACGCCAAGATACTTGAGCTTTTCGTTTGTTGATATTTCTGTACCGTTAGGGAGCGCTACCTTTATGCTTCGACATTTGACTGGCATAAGGCAGCGAGTCATCTGCAAATAGACAGCATTTTACCTAAGACCTTGGATCCGTAGAAGTTTGACAGATCGTGAATATCCTACATGTTCCGTCAACGCAAACCGCACCATAGATCGCACGCAGAACTTTTCTCTCAATGAGACCAAGGACTTCCCCATCAGCTTTTGAGTTTGCCCATTCCTCGGAGCCGTACAGCAGGACTGGGATGATAAAGGTCTTACATAAAGTCAGCTTGATTTCGAGAGATGGCTCTATTACCCAATTGCCCAATCTATTACCCTTGAGCCCATAGAAAGAGCGGTTGGCAATAGTTCCTGTGCGTTTTAGAGATAGACGAAGTCGTTGACTAGCTCGAAGCTATAGCTGCCAACTGTGACGATTTGTCCATGGCGTCGATTTTGTACGTGGGACAGCATGTAGTTCGTTTTGCCCTAGTTCACCTCTAGGCAGATTTTAGCCGCTTCCGTTTCAATGCCAGCAAATGCCTCATTGACGGCTTGCTGACGCTGTGTTCTGTCAATCAGTTCAATGACATCCGCGTTTCCTAACAGTTGTAGGGACTTTTGGAAGATCGTGCCTCTAATGTTGGCGTGTGAATCCTGCACGATTTTCTACAGGACGATTTTAACTAAGTCAAATGACAGCGCGTGGCTTTGTCAAACTTGTTTTTTGACATTGAGGATCTCGGTGAGTTCGTTACTGACCCAGCGACAATTCTACATCGTCGTTCTAAATAATCTGACGAGTTTGGGGGGAATGTCAAACCTAGACATGACGTTGTGTAGCTGGTCTCTATGCATGCTGTCATAAGCGGTCTTGAAATCGACGGTGTGGATCGACATTTCTTTGGTCTTTTACAGAATCTGCCGTAGCGTCAAGATCTTGTCGATGGTGAACTTCCCCGGCCTGAAGTCACACTGATTCCTATTAGATTGCTTACGGGATGTTTTAGGAAGCATCTTGTACGCGATGTTTAGGAGACTTATGCCTCTGTAGTTGGCGCAGTCAAAGGGGTCTCCTTTCTTGTGGATCTTTGTTTATGTCAGCGTTCTGAAAAGTCATTACATAAAGTGCTGCATTTGTAAAGAGGATTGTTCGATTTGACAAACATGCCAATGAAGCGACGAAATTCAACATTTCGCTGAAAACCAACATTTGGAAAAACGTACTAGATGCGGTTTAAACGTACTATTAAGCTAAGTCTCCGAACGATACTGAACATGCATACATCATAGAAGTTTGGAAAGGGTGATCGCGGATATCTTTGTGCTTTCTCCTTCGTTTGGAAAGGGTGATCGCAGAAAAGGGTGATCGCAGATATCTTTATGCTTTCTCCTTCGTTTCAATAAGGGTCATGTGGTTCGCTAAAAGAGAGGGATTGGGGATTTTTCTTGGGATTTTTCTCTCCAACTTCTGGATTTGCCTTCATTCACTCAAATTGGATGGTTTCAACTTTCGATTTACACCTCCAAAGTTGATCTGCTCCCAAGTATACGGCAAGTTGAGCAATCGTGACCCTAAGAGTTGCATACAACTGTCAGGTATCAGCCTATGTCCAAAGAGGTGCGTAATCAAGGGCTTATAATGCTGACTCGGGTTTACTCGCATTTGAAGGCACCATCAAATATTACCCTTAGTTCCAGCATGGATCCAACTATTTTTGCCCTTTTCGAGCATGCTTTCCGTTGCAGTTCAGTGTTTTCAGAAAAATTTTGCGTCTTCAAAAATTAACCTTGAAAATGTCTTCTCCAAACTCAGTACACTCAGTAAACTAAGGAGGTGTAGCCTGGTTACAAATTCAAAAAATCGTAATCACTCATGGGCCTCGTCTATTATTTGCAATTTGAGTCGTAAACAACAGTTCGCCAGTGACTATGAGTTTCACTTTTGTGATGGAAATTAGCTGTTGTACCAAAACTGATGTAAATCCACGCATTAACTTGCATGAACCATCCTCTTATTGCCTAACCCATTCCACCCCACTTTCTAGATTGCGGTGATGACCAGTCCAAGGCCTCCGGCATTTCGTCGACTTCACGTGGCCTGCAAAAGAACCTCGCATTCTACTTGCCTGTGGGCTTATTTCGTTTGCTGGGGTTGGCAGTTTCTTGTCTTTGAACGTAATACTTTTTGAGTACTCCCAACTGCGTGCAAGGCCCTTTTCTTTGACGCTCAAGCTGTTGGTCTTATGAGAATACGGCTCATATCCTGCTGAATTAATGCCGTGCTCCCGACCTGGCCTTGGAAAAATTCTTCTTAGAGCTGACCAGGTAGCTCCTTCCGACTGGAACTCTCTCAGGCTCTTCGGCCGCTCCAGAGATGAGTCCTAGTAAAGACCTCTCTAATTTGCAGCTGCCACCAAATTTCCACAGGCGCAGAGTACACCGTCTTCCGTCGAAGGTGTTCGGCACCAGTTGGAGGTGAGTGTAGGAGTTTGTTGACGGAGGCTATGTGAGCCAACGTCTGAAGCCCACATCTAATCTAATTAAGTTGCCTTTTTTAAATATTGCTACAGTGCATCGTTCCGGGCCCAAGGGCTATGTACGCACAATCATAAGGTGTCATGCATTTAAATTCTTTAGCGGCTCTCAAAAGTTCCTCGTTCACTGGGAGTCAAGTTCCTCGTCGCTCGTCGCTCAAAGACTTCTCTGAATTGCATCATGTGGCTGCCTGGACACTGTGACTTTCCAGAAACTTACGACACTCTCTAGAAAGGGCTCTGGTTCAGTACTCCATCCGGGTGGTCATATCCTAGCCACGCCTACAGCGGCCTAAGCCTTATCTGTTCATATCATATAACGAAGCCATTTCAAAGGAGACTGGGAATTTCCGACAACAGTTGCGGAAACATTTCGCTAAGTTGGCACATCTTTTAGCGATCATCAGGCTCATTCTGATAAATTGTTGATGAGAGTATCAGACAGGTTTGTTTTGACCACATCCAGCAGTTAGTACACACGTGTAAAAGATGCTCAATCAAATGATGCCAAAGTGACAGTTTTTGATAGTATTTAAATTTGCAAAAATAAAAAAAAAACATTCACAAAAGCACACTAATTCGTTTAGAAGCACACCCAATGCCAACCAGCGCTATTCGGAATGCGATTTCGTTGTGATACAAAAAGGTCGCCACACTCGCCCCTATCACGATGTCGGTACTTGACTGGCAACTATCGTTCGTGTAGATTTCCTTGATCGACTTAACTTCTCAGAGAAAGGGGACTGCTTGAGTAGCATTTTGGTACATCTGAATGGACTGCAATTTAAATGAAATGTTATGTGACCGGACTCCGGGGCAAGGCGGGAAATTAATGTTCTCAATTTATTAAAATTTCCTCATTCTGTTGGCAAAGTTTTGGTGAATGTGCGATGGAATCGGAATCAGTTTGATGATCACACTTAAAGGGTGTCCCATCGGTAAGAGGCGCCGTGAAATAAAGGCGATCATTATTTGCTGATGGAATGTTTGACCAATCCTACAGGAGAGCTGAGCATTACTCCTTCCTTCCCTCGTGAAAAAGACCCCGAGACACTTAAACTTCTCCACCTGCTTCAATGGGACTCCACTAACCTGTAGAGTGCATTGAACAGGCGTTCTGGAGACGACCATTACCTCCGATTTGTCCACGTAGACCTTCATTCCAGCAACAGCACATACGGCCACAAACCTATCGAGTACGCGCTAGACTTCCGTCTTAGAAGTTGTGAGGATAACCAAGTCATCTGCAAAAAGGAGATGACTTGCCCTCAACTCTCTTAATCTGAAACATTGCTCGCCTTGTGTGCGCTCCAACATCCAGTCAATATACGCAATGATAAGAAAAGGTGGCAAGACGCACCCTTGGCCAAGTCCAACGCCCACGGTGCAAGGTGTTGACTTAGCACTGTTAACCCAAACACCGCTGCTACAGTTTGTGTATAGACACTGAATGGCCTTAAGAAGATGACCTTCAATCCCCGACTTTACTCCAGCGTTTACATCGAGGAACTCGGTCGCATGCCTTTTCCAAATCCACAAAAGAACTAGTAGATGGGCTTGGCATACTCCCAAGCCTTCGTCGGTCCCAACTCTGGTCGGTCGTACTTCTACCGTGACGAAAGCCGCACTGTTCATCCCCCACCCTGGGCTCGACCATAGATCTAGAACTCGCTTAGAACACCTTAACGTAGACTTTCCCGGGGAGACTTAAACGAGATGTGCCCCTGTAGTTGGAGCAATCTCTTTTGTCCATCTTCTTGAAAAGTGAGACAATCACCCCAGCTTGCCAATCGCCAGGTGTCTCACCACGTTCCCAGGCCACTTTAATGACACGAGAGATCCATAAAACTCCCTCCATTGCGTCAGCATTGGCCATTTAAGTGGTTCTGATTGTTAGGGGAAATCAATCCGCGGGGTATCACAACGCGCCTATTTTGGCCTACGACCTAACCCAACATAATGCCCGTGGTAACACAACAACTACGCTTACGGGACAAATTAAGCTGGAAACACAATATACAGGAAACGGTGTCTCATATAAGCCATAGGGTACACATTGGGGACTACAGCCACGCATTGCTCACTGGATATTAGCCTTGGTAGTGAGACCGACACTAATGTACAGAGTCTCAATTTGGTTGGAAGTAATACACTCAACCGGGTGCAACGACTGGCTTGCATGTCTATCAGCTGCGCATTGATAACCATGCCTGCAGCTCCCACCGCTGGACCTATTTGGCAAGAAACTAGCAGCCAGCGGAGCATTGGACTCAAGAAACTTCGGCAGTAGTCCAAGCTCAGCATGGGCCACTCAACTATTCTTAAAGAATTCAACCTTCTTCCCAACGACGCTGATCGCCTACTACCCCAAGCCATTTTCGAGAAAAGCTCCTCTACCAGCATGCCTTCTAGATCAGACTGAAAGAGTGGCAAGTGGTGAGTGGGTACTGGACGATCCACTGCGAATATAGACAAACGGAGATGACGGGAATTTGTAAGAACCTACAAGAGTTGGTAGAATGATACAAAAGGCACAACATTCCGTACAGCCAGGCTACAGTCTAGAGAGATGGCTAAGCATACAGCATGTGCCTTGTGGTACTAGGACACTGTGCATTCCGGGTATTTGCAAGCAGATGAACTCGCCAAGTGTGGAAGGACCTCTCCTCTCTCACTAGGAGGAGATCCTCTACCTATGCCTTTCTCGTTGCAGTCTACCATCTTCTAAATATTCAGAAATTTGATCAACACTCAATCTCTTAGTCAATGCTCCGACTAAGCAGACCTGCACACAAGACTCTCATCGGCATCACAACAGACCACTGTCTGTGTAGATGCTCTAACACAATCTCGCAGAATGAATGTGCCAGTACAGTGACCAACGCAACCTCAGTGAACGCAATGACGTCAGAATAAGTCAGCTAAGCCGCTGTGTCAAAAGCGCAAGAAGTTAGTCAGTCCGTGTGCTATCGCCGGGGTTCTACTGCTATCTGCTACATCTACTGCTGCTACCAGCCAATTTAACCTAACCTACCTTACAAAGCTCCCAGTGACTAGAGAGATGGAGCCGTGTGTTTTAAAAGTTGTTAATTTCATGTTCACTCACTGCGCCACGATACCCACTCACTCCTGACTTCCCCGGCCTTATTTAACTGCACGCTAGAGTGTTGCCAATAGCAAAGCGGCAACATGACCAGCTCTCGTGGAGTTTTGCTGAAATACACTTACATCCTCTCAGTATCCCTGTTTGCTGCCGATCCTGAGCTGAAAACGTCATCCAGCCATTCATCTTTACAGACAAACAGACGGTCAGGCAATAAATGTTCACGGTGACACATAACAATTCAGTTTTTTTGCGCCGATATAAACCTGGACGGCTGTTGTTTTCAATAAGACGGCGCGGCGCCACTTGCCAGGCAGCCCAAGAAACAATTAAAATACCACGTGAGTCATTTCCGGGTCGTGTGACTTCCCGTTTTCGACTGCACGTACATATAGCGTTTTACAGTCTGGGGGTATTTTTCTTCGGAATTTCTTCAATTCCGCGTTGCATGTCATGACCACCCATGTTTTGAAGAAATATATCGATGCACTGCCGAAATCAACAGAATTCACCCGCATTTACGCAAGACACTGAGGGAAGATTCCCCCAAGCAAAAGGGCTCATGTGCCGTCCAGATGGAGGTCATTTACCCGCATGCAATAACCCTAAATAGTCGGCCACCATTTGACAGACAGGGGCTGTCGGCGTCGGTGCCGAAAAAATTCACCAAATCATGTTCGTTTAGCCGAAAAGGGTGTAGTTTACCACACAAGAGAAAGAGAGAGCGCTCTCAAGAGAGTAAGTTGGGAGCTGAAATTACCTGCTAGTCTTGAAACTAGGGGTTAGGGTATTGGTTCAAACATAGAGGCCACCCGCCTTACCATACAAAAAAAGGCGCCTGCTTGACAGTTTTTGTTACACACTTATTTAACTACGGAACTCTGTTTGAATCGCCAGGAATTCCGGGCCCGGGCCAGGGATCAATTATAAACAAATGAAAAACTTAAATCGCCCAAATCGAGAGTAAATTTGGAAGAAGAAAATTCACTGCTCGGGTTAAAAGTGTTAAGTCAACAACTTTCAACGTGGGCGTTGGACTTCGCCAAGGGTGCGTCTCCCTTTCATTGTATATATGAACTGAATGCTGGAGCGCAGCCAAGGCGAGGAATGTTTCACATTGGGAGAGCTAAGGACAAGTCATCTTTTTTTTGCAGATGACTTGGTTACCCTCACATCTTCTCAGACAGAAGTCCAGCGCGCACTCGATGGGTTTGTGGCCGCATCTGCTGTTGCTGGCGTGTAGGTCAACGTGGACAAATCGGAGGTTATGGTCGTCTCCAGAACGCCTGTTCAATGCACTCTACAGGCTAGTGGAGTCGCATCGAATCAGGTGGAGAAGTCTAAGTGTCTCGGGGTCTTTTTCACGAGGGAAGGAAGGAGTAATGCTCAGCTCTCCTGTAGGATTGGCCAAGCTGGGTCAATTTTGAAACAGCTTGGTAGGTCGGTAATCAGGAAGGCCGAGCTTGGTGTCAAAGCCAATAAGAATAAAATCGCGAATACTAGCTGTTGAGATGAGATTTCTCGCTTGACATGATTTTTCCATGCTGTTGTGGGCATTACTCGTGATAGAGTGAGAAACACGGCAGTGTGCGAGGAACTCAACATTGAGCAGCTGCTTCTTCAAACGGAGAGGGCTATGCTTCGGTTGTTTAGGCACGTGGCACGAATGTCCCCTTCATCACGACTTTCGAGGAGGGCGTTGAATACGATTCCATCAGGTAGGCGACTGCTTTGCAGACCCAGGACGAGGTTGTTGAACCAAGTCCAAAAACTCGCTTGGGCTTGGACTCTAACTCCTGATGAGTTTGAGTCGATGGCTGAGGATCGAGTTTTTTGGAGATCTCTCGTGCGTAGTTTACCCCCGCCACCCCTTTAGTGGAGCATGTGGGTCAGAAGATGATTATGATGAAAATTGAATAAACAAAGACGTACTGCCGTTGTGTTCTTGGTTTTGGTTTGAGAATGGGTCCGAAGACTTGAGACTAGAAAACGAGCGCAGTTCTGTGCCGCAAATTAAAAAGCATATGGATTAAGGAACGATCATCCACATCGATTACTGGGAGGCATACGAGTGCTCATGGGTTCATTCATAAAAAAAAAGAAAGCCACAGTGAACCTGAAAATCCTTTTGTTGGTCCTGATGGCGTGAACACCACAAGAATCGAATCTCAGTGGCGTGTCGCTATAAGACAATTTTACAATGAAAATTGCTGAAATAATTTCTCTGATTGGATAGTGGTGTAGATTTCGGGAAAATCGCTTCAAAACCTAGTGTGTTTGTGTGTGTGTTCAAAACATGATTTGAATACGAAAAATATATTAAAATTTAATAAAAAAAATAAACATTGGGTCTATAAATTATTTGTGCGGTATTTACGGGTATTTAAGAACAACATGTAAAAGAGTATTATTCAAAGTATTGCCCATCTGAAGCTAGGACTTTTTCCCATCTTTCTGGCAATTTGTGGATGCCATTCCAAAAGAACTGCTCCGGCTTGGCAGCCAAAAATGAATCAAGCCAATTTTTGATATTCTGCTCTGATGTGAACCGTATTTTAGTGAGGGCGTTCTGCATCGACAGGAACTAATGGTAGTCAGAAGGGGCAAGGTCTGGGGTATAAGGCGGGTGGGGTAAGACTTCCCAGCCACTGTTTTCCAAATAGTTCTTAACCGGAATAGCAACGTGGTCGTGTCTGGTCGCATATTCCGGGCATTTTTCGGCTACTGCTCTCTTCAAACGGATTAATTGTGTTCGGTAGCGTTGTCCATTGATGGTTTCACCCGGCTTTAAACAGCTCATAATACAGCACACCCTTCTGATCCCACCAAATACCATGGATACCACCTTCGCGCCATGGATATTCGACGTTGTCGTTGATTTGGCTGGTTGGCTGGGTTTCACATATGATTTTTTTGCGCTGGAGTTGTCGTAATGCATCCATTTTTCATCACCAGTAACAATCCGATCCAAAAATGACTTCCTTTTGTGGCGTTCCAGCAGAATTTTAGACATGCAAAACCGCCTTTCGACGTCCCTCGGCTTGAGTTCATGTGGAACCCAATTTCCTTGCTTTTGAATATATCCAGCTGCTTTTAAACATTTTGAAATGTTTGAGTGTTTGAGTGACACCAAAGATTCTGCGAGCGCTTCTTGTGTTCGCCAACAATCTTCATAGAGTAATGCTTCCAGTTCTTCATCTTCAAGCCCAGGACGTTAATCGTCTTCCAAGCCAAAATCACCACTTTTAAATCGTGCAAGCCACTTTTGGCACGTCCGCTCTACTAGCGCATGTTCACCATAAACTTCCACCAAAATACGATGACTTTCGGCAGCAGTTTTCTTCAAATTAAAGTAATCAAGAAGAACTCACCGCAAAAACACACATAGTTCGACATATTTGAGTGAAAAAGAACTATTATTGTTTTCACTTCAAATTAATGACATATACTCAAACGACGTACAATGACAGTAGCTTTCCAACGCATGTTCCAATGGAATAATACAAGTTACGCCATCTCTTAGGAAACCGCGCGAACTAAGTTATATACCCAATAAAAAATATTTCATTCCCTCAAGAAAAAAATTTGTATTTACGTTTTTGTAGGCCATTTTAAGACAGACAAATGGAAACCCGCCCCTTAAACAAATTTCCAGAACCACAAAATAGATGATCCTGAACTCTTCTCCGCCTAAACTATTGATCATAAAATAGCAACAAAACGAAGTTTCAGTCAGAAATGAAGTACTATAGAGATGATGCCAACTGCACAGCTGATTGTATGAGGCTTTTTGACAGTTATTCGCGAATTTTTGACGGTTATTCACGAAATAACACGAATGCCGTTCTCTGATTGGTCAATTTGGTTTGAGTAAACGACTTAAGAAACGGTTGTCAAAAATGTTAAGGGGGAAAGAGAGGTAGAAGTTGGACATCTCTATAATACGTCATTCCTGGTTTCAGTTGTATGTATGATCATTTAAGAGAACTCTCTGTATATAGAGGTTTCACTTAGAGGTAGTATTCCCTCTGTTCACATTATTTGAATGCATTTCCGGCCGCCATTTACTTGTCAAAATTCGTAGAATTCCCTCGAGGCCTCTTTTATGAACATTCACTTGCCTGGCATTTAAAAATCCACATTCAACGCGTGATATGCGGGCTGTTTTAAAAAACGCACTCCAACGCAAAAGGCAATAAAGTCCAAAGTGTCATCCGTCGGTCGCGTCTAGACAATCGTTTACTCAGTCCCACCCATTAACAAGCAATCGGTCTCATAGCATTTCCCGCAACAGAAACCGATTTAAGTGAATTTCCTACTCCAGGAGAAAAACCGGTACCTGTTCATTTCCTCAACCCATTAAAGAGGGATTGAGGCCTTTTGTCTGTTTCCTTCGGTATGCCACGAGTGAAAGCAGCGCATTTATAACCACGACCCACGATTAGAGAAATCCTTAGTCATTGTTCCTCAATTTTCGAATGCTAAATGCTTGTTTGATGCTCCAACACGGTAACTCTTAATGGCTTTCTGATTATAATGAAGCATTTTGTGTTGCAAACAAAACCAGTTTGACTATCGACCTGCACTGGGCCATCTATTCGCCCACTCCTCTAACAAATTCCTCTCTCCTTACATACATCGAACTAAACTTATGTGCCAATACTGGCCGAGGAGTTGTGCCATCTGTTGATCAAGTGCATGGCCGTTATGCTCAATCGGAGTGGGTATTTATTCAATTTTTGATCCTAGACAATGTCTTACGTTAGAGGCGCATATGTCTTTCTTTCAGTGGCCAAACTCTGGCCACAGATGAGAAGGGCTGCAAAGCGTGCAACACCTCCGACGATCTCTTATGTCTTTCTACAAATTCCGAATTGTTCACTTTACGGACTCTAGAATAGCCACCACTACTTCATTCTTAGCATTGAATCGTTCTCCAACAGAGGTTAATGTATCATAGATGGCTTACCATCAGAGCTCCTCAAGGCCGGTGGTGATGTTCTGGTAGGGAGCATGCACCAGATAATCTGTAGAACTAAGTCAAATCCTGGAGAAAACCAGAGTCTTTCAAATCGATGCGACCACCTTTTTATCGATTTCAAAGCCGCACACTACAGCATTCATCGCAAAGAGTTATTCGATGCGATGATGGAATTCGTGATCCCGGGAAAATTTATCCGGTTGTGTCGCAACACATACGGGATGCACCGTGCAGTTCTCAAGGAATTTCGAGCCGGTTGCACTGTCGTGTGATTCCTTCAATCTGGCACTGGAGAAGATAGTGCGACGGGCAGCTGAAACACGGAAGGCACTATGTTCTGCAAGTCAGTCCAACAGTTGGGACACGCAGATGACATCGCCATCGTCGCGTGGTCCCAACGTGCCGTAGTTGAAGCTCTTACGGCGATTGAAGAACTCAATCTCAAGGTCAATGAGGGCACGACGAACTGCATGCTGTCGACCAAAAAACGTTCCGTCGCACACCACCTTGGACAGCACATTACGACCGGCAGCTATAGTTTTTGAGACAAGTCAACGAATGGCATCTTAGTGGAGATCCGACGTAGAATCGCCCTTGGCAACCGGAGCTACTTCGGTTTATCGAAACAACTTGGCTCAAAACTCCGGACTCGAAGGACCAAGATCATGCTCTACAAAGCCCTTATTTTGCCAGCCCTGCTCTATGGAGGCGAAAGCTGGACACTAAGCAAAACTGCAGAGCCGATTCCTGGTGCCTTCGAATGAAAAATTCTGCTCCAGAAGAGGAAGTGACTAAACCACTTTCCATCCATCGGTTGGTCGATTCTTCTGCTGACCTAAGGACATTATGGGGCGCACTTACTTGCCACTTTTTCGCTTGGACAAAATGGGGTACAGCATTTCAGAAAAATGAAGAACGTGTGGACAAGCGAATGAAGCCATTGAACACCTAACCTCGTCGAGTTCCCAAACCGCGGTTCACATGGACCTTGCTTCTGTAGCAACCATTCGTGTTGTGCGTGCTATTGTTCTGTCACGAGTGGAAGGGACCTACAGTTTTATGAGAAGCATTTTCTAGGCAGGAATACTCTTTGAATGGGATACTTGATGGCTCGAAAGAGGTGATGTCGTTAATTACGGAAGGCTGGTAGGGTGACTGCTTGATCGAAAAAAAATCTGGACCATCCGGTCCATTGTGTTGTCACGTTCGGCTTTATGTCTATAACCCATTTACCCTTTGACCTTCTTGTGATTTTTGTATTCCCTCTTGGGAATTGTTGGCCATTTGTGATTTCTTCTGACACCTTTTGTAGCCATTTGGAGGCTTAGAGAAATTGAAGGACTTCCTTTGGATCTGTGTTACTCAGACCCTGAAGGCCTTCATCTGGTTTCTGCAAAAAGCTGGTTATTTCGGAGATCATGACATCTGCGCAGAAGTCGACCCACCAATCCAGTGTATAAAATAACGAACCGAATCACCTTAACAGGAACAGCAAACCAGGAAATTCCATTTAGAGAGATTATCAAACTTCTCAAAAGTCCAGTAGATCGTGATCGCAGTGCTATGTGATCGCTCGACATTCACACAGTAGGCCAGTGCAAGTTTCAGATCTGCTCTTTAACGAACACAAAAGTCCGAATGAGAGAAATGGAAAAAAAGACCTGGTGCCAGCTTCCGACTGAACGTTCTGTTTGCAATCTTATTTGTGCAAGCTGGTGATTGCGCAGCAGGAAATTGATTGATCTGTGTGTTCAAAATTGTGCCCAATAAATTGACATCGATTTGCATATCAATCGGGTAATCGACAGCTGGTCTTGCATCATCTTGTCAGCACGTTTTGAGAGACTGTGCGGTGACGTCTTCGGCGCCATTGATAACAAGTATTTTCAATCTAACTGACGCATGGCATTGCCCCACATGGAAGCAGATTAATTAGTGCCACGCTCTAATAAGACTTGATCTCGATAAAGCCCTCTTCAACTCACCTTAAAGCAAGCACTTTAGACAATGATCTATCAAAGCTGCGCCGTTGGCTTAGTTAAGTTGGTTAACACACAAGGATCCAGCATGCAAAATGCAGTTTCCAAAGTACAGTGAAATCTCCTAATTGGGACACTCTGTAATTGGGGTACCTCTGAATTGAAACACATTTTATGCATAGGTTAGGTTAGGTACGAGGGCGGTGGGGGCACGTCTCACTGAGGTCCTATTGGACCCATTGTGATGTCCATGAGGTGAGGCCACATCTCTCTCCCACCTCCCCCTGGCGATGGGGCCACGTCTCACTGAGGTCCTATTGGACCCATTGTGATGCCCATGGGGTGAGGCCACATCTGCCCCCCCCCCCCCCCCCCCCGTTGGGGCGACGTCTCACTGAGGTCCTCTTGGACCCATTGTAATGCGCATGGGGTGAGAAACCTTCCTGCAGTCCTACGCGTTTCTGGTGTCGAAGGTGTTGTTGCTGTTAGCCAACCAGAGATCTTAGCAAACCTTATGGTCTCACTCGTGTCTATCCAGGTGTTGTTGGTGCTATTGTTTTTATCCTTCCAGCCAACCAGAGATCCTTATAAACCCACAAAGAAATTTTAGTGGGATGTCTTGGAAGCAGAATTCTCCCAAAGTTCTTCGTCTCAATAGACAGAGACTGGGGCATCGACAAAGATAGTGGGAGGTATCCTCAGCTGCCTCTTCATCCCTGCATCCTCCGCATATGGTATCATGGGTAAGTCCCATTCTGTGGCCATGAAATTTCAGATGAGTATGGCTTGTTATCGCTCCGACTATCATTCGCAGCAACCTTCTGCAGCACTGGAAGAGTATGTCGGTCTTTGTGCTGTTGAACCTAGGCCATAGCGTTCGGGAGGTTTCACATGTGGGAAGAGAACTCCGCCTACTCCCATTAGCTCTCATTAGCACTCATTATCTAACACCATGATTTGGCTGTCCACTTTCCTCTTGATTTCAGATAGAGGTGGATCAAAACATGGGATTGCCTGTGGTGGGTTGGTTTCGGCCCCTTGCCTGGCAAGTTAATCTGCTACCTCGTTGCAGCTGACCTGGGACCCAGCACAGGGTGATTGAAGGCAACGTGCCAAGAACCTTGAGCACTTCGCGATAGCTTGCGACTAGCTTGGACTTGGTTCCTATAGCCGAAATTGCCTTAATGGCCGCTTGACTGTCAATTCGAAGAGCCTGTGGTATTCCCAACAATGATATCATTTTGGCCGCTTCTTTATCCACCTCCGCTTGAAAAACAGTGCCGTAATCAGGCAATCGGGTAGAGCAGTGCATGTTTAACACTTCGGAGAAAATGCCCGCGCCTGCTCCTTTTTCCATCTTCGACCCATCCGTGTAGACATGGATGGATGTTGAACTATTGATGCTCCACTCCGCCCTTCTTTGGAGATGACACCGAAAGGGTAATTCAAAATCGAAGAAGGGGAGGGAGTAATCACTTGCGGTAAGTTCTATTTGTAGTCTGTCTAGAGTACACACATGACCAATGGGGCTAGAGTGCCAGTTCTTGGATTGGATTATCCTTA
The DNA here is from genome assembly GCA_905231855.2 of Eristalis tenax. Lineage (NCBI taxonomy): Eukaryota > Metazoa > Arthropoda > Insecta > Diptera > Syrphidae > Eristalis > Eristalis tenax. The sequence continues at coordinate 37,479,945 of HG993127.1, read as the reverse complement.
TGGCGCTCTTTGCAGCTGTCATCAAGTGCGAGAAGATCCAGTAGAAAGTCTAAGCCCGCTGTAGGGGTGGTGGAGATTGCTCCTGTTACGCCTAGGCATGCCCGTCTCTCTATGCTCGTAAGCAGCCTTAGGTTGGAGTCTTTCAGGCAAGATTGCCACCAAACTACAGCGCCATGTGACAGTATTGTTTTGAGGTTGGGGCCCGATTACTTACCGAATATCCTGTTGCGAAGGTATAAGGCACAGGCCAGTTTCCAGCCAAGTTTCCTGTCTAGGATTAGGCCAAGGTATCTCGCGCTTTCTCTTAAAGCTTGCTATCAACACAACACTTAGTTGGAGCGATCACATATTTGAGGTCGCCAAAAATGCTGCGAAATGCTTAGGTTTCCTCAATCGATGCAAGAAATACTTCACCCCTTCTGATTTGGCTTTGATTTATAAGGCGTATATCCGCCCCAAACTTGAGTACAACGCTCAAATCTGGTCCGGTGCCCCCAAAACCACCCAAGATAGAATCCAAAAGCTAGCGATAAAACTTATAGGAGACAACGATATTGCAGAGTCATAAGACTCGCTCGAACATCGTAGTACCGTCTCGTCTCTATCCGTCTTGTATCGCTATTTTAACAAACGATGCTCAAGTGAGCTTGCCAATTGCATTCCTCCTCTCCATGAATTCACCCGCAATACCCGTCTGGCCAGGAATGCTCATCAGTTTGCCCTTAAGCCTACTTTCGGACGCACAGTTAAATTTAGAGACTCGATCATCAGCCGCACGGCACGAGTATGGAATGCTCTTCCCAGCCCAATATTTCCCCCAGAATACAATCAGCAGATATTTAAAGCCAATGTCCACAGGTAGCTCTTCTCTCCTTCGCTCTCTACACTTTGGCCCGTGCTGTGTCTTGAACCCGGACACTTAAGGGCAATAACAATCCCTTACGCGCGCGCAAATTATACAAAAAAAAGCTAGGGTTTGGCCCTCAATTTTTGGGAGATCGAAAGGCAGAATGACCCATTTGTTGGTGAAGAGGACCAACTCTGTTTTTTCGGGCTTAATCCCAAGACCGCAAGATTTTGCCCATCTAAGGAGGCTGGTAATTACGTGTTCAACTACCTCGCTGAGAGTCGGGTGGAACTTAACAGAGACAATTATGACAACATAAGCTCATAAGCTCAGCATAAGCAATCGCCCTGGTTCCCGAGAGACTGAGTGTTTCTAGAATCAGCAGGGGGCAGATAACCCCACCTTGAGGGATGCCCCTCGAGGCCAGGACTTTGATAGTTGAGTCACCTAAGCCCCTAATAAAGCCCGACGGCACGAATGCGCCTATGTGATGCATTTCTCAGCACACGTGATGTTTTATCAGCAAAACACCAATGTGCTGACTACGGCTCTATTAGCGGCTTCTATAAAAAGACTCGGAGCAACGATGTTATTCGTCATCATCCTCGGAGCACATCCCGGAATGGCCCTTGGCAACAGCTGACGCGAAGGATCAAAGCCTTGCTCTACAAAGCTCATATTTTGCCAGTCATGCTGTATGGAGGCGAAAGTTGGACGATAAGAAAAACTGGAAAGTTGATTTCTGGTGCCTTCGAAAGAAAAATTCTACGTCGGACATAGGGAACCGCGAGGAAGGTGAATGGAGGGGAAGACGCAATCGCGAAAAAGGATGTGAGATCAGTCTGGAAGGCACAAATCCGTCTGCCCGTCTGGCTTGCCCTCACCGATCACATGGACACAAATTCTCCATATAAGAGGGTCTTCGAATCCTAGCCTCTTGGTTTGAGAAGCCAAAATCAAAGCGGATGCAAGACACCTTGGTTTTGAAGACTGGAAGCAACGTGTACAGGACCGGATGGTAGCTATTGTTAAAGCCTGTAATGCTGGATGGGCATTGGCTGCACAATGGGGGCGCCATTCCCTGGCTCTGGGATCCCGACAATATTATATTTTTTTTTTATTAATTTCTTAATACTATGGACAAATTTATTTTGCCTTCCCCCACCCCTTCTGCGGGCAGCTCTTGGTCAGGCTCCGACACTCCATGTGAAGAAGTAAGGAAGCTGGCCAACACTCAATAAGGCAAGTTCATAAAACCTTATTTACATGACATGACAGATGACAGGGGAATTTCTAGTATCTGGGGTGTACGTAGATCAACGGAGAGCAGAAACACAGTGAAGGGCCCTTGATGTCGCCCCGTTGAATGGAGCATTGTCGGTGATGCCCAATGGGAGTTCCGTGGGGAGAGTGCGATGCAAACATCCACGTAAACAAAAGCTGAGACACGTCCTTGAACCGATGTTTGTCTGGTACGTGCAACATGTTGCCTCTGTGGCACTCGAGAGGGTTTGTTTTTATCGTCATATTGCTACATATCCAAGCACTAGTCGCCTGACGGGGCAAGTGCTTTGTAAACATAACATTCAATATCGCGTTATCAATAATCCGCAATATTCACACACACGCTCCTGCAAACTTACTTGCACACTTTCGTAATAAACAAAAACATGACGCCCTCTTCTGACACGTCGAATTAAACAACAAATCCCGCAGTAAATCGATTAAGCCAGCTATCAGCTCGGAACTTAAATCTTAATCAAATTTTTTTTTCCTATCTACAGATAGACTGCTAAGTAGGAAAAGATTAGAGTTTAGTTTCTCATTGAAATGTGAATGAAAGTCACAGGGGCGCGTACGAGATACATACGCGTCTATGGTGTGAATACGCAATTCTCTGGCTTTGTTTACCAAACACAAACCATTTAAATCATTTCTCATGCACCCACACACGTGCATACGGCGACGAACGTTATTCGTTTCGTATGTAATAATAATTAACACTTTGATTATAGATCACCTACGAACTCAAACTCCGCGCGCTTGGAGCACGATTGTATAGATTGATGGTTTTATTTACGGCCAGCAAATAAGGCCAAAAAAATGTGTACATATTTGATTTCCGCAATGGCATTAGCGCGCCTATTCTGGACGTTATTGTAGCGCCGCACCTATCACGCCTTGAATACTTAATTTAGTTTAATTACACTTCTGGCAGAAAGTGTGTGTATATGTTTTTGATAAAAGAAACAAACAATCCTTATGTGGACGGAATGAAATAATTGGACGTGCACTCGTCGATGGACCTGCGAGTGGACTTAGCTGACATCTCAATTTATCACATTTTTGGGTAAAAGACCTCAAAGTGAACAAATCACAAAATCTAGATATTCTCGCAGTTTACGCATTGCCCCTGTCATGGATGTTGGTCCTCCATTGAGCGCTTTAATGAGACGATACCCTTGAATCGGTCGTGCTGAATTTCCAGTGTGGACTGAGCTGTGTGGCATGTATTCTAATACTACGCTGATTGCTTTCTCCTAACACTGGCACCAGTGGGTACTTATGACGAAGCGGTTTACCTACGATTTGCCATAGCGTCACACGCACCGGTCTCTTTTTTGCGTTTTTGTTTTTTGCTTGGAAGTGTTCTTATTAATGCCACGAGTGGCCAAGAAAGGGGAGGTCCCACCGTGTACAGATAAGGGAGTCCGACATGACTCCGGGATACTCCGTCCGCTACTGAGCTGGTCTTTCGAGTAGGCCAAGCTGATCCTCAGCAAGCAAAGGAGAGGATAGATATTATCTCCAAGCTGATCCTCAGCACGCAGAGGAAAGGATAGATAGGGTAGTTGTAGCGGTGGGAGAAAGAGAGTGGATGGTTGCAGGTTAGCTTCGGGTCTCCTCTAAGAGAATACATTCCCTGGTTCATTGGCCGCTTTCCAAGACTTCGCACTGTGACAAGGTGTTGAAAAACACCAGATTGACTGCGAAGGGAATATTTTCGGCCTATTATGGAAAACGCAATGGGGAAAGTGAGCGGATGTCGGTACAGTAGCAACTCATCCACACTCCATACATTGTGCAACGCATCGAAGTGGTTGCGGATTCCTAGGAAGAAAGATGAGTTGGTGCAACGGAAAGTAAATTTAAGATTTAAAATGAACAAAAATAATTGACTTTTATTTTTAGAAAACAAACAAGACGGTTACCGTTGGAGGCAATGTGTAGTACCATGAAGAAAAATCTGGACATGGCCAACAATCTTCACCAAGAAATACCCTGAATTTTGAGAGAGGCCATCTCGGATTTTCTTCACCGTTCTCCCATCCAAATATGCGCAACATTTTGTGACAGCTGTAATATACGATCCAGAAATGAAGTATGAAGTATGAAGTATGCATCTCTACCATACGTCATTTCTGATACGATCCCTTGTCCTATCCAGCGTATATCCTGGATCGCAGTAATATACGCCTTGTACTGCGTGAGGACCTTTTCCAGGTTATGAGTAGTCCCTGGAGTGTAGAGTGTTCTTACATTCCAGAAGCAAATTCGCAAATCCTTGTCCTTTTTCGTGCCGTAATGTCGTCGTTGTGGATCCGTTCGTTGCTCCGAGGCTGCTCTCTCGTAACAAACCTTTTTCTTATGTGGGCGGGTGGTTAGCCCTAGGCACAACCGCAAGCAGATCGCTGCATACACTAGTTCACCTCACAACGGGTGTTGCGATGGCTATCCAGGGGGCGCCGCGACGAGGCTGTATGTCAACTTGATCGTCAAGGATCGTCGTTGCAAGTTGGGAGTGATCAACAACTTTGCCCTGTGTGCATAGACCCTGCCCCCAGAGTACCAACACCAGTTTTTCTAAATGATGTGATAAGCCATTGCGCAAAGACACATAGTATCAAATTGGAAATTTAGGAGAAAAGTTATTTGGTCTAACTACCAACACGGGTGAAAGTTTTTCAAAAAAAACACATAAAATTCAGAAAAATGCATGAAATCTTTATTTGAATCGGTAATTTAATGTTTGAAGATTATTTCATGCCAATGTTGACCTTGACTGCGCCTCAAATGGTCCATCCGCTTAGTCCAATTTTGGCATACTCTTTCCAACATTTCGGCCGGTATCTCACGAATAAATGCTTCAATGTTGTCTCAAGTCTGTATAGACATGAGCTTTAACATAGCCCCACAAAAAATAGTCTTAAGGCGTTAAATCGCACGGTCTATATATCTATACAATAAGTCCATTGCTGCGCGTGCTGTGTGGCATGTGGCACCGTCTTGTTGAAACCACATGTCATGCAAGTCAAGCTCTTGCATTTTGGGCAAAAAAAAGTTGGATATCATCTCACGGTAGCGCTCACCATCAAAGATTCGCATCATCTTTGAAGAAGTACGGTCCAATGATGCCACCAGCCCATAAACCGCACCAAACTGTGACTGGATGCATTGGTAGCTCTTGCAATGCTTCTGGCTGATGTTCACTCCAAAGTCGACAATTCTGCTTATTTGCGTACCCATTGAGCCAAAAATGAGCTTCGTCTAAACCATAAAATGGAAGAAGCGCGCGATGAACTTTCTTAACAGAGCACGCATTTTGAAAATAAAATTCAATAATTTGCAAGCGTTGTTCGTTTGTAAGACGATTCATGGTTAAATTATAGACCAAACTGAAGATGTTTGACAGTGAAACAAAGCACGAAACGTGCGTCAGCTGTTTAAACCAGTGTTGCCAAAAAGATAATAGCTTAAAAAATCACCCTTTACAAAGAATTCAACGCACCTATCAGTGTGTTAAAAACTTTCATAAAACTTAGAATGGGGCACACGAACATTACTCATAAACATATCTTCACTAAAGAACCTCCACCTTTGGTGGAAGGAGGAAAGACCACTTTTGACTGTAAAACATCTATTAGCCTGCGAACAAGTAAAAACAATTTGTCAACTGAAATTTAGCACAAGTCTTAGAGAAGCCTTAAGTACTATAAACGTCAAAAACGTACATTATCTCATGTCAGCTATTAAATTAAACAATATCTAATCATCTAGCCGTGACCATAGCAGCCAGCGCTACTAATATATATTTTAATATGCTAATAACATAACATAACATTGCGGACCGATAATGTGGCTCGGTAATAGGGTTGAACTGCGGATGGGGATCGGAAGAAGTCCCTCCGCAGTCAACCGGGCGTTTTCCATAATCGCCATGATTAGCATTTACGCTGCTCTACCTACATTCGCTCACTTTCTCGATTTCGTTTTCAATAGTAGGAAAGCGAACAGATCCGAAAATGTTCCCGCCCTCTTTGCGTTCCAGAATTGACCACAGACCCCGTAGCGTTCTCCATTTTGCTTATTAGCACGATTTAATCATTTTTCCAGTAATGCAATTTAGGGGCGTGCAGTGCGGGAAGTAGTACCGCTGTTAATTTCGTAGTCATTCATTGTCCATGCAGAATTCCGGAGAACCTAAGATAAGGCATCCTTTACACGCCCACTGGATAAAATAAATTTCACTTTTATCCTCCACTCACAATGCAATGTGACAAATGTACAAATGTACCTACATGAGAAGAGACGTGTAGGACTTGCTGTTCGCATAAAATTCGATGACCCAATTCCGAATATAGATTTTCAATAGCGCACTCAACGCGCCGGATGTAAAGGGATTGTATTACCCATCTGGTGACACCATCAGCTTCTCCCACAACGCTGTGATAGAACGCGTATGTATGCACGTAGAAGAATAAATGTGACACCCAAAATCGTCTAAAAATAACACAGGACATTCAGTCCGCTCCAGCAGCTAAAGGATAGAAGTCAATTAAACACTACCGGTTCGGTTGCAGATGTGATGTGTATTCGTCACTTTTAATGGTCAGATACATATTTGGTTTTACATTCCCGCTAAGGTTGACAGAGTAATATTGGGGAAGAGCTTGTATCAAATGAAACAAAACACTATAAACTGAAAGATATTCTTATTATTACTAAAATGAGCCTTTGGCAAAATAATTACACTACAAATGAGAATAAATGTCTTACGTTAAGCAAGGTTTCACTACTTTAACACATATATAAAATAAGTTAACTTAAGATAATAAATTAAGACTAATTAAGATAAATTTACTACTGGAAAATACTTTCCAAGCCTCCTTATCCTTTTCATGGTAAGAGAACACTTTGAGCCAGTTGTTTGGATTGCTTTTGCCACATTCATGCCGATGTATAGGTCAATTTCTTCAATGGAATTCATATCACACATATTCTTGAGTGCCCGAGAATTTGGTTCTTTATTGTTGATCTTCTCCTCAGTGGTGCCGCTTAGTTTGTCCATTGGCCATGGTTTGTCATTTGAAACAAGCGACATCGCTTGAAATTGTGTCATTACGGTCGAACTTTCATTACACGTATGTGTAATGTGGTTGTAACGTTGACGCTGCTCATATTCCTGAGATTCAGTGATCCTATCCAGAGATTGACTTTCACGAAGTCGTCTGCGTGCACCGACCTTTGGCAAGCACTTCTGCATAAGTGAACATCCCTTCTTCTGCTTTGAATTGGAGTTACGTGTGTCTACTGACTTAGATTGTTCTTCTTTTTTACCAGATGTAGTTTTTCTATCTTTCGAGGTATTTAACACGGTATTGGTGTTACTCTGACCTGTACCAAAGTTAGCTGGGTCCTGTGAATCACTGGAATCGTCATGCGAATCACGTCTGTGTACCCTGAAGCGATTGGGCGTGTCTCCGACAATTTTGTTTATTTTCTTTTTCCTCGACTTTGTGTCGTCGTCCGATGCTTCCGAACTACTGCATGAGGGTGTTCGCATTTTATTTAGTTTTGTCCGCCTATGCATAAGTACTGGATTTTTATTTCTTATCTTATTAATTTCTAAATCTTTTATACCAGATAAATCATGCTGGGAGTCATTCGGATCTGGCTCGGCAATCCCGCCACCCTCTACCTGCTCATTAATTGGGGGGATTTTCTGATGAGCTCTATGCTGCATTGAGTGATCAATTTTTCCAATGCCTGCCTTGACTGTATTCGGATTCAGTGGCTTTTTGTAAGTGTCCGCATTCGCATTGTGCTCCTCCAAACGAAGACTGCCCAATTGGTGTGTGGTGTGGGTATTCTTCAAGCCTCCCGTATCTGCTGTTTCTTTTCCTTCTATGACTACATTTGACACATACTGGCTATCTACCAAAGCGCGTTCTTGAACGCCGCGACTCACTCTACCATCCGGTTGGGAGCACCGACGATTAGCAGAGAGTATCAATTCATTTTTATCAATGAACTCGCACTCGTCCTCGTCTTCCTCTCTGACTATGCTGCATTTCCTGTTCCTCTTTTCCTGAAAATTAAACAAAAGAAAGTCTGTGAGTGTATGTAAGTATGGCAACATATTGTTTTTACTGCTTACCGTTGTTCCGTCGGAGACATACTCAATTGAATTGCGTACTTCAATGTTGACGGGAACCATTAATTGATTGCCCTGATCGTTTTGCATTCTGTTATCGCCTGGAGCATTGTTGTTCGCAACTGGTGCAACTCTGCTGCAAGGGTCGAAAGGTAGTATGTTAAATATGAGCATGAGTATAAGTCAACCAATCTGTCTGAGACTAAGAGTGACCTCATGTCTGCAGTCAGTAGAACCTAACCTAACCTAACCTAGTGTGCAAACAAGAAGCCAATCAAATCTTACGCAGAGACTGCGGAATTTGGTTGATTTCAGAAAGATGACTCAATTTCGAAAACTTAGCAGCGTCTACACGCGCCATTCGGGCGGCGTGACGAATAGTGCCATTCACCCATCTATTGGCTTGAGTGAGGAGTTCGCGAAGGAATAGCTTAATAATTACTAAAGCACAACACGCGTTGATTTTTTTTTTGCCGAAATTCATGATAACCTTACCCGAAGCCGGGTTAGGCCGACAGCCATGGCGTAGGGATTAGTTGCGTTGACTCTTACGCAGGGAATGAAGGTTAAATCGTCGGCACAAGCGACTTTTACAATTTCCGCCCGTCCTCTGCGATCGGAATAGAAGAGAACCCGGAGTGGACAGTCTAATTCCATACTTAAAGCAAAAGCAAATCTCACATCAGAAATATTCTTGGAACTATTCAAAGAGATGTGGGAGAGAGAACAAATGGCAGATGATTGGAGGAAAGGGTAGCTAATAAAAGTGCCAAAGAAAGGCGATGCCGCAGGATGCTCACATTGGAAAGGTTAACAAAGACGACAACACTGAGGAGAGAACATGCTGGCTTCAGGAAAAGAGAAGATCGTGAAAAACTCACTGGCCAACACAGGAGGCACAATCTTCCAAAAGTCTGTACAAGTGCTGGAATATGATATGATAGGTCGTGCACAGTGAGCCGTCAAAGAGGCGTTTGTTGGCATTGAAATGGAAGCGGCACAAGTGAGTCTGGCGGTAAACGTGGGCAAAACGAAGTAAATGATGTCGTCAATAAAGGACTTACAGCATCGACGTCTTGAACAGAGCGGCACAGTGGATAGCTATAGCTACGAGGTAGTGACAGAATTCATCTACAAATCTACATCTAAGAACAACATCAGTAACGAGATCAAACGCAGAGCAACTCTTGCCAACCGCTGCTTTTATGGGCTCAAAAGATGAATTCAGTAACGGAGCCCTCTCTCCGAAGACTAAGTTGAGCCTGTATGAGACCTTCATCATCGGAAGAAGAGGCTATTGGTCTATACAAGAGAAAAGTTCGGCCTTGATGGCATTTGGTGAAGAAGGTTCAACCACGAATTGTATGGGCTGTACAACGACATGTCCACGGATCCAGCGCCTCAGATGGTTAGGCCATAGAGCGTATAGACAACCTATATCCGGATCGAAGAATCTTCGACTCTGAGTCTGTGGGACAAGACAATAGAGGACGCTCACGTACAAGGTGGCGGGCACAAGTCGAGGGGACCTCAGCCGACTTGGTGAGCGAAACTGGAAACAGCTGGAGAGAGATCGGTGAATCTTCGACTCTGAGTCTGTGGGACAAGGCAATAGAGGAAGCTCACGTACAAGGTGGCGGGCACAAGTCGAGGGGACCTCAGCCGACTTGGTGAGCGAAACTGGAAACAGCTGGAGAGAGATCGGTGAATCTTCGACTCTGAGTCTGTGGGACAAGGCAATAGAGGACGCTCACGTACAAGGTGGCGGACACAAGTCGAGGGGACCTCAGCCGACTTGGTGAGCGAAACTGGAAACAGCTGGAGAGAGATCGGACTGGAGAAAAGCTAAGAAGCCTAAGAAGAAGTATAGTCATGTACAGACATGATCAACGCCCTAAGGATTATCGTTGAGCAACGCAGCAGTACCAGTCAACGGTGTAGTTGTCTTTAGCGTATTTCAAAAAGGTTTTTGACTCGATCAATCTGGAAAGCACTTCTTCAGAGAATTCTAGAAAAATTACAGATGCCTGTCCACGAAGGGAAACTGTCGGAATCTTTTGAAATTGGAACTGAGGTTAACGAAGGCTGTTTACTGTCTCCTATGATATGTCTCATGGTCATAGATAAAGTGACGAGAGAAATAACAAGTAGACCGAGAGGCTTACAATCGGGCTTGGAGGACATGTTGAAGACATCGGAAGTGCGCGTGGATAGGACACATCCTGAGGAGACCAAACAACAGCATCTGCCGCCAAACCCTAGAGGGGGACCCTCAAAAAAAACCAAAGAGGCCTAAGATAACATGGAAGATGTCTGTAGAAAAGTAGATAAAAGAGGTATACAAGAACAAGGGAGAAAAAAAAGCAGATGGTCCAGAACCGTGTATGGTAGAGATCTTTTCTTGCGGCCCTACATCCACCGCGGGCATAAAGGAAATAGGTCAAGTAAACCAAGCCTCTGCCCTGACTGTGATCAGATGGCATTCCCATATAAACCGGAAAACTGTATGATTCCAGCAACGAAGAACAAAACACGACTCCAAGCCAGGCCCAAGTCCCCCTCGGACTGTAGCTGCAAAACTCAGCCCATACCAATAAATTCTAACGAATCTAATTTAATTAAATCTCAGACTGTGTCTGTATCTATAGCAATTCATCTCCATTGAAAGCATGGATTCGATCACGTATTCACATGAAAAAAAAAAAAAACAAAACCCAACCTAATTATCTAGTCCTTTCATGAAACTCTTTATGTGTAATCAAACCACACCAACAAAACAATCCGCCCCCCTCGCGAGTAACATAATTACCCGCAACCACATTAAATGCAACGTCACCGGGGGCGGCTTGGTAAAAGCTTCTTTAATCTAACACGGCTGCACTGCACTATAAGCAATATAAAATGGACACTAATTGAATGAGTTCAATGTAAGGGGTTCTAATAATAGTTTAATTACGGTCTTTTAAGTGTGTATCGAAGAGCAAATGGAGTGGTCTGCGACACATGTGACATTTAAAGTGCTGAAAATAGACAGGCTGCTGGAACGAACTTGAAGAGATTAACCCCATTCTCAAACACATCCAACCACCAGCTCTGTTGCGTTTTCAGCAAAAAACACAAAAAACAATCCCTGGTGCGTTACAAAGCAGAGAACATTGCTCAATGCAATCGAATAATGCTTCTAGACTATAAAATGACATGGTTTGTGTTACTTACTTATTTCGAGGGTCTGGAGGCACATCAAACTCCGGAGGGTTCAGCTCCAGTTGCTCCTGTCGCATCTGCCTGAGTCTCCTCTCAGCCAGTAGGAAATAGGTTGCTGTGATGTGATTGTATTTGTTCCTATCCAGTGATCTGCAATGAATTCATAAAAATTGCAAAAACAGGGCATTGAAAAGAAAAGGCCTGTGATTACTCACTGCAAGATTTCCTCTTTTGAAGCTACCTCTCCATTTACCATTTTCTGTATGATAAAGTCATGATCATCTTCCCCCACTTGTTCCCGACTAACCAATGCCATGTAGTCAGTAGCTGTTTCTAGCCCCGAGTTCTGATTTAACCAAACATCCTGCGCGATTTGGTCCAATGTGGCACGTTTCTCTGGGTCTCGTACCAACATAGAAGCAATTAGTCGCCTGCATGTAACTGTTACGTGACTCGGCATGGAGTACTTGCAATCCATGATCATTGTCAACGTTTCCGAATCGTTTGCCTTTTCAAATGGTGGCTGGCCACATACCAACATGTAGAGTATTACGCCCAAGGACCAAATATCTGTTTCAAAGAAACTGCTCTTACGAATGCATTTATACAAAGCTATCGGTGTGTTTACGACATACACAAGTGCAATGACCTTGAATGGTTCAAACCTTGAAGAGAATTCTTATGTCATATTCAGGAGTTGCCTGAATTAAGCACAACAAGGAGTTCCACTGTCGTACGCACACCGAAAATGCAGCTATACCTTACCAACAGCTGGAGCATCATAAGAGTCGCCGAGTAGAATTTCCGGAGCAGAATATGCCAAACTTCCGCAAGAAGTTTCCAATTTTTGTCCTGGCGAAAATTTATTGCTAAATCCAAAATCAGTCAGTTTGACGATGCCTAGCTTTTCAAAGAACACCACATTAGCCGGTTTAAGGTCCCTAAAACAAGAGAGAGCACAAATTCATTCACGTATTCATCGACCTCCATTCAGGTGTCATTGTCAACAAACCTGTGCACAACATGCAGCTGATGACAGTATGATATAGCTCTAACAATCTGACGAAAATATTTTCTAGCCAAATCCTCTGACAAACCACCCTCGTGTTTCATTATGTAATCGTAGAGATCGCCACCGTCTCCCAATTCCAAAATTAAATAGAGCTTTGTTTGCGTGTCAATTACCTCATATAGCCTCACCACGTTCGGGTGCTGCACCAGTTTCATGCAACTACAAAAATACATTTTTGTTCACATTTTAACATGTATACTAGAGCAAGGTATGCAGAAAGCACAATCATAGAATAATAAGGAAATGCTTCACATCTCCATTTGATTCTTACCGAACTTCTTGAAATAAGTGCGCCTTTGATACTTCGTCCAACTTTGTTTTGTCGACTACCTTGACTGCAACCTTTTCGCCCGTAAATACATGACGGGCCAGTTTAACAACAGCGAAATGTCCAGATCCAAGCGTTTTCTCCAAATCATACAGACCAGCAATTTTACCATCATAATTCGCAGACTGTGATTGTCCACCGTCGAGCGTATGCATATTTAAACTAAATATAAAAATGATCAAACATACTTCATGTGAAAACATTTTCAGTTCGATAAGTCCTTTAAGAGCAATCTTTCCATTTCTGGTAGATACATATGTACGCATGTAACGTATGTACATGCGAAAGGAAGTATGTGGGTACCAACCTCATTTGAAATCGGGTTTGACTGCATTAATGTTTGGCCACTGCACACAAATTTAACATTCAGTTTTAATTTTCTGTAACACTAGTTTTTTTCTTCGGTTTTGTCTTTTTTTGCTGTTTTTTTTTAATAAAAGGACGCAAGACTTTTGTTTGGATACCCAATTTTTTTTTACTGAAAACTATGTATATCTTTTTATCTCAAAATACTTCATCCAGGATATTGAAGCGTTAGAACATTTGGACAAAATGAAAGTGGTAAAGAAAAAACACAAAACCAAGTCCACGCAAAGCGAACAGAAGACGATACGAAAATATAAGGCCAGTAACCACAAAATAATTTATTGATTTGATTGATTGATAAAAAAAATGTTATGGATGTATATCGATGTTGGACCGACTTCAGTTCTAATTAAAATAATGGTACTAGCCAAGCCAATACCCCAGGCGAGCACTGTGAATGCTTTCGTTTATCTGACAACCATTGTGACGTCACGGCGTGGTTTTTGGACATGTACTCTGACAAAATGTTTATGATGCTGTCTCTGTTACTCTAAGTCAATTGCTGTGTAATAAATTCAAATTGGACGTCATGAAGAAAAAAATGGCCATCGATGGCAAAGAGGTCAGCAGGTTCAATACACGGCTGCAATACCGCTTAGAAACCAAAAGGCGACAGATTTGTGCAATAGAAGCGAGATGGATAGCAGAAATTGTACTAGTTTACCAATTAGACATTGGAGTGTGTTCACGAGGGCAATGATGCGCGAATGATTTTAGAAATAAAATGTACAAACATCGACTAGCTTTTCAGCGTTGTTTCCAAATTGTTGGCATTTTTCAAATTGGAAAATGCCTAATGTGGTGCTATGCTAATTTGATCTTCAATCGATTTTATCCACTATCCAATTCGGATTCTAACAAAAAAGTCAAATCTCGTACTATACCCGATACGCAAACTGTGGCAGATATGTTCGGGTTAACGGTGCTAAATCAACACCATTCACCGTGGGCGTTGAACTGCGCCAAGGGAGCGTCTTGTCACCTCTCCTTTTCATTGAATATGTGCACTGGATGTTGCAGTGCAGCCGATAAACTAAGTTTTAGCAAGAAATCGCAACATTTTTAACCCCATCATCAGAAATGAAGTATGATAGAGATTCCCAACTTCTTCCCCTTAAAATTTTTGACAACCATTTTTTATATTGTGTTCTAAAGCCAAATTGACCAATCAGAGAACGGCATTTACGTTATTTCGTGAATAACTGTCAAAAATTCATGAATAACCGTCAACATTTTCATGATTATCCGTCAAATTCGTCGATAGACTCGAGGTCAATCAGCTGTGAAGTTGGGTATCTCTATCATACTTCATTTCTGCCCATCATTTAGCAGCGTTCACACTCGACCATTTGCCGATTCGATTTACTGATTACAGATTACTTCAAGTCGAAGTAAAAAATATTCAAAACACCGATCCGCATTCAATAAGGAAATTGTCCACTTTTTCAAAATCTTTTATTCAACTAATAAAAAAAACTAAACAAAAAGCATTATCTTCGAACACACCACTAATGTCAAAGAAAAAATTCTGTCTATCAAATCTGTCACAGCAATGACTTAAATGCTTAGTTATGGAGAATTTCTTTTTTGTCAAAAAGTTTCACTTAATCGATTATAATTAAGCATTATGAATTACAAATTGGAAATATATCTCGATAACACAAGTAACTAATGCGTATTCATGTAATACAATGTGTTAAAGTTGATGTATTTACTGTGCTGGTGTAATGTGAAAAACAAGATTTGTTCACGCATTGGTCCGTCAATTTGATTTCTACATAAAAAAAATTAAATAAATAAATACCAAAATGAATTACAAATGTCAACATATTCAAAAGTTCAATGTATCTGCAGATGAGATAAAAAAATTAGAAAAAGTAAGCATGCAAAGAAAACAATGGAGATATCTGAAGGAAATATTGAACTTTTTCAGGTTGCATCGTGTGCGCTGTGCAAGAACACTGGACCAAATCTTTGGATATGCCTGCAGAGGAACTGCCTGCAGGCGGGATGTTCGGAGCAAGTTCAGGATCATAGCACAGATCACTTTAAGGTATGAAAGTGCTTTCCAACAATTATGGCAACGAACAATGTAACTTTATGATGGTTCTTTGTAGGCAAATAATTCGCATTGTGTTCACATGAATTTATCATCTCTGCGAATTTGGTGCTATTTATGTGAAAAAGAAGTTTTCATAGGGAATGAGAAAGCTCCGCTCTTGAGCAACCCTTTGGACATTGGAGAATATGATTTCACTGATAACAATACTAGTACAATTGGTGTGAGTGACAACGAGGAATATGAAGGCGATAAGATACAAGGTTTGGTTGGTCTGCAGAACATAGCAAACACATGCTATATGAATTCAGCGTTGCAAGCACTAAGCAACATTCAACCACTCACTTATTATTTCCTGGATTGTGGAGATATTATCGAGTACTATGTAGAGATTGCTGCAAACAAGAGTAAAGCGGGCCTGGCCAAAAGCTATTACAGACTTATCAAAGATATTTGGTGCCGTGGAAATCACAGCAAAGGTATATGCTCTTTTATGTGCTTATCGTTGAATATTGAGTATGGCGTGATAAGTTGTAGGAATTTATGTATGTTTTGTGTGAGGGAACGGTGTATGGTTAAACATAGTCTTATCTAAGGCATTGACATCACTGACAGGCGAAACCTGCTCTGACTGAATCATTACTTTTCCTACTCCGAATGTAAATTTTCCCTGAACAGGCCATAGGCCATAGTTACGAAATTTCAATTATTATGGTTTATTACTTTCAACTAAGTGCATCAGAAACGGGTGTCAACAGTTTATGATAATTACACTGTTGAATTGCCTTACGTCTGTTTATTCAATGCAGTCAATCGTGACAGATTTGTTGTTTGTGTTTTGCTTTAGCAGGGAAGGCACTGCTGTCTTTCATAGAGGAAAAGACGGCATGCATATAGTTGCACAATTACTACTTTTTTTCTAGTAGTCTCCTTAGTCCCTAGACGTAAAGAAAATGGCATGAACTCCTTATCGCTCATTAAGACTGCACTTGCGTTATTTAAAACACTAAAGTAAGTCAGAACTCATGAACACCTGAACCTTTGGTGTATTGCGTCAACAGAGCGCATTTAAAATAAATCGCGCAAAAACTGGTCAAAATGCAAATGAATTTATTATTCTACACAAAAAGTTGTTTGTTTACATTTCTTTTTCCATTGCATTGTGGAACTTTCCAAATTACCAAACTAAGGTTGACTGTTGATCCCCTGAACTACCGCTTGTCAATTGGCGAAGTGGCGGGGTATTTTCGAATCCATTGTATGTGGGTACCATCGTAGATGATAGATGTCACTAGGTGCTCCCCATGCCAAATTATTGAAGAAGTAGTCCCCAAGTGTGTGCTCCTACGGGTAGTTTCACGATCCAAGGAAGTGATATGTGATCCCCTCATTCATGCAGCTTGTTTTGCTTTGGGAAATCTATTCCATCCGGTACCAGTTGCGCAATGCCCTGTTCTTACGCTGATGAGTGTCCTGAGTGGGAAAACTCTGGTTGCAAAAGTCCATCCCAAACAGCGCTACCCAAGTGAAAGGAGTGGATAATAAACCCGATTTGAATTGTTTCCATTATCGTGCAGCTCCGTAAACAGAGGCTTTATTTGCTGAACACTTGCATACTTTTATCACCTGACCACTTTTTTTCGTTTTTTCAGATTACATAGCACCTCGTGGAATTCTATATGGAATCAGAAATGTTCATTCAATGTTCCGGGGTTTTCAACAACACGATACCCAAGAGTTTTTGCGATGTTTCATGGATCAATTACATGAGGAGTTAAAAGAAACAGATCCGGTACCATGTAAAAAGTTAGTTCAAAATTCAGCAGACATTTACCAAAAGGACGATGAAATGTCAAATTATTCGTCAAGTTCAGCTTCTCAGTCCGAAGGTGAATATGAGACGTGCGATAGTGGAGTTTCTGAGCAATCGAGTCTCTTCGAAGACTCATTTACACAAAATAAACACTATTCAAGTCTATCCTATATTTCCAATTCGTCTTTAAGTTCGCGTTTCTCTGCGCCTTGTGGACATCGCCCGAATGTGTGCGGCAATGTTTGCAATAAGAACAATGACATCATTGTCTCGGTGAACCAAAGATCTATCATAAGTGATGTGTTCGACGGAAAGCTATTGTCGTCGGTTCAGTGCTTAACCTGTGATAGGATATCGACTAGAGAAGAGACATTTCAAGATCTTTCACTTCCTATCCCTCACAGAGACTACCTAAATGTCTTGCATCATGCACAGAATGTGAACAATCAAAGTACTATACGATCGCATTCTGGTGCGATGTGCAATGAGCCGTTGAAGGCAGAGGGCTGGCTTTGTTGGGTGTGGAACATAATAAGATCGTGGCTTTGGGGACCATCGGTAACGCTGCACGATTGTATGGCGTCATTTTTCAGTGCCGACGAGCTTAAGGGTGATAATATGTACAGGTACTTATTATAGACATTCTTTGATGAGAAGCAGAACCAAAACTAAGCATAAACTTTCTTACAGTTGTTCGAAGTGCAATAAACTGCGAACGGGCGTGAAGTATTCTCGTATCCTCGATTTGCCAGAAGCACTTTGTATCCATTTGAAACGGTTCCGGCACGACCTGTCGTACAGTTCGAAAATTTCGTCGTACATACACTTCCCACTTGTTGGCTTCGATATGAGACCATATCTCCACAAAGACTGCAAATCAAATATATCACTTTACAACTTAGTTTCGGTGATATGCCATCATGGTACCGTTGGCGGTGGTCATTACACGTGTTTCGCTAAAAATGATTTAACTGGAAAATGGTACGAATTCGATGATCAACACGTAACCGAAGTGTCCGCAGATGTCGTGCAAAATTGCCAAGCCTATGTGCTGTTCTATCGTAAGACCCACCCGCAAATGGATGCCATAAGAGCGCAAGCAAGAGAATTTTCCACGCTGAACACACCACAGTTCTCGGATATTCGATTTTTTGTCTCCAGAGAATGGATAAATCGTTTCAATACATTCGCCGAACCTGGTCCCATAAATAATTGGGCAATTTTATGCCCGCATGGAGGTGTCCCACCGCACAAAGCGCCTCTCATCAGCAAGATTGCCGTTCCCCTCTCGCAACCATTGTGGGATTTTCTTTACAAAAAGTTCGGCGGCGGACCTGTGGTTAATCGGCTCTTCGAGTGCGAAATTTGCAAGAGGCAAGCAGAGAATTTGATTCGCCGCCAGAAACAAGAACTGGCCATATTCACGAAATTCCACGATGACTTCCAGAACGAGGACGATTCCACCACAATATACGCCATATCAATGGCTTGGTTCAGAAAATGGCAGCATTTTGCCAGGGGAATAACGAAGAAAGATCCTGGCCCAATCAATAATTCCACAATCGCAGCAAAAGCAGAAACCTCACCCATAAACGGCGTCCTCCCGGGTTCCGATTACGCCCAACTTAATACGCAGCTATGGAAATTTTTCTACAACATCTACGGCGGGGGTCCGGAGATAGTCTTGGGTAGATCACTAAAAGACGAGGTAAGTCATTTTGAAAGTCTTGCATCGCAATCAACGATATACAAAAAAAAAAAAAAACACACACACAGGCTTCGGAAGATGAAAACAGCAATGATGAGCAAGAACTCAGCGCAGCCAGTCCTGTAGAGGAAGTGCCAACTGACACACCAGCTGTGAAAGAAACTTCAACGGCGAAGGCGAAAAATGTGACCTTTGAGTCGGAAGCTAATGAATATGACGATGAGAAAGCGCAGCTCTATTCCAGAGCGGTTGCATTGGATATTCCAGACAAATACAGTAGACACTCGATGAGTAAGAAAAAACCAAAGGTAATCACACCGAATCTGAAGCGGAAAACAAAGAGAAGTCGCAACGGACTTAAATCAGCGGGACTCTTTGGGGCAAAAGGTAAATCGCATGTGCATTTGAAGTATTTAAAAGTTCCTCTATACTCAATAGCAGGTATTCATATATAATCACTCATAAACACCAATCATAATAACTTTCTCTCAACAATGGCGAATTCAGTCAGACATGCTATGTAAGTTCCATCGAATATTATAATCAACGTGCTTTTTGTGTGACAGCAAAACTTTGAGGCACGAAGGGATTTGTTACTGTGCGTGTGTTGTGTGTTGTCTTGTGTGTCGTTTTAACACAAAACGGTCTGCTGGGGGTTGTATAACAAAATGTTGTGGTGGTCCGTCCAAGTTAGACTGTAATCTGGTATTGTTTCCGGGTGTTACCGGCATCGGGAGGGAGGGAAATGTGCTTCAGCAGGAACTTAGACATACCTTTCTATTTGTTTCAGTAAAGGCAACCATTCCAGTCGGTGTACTTGCTCCTTAGTTGCCTAGTCAAGCAGCGTATTCAACGTTGATCTTGAGAGAAACGGAAATGGGATGAAAACTGCTTTCTGTGTTGTAACTGCATTAAAAACGGGCCCCAAACTAACCAAACGATTCAATGTTTGTCTGTACTCATTCATGTCACGTCAATGTCTCATATTCATTTATGTCTTGTTTTGGTAGATTCAATTCCTCCCCCCATTCCACTCATCAATATTTATTATTCTTTCTTTCCCCACTAGGAACTTACAATGTTAACGAAGGCACCGAAGCTGTAAGCGATTACTTTGAGCTCACCAGTAAAATGCCACATTCCAGTGAATCAGATATCAATAGGCCTCTCAATCGATCATCGTCATTCCAGCATGTTTTGTCAATCACCGAAGATCAAGGTGTTAAGGAAAGAGAAAGTGTCATCACCAATCATGATAACGGGGGAGGAGTCAATGCAGCGGCAACAGCAGTGCAAGTAAATTCCGATAGTAAACATAAATATAAGGATTATGAATCCAAAATTTCAAAGAAGCTATACAGAAAGCAAAAACGTTCCAAAGGTAAAACAAATGCAATTCAAAATTACATGAAAGTTGAAAGCGCAACAAGCGACAATGAACCATAAGACACTGTTGTTAATAATGTAATAATGTAAAAATACTTTTATTAGTTAAAATGTTTTATTTTATTGAATTTGAATCAGGACTTAAAAGTGTGCATGAGGGAAATAAAGAAATACTGCAAGTAAAACATGCATTTTTATGTGTATTATTTGCTTTGACACTCAATTTTCGGTAACTTCCAATCCATTTCGAGGAAATGCAAACTTTGCCCATGGTTACATAGACGTGTAACGATAAAAGAGGGAGAAGCAACGAGAACGAGAATGACATCAAGGACTAAGAGAGGTTTATGATGTCGATCAGTCGTGTGTAGACTAAGAAAGATACAGACGTGATTTTGGTTGTTTCTCCGATGGATTAAATTGTGTACAAAATAAGACATTCTGTATCAATAAAGAAATTATATTGTGTTTGGAAAATGTTGTACATCTTGAAGTACTTCGCCATTAAAAATCGTTTGGGTTGCAAGATATATTAAATACGGAAGATTACAGTTTGTGAGTTAAAGACCCATAGTTCCATGTGGACCAGGGCCCAGATTCTTCTTGTGTTGTACGTGCTAGTGGAGTGGATGGCTCCTACAGTTAAAGCCTAATCCAAACATCGAAGTTTGCGAACCTTTTTCTAGACAGTATTGCTCTCTGAGCATTGACAGTGACTCGAAAGAAGTGGATTATGAAAAGAATTATGCGATATCGAAAAGTGACGCAAGAAATACTGGAGTGTCCCAAAGGCAGCAAAACTTTTTGGTCTTTTGTAAAAAGAAAAAAAAGAATTGCGCCTCATCAACTTTGCTCAACTTTTTGCAGTAAAAACCCCACCTTACCAACTAGCTCTCTTTCTCCACCTACTTCGAATATACTTTGGGACACATATACTTCCGCACGCGTTCAGTGACTCGAGTCCGGAACGATCTCAATTACAACAAGCTTCGTGTCCAGATGGAATCTCGCCCATTGTGTTTAAGAGGTGCTATTCTACCCCGGCCAAAACACTACGCCAGCTCTTCCAAATTTCGCATTCTATGGACATCGTTACGGATAAGAGTTGAGACGTGTTGAGACAATTCCCAAAAAAGGGCGATCAAATCTCCCCTTCGAACTACAGACCCATTGCATTAACGTCAGTGCTCTCTCAGCTCATGGAGAGTATTGTGAATAACCATCTAAAACCGACAATAGGGTTTCAAACAAAGTGCCACTGGAGATGTGGAATGACCCAACTGTCTGAAAGATGACACCAATGCTTCCATAAAAACGATGAAAGCTAAATAATTGCCCTTGATGTCTCAAAAGCTTTCGATAGAGTGTGACATAATGCCTCGTAAACAAGCCTCAAGCTTTTGGTGTCGGCGAAACTTTCTCTAAGTGGAATGCAAACTTTTTAAGCAATGGGCCAATATAGGCTGCATTGGATGCTTGTACTTCTTCTACCCCCTTCTCGACAAATGCTGGTGTACCCCAGGGCCCAGTCCTTTATCAACGACCTTATCTCTTTTACTTGCAATCCCATCTAATCCTTCACAGATGCCGGCACTCTTGACTTCGTTTGTACTTTAGCGACAAGGGCCCCATGTCGCTGAGTTGCAACATCGGTGTTTACCAACTGAACTGAATCCAAGTTGAGTGCAACGCGTATACAAAAAATACTCTTGTTTCTAAGGCGGGATAAAAACTTACCCAAATTAAAAATTAATGGAGTAGACGTTGAGGAAAACGACGGATTGTCAATGCTTGGTATGCACATCAGCCATGACCTTCTTTGGAACCAGCAGATTATTGATGCTGCAAAAGCTGGTGCAAAATGTCTCGGATTCCTGAACGGGTTTTCACTCCTACAAAAATCTGCAAAGCTTATATGGTCCGAAACTGGAATATAGCTCGGATGTTTGAGCGGGAACTCCGTCCACCAGTTTGAGTATGCTACCGAGTCCAATGACAAGAATGTAGAATGTAGTCCAATGACTAGCACACCGACGGAATGTTGGACGCTTAGCGCTTATACAGGTTCATGAACCACAAGTGTTCGGTGAAATATTGCTTGCGCAAGCGGGGTACGCCCGCCTGTTCTATAGAAATACGTTGTTCGATAACCACGGTAAAAAAGGCAGCGACCTCATCGATGGAAAAAAGTTCAGGACGTGAAATGTGAGGTCTCTAAACAAACTACATCCAGCCGAAGAACTCGTGGAGGCCCTGGTATAAAGGAGACAACCGCTGTCCTGGAAGCGCGGTGGAAAGAGCCGACTACAATGCTAATACAGTAATTGCAGACTTATGCAAACAATTTTAAGCTTTAAAAGCAAACGCATCAACGTACACTTTTCCAACATCAGCCTGCCGATAGAAGACTCCTATAATCTCCTAGAAAGCACATACAATTAATGTTCCAGTTTCAACGCTAAGCTGAGTAAGGACGACATATTTGCTAGAGTCA
Organism: Eristalis tenax; assembly: GCA_905231855.2. Lineage (NCBI taxonomy): Eukaryota > Metazoa > Arthropoda > Insecta > Diptera > Syrphidae > Eristalis > Eristalis tenax. The sequence goes on along the minus strand of HG993127.1, from coordinate 37,457,233 downwards.
AAGCCTGCACCACACCACGTCCGATAATGAATTTAAGCTGATGGACCTAGTCATAGAACGGAAACAACTCTAGCTAGCACGATCACAACGCCTTAAGGCATTAAGCCAGCCTCCTAAAAGGGACTTGGCGGTACTCTGATCTATCAGCCGTTAACCAACATAATAGATTGATCAAATTACGATCGACGTCAGACACTTATTCAGTATTTTCGAGATCCGAACCTTCCGAGGACCCAACATAAAGTCGGATCACTTCATTGCTGCAGCCAGCATAAGAACACAGATATGGAGGGAACAACTAAATAGGGAATGAAAACCTCGGTTTGACGTCGGAAAGTTACAATCACAAAAGACCGCTGGGATCTCTACCGATGAAGTCTCACAGAAACTTTTATGTAAGCAATCGAAGAAGATTTTAGGGACTGTCGAAAAGACACTAAGAATCTGTCACTGTCCACTTATGTGCTAATTTTTTATCACACCACTAAATACACACTACCAGTTTGAGAAGGAGGGAGGCACAGGAAACGTGACATAGGCGAGGCGAATATAAGTAATATTAAGACGGAAGTCTAAGAAAGCTGCTGGTGCTTTAAAAAGCCTGGTATGAACTGGTTAGGCTCATACGCACACTCATCTTTAAGACTTGGTCGGAGTGTACCACGAGGAGTCGAATCTCAGTGTCATTGCCCAGTTCACAAGAAGGGATACCATTAGACTTCAAGGGATAAGTCTCTTCTTTGGCGTGCCGTGGTTTCAGAACAGGAATGTCCACAGCTTAAATATCTGACACGGTTTAGAGAAGTTCTAAAAACCAAACATACGGGGATAACATTCATTACGTGATTGGCAGAAAGCCGTGGTATTTCCTAACATTAAGACGAAGGAGAATGATGAGAATGAAGGCGATGCTCTCTACAGGACATACCGCATAGTATGTCAAAAGCGGATCACAAAGTCCTTGGTCTCTTCTAGAGAAAAATGTACGTTTATTATTGTTTAGTTCTGCTGCGTTGAAAAATGTAGCAGATTGTTAAACACACTGTTCATCAACTTTAGTCTAGGCAGACCCACGGATTGAAGCCCTAGTAAAATCGATTTAAAAATGAATTTGAAGGGAAAATTATTTTTACAATTGAGATTGCAACTAGACTCACAAAGTAAAGGTTAGGGTGTTGGCTCGACAATGGGGGTACTTGATGGTACTTTGTTTAATTTAATGTTTATTATTATTGGCGGTTTATTGGTTCTTTTTTTTTTGTCCTACAATGGCTGGTGTTTACATCGAGTTGTTCAAGTCCGTGTGCCCATGGTGGTACTTTTGGGATGGGGTGGTGATGTGGTTGCCGACTTAACCTCGATGGTGATTGCTATCGCTGCTCTGGTAGAATCCACGCAGCTCGTTGTTCGACGTCGTTGGAAAGTTCTGCTCATTAAGCAGATTTAACGCGCTGAGGTAGCGTTGTCCGTGGATTGTGTTGCTCAGGTTCCTTAGAATGATGAAGCATTTCCAGTACAATTTCAGCTTTGATTTGGGGCTTTGTATTAAGAACAAATTATGTTTCTCAAGTTCTGATTTCCTCGTTGGGATGGTTGTTGATGTTTAGTAGCTCCTTTCTGAACAGTGACACCATCTACTGTTGCAGGGGGATGATGCGTGTTTGGTCGTAAAGCCTGTTGTTGCTGCGGTGCCTTTGACGATCACTGTCGAAGGTGAGTTCGGTACATATTCGCAATTTTCTTCTTCCGAAATGAAGCCCTAGTGTGGCCGGGCCTTGCAAAGCAAAGGCAAAAAACCCTCAGGTCCAACCCGGACTGTAGCGCCACAAAAAAAAAAGAAAGAAGCAACAGTATTCATAAAACAAATAGAAATCGATGAAGCAAATCATTTTAATTGTTTAAACATTGCATTTCTGTGGTATTCTGAGTTGCTGCGTCGACCCCTACGCACTTGAACCTACGCCGCCCAGGTTCGATTCCCGGCACGAGCAAAATACTTTTCACGGCCCCACCTCGAAGAGTATAACCGCTTGCAAAAAGCTTCTCAAATTCATGGTTTCACATAATATTTCATATAACCACTCGAAACCATTCAAAATGTCGACAATTCTTAAGAGTCTTCAAACTCAATTTCCCACAAAATAGTGTAATCAGATGATAACTCAGAATTCCATATTGTCCCCGATGCGCTGAGCACACCCCACGAAATGTTTACGAACCGCCCTCACTTGACGAAGATTTGACTGAACGCGCACCTAGGCCGGTATGTTTTTGGCAGCGCATCGTTCTTTTATTTCCGCCATTGCCTGAGAAAGTTTGCAAAATATGGGTAAGTTAAAAGAAAATTAAATTTTTCGATTTATCAATTAAATTAAATAAAGTTTGTGAATTAATGCTACTGCCAAGTGATAAGTGGTCGATTTCCCATAAATTCCGAATGGAAAGTGTCACTTATTATCAAGAAAAAACAGTGTTCAAATTCAAGTGCAGACAGTTGGTTGAAAAATGTTCCTTAAATCCTTAAATATCCCCGCGATCCAAAGAGTTTATACGAATTTATGAAAAGAAATGTAACGTAAGTAATTGGGAGATGTTAAAGTAGCCCAAATTTTGTGTAATAACTTGGCTTGTAATTGAATTTTGAACTTAATATACACACTTAGTGAAAATACGAACAGTTAGAGTGAGAGGGTTGGGGTGGGGAACTTGCCAGTCAAACTGTAATGTTCATTTTTACACTAGATCGATGGTATATTTCTGGAAGTAAAGTGAAATGTCTCTTTTTCTTCATTTAAGGTAAACCACGAGGTCTAAGAACAGCCAGAAAGCATGTGAACCACCGTCGTGACCAACGCTGGGCTGACAAAGACTATAAGAAAGCTCATCTTGGAACTAGATGGAAGGCCAATCCTTTCGGAGGTGCATCTCACGCCAAGGGAATTGTACTTGAAAAGGTGTAAGTATTTATTGATTAGTACAAGTGTTCAAACCGAAAGAGACAAATACTATTGTGATCCAAAAGAAATTGTACGACTCGCAGTATATTTTTGTGTTTTTGTTATGTGAAGTGTCAAATCACAGGAGTATACTGTGAGCTGTTAATTTTGTTTACATCATTGGCAATATCGTGGAGTTATATTTGACCAATTACCGAGATATATCCTAATAGTTACATCTCTTGAATTCTAGAGGAGTTGAAGCTAAACAGCCCAACTCTGCTATTAGGAAGTGCGTTAGGGTGCAGTTGATTAAGAACGGCAAGAAGATCACCGCCTTCGTACCTCGTGATGGTAGCTTGAACTACATTGAAGAAAACGACGAAGTCCTAGTTGCAGGTTTCGGTCGTAAAGGTCACGCTGTGGGAGATATTCCCGGTGTAAGGTTTAAGGTAAGAACTTAAAATATCCCTACAATGAAATATCCGTACTCAAGTGGTGTTTTTTTTTTTTTCATTCCATTTGTGTAGGTTGTCAAGGTTGCCAACGTTTCTCTCCTGGCCCTGTACAAAGAAAAGAAAGAAAGACCACGATCTTAATTATCAAGTGATAGTTTACTTTTATATAAAATAAAACAACCCAAAACACCGAAACGATGTTTCAGTCATGAAAACGCATGTCTTTTTGTTCACTTTACTATTCCAGGAACATGTTAAGAAATGTAATGAGGAGGAGTCACTTGGGGTGCTTCTAACTCCCCTGATGGGTGGTTTGCAGGAGTCGTCGTCGATCTGCGTATGCACGTGGCCAGACTGTACACAAATCGTAATACAAGAGGCTCGTTTTCATTTTTCATTTGCTTTCATGTACTCGTCGACCCAAATTATACTCGGGAACAAATTTAGGGTGATTTTCAATCTTCGTCGATTTCCACGCAAGTGATGTACCTTGATGCATCATGATACCTCGAGCAAATTAGATCTTGTAAGGTCAGTAGCGGAACCCGATTCTAGTGGTAACATGATGGACCGTAATTGATATGACCCGTTCGAACCTAAGGTCGCTTCTACGTGTGCGATTTTTTACTCACGAATTAAACATTTTGTGTGATACCATTTGTATCACATCCCTCGGGCAGAAATTAAGGCAAGTCTTGTGACCAATTTAACGCATGTAAAAGGCTAACTTTGTGATTTGGGAAAATGTCTGCGGTCTATGAACCGTTTAACACATCGTCTGCACCAATTATAAACAGAACAAATCATGTTTATGTACCGGCAGGTTTTGGTCATGTTTACTAAGTTTATTCTCGGGTTGAATGGATTAAAGGAAACTTGCGTGCGGAAGCGAACAATTACCTTGTTCCACTAAATTAGTGATTGTTTGAACAACAGCGAATGAATAATCAAACGGGAACGTTGTAATACATAACCTTATAGGTTTCACAATTGTTTTTCAAGTTGCACAAGATTGAATTAAGATGGTTGCATACCTAGGTATACGTATGTATGTGGTTTGGTTGATATCGTGCGAACATGGTGTTTCTGTTAGGAAGGAGTCACGAGTCTTGCTCTCTGTAAAAATGAAAAGGGCTTGATTTACAATTGCACTCGAATGCCTTGCATCATCATCCATTATTTCCAATATAAAGTTAATCTAATCAGCCCTATTGTGAAAGTCCATTGTTTCTTAAAAACGTTGGTAATACGAAGAAATCACTTTTAACCGGTGGTTAAAGGACAAGGAGAAAAAAGTACCGGATAAGGGTTTCCAAAAAATCGAAGAAACAGGACAGTTGATTTCACACCGACGTGAACGTAATCCTTCCTAAAAATAGGGGCTTAATGAATCCTAAAAAACGGAGTACCGAGATAAACCCTTAAGTTGTTCACAATTAGATGCCACCGGAGTAGACTAAGCAACATTATTTCATTCTTCCAGCTTCCATCTTAAAAGGGATTCTCCTTCCAATGTCAAGCAACAGTAATGAAACTATCTGATGTTAAGCTGTGAACCCCTTTTCCGCTACTTGAAGGATATATATTCTAGAAGCGAGGTCAAAAAAATGTAGACAAACACCAAAACAACTACACATCGATGAGCTGAAAGAAACTCCCCAGCTCCACTCCTCTTAAACAGATAAAATATGCAAACGAAAAGTTAATTGTTGGTGGGCTTATGTCGGTTTTATGTTGAAGCTTGTTTATTCTTCCAAGTTTGAGTGGCGCTAGAGTCGCCTATGGACTTGAGCCTAGCTTATACAACAACCGTTGATGGTGTATGTGCTATTTCACTTTTACGTCGACTCCGAAAGGTGAAGTTTGAGAAACATAGCTTGGAAACAATGCGAGCATTGCCAATCACTGTTTTTTGGTAATGCCATGGAAATGGAAATTGTGTCCGGGATGGAATTATGACAGTTATGAACAAGACCGATTATTTTCGAAATAAATAAAGACAGTAGATCGGAGTATTTGATATAAAAGAATTCCACAAAAGAGCCACTAAAGACAGATGAATGAAAATTGACTCGAGCATACATATATCATAACAAATGTGGCCTGCACTTACTAGAAGTTTTAATTACTAAAAGTGGTAAATAGGATAGACATTTGTATTACATTGCCTTAGGGGTAATTCAACAAGTAGAATAGGTGCGATGACGAGTAGAAGGAGAGAGCGCAGATCATTGCAGCATCTGAAAAGAGAGCGTGAGGTAGTTATTCGTTTAGCGGGCTAGAAGGGCGATGACAATACGTTACAGATCATAAGACAGTGAAATAATCGTAGAAAAGGAGCACATCAATCCAAACGCATGTATTTAGTGATGGGAACGGCTGGGAAATAGCAATGGAGTAGCTAAGGGTTTTTCGAGCTGGAAAGTGATAAGTAGACAGAGTTCCTGACTGCGGTTGCAATCCTAACCTTGCATAATCTATAGAAAGAATGATGATTGAAAAATGATGTATTCACAGCCAGAATCACGTTGAATTTTAACACGAAATTTAACATTAACATTCTAATAATACGCATTTTTTTTCAATTCGGACAACAAGCGGACCAGAGACCAGACCAATGGACAAGAAGACACAACCACGGACTCCATGAGCTGTGGAAAAGAAGTGGATGCAGTCCGGAACACAAAATCCTTGAACTAAATTAGCTCGGTCAAAAAATGCGGTGGGATCCTACGGCTCCAGCGCTAAGAGGGTCCTATCGTTTTCATTCTACAAGGAAAGGAGGGCCGAATCTCCTGTATAAATACCAAGTCATCGAATAATCGCCGAGGCAAGACAACTTGGTCTTGACGACTGGAAGCAGCATTCACAGGATTTTCAACGTTGGTAGGCAGGTATCGCTTAGCATCAGACCCCCCAAAGATCGCAGACTTGGGATTCATAAGTACACAAGATAGTGACATTTAGCAGTGTGAGTTCAAATGCCAATTTATGTCTGTATGGACAAAGAATACTTTATTGTGAGAATCATAAAACTGTGGTGGTTTTATTAACAAAAGAGCATCTGAAATTGTTAGAGCATATTTATCTTAAAACGTAAATTAATTGAGGGCAAATTGAATCGTCAATTCTTTATCAAAATGCAATTGCTACATGCACACAAACTTATTTAAACAACAACGAAACAGACGTTAATTATCAGTCTTGCGCCTTTATTTTCCATCCCACAAAAAGATAGTTAATCTAATACAGATACAAGTTATCAACGATGGACAACTATTGAGGCGTGAAAGGAAAACACATTCTCGTGCGAAAAAATATATTGCCATTGTTATTAATCGACAATTGAAAACGATAGGTAAGCCAGTGGAGAAAAGTCCACAGTCCAAACGTGACTCACGAACAATGAGTTGGAAATATGAAAATAATTACTTTATTTAAACAGTTCTAGCTAATATGTATAACATCATAAGTTCGACACCTCTCTTTTTATATACACAAATAATAAGAAGAGATATAAAATAATACAGTACTTTAAAATAAAACGAAAAGAATAATGATAATCGTACACCATCGATCTACTTCCGTTTTAAGCGGGGTTGTGAAATGTTTTCGTGCTCCTCGTCCGATTCGGTGGCTTCCCTAATCGTGTGGGTCTGTTGGGGAATAGGTGAAGAATCGGCTGGAGTTGTTCTTTTCACTTGTTCGCAAGCCTCATTCACGTATTTGTTGAAAACGTCTGGTTTGTCGGCGTAGACATGATGTCCAGCTCCGGTGACGACTTTAATATCGACAATACTGTTCGCCCTCTGGGCTTTTATTCTCTGCCCAGATGAACTGTCAATCCATGACCGGGATCCGTAGATGAATGTTATGGGTATGTCTTCGCGAACGTCTTTGATGCGTTTAACCATTGGATTCTTTGCCCAACCAAAACTTTCCATCATAGAGTGAAAAGCACTTTCTCCGGAAGGAGTCTGAGCGTTACATTGATGAATGTATTGCGATAGTAAATTGTGTTCCTCCTCAACTGCTGCGGAGAATTTCCTCATTATATCAGGTCGCGTTTTCTCTACCACCCACTGTCCGAAAGGACCTGCAGCCCGAAGTGCCCACAATGGGTTAAGCGGTGTAAGTGCATAGGCAATGGCGCGAACCCAAAGCGGTATTGACCGGCTGTTGGTGGTTTCTGATGTAGGTCTCTCTGGGAACCCCCACGGATCAGCTAAAATTAGATGTTTCACTCTGTTTGGGTAAGACATGGCATAACTGGATGCTATGAAGCCACCCATTGAATGACCCAAAAGTATCATGTCCTCGATGTTCATTTCACGACGCCATTCTTCCACAGATTTCACAAATTGCTTCTCACAAACATAAGCATCGGTCGAAAATTGTGGCCTTGTACTGCGGCCAAAGCCAAGAATATCCATCGCATATACTGGTCGCTCTTGTGACAGTGCGTCTAAATTCATCACCCACAGCGCAATACCAGCTCCCAAGCCGTGCAGCATCACCAGTGGAACTTCTTTTGACTCCGGATTCATTTCTATCGTCCATATCTTGTCCGATTCCCCAATCGCTGGACCAATATCAACAAAAAATCCACGATAAGGCCTCTTCAGAAACGACAGTATTCTTTTCTCAACAGCTCTCAACATTTTCGGTGAACTTTGCGTCCAGTTAAACACCCACTTCCATATCCAAGAACCCTCTCCTTTGGATGATTCCTATTTCGAAACAAAGAAAATCGATTTTATGTAACTTAGAATAATGTATGCATTATTTACGAAAAAAGTTGTTCCCTTTTTTTCTTTTGTACTTACCTCTACGTCCATTACCGTCTGACAGTTTCGATCTGTTACTAATGACATTTCTAGATCGTCAGAACTACTTGTGTTCTAGCCAATATTAGTCGAGAAATTTCGTACACAATTATGTATTTGATATCATAGGACCAACCACAAATGCAACTACTACTAGTTCACTTAGAATTTGCGCACTACTCGAAGTTAATTGAGAGAATGATTTGCTAAAAACATGAGTCGACTATGACAACATAAGAAACAAGAATTACAAAGCTGAATGAATGTCAAACTATTACTTGAACCCTGGGTGTTATCAGTTCGTCGAATGTCAAACTACTTATTGTTTGTTTATTTCCTTTAATGCGTGTACACACTTAAGGGTCCTTTTAGGGTTTGACTTATTGGCATTTAATTTTCAATATTTTTAGAATTTTCACAAAGGATATGAATTTTGTTATTTATTGATTGTTTAGTTTCGTATTTGTAAATATGTAACGCAGTAAAAATGGGTACTTTTTTCAGAAGTTTATGTTAAGTTGTTGTACGGCGAATATATTTTATGTAGAAAGCGAAAAGATTTATAAAAAGGGTGTATTAATGCTGCGCAGCGTCCATATTTCATGTAAAAGGCGAACCAATTCTATAAAAGCGATGCGTCAACACTATTTTAACTAATCTCGATTCTAAGAAAACAATTTTACAAAACGTACGTCGCTGGATGCTGCAATTCTCGCCCACAGCAATGGTACCAACCTAAGTGCATTCAGATATAAAAATCAAGTTGGTGAGTTTTTTGTTGTCATTACTGTCATTTCGTTTAACAGGTTCGGTTCGATACTACTGGTCGTCCGTCGTCAAATATTTTCCTTTTTTTTATTTCCTCTCCAATTGTAATCATTTTTACACAAAAAACGAAAAAAAAAAAAATATAAACAAAATAGTAACCACCCGATTCCATAGCACAAGCAAAATCAACTTAACCATTCGTGCAACAGTATTTAATCGTGTTTTATTTCGGCGACAAAAATTCTCATCACGATCGAGAGGAAAAAGAAAACGTCTACAGTACGTTTTCTTTGAATCGCAATAAGAAACAATCAAATCAACCAACAAATTAAATAAAACACAAATACAATACTTTTATATTTCAAAGTTCGCGATTAACCCTCAAAGATCAATTGAAGAACTTAAATATGACATCGAATCTTCGGCAAATTCCATTGACCTGCAGTGGCCATACTCGACCAGTTGTCCATTTGGACTTTAGCGATGTCTGTGACAGTGGATATTTTTTAATATCGGCATGTAAAGGTGAGTAAGACGCAAGCTTCATACGCAGCTATTACATTGTGGTCTAAAATTTGGTGTATGTGCTGCATGTAGATTTAAATTTTCACTCGAGAACAACACAATGGCACATACTAAAACGACAGATCATTGACGAAAAACAAAAAAGAAAAAAAAAAAAAAACTATTCGAATGACTACGACTACAAGTATGAACAAGACCTTGACCCACTTATGAAAAGTGTTCGCAAATGTTTGTGCGATTCTTGCTTGCTCTTTGTACAGCTTTCTCGTTCAAAGGAATCTCGTGCACTTAGCACTTGAATAAATAGACAACGATAAAACATTGAAGTCAGTCTATGTTCTATTGTTTTTTGTAATCTGTATATAAATAACAATCAACCGATTGCCAGCTAACAGCGAATGACGCCACGCAATCAGGAAAAAGGAAGCACCTTGACACTTCGGTTGCTGCTTGTTGCAGGAACCTGACAGGAAAGCGATATCAGAATCGAACGCAATGCAAAGCTTTTCGTTGCTGATTCGCACCAGTAACCTGTTTTATTGTTCTTCGCACTTTGATGTAAAAGAAAACGGAAAAAAACAATAATTTGCACGACGATGGTGCACTCGGCGTTTCGAATTTTAATGTATTCATAAACATAACAACAAACTCAGGGTCAGGATGCAATGCGCTTGCAGAAGGTCACATAAAAAGAATTTTAAAACCTCAACTGACTTCAGTCTATGATAGCTTTAGAAACTATGGAGATACATGACCTTATTCTTATCTAGCTGTTGATCAAATTTGTGTTCTTTTTGTGCGTGTAGTCTGTACTTAATCCAGTCTTGTAGTAAAATATGACTAAACATATATGAAACGGTGTTATGATAGCTATGTAGGGCAGTACAATAAACTTCAGCAATCTCTTGCAGTCAAAGGTAGTATGTATACACGATTTGTTGTTCCGCTAGAGAGTAGTTGCTGCTTTCACTTGTGGTTGCTTGTAGTGAATGTCTTTCGCAATGTGTATAGCTGACCTAATATTATTTATGCTGTGCTGCTTTGCTCTTGAGCCTCGCTCGAGAGAGAGACTCCAATGGGCAATAGTTTGCATAAATAAGAAAACTATTTTTTTTCTTGTGAATATTTCCATAATTCGCTCGGCAAATGGGAGGCACATTTAATTTTAATTGTTACTTGTCTTCTAACTGCATTTTCTTGTGGCGTGCTTGATTTCGTGGGAGAGATATGTATTTACTTTGTCTGCAGTCGGTACAACATCAGTACCGAGATCAAACGCAAAACAACTCTTCTCAAGCGCTGCCGCTTTGTGTTTGAGACAACTCTGCAGTAGAGCCCTCCTTTGAAGGGTCAAGTTGACCGTATGGACAGTCTGAAGTACTTGGCCTCTTCGAGAGACGCGATCTGCGGACCTCCTTTGGTTTGATGGTATCTGGGGGCCATCACTATCTGCACGCGAAATGAGTATAGACCGGTGTACGGATCCAAGGTGGCTGGGCCAAGTAGAAAATCTTCGACTCCAATCATGTCGGATACCGAAACAGAGACCACGGTGTATAACAGGTGCATAGTATAACGATTGAATGGACCTGAACAGAGATCGCTCTTGCTGGAGAGGTCCCACCTCAAAGCAAAGTTGACACATAAGTCTATCAGATTGTCAATTCACGACAGGAACAACTTTCATAAATCACGGGTCTTATTCTCCCGTCCCACTGACGATGTTCGGAGACTATCTGTCAAGATAATGCCTCGGATTTCTTGTCGTTAAAAATCAGCATAAAACATTTTTTCTCCACGACTCGTGCCAGAACAGACCGCTGGCACGTGACCACCTCAGACTGCAGGGCCACATACATTACTTTTATACTTCCGATTAGTTTATATTAGGTTAGGTAAGCCATTGTCAGTTGGAGAAGCTCATGTTGGCCATTTTTGGTATCCTTAGCCTGTTCATTTCACACATACACTTCATGTTGTTTACATAAAAATGTGTTTGCATTTGCGATTTGAATATTTTGTAGCAAATTATTACGCAACTCCAGTCGACAACAAGACGATGTGTCGACAACGAGTATCTTCCTACAACTTGTAACCCTACAAACAAAAGCTGTTTGCTTTCTATTTGATTCCCCGGTGTCTAGAGGTTCACAGTAAACACCAGATCTGGTTCCGATAGCGTGACTTTGAAAATGTTAGCCGCATATGTAATAAAGCAGTAAAGGTTAGGGACGTTTAAATTCACATTTCTTGAATTTCAAACAATCGCTCGGCTCGAGATCTGCTGCTTTGTACGAAGTCGAACCGATGTCTTTTGCTGGAAGTCATGTTAACACAATTTGTGCGTACTCACGCTTTTTACAATAGGACTGTATATTTCCTAGAGGAAAGAAAGAATGGTCAAAAATAAAAAGTTAACACACTTATTAATTATTCATCACAGCTGCCTGTTCTGGACAAAGAACGCGGTAATCCCCCAGAGAGTAGGGGTGGCAGTGAAGGCACTCACACAATTTATGGCCGCAAACGCTCTCGTTTACCTTGGTTAATGCCTCATGTGCAATACATTACACCGCTGTATAGCAGTGTATACATTCTAAATATCTACACTTTAAGCTCGCCGCACACAGCTACACCGCTGTAAATGTTGTTTTGTATTGCACTCATGAGTGTTGTTTTGTTTCGTTTTTTTTTCAAGTTTCAAGCTCATTGACGAGCGGGTTGTTTGTTTGTATTTGCGTTTACTATGCGTCTGAGCGCTTTCGAACAACAACCGCAAACATTTTCACAAGCTCATAGAGTGACCAGCTTAGCTCCAGAGGGAACGACAAATCGTGGCAGCAGCATGCAGACGGATACATACTTGGTGATCTTGGGGCGAACTACGAAACAGAGCATGTACATGGTGCAGTTGCTGTGTGCACATATCGATCGAAAACGGACAGCAATACATCGCTGCAGGCGAAATGTGTGCCGTGCAGGCTCTTGCGTTTCGCTCCCTCCAAAATATGGGCGCAACTTTAGTCGCTGTTGCCATTGCTGATCCTGCTTGGTTAGCCGATTGTGGCAGGTCGTTGGCATTGATGCAGTCATTGAGTCAAGGTTTCTTCCGCTAAAATGCAGTCATGTGCTTAACTTGTTTTTGTTGGTGTGTATGTATGTGATTTTTCTCTCTCTCGTAGCGTCTATTCTGAGAAAGCGTGTGCGTGCACATAGTTGGTTTTCTTTATTTGTTATTTACATTTGATTGCAATAATTAATAACACATGACACACATCCAGAAATCAATAGCTTCCGCGTGAATGCAAGTTGCGGAAGTCTTCACTTTGTTTAGAGTGCAGATTAATGGCTGTTTGTTCATCTAAGTGATGGCATCGAATATATAGCTTGGGGGGGCTTATGTGATCTGACTCAGGTTATATATTGAATATCTGTTTAATTTTTCAGATGGCAGCCCAATGCTTCGACAAGGCGACACCGGCGATTGGATTGGCACATTTGAAGGCCACAAAGGAGCAGTATGGGGAGTGGCCCTTAACAAAACTGCAACGTTAGCTGCATCTGGTGCAGCTGATTTTACAGGAAAAGTATGGAACGCCGTCACTGGTAGCGAAATCCATAGTTTCCAACACAAGCACATTGTCAAAACAGTCGCATTTGATCAGACTTCCGAGAACATCGTAACTGGCAGTAATGAGAAACTTATACGTGTTTTTAGTTTACAAAGTCCCACCGCCGATGCCGAACTCTATACTGGCCATACAGGGGCTGTGAAAAGAGCGCTGTTTTGCCGTGACGACAAGTGCATAATAAGTGCTGCTGAAGACAAAACCGTGCGACTGTGGGATCGGTTGACTGGAAACGAAATCCAACGGCTCAATTTCCCAAATAACCCGAATAGCTTGGAAATCTCGTCAGACAATCACATTCTTACAATAACCCACGGATCCAGTATTAGTTTTTGGGAAGTTGATACCTTGAAGAAACTGAAGGAGATCAAAGTGCCCACTAACGTAGCGTCGGCAAGCTTACATCCAGACAAGCATGTATTTGTTTGCGGTGGTGAAGATTTCAAGATGTACAAGTTCGATTATATTACAGGAAATGAGATTGGTAAGCGAACGCCCTTGTGGGATGCATGAGCTATGCGCCAATTGATTGATCGTTTGTTTTGTGTTTACAGAATCGTTTAAGGGTCACTTTGGGCCAGTGCATTCAGTGAAATTCAGCCCCGACGGCGAACTGTATGCGAGCGGATCTGAAGATGGTACACTTAGGCTATGGCAGACGACCGTTGGTAAAACCTACGGCCTTTGGAAGTGTACAGAACCAGGAGAATTGAACAACTCAATCAATTCACCACGTGAAGTTCATGCCAACTAAACAACTCTCTCTCTCTCTTTACTCACCTTAAATATTCATCAATGCAGATCGTGCAAATCGCCACAAAGAACTTCACTTTACTGGATAAAATGTTTGTTTTACGGAAACGAAGGGAAGAAAAATCATTAAGTTTATATATATTTTTTTTTTGTTTATTTTCTATCATCTCATTTTTTATATATATACAAATTGTTTTGCTGTGTTCTCAAAGCAATTACCTGCCGTTCTCAATTTTCAAATTGTGACTTTTTAAGAATAAATGATACTTAAGGAACCCCGAATGATTTTGATTAATGTATGTTGAGTCATTTCGGAGCAGAAGAATGTGATTTGTTTTATTTCGTCCTGTCTGCATGAACTTCTATCGATGTGCGTACTAACCTCACTTCATCGAATTTCTTGATTTACAATGGAAAAGCAGTGGAACACGCGTCTCCGTCGCCGGTCCTACAACCTCCTTTGTGTGGGGACGTTGGCCACAACTAAAAGACCGCTCCAGCCAGTGCTATCTCAGTTGCCTTCAAATGCGCACTTCAAGTTGAGTTGAGTTATTTTTTCCATTTGTGTTGGCCACCTTTGACGAGGATGTCCTTTGTTGCACTGTCAGAGGCAAAAACTCTTCGGGCCGGGCCGAAGTAGTCCATGCGCAATCCTTTCACAACCACCTTAGGCGTTGAGTCCATAGACTCTTGGCTAGATTGGTATCCTGATTGAATTTACTCCTTCAAATGCCATCTGTGCATCTGCAGAACCAAAGGGTCGCTAAATCCTCAGCAAAGTATAACTACATTCACTCAATTACAAGCATGGGCTTCCAGAAACAAACTCATTATGATAAATTACTTTTATTTTATTATTAAACAATTTCAAATTCGACACCAATTGTCATGAGTTAAATGCAATGACTTTTTTCATTTCCTGAATCCTGCCCACTACTTGTGGGTTCCAGTAGCCCAGCCATGAAGGTAGACAGTTGTAAAGTTGAGCAAATCAGCCCCCTGGCTTATTTCCGGCCTACGCTGCAAATGATCAAACCACCTTGAGAGGTTCAAGTATTTCTCTTTGTCAATAGGTGAAAGTGATTTCTGCAAAGAAGGGAGAAGAAGCACATAATGCTCGCACATTATCTAGAATTTAGTTGTTCA
Organism: Eristalis tenax; assembly: GCA_905231855.2. Classification (NCBI taxonomy): domain Eukaryota; kingdom Metazoa; phylum Arthropoda; class Insecta; order Diptera; family Syrphidae; genus Eristalis; species Eristalis tenax. The sequence continues at coordinate 37,442,192 of HG993127.1, read as the reverse complement.
CTTACAACCAAGTCATAGATCGAGAAGAAAACTGCCAAGTCAGCTAAAGTAATACTGTATCCCACTAAATACGAACGCGTGAGGAAGTAATTATTGAAGTCTCTCAAAAGGTGTTGTGCCACATGTTTGTCTTTAGATCCCGGGGCAACATATAACACAGCGTATTCGATCCATTGCTGCACCTGAGCATCAATCTCTGGTGATGCTGTGCTATTTTTCGCTGCTTCCGATTGACTTTCCTTTGCGAGTATTGAGAGAATTGTAGCGAATCCGGTGACTGTCTTATTCCTGATGCATCGTGTGACGACCTTGACGAGTAGTTTTGGAGATGTACGTGAAAATATAATTAAATTTCCTTCTGATAACCTCTAAGATTTATGTGCATATGTACCTTCTCGTTGTTATAAGACACTCTTCCAGGTGGTACGCCAAGACAGTTGGCAATTTTTGTTACGGCCTCGATATCGCACATTTCTCTATAATAATTATTTGCGGATTAAATCACTTCTATGAATAATATTGAAGTTATATTAACACCATGGGTATTGCGAAAAGAAAACAATTCCTTTTTTGACATAACAAAAAGTGGTATGCTGTGACGTTACATTACGTTTGGTACATGTGCATGTGAATATCTTACAGTAGCGGCGTTTAAAATGAGACACTTTAATTAGAATTTTGTACGTTCAATTAATGCAGAGAAATATAAAATATTCTGGACTAAATATTAACATGTTAGCTAGCTTCGACAGCAGCCACTTGTAAGAGGCCTTCATTTTCATGTCGACTCGGAAAAGCGACGTTTGACAAGTTTTTGTTTATACTTCTATACTCTCTAAGAATTGTCAGAGATAATGCCGGATTGTCAGTTAAAGATCAAGTTTTCAGGCTTTAGAGGCAGACCCGATGGACTGTGTTTCAGAAACTTGAGTTCGACATCAACGAGGCTGCCGGTGGGAAACCAGTTCATTTAAGAAGTAGTATTTGATCCGGTGGACCATCATGACGTCAGTCAGTAGGGCAGGAGCTCCTAGCAGGACCATTCAGCATACAGTGTCCAGTAATGCCACCAGATTTGTTCAGAAAAAGTAGCTCTGTACAGCGTTTAGGGCAGAAATGAAGTATGATAGAGATACCCGACTTCACAGCTGATTGACCCCTAGTCAATCGACGAATTTGACGGATAATCATGAAAATGTTGACGGTTATTCATGAATTTTTGACAGTTATTCACGAAATAACGTAAATGCCGTTCTCTTATTGGTCAGTTGGGCTTTAGAAAACAATATAAAAAATGGTTGTCAAAAATCTTAAGGGGCAAGAGAGGAAGAAGTTGGGCATCTCTATCATACTTCATTTCTGGTTAAGGGTTTACTTTTGAAGAAATTATTCAGGTTTCTTTGGTTAATCCTTCCGTATATCTTTTGCTGGTCAAGTGGGTTGCTTTCAGGCTTGCAGGTAGTGAAATGGATCCCTATGTGGACTGTGACAGAACAGGGGTTTTTTTCATATACATCAACCATCTATTATTGATTTTTCAATATCTTCAAACGCGTTGGCATTTGGACTCGTAGTGAAATAAATCTAGTACAATTTTCAATGCGCATGACGAATGCAACCCAAGGCACTTGCTCATCGTTTCGATAACTTCGATAACACTTCGCACTTATTCGATAACTTGTACGCCTATTCAAAAATATTCAAATAAATAAAACAGTATTTAAATATTGTTTTTTGTTTATTAATATTATTATTCACATCTAAAGCTGAGTTCGGTTTAATTTGTTTTAATTTTCTTTTCTCATGTTCTTACATTAGTTTTAATGTTATAATAATTTTAATTAGTTCTATTTGTGATTAGTTTTTTAACCGATAGTTGTCTTATTTCATCCTGTTAACGCTTAATTGTCCTCCTCTTTTCTATAGGAGTGGTAATTTATAATAAAATATTTAGATCTTACTTGAATTTTTATCGCATCTCATATATATATATATGTATATTCTATAACTAATCAAATTAAATTTTTTTTATTAGGGTACTTGAATTTGAACGAGTTTAAAGTTTGTATAATGAGAGTAAGTACGAACTGATGAAGACGGTTATGCCGTGTGATGTTTAATAAGTGCTGATTATGCTGAAAAATCAGTTTTGTGAGGCAGAAGCGCACAAGTACTACTGTTAAATTGTGGATCGTGTTTTAAAAATAAATAGACAAATGATGTGAAATGAAACGATGATCATTGCCCCTACTGAAGTCAACGATTCATGACCATGTACGTTCACTTACCATTTGCAAATTGAACATTATCGTCATAACGACCTCTTTACGTCTAAGTGCCCTTAGATATTCAATAACAAATCTTGTGACACAGGTTCGGATCCTCCACTGGCCTGATAAATAAGCAAGTTCGAAGCTTGGTCGCTTCTTAATTCTTCCTTGCACTTTTACTGGGCATAACTAACGCAAATGTGTTCAAATATAGCATGCTGCCAGATTTATGTGTACAGACATAGGTTGGCTTAAATTGATGTACAAGTACCATGTAGAAAACATTTTTCTACATTCTTCCTTCTTCCCCTTTCGATTTAGCACACAAATGTGAGGACCCTATATGTTGACCACAAGGCCTAGGCAAGTATCTTTATCCGTGGTCAAACGAATTAACCTTATTTCTATTATTCGTGGTTCAGGTGAATGCCTCCATAGAACCCCTGTTCTTGTGAAACACTTTTTGAGGTGTCTTGAGATCAATGGGATACAATTTAAGGTGTGAATATTAAATGCGATTTTTATATGGGTAGCGCTGCAGTCCGAGGTGGACCTGGATTGGCGACCTCCTTGAACTTGGAATCAAGACTTATTAGTGTGTAACATAATGCTACCCCAACGCAAATCGAATTGCCTTGTGATGTTGATAACTAGTGAGATTTGAATGAAATCATGAACTCAAGGAGTCTGAGGTTCTATAGTAAGCACTCGTTGTGCATATGTTCTCTCACATGTGGAGAGGACATACAACTTTATCTAAGCTTTGTAAATTACATGATAGAGATGGAGGCGTGTATTATGAAAGTTCTTCGTGTCGAAGAAGTGAACGTTGACTCCCAGTGTGGGAGTAGTCAGCAATTCACTATGCCACGATGCTCACATTTTATGTTCATAATCAGCAACATTTTGAGTATCCACGTGGTATACACCGTGACATATTCAGTACTATCCTTAGTCGGTCAAAAACGACATACAGAATCCCGTTCTATAGTTCTACAGTTTTTTTGTCGTTTACGACATAGGGAATCAGGGTGAATATATGTGTAATTAGTCAGAGGCCGAAGTGCGGATACATGTATCCATTTCTGTCGAATTACATATGGATTTAGGCGGTAGCAAGCGCTAATGTAACACAAATTCACGTGTGGACTTAGGCGGTAGCAAGCGCTAATGTAACACAAATTCACGTGTGGATTTAGGCGGTAGCAAGGTGTAATGTAACACAAATTCACGTGTGGATTTAGGCGGTAACAAGCCCTAATGTAACACAAAGTCACGTGTGGATTTAGGCGGTAGCAAGCGCTAATGTAACACAAATTCACGTGTGGACTTAGGCGGTAGCAAGCGCTAATGTAACACAAATTCACGTGTCTACATAAAACCGTCAACTGTAATTGCTCCACTTTGTAAGTATGCATTATCTATGAGAGGAGAATCTATCGAACATCAAACTTGAAGTGCTTGGCAACGAAAGGAATAAGCGCAAGATGATAACAAATGAGACAACCAAAAACAAATGCAAATGCTCATTCACCCATGCCATATTCAAAATCAATCAGCAGAGTCTACGAAAATTGTGTAGACCATTCATTGTTCATTCGTCTTCATTGATGTCATTCACTCTTATCATTCTTTATAAATATATGTACTTATATGAGTGTTAAAAATGAGGAAACGAAAAGGAAAGGAAATAAAACATTGACGTGTTTGTATTTATATTATATATATTTTTAGGAAAATGTAAATTCCTAATATGACCCTTAATTTCTGCAATAAGTTCTAATTACTCAGTAAATATTTAATTTTATGTTGTTTTTTTCATTTTCTTTTTCATTTTGTATTAATTTACACGTGAGAGATAATTCTTTTGTTTTCATTCATTCATCTTCTGTTTACATTTACATATAAACGAATAAAATAGAAAATATAAAAAATAAAACTTAATGGACTCATAAGAATGAAACAGAAAAAAAAAAGTTCATTTGATTAGTTTGGATTTTATAGAGGAAAAAAAAAAAAACGATAATTAGCGCAATATTATTTAGTTTAGCTAAATTTATACTTATGCTGTTGGTTGAATAATATTCAAAATGTATGCCTTCGATTACAAAAATTAATTTATATATATATATATGTATTTATACTTATTCTTACGCGCAACTTTTTGTATGTTTGACGTTTTTAAGTTTCGGTTTTTCTTTTTTGTTTTTCACTTTGAATTAAATTACTTGCTTTGTATTTTTTGCTTGTGATTTTTGTTTGCTTTTGTTTTGTTTAATACAATAATATTAATCATTTATATAAAAAAATAATTACATATTTATATATTTAGAGATTTATACATACATTTTTATTGGATTAATTCATCGTCAATAATATTTTAACTTAGACGAGCTTCTTCTCAGTTTCAGAGTTTTTGTTGCTTTATGAACGTTTCTTAATTGATTTCTTATTTTTATTATTTTTTTTGCAAGTTTGTTTCTTTAATTTACAGTTTAGTTGTTGATATATCCTTACCATATACGATGTATACTAAATTATTAAATAACGGCGACTTTCAAGAGGATAATTAGTTTTTGCGTATGTTTTTTTTTGTTTTGTTTTGTTATTTTTCTTCATATATATATATTTGTATATATATAATAATTACTAACGAATAGACTGGATTCCTTCTCTTCTCTTATCGCTTACATTACAATATATCGGGATGATGTATTTACAAAGGAAATGTAGTCGTTTAATCAATAATGTCTAAGATGTGAGTAAAACTATGTGCTATAGTTAAAATGTTTGTTTGTTCGTTTTTCCTTTTTTTCTTTTTGTTTAGATCATATATGGGAAAACAGCTATTATTGTATTTTTGTAATTTTTCTTTCTTTTAGAGTTTAAATGTATACGTACATTATATAGTTTAATTTCTAAAACATGTATACATATATATTTACTCATATATATATAGAAGTGATTTGAATTGTGTATAAAGCTCTCTCCGCGTTAGAGTTTCATTCTAAATTTTATTTATTTTTCTTTCTTATAAAATAGTTGTATTAATTATTATTAGTTATAATTACAGTCAAAAGTTTAAGATTTAAAAACAATTGAATACACTATCATCGTCCTTATCCCAGTTGGAGTAACTTTCAGCGTTGTTGCAAAACGCGTGTTTATTTGTATTTTCTTTGTTGTTGTTAATTTTTGTTTTGTTTTTGTTCGCATGATAAAAACCGTCAATGAAGTTTGCTTGGCCGCCACACCGTCTGTATGGGACACTTGGGAATTTTGTTTACTTCATGTATGGGTTCTTATCACTGAGCTGATCTCATTTGGTTGGTCCAGGAGGGAATGGGTTTATCACAGCTACGGCGGCAGCCTGTTGGCTAGCTAAAACGGCTGCTGTAAAATGAAATGTAAATATTATTAATAAATCATACATGTAAATTTTGTTCGAAGAAATTCTGAATTGTTTATTAATCAATTGTTTATCTAAACGTGACTTGTCATCCCTACATGGAATTTCATAAAAATTTCTGACGTCTAGTCTGTCAAACTGACGGGACGGTGGTGTGCGTCAAATTTAAATTTTAATGAAACCTATATTTAGGTTATCTGTGAATGAAATGCTTGTGATGCTGGTGAAGGGTGGCTGCTTTTACAAAACGTCGTGACAAACTTTGGGACTTTGTCATAACAAGCTCTCCTGAATGAACCAGGTAAGCAATCTCTGGCATAGAATCCATCTTGGGTGTCCCCCTTTCACACTTCAGGACTGATTATCGACCACTGGAGGACATGCAATAAGCTCTCCTGGGTGAAGATTGTAACAAATGTCTGTGTTATGATGTATTGAGTGCCTGCATTAGGCATAAGCTTTTTGGATTCCCTAAAAATATGAAATTTCAAGGCAAATGCTAACTCTCATCATTGAAAGGCCTTTTCGATACGATGCAACAATGTTGTGGCGACGGGGAAGTTCTAGTTCGCAAAGGAGAGATGCCTAAGCATGCTCAGCACGTCACACGCACCTCGCCATCACATTATGCAAGAACCAAACTCCATGAAACAATTCTGATCCGAGCAAAACAATGCACTTTTGTTTGTGGGCGCTGACGGATGTGCTCAAGTCTACACAAGAAAGTGCCGATGAATATGTTGGAAAAAATATGAATTACTTTTATTTACAGACATTTTGAGAACTATTCCCTACAACATTAAATAGAACGGTACACATAATACTACTACTACTGCATTCGGCAGTAAATGGAAGTTCAATTTTGAAACAACTTCATCTTCAGACATTTGAAGCAGGTCCGCGAAAAAAAAAAGAAATTTCTGTTGCAAGACATTCTTCTTTTGTTTTCTAAAACTTATTGTTTTTTCATACTTAATCTAGTTATTTATTGATAGACTTAAACTTTGAAATAATAAAACATACATCACGATTCTGTTGAGCGTGTTAAACTTGGGCAATTTAAAGCTATAGCTCACCTCCATAGGGCGCCGGATACATAGGATAGCCAAGTCCAACGTGCGTATGATGGTGCGTGTGCACGTGCCTTTGCGGGGGCGGACTTCGACTGTCAGCAGGATTACCACTACCGGTGCCGGGTATTCCGCCAACACCGCCGGGTCCTTGCTGCTGTTTACCCAGCAGCGGATCAGCCACCATGGATTTATTGTTATCACCTTTTTGTGGTGGTCCCAGGCCACCACCACCACTCAGGCCTGGAGGCATTGAGTTTGAGGGTGGCTGCAGGTTTAATGGACCCGACGGATTTGCTGATGGTATTCCAAGACCAGATCCTGGTCCTCCTGTGCCCGGGTTGTTGCCTGGCGAGGGTCCCATATTAACTTGGCCGCCTGGTCCGCCCGGTGGTAGACCTCCACCACCGTTGCCACTTCCCTGTTGCGATACATTTGGACTAGAGACGCTGACTTTGACGTTGCCACTGGTTGGACTCTTAAGTGCACGCTCGCTTAACTCGTGAATCTTGTGCGTTGTGTAATACTGGCTAGCGGCATGGTGGAGGGCATCTAATGCCTTTGTACCGGGATTTCGCGAGAGATCTTCGGGAGCGTGATATCGCGCCATTGGCAGGTGGTATGGTGGTGTGTTGTACGGTGCTGACATCAGAACATTTCGATACATCGGATGACTGGTGTCGAAGCCGAAGGGGCTCGGACTGATGTACGAGGGATGCAGGAAATATTGTGAAGTTGGTGGTGGCGGTGGTCCTTGGGTCTCCATTGTGGGCTTCTGACCTTCCTGTTTGATCTTCACTTCCTTCTCATCCTTGCCGGAGTCTTTGATCAAGTTTGTTGCCTTTGGTCCGAGGGAACTCGAGGACGAACTCGACTTGGAACTCTTTTGCGATTGACTGTTCGAGTTTTGCTGCTGTTGTTGTTGTTGCTGCTGCTGCTGTTGTTGTTGCTGTTGCTGCTGTTGTTGTTGCTGCTGCTGTTGTTGTTGCTGTTGTTGCTGCTGTTGAGCCTGTTGCTGTGCTTGCAGCTGCTGTGATTGCTGGTGATGCAACTGCTGTTGTTGCTGCGCTGACATTGATATATCGTCTGGTTTCATTTGCGACCCTGGCGGCGGCTGAGGCATTCCTGGTTGTGTTGGCTGCATGCCGGGATTGTTTCGTCGCTGATCAGGGAATATGTAGTATCTGTAATGAGGGGGATCAGTAAATGTTTGCCCATTATTTCAAGTGGGTGATTCTCTATTACCGTCTAAGTTCCTCCTCACGGGACATGTGCTGCTGCGATAGGCTCAGCTGATGTCTCTGATACATGCTTGGGTATCCGCCAAGCGACTGAACCGGAAGATCCTTTGGATGCATAGGATGATTATTTGGTTCCTGTTTGATCTCTTTGGACAATGGTTCACTCTTTATCAACTTTGATGGCATCATCTGCAAGTTAGGACAGATTTTGTTAATAAACATGGGCAATGTGAGATCAGATCGTTCACTTACCGATAGTTTGGCGTTTTCGTGAGGACTTTGACTCTCCTTGATGCGATCGTCCTTTAGTGTTGGCGGAGGATTCTGCAGAGCATGGCCGAGTTTGTTCTCATCGGACACCATTGACACGGGGCCGTAGTTCTGTTCAACATTGTAGGGATATCCTGGTGACATGTAGCTGCAGATGGCAAGTAAAAGTACGGTTATTTCAAATGATTCTAATCACATAGAGGTAGAAGACGTCGTACTTGAATGGATAAAAGTGAGACATGGGCTTTGCCGGTGATGGATTCGGCAAAGAACTCGGTCCACCTCCTGGAGGAGCTTGGGGCACTGAATTTGGTCCGCCACTGTTCAAACTCATGCCAGGGCCTACATTCGGACTGTTGTCCTTGTTCTGTTCCTGCTGCTGTTGCTGATGCTGCTGCTGTTGCTGCTGTTGTTGCTGCTGCTGCTGTTGCGGTGACGGTTTTGTCATCAAGTCCAGTGGGGGATCCTTGTTTTTATTGTACTCGATTTGTGGCGACTGCGGCATCGTCACCGGAGACTGCCCCGGGGGTCCATGCGGAACTTTTGCTTGCTGATGCTCCGATGGAACCAAGTATTGCTGCTGTGGGTAGAATTGATACATACCATAGCCACCCAGCTGTGGAATTGGTGGAGGCGCACCCTCTTGGGGCTTCTTTATATCAACAACGTGCTTGGGAGCTTGTGATTTATCTGAAAAGTAAGTAGATGGCGTTAACGGGGGACTGCGCTAGACAAATAGGCGAGCGCAAATTACCGATCATTTCAGTATCCACAACCGGCGTAGAATCGTCTGATATATCACTGTACGCTGGGCTCTGTACATCGTCTCTGGACATTGAGTTGTCGAAATCGCCAGGAACGGGGGATTTTCGGTTCTTCTTTTGCTTTCCGAACGCCTGCGATTTGTTCAATGGAATGCCTAGGGGAATGGTGTGGAAATTGCAGCATTTGTTCCCGACTGAATCACCCTCAGACTTACCTTGTTGGGACGCCTGCGGGGGCGCACTGGGATAACCCGGCTGATGAGCTGACTCCGGTGTACCTGGAGGTCCTGATTGCGGTGCCATTGCTGCAGCAGGCGTTGGTCTAAGGGGACTCTGGCCTTGCAGAGCGTTGGGATTTCCCTGCGCATTGTCTGTCTGCGGACCAAATCTAAGAACTCCCGGTTTAACTGTGGAAGAACAATCGATTAATGTGAAGGCAAGATGAGATTCATCATTCTTACTTGGCCCAGAATGCAACTGCTGTTGCTGAGGGGATTGCTGCTGTGGTTGACCGATTTCACCCATCATTTGATTGACCATTGAATGCTGTTGATGCTGCGACAGTGCTTGTCCAGAAATACCGGCTGTTATACTGCCTCCGGGGATGGCATGTTGCGGCGGCAACTGTGTCAATGTCGGCAACAGTGGTATGGACTGATTTTGTTGTTGACCAATAGACGGGGCGGATGTCTGCACAGCACTCAGGATTCCACCAGCATTGATGGTCGCTGAGGCCACCGGTGTAGGTACTGATGGTACACTTATGATTGGCGGAGGCACGGCCACACTTCCAGACGATGGCAGTGAGACTGGGGCTGCGGCCAAGGATGATGCCGGTGCCTGTGCCTGAGATGCAGATGGCGGCGTTGAGGGCACGATCGCTGCCGGTGATGGTGGAGCTACAGATGTGGAGTGAACGCTGCCGTTTGGTGTTTGCGGAGCAATCACTGGTGTCGTTGGTGTGATGCCACCTGCATCTGCTGCTGTGACTGCTGTTGGAGTCACTGGCGGCTGCGGAGTGCTAGCGGGTGCCGGTGATGGTGTTGTCGGTGGTGCCGAACGCACTGGTGACTCTGGCAGCTGTAGCGAGTCCTCATCCATCGATCCGGATCCGTGTGCATGACTTTGATGATAGCGCAGGCCATTGGCGTGTTTATACTTTTTGCTGCAGTCTTGTTCCGGGCACTCGAGCAACACCGGTGAGATCGCACACGGCGATGCAGTCTTACATTTCTTCGTGGAGATTTGAACGTTCAATCCTGTTACCGGATTGACAAGACTCTGTGGCTGCGCTCCAATTAAGCCGGCGCCTAGGGCTGGGGTTTGAATTCCACTGGCATTGGCTAAAATTGGATTGGCACCATTGCTGCCCACGACGCCTGTGCCATTGCCACTGCTGCCAGACTCCCCATTCACTGGGGATGGACTTTCGTCTTTGGATTTGATTTTATCTGGCCGCGGCGGTAGGAATGCGGTTGGCGAGGTTGACGGTGTATTAGTGGAGTTAGCGTTTGATGACGTCGACGATGATGACGACGATGACGAGGATGCGGTGCTGTTGGTCGTCGTATTGGTGGTTGTGGCGGTGCCAGCAGTGGTGACTGTACGTCCGCCACGACCTTTGGTGCCACCGTTGCGGAGTTTGGAATGAACCTGTGAACAGAAAGATATGATACCGGGTTAGTTAGGAGGAAATTTTGCGAGAAGCAGATGTTACTCAAGACTCACAGAGCTTCGGGTCTCGGTGAAGTTGCTGAGATCCGGTGTGAGCGCAGCGCTACGTCCTCTCTTGCCTCGTCCTTTGGGAGTTCGCGAGTCAAGTTCTTCAGTTGGTGAATCACAGAATCTGTCGGGAAAGGGAACGCAATTAAATTCCTGTTCAATCCCTTAAGGATAATAGCTGCTTACCTAGGAGGAGCCCAATCATGCCGAGTGCAGTCCAGGAGTGTGCCCACGTAGGTTTTGCCACGCCATGTAACATTCACTACGAGCACACCGCCTTCAGTTTCGTGCCAAACGATACCTTCCAGGGTGACCGATGTACCGGGCTCGCAGGGCCCTAGGCAATCTGGCTCAGTTATGGTACCGACAGATGTACCTACACAGATATCGACCATATCCTTTGTGTCACACTTTGGACGTTTCGCGGGTGGACTCCTGGTTTCGTCGTCAGCTGCAGCGGCTGCTGCCGCCGCCGAACTGGCAGATACTGAAATCGTGTGGTGAACTGTGGCTGAGATCATGCCAGGCGCCGTGGCTGATGGCACTTTGCCATTGGAGCTCGAATTGTTACTGGGATTGCTGCCGCAGTTTCCACTGGAACTAGTTTGTGCAGCTGAATTGCTGTAAGAGGTTCCGCCCGTCGACGCTGCGGAGGAGCTCGAAAGTTGTGAATTGTTGCCAGCTAAGAGAGCATTGGCTGACAACTTTCCCCCATCTTTTGGAGGTCCGGGAGCATTCGGCGCGCCGCTATTTGAACTTTGCACATTGCCAGCACTGCTGTTTGACGATGGCGTGAATACCCCTGGGGGAATATTGGAATTTGAGCTGCCGCCTGAGCTGCCATTGCCCGCCGAAGCGAGGGAGTTGCAGTTACCACCATTATTAGAATTCATTCTCTGTGCGAGTGGCATTGTGTCCAGGCAATTGCCACTCGTCCTGTTTCGAATACAGGCAATATTTGTGCAAGGTCCCTGAAGACTGCCCATCTCATGGTTGCAATTGCATGCCGATGCTGATGAGCCACCTCCTGATGAGGATCCCCCTACAGACGATGAAGACGTGTTCACGTTCCCTGAAAGTGACGATGATGATGTTGAATTTGAGGAGCGTTCGTTTGACGTGCTATTACTATTGCCATGTGAATTGGAGGAACTGTTTGCATTGTTGTTGCCGCTATTTCCACCACTATTGCTAGTGCCATGATCTGATTTATCCCGAGAGTGTGGAGTTTTGTCTTTCGTCTTCTCTCGACGATGACCACTGCTACCACGCTTGGTGCCCTGCTGCGCGGACACAAGCTGGACTGCGGCCGATTGGTTGCTTTGACTTTGCGATCCACTTCCGCTGCCGCCTCCTCCGCTTCCACCGCTTCCGCCGACGTTGCTACTATTTTGATTACTGCCACCGCCACTGTGCTTCTTGCCAGATGACGACGATGAGGAAGACGATGAGGATGACGACGATGATGAGGAAGATGACTGCGATGTGGAGTTGTTGCCTGGTGATGCGTCTTCCAGACTTGATGAGTTGCCGTTCTGTTCGGCTTTGACAATTTCGTGTTTCGCCTCTGAGGTCTTTGTACCGGGTTTTGTTCTTTTAATTTTCATTTTTAATCCTTTGTCCAATGTTGCCTGATGGTCAATTGACATTTTTGTGGCTGATTTTCCAGCCCCTTGTCCACCGCTCGGCTGTGATGACATACTGTTCGCTTGTGAATGTAGGGATTGCGATGTGACAATCGATGACGACGACAATAGCTTGCTGCTATTGGCCCCACCAAATGTATTCGCCCCGGTGGATTGATTCACCAGATTCCCGCCCTTTGAGAACCCGGCAAATGTCGATGACGATAGCGAAGTGGATCCGCTACCGCCGACGCCGCCGCTGCCAAGAGTTTTACTATTTAGCTGTGCCACCAGCGACGGTTGCTGCAGCTTCAGACTTTTATTGCTATTGTTTGACTTCTTCTCTTTAACTGAACCACTGATGAGAGTATTACGCAATTGAGATAGATTGTTGTTGTGTTTTCCAAATTGTGTTGAAAACGCAGGTGATGCGGCCGACGATGATGCTGATAAAGCGTTTGCGTTTGATGACGATGAACTTGATAATGACGGGGGATTGGACGACAAAGCACTTGGTGCCTTTGTTGTCGCATTTAAATTACCTACTCCAGCTGCTTGTACCGTGTTTGCCGGTAAATTATTTTGTATTGCGGAAGAGGCGGTTGTCCCACTATTACCACCACCTCCGCCACCACCCGATGTATTTGTATTATTTACCGCTGCTGCTGCTGCGGCCGCGGCTGTTGATGATGATTTCTCAATGTCAGCGTCTAAATCAATTATTAATTCAGGTATTCCACAAACGTCCCACTCGTCTTCGTATTCGAAATTTGTATCTTTTGATTCACTGCTTGACGTTGTCGACGATGCACCCGATGATGTTGATGATGCTGACGACGATGATGCTGATGAAGACGATGACGATGACGCCGATGATGAGGACGTTGTTGTTGATGATGAAGATTGCGAGGACAACGACGATCCAATTTGTGTTGACCCCGATTGTTGATTGATTGATGTTAATATATTATTGCTTATTTTGCTACCCGCAGTATTTGATACACTATTCACTTGTTTAAGATTTGCTGTTGTCACAGCTGCCGTTGCTGGATTTTGCAAATTGTAATTCAATTTATTATTATTGTTCAATTGTTGTGTTGAACCACTACCACTCGATTGTTTATTGCTTTCCGTTGCTAAGCTGTTAACGGCCACCTGAAATGATGTTCAAGAATGAAAAGACAGAGGTTACTAGTGTTACAAATATGCAATTTGTATAGATATTATATGCTCTGCATAGCCCAGAGGAATTGTAAAATGTTAAGTGAATAAAACGCACGTGATAACAAACTGATAGATTTTCTTTGGCAATTTTTTCGTGCATTTTTAACAACAGCACTTCTAAATACATTCACCACATAACAAATTTCTTTAATTTGATATTTCAACTTTGTCTTGTGATCCGAGAACGACATCAAACAATTTCTCAGCAACACAACATTCCCACAAAATGAGACCGCTTTCATGAACTGCCGACAAAATGCAATTAAACACATCAAACATATCCACGTTATTTGTTTAAATTTACCTTTTTCTCTTCCAACCGCATAACACAACCGTATAAATATAATTCTGTGCATCGTAGTTATTCGGGTGTTCATTTAATAGCGAATCCACTGCGAATTAATAATTTTCTTTCGTAAATAAAACCCCATTGTTTGGTTTATTATATCTTTCTTTTTTTCCACACCACTTTTCGAACATGCTATGCGCTGCTTGTATTTTTCTCTTTCTCTTTTACTTGGCTCTTCGCAGAGCAGTTGGCTTGATTGTCCTCCGGCTGTAGCCGGTTATCGTCGAATAGAATTTACTTCCATTGCACCATGAATAAAATAATATTACTTCTTTTTGAAATGTTCACAAGAAATTATTCAACACAAAATCTCTCTCCTCCTCAAAACAAAGATTATTTATATAAAAAATCATTTAAATACACAGCACACGACCGAGAGAGTTTCAGTTGCAATTTCTACATGGCGTCAACGGAGAAAACTATTCACGATGGTTGAATTTTTTTTTCAAAATGACGCATTTTTGACAGATGCGTGTTTCACTTTGGGTTTGTTTCGTTTGTCAGCTGCTTGCACACACACCGCTCGCTCTACTGTGTTGTTTGTTCGTTGAGTAGCAGCGGTTGGGTTGGGACTTTGGGAGTCCTTGATTTCTTTTCGTCTCTTCGCGGATGCGTTCGGTAAGTGAAGAACCGATATAAGAGATTTTTCGTTTTATCCAAACTAACCTGAGAAAATATTCGGTAGAAATTTCCAAAATTTACTGCGATGGATTTTCATGAACGTACGACGTGGGAATGCCACGACATAAGTGAGGAGTAGAAAATGAAATTGCTTTTGCAATTCCCAGAGGTAATTTATTATTGAAGGATTTTATTACTTTCAAAGTAATGAAATTATGAAGTGTTTTTCGGTCGAGTTTTATGAGAGGTTATGCAGTTTTATTTTGATTTTTGTTGTCTTTTAACATAAAAAAATGCGCTGCATTTTTGATTGATATATTACTTACTAATTTTGCTTAAAAAAAGCTTTGTATAATCAATTCAGAAAATGTAGGTGAAATAGGAAACAAAATCTGTTATTACCACGAAACAAAAAAATTGGTCGGAAACCACTTAATAACAACCGATTGATTAGTTCCCGGAGAAAAACATGTTAATTAGGACAGTTAAAATAGCTTTTGTGGAGATTCGATAATTAAATCAGCAGTTCTTGGCATTCAACGTATACAATTTTCCGTAATTAGTAATTTCTGAAAATTCACGGTAGCAGGTGGTAGCTTTCAATTGCGTAAAAATTGTATCCAGAGAATTGTTTTTGACGTCTCCACAAAGGTGAACATTATTAAAGATTGTGTTGAATATGGATAGAAATTAAACAGTAGTTATTCTTATAACCAGTTCGTAGTCACAAATACATTTTACGCGACGTTCTACTGCCATCGGTTGCAGCTTCATAGTACGTTACACTTTAAATAACCATATTCACCACATAAGTGTCAAAAATGATCCGTTTAATGAAACTGACCAAAATTGTAAATATCAAAGCTGAGAATAGCCACAAACTTGACTGCAATAGTGCGCAAAAAAACAAATGCATGGCAATCAAATACACGCACAATTTGCAAATATATTCACTTAACGTGTTAATTTCAACACGTTTAGGGGCGAAAGAAACACAACAAAACAAACGTTAAACGTAACCCCTTCAGGAAATTAATCATCCTTTCTGAACTTAAAATGCTATTTAGAAAAATCATTGTCCTCGTTACGGTTACTCTACTTTTCGCTATGAAGGTCTTTTTTGCACCCTTCTCTTGTTTAACACCCCATTTGCGATTTATGTATTAAAACCACTTTATGGAAAGAGAGATAAGGGCAACAAAAAGCATGTGGAAGGGACTGTAGAAAAAAAAAAAAAACGTTCACTGTTATAAATTAGGGGCGATTCGTTACAAAAGGATTTGAGGTAGGAAAGGAAGAGAGAAGTAGCCTGTGTCAACAATTGTTGTCACGTTTCGTAATTGAACTCTGTCTTTGAAAAATAAGACTACTGAGGGGTTTTTCCTATCTTCAAAGTACACGTTTAAAAGGGATAACCGGCTTTTTCGTCCTTCACTCGTGTAATTTAGACACTAGAACTTGTATTTTGCATAATTTAAGGAGGAACATCCGCTGTGTCTGACTGAGAAACTTGAGTTTGTCAGATAGACAAACTGTGATGTTACGTTTTGGTTACTAATAACATTACTGCGATCTTCAGAGTGATTAATGAGATCCGTAGTGAAGGAAACCCAACAATCGACACGTACTTTAAAAGAACGAACGGTCTACTTTTAGGTTTCACAGGCTCGCGGAGTTTGTTTACATTTTAGCTCTGGCGGGGAGCGAGGGGAAAACGAAGCAACATCAACCGCTTCGACAGTGGGTCGCCCTTGGACACAGTTTGGGAAGACTTTATCAAACAGTCATCAATGTTGGAGGTGCTGAAGAACAGTCACGTGACTTTTGCTCGGATTTGTTTATGTATGATTTTCACCTACGATCATTGACATCAGAATAAGCATCAGATAAAGCAGAATTGTCCGTATCTCGCTGTATAATTAAAGTCAAACCGCCACAAGGATGTACGTCCGCATAGAGATCCCCTACCATTGGATGAAGACCTGAAATTACGGCGGCAGACAGAGCCGAGAGTTCACAGTAATTTGAACCGTCATACACTTTTATGACGGCCTATAAATAAATAAAAGCATAAAATGCATACCAATGAAGAGGGACGCGACAATCGTAGTTATTCAGTCATTATTTTCTGTGAGTGGCAAAAAAAAAGTGTACACCTCCCTGTCGCATGTTCAAATGATCAGAAAATAAGCGTCATTTGTGAGAAAAACATGTTTCAAACACGAATTCTAAAATTTGGTACATATAAGTCAAGTTTTCTCTTGGCACAGAATTTGCGAGGCGTTACATTCTGATGTAGACCAGGCGTCAACTTCTGCATCAACCCCTCGAGTTGCGTGTGCTATTGTTCTCTCATGAGTGGAGGGGGACCAACACATTTATCGTGACTCCGAACGACGAGTTTGAGAAGATTTTTGCTAGACAGATAGCAGACAACATTGTCAATGACTCGAGAGGTGGAACCGTGAATTATGAAAGTTGCTCGTGTCGGGAATTTAAGACATCCAGCAAAATTCTTCCCTTTATCTATACCACATGTAGTAACAGTATTTAAGGCGTATCAGAGACAGGGAAGAAGTTTGAGGTCATCCACGTCTTGATTACGACAACGACACGGCCGGCTATTCGGATTTGAGTATCCATGTCTGTTGAAGCCTATGGCTATGGAGAGTCCCATAGTCCCAGGAGTCCCAGGAGAATCGTGGGAGATTTGAGGTAAATGGTGCCTTTCATTATTGGCCCGAGCCCGGGACGTTGTATCCAGCTGCTTGGGTGTCCTATAATGCAGTCATTTTTTGACTACCTTGTCTATGTGCTTTGGATGATCGTCTTCTTAAAGCACATGCAAAGTTAATACCGCGACAGGCAGATTCCCTCTTACAATATTTAATGTTTATTTATTGTGGTGTCAATCGTTGCGGAAACTGACCCAAAATTAAGGCGACCGTGATCATTTTTTGACACCATTCTTCTAGACATTTTTAACCAAATTGTTATCGGAAAATAAAACATACATTTTGTGTTTAAATTTAACCCGACCTGAGGAGGTGTGTGGTTTGTTTCGGTCACGTTGAATGGCTTTAACATGCTGGCGCACTTGGACCACGTAAGATCCATTGTGCTGCCATGCGTATTGCTTTGGAAGTCAATCCAACTATCTGTAACCCGGAAACCGGCTATCAACGTACCAAACAAGGCGATATTTTTGTCGTGTCCTTCAGATCGTATAGAATGCTCCCCGAAACACAATGATGGGTTGCTACGTCTTCCAACACTTGCAATTCAATGGACATGCACAAAATACTTCGTTTATTAAAAGAAGAGAGAAATACGAGGATCGTAATAAAAGGTCGAACAAAAACGAGCGCACGTCATTATCGAATGTGACAGATATTTTTGGGAGAGAGCTGTGTTCATCTGACACTTCTCTTACAAATTGAGAGTTTTGTGTGTCAACTGTCATTTGAGAAACTATCGAGATGGTTGACCAACTTCATCCGTCGTAATGCTTTCCGCTTGGGGGCGCATTCGCTCTTTCCCTCGCTCTCATTGGAGCGTATGAGTTGTCAATTATTTGACATGGCTCAACGACTAATCAGAAATTAAGTATGATAGACGCCCAACTTCTACCTCTCTTGCCCCTTAAAATTTTTGACAACCATTTCTTACATCGAGAATCAGAGAACGGCATTTCGTGAACAACCGTCAAAAATTCATGAATAACTGTCAAAAAGCCTCTGAAATTCGTCGATGGACTAGGGGTCAATTAGCTGTGAAGTTGGGCATCTCTATAATACTTCATTTCTGCTACTAATGGATAGGGCGTCAAAGAGTAGTTTTTTCTTTGTTTTTGTGAAGAGAACTCGGGCTTCCCTGCGTTGATATTGAGACCACAGGTATGGTGTCCCTATGTGAATGGCAAGTACTCTGAAGTAGGCATTCGCATATTGTGGAACAAGAACCAAGGTATGGCCCTTCTTTTGACACACAAAATACTTTTCTGGCTAATGACGACGAAATCAAGTGAACTCAACTCTTTTCACTGAATACGCATTTATTTTCCGTCAAGATCTACGTTAGGAAAGATTATCCAAACCTACTCGGTCCCTTGAGACAACTCAACTACAGCACATGGTTTAGAAAAAATAGTTAACTATATTTTGATGGATAAAATTAAAACAATAAAAATGGAATAATAATATAAATACATACCTTATTCGGGTGGTGGCTACTATTTGCCTCACTACGTCTCATTGACTCCATGCAGACAAAAAAGATGGGGCTGCCGCACAGTGCGGGCCCACAAAACTCAACACTTCGTCGCCGTTGACTACTAAATGCTCAGCGTAATAATCCAAATGTACAGTAATCTTTTTCAAGCGAAACAACAATAACAATACTGATTCTGAGCTGAGCAAATGTGTTGAATTTTTCAATTGTACGTTCTTAACGATAAGTCTACAAAACGATGACAATGAACTGAAGAATTTCAAAAGTGTGCGACGAGACGTGTTTGATTGCTGTGAGGTATTGTTGAATCCTAACAGATGGCGGGAGACACAGGGCCCCGGCCCTTGGGCCAAACCGTTCATTTTAAAACTGTAAAGAAAAACAAAAAAACAAAGACAATGTTATACACTCAAGTCTCAGTAAAAAATATATTTTTTGTTATCATTTGTTTGACAATAGCATTCACTTAAGTCTGTGATTTGATCTGAACAACTTGACTGCGCTTGTCTGCACAAAAGTTCAGTCCGACCGGCTTTCGGTCGAGTGAGCTGCACATTTGTTTGAGTTTAATAGGTATTGGAGAGCTGGGTGGGTAATCAAGCTCGGATTCAGTCAAATGAGGGACAAGTAGCAAAAATGAGAAACTAATTAATTTGTGTGTGATCTTTGTGGTACCTGGGGGAGATTAAATTGTGAACAGAGAGGGGGTATAAACTTTGCTAAAGTCAGGGCAAATACTTGCTTTTGGTGGGTCTGTTTAATTGCGAAACGTGAGACGACAAGCGCCATAGATTGCTGCAGGCGAGTGGCAAGAGATTGTACACAACTTTTTGATGCGATAAGAATTTAGTTGACACTGTGATGTTGATATTTTGATGTGGATGCTTTAATGGTCCCACTTAAGATTCGTCCGGACATTATATTCAGAGCAAGTAATATGTGAGTTAAGTGGCTTTGGTGCCCGCTGCATTTATTAAGGATTACTCAGTGTTTTGTGGCGACATCTATGTCGTTACTCTGGGAATCGGTTTCAAGAGCATAGACATTTGTAGACATAAAGTAAAACCAAATCGACTAACTGATGATTTTTCTTGGTTCGAGTTGGCATGGGACATATTCACTTTTCAAGAACTGATTCTCTTAAGGAGGATGAGGCAGGGTGCCTACAAAGCACATTGTCTGTGGAACACCAGGACATTTAGGAAATTTGCAGCGTGTCTCTGTCCAAACAACCCACTGCCCTGTTTGATCGTGTCTGATTGACCCTGGAGGGACATATTGCGCAGCACCTTTGTGTCCAGCGATAGATCGACGGTTCTTAATATAACTAAGCCGAAAATCAGCCGAGTTCAACAGTTTATCCTGCAAGCCCTTTGCTTTATGAATTCTTTTGTAAAGAAGACATACATTTGCCCCCCTCTCAAATCTTCAAGGGACCTTTGCTCCGAAGCTGTATTTAGTAGCGTCTCATCATGCTATCGATTTGATCTCCAACAATATTTTGACGATCAATGAAAATGTAGCCCTTGGTATTCGTGTAACACCTCCCTCCTCGATTGTGCTTCTGGTGTTGCTCGTACAAAACTTAAAGTTAACCCCTTGTTGGCTTTCCAGGCTACGGTTGCTACATCCACACCGTTGACGTTAGCAACAGACTCCACAGAATAGCCTCCGTCATTTGTGGGCATGTCTGTGTCTACAGGCAATTTGCAGATTTTGGAATCTCGTTTCGACCTACAGTACCATTCGACACACATTCTTGGCTTCAAATATTTGTTGAAGAACAGAAACTGTCGTCCATGTGAACAAATTAATTCCGCGAAATGGTACGGGAGTGCCTCAAGGGTCCACTCTTATTTGCGTTTATATATAAGAAACCATTAAAAACTACATCGCCCTAACGATACAGTTTATTCAATGTTCACGGAAATCATTATTTTTTGAATTCTTCAGCTCCACCAACAAGCATCCAGTTACGCACACAAAATTGGCTGAGCTTCTTCTCCACATGTGTGTGCCGTCTTAGACGCTGTCGTCCTCAGTTTCGTTGGCAGACAGACTCGATATCGAAGACTCTTTGGGAAGGATCAAAGTTGACCATGGGATCCACATGGAATCTACGAGGCCCAGCTACCTTAGGCGTTGATCCCTTCAGACCGTAGAATTCATGGCTGAATATTCTCCTTCAGAGGTCCTCAACGCAAATCTTACAAGGAGTTTTTCCGCGAACCAAGACTAGTTGTTTGTTACTAGACTTGTTGCTCCAAAAGGAACAGGATTTGACAAGAGTCTGCGTTCGGCAGTGATACTTGTCGTACTGTTGACTGGGGTCGCGGGGCAGACGAAGTCACTGGCTCCCGCAAAGCCTGAGGTGTCCATTGTGACTTTCACGAGGCAGCATATATATATGTATGTTCTTCGTCGTCCGCTGGTCCACCACTAGATCCATTTTAGTCGCTTGCGTCGCAATACAAACAAGCTCCGACTCAATTGTAACTTCCGGTGTTCTGCTAATCGCATCAATGTCACCTATGTTACTCCTGGAAGCTCGTGCCTCCAGTGTTGGCGTTTGAGTTTTGCACGATCTTCTCAAGAACAAAGCAAGATTGATGGGAACATTTTTCAGATTTTTTAACTACCAAATAATAATTATCATGTGGGCCAGAGCTTAGCTTATCAGCAACCACTCTAGTTGTGCGTGCTATTGTTTTCTCACGAGTGGAAGGGACCTACAGTTTTATGCTGATGCCGAAGGGCAGGCAGTTACACTCTTTGAGCATGGTTAGTGACTCGAAACTGGTGGGCCGTGAAAAATATTTCGCTCGTTTTCGAACCCGGTCCTCGCTTTGCATAAATGTCACACAAATTAAGTCTTGCGCTTGGAATTTTTATTCAAATAAAAATTCACAATGGACCAGTTTTTATCTGATAATAAAAGCGATTAATGTGTTCACTTGTTGTCAACTCCAAACAAACAAACAATTCACGTATGTGCCACGCTCACTACAACTGATGCGAACAATCACCTGTCATCCCCCAAAGGGGTGACGTGGATTTGTCAAAAGCCTTCGACCTGAACGATATCCTTTTTTTTCAATGCATTGGCAGCTAATGACAAGGAAAACAAAAAAGAAACAAATCATTTTAAGCACTTGTCACATTCTTCGACTAACCATATGTGTTAAGTAAAATGTCATAAATTACTTAAACTTGCCGACAGCATGGGTACACTCTCTTGAGTGTAAATCAGACAGCCACCAACATGTGTTTCCACTCCACACACACACACCCCACATTTGCAGGCATTTTCAAAAGATTGCAAAAAAAAAAAAAAGAGAAAATAAAAAAGTGTAACGCTTACCACAAGTGGATACACATTCCCGTGCGCACCACATGGGCACGTACGCATAAGCCTTTCAATTGTAATTATATACCTCTAATGTCATTACAAATTCCCCGACAAATGATCGGACTCGTTTGTTGGTGGGGCTACACAGCGCACTCACACGCTACACATGGATACTTAATCGAACTAGTTCACCATTATCGCCGCATATCGGTATTAAAGTATTAATAATTGATTTTGTTGTCATAATGACAGTTAATGTAATCATAGCTTTAAGGTGGGATGGGTGCCGATGTCGGCGGTGGTGGTTGGACGTGGGCTCAAAATAATCCAATTAATTTTCCAACTCATTTATGAATTTTATTATTTCTTTCCGGGTAGGTTTCCGTTATAATTCCGGTTCGTTGATTTTACTGAGCATGTTAGGGCAACGATTGTGTCTGTCACATGCATCAGAAACTGATTGACCACAGATGATTACGGTGAGCAAAAGTCAATCAAATGCGTGTCTCTGATAGATTTCGATTTTTAATTGAAATTATCTTCGGACAATTTATACGCGCATATTCGCAGTGATAAGCGATAGGACATTGTTCGCGTGGGTAGATACACAGCATGTTGTGTCTAGTGAGCGCTCGTCGAAAAGGCGTGGCAAATCGAATATTGAATATACTCTACGACACGCCGCAATAGCTTGTTTGACAGAAAAAAATATAAACACACATCAACTACAAGCATTGGCGCCTTTGAGATCTTATTTAATTGCAAACTGTGGCCTGATTGTGGAACTGGGTTCTAAATTTATAGCGTGTCCAATGACAGAAATACACGAATAAACATGTACGAATAATGTACTCCTTATCTGTATCTAATAATTTTGTTTCTCCCCCCAGAACTAGTCTAGTTGTACTTTAAATTCAAAGAGTTTGTCTGTTGTCAGCCAGATATGTGCGAATAAAAATAAAAGGTGAGGTGACGAGGAGGATAAGTTCGTTCAGAAGCAGCACTTTAACCGGACCCGCTTTAACAACGAACAACTTTATTGAATCGCTCGTCTAAGTAGTTTTCACTGTCTGCTGGTGCTTGCGATTGTCTGCTCGGATTTCGCAGTTTAATGAATTTGCATGAGAGCGGTCGATTTGTTTTTATCAGTAATTGGTATTAAATCTGAGTCAGATGTTTTCGGGTTAATTACTGATTGCACGTTTCCATCCATATCCTTATCAAATTTGATTTTATTTGTTTGATGCCATCGGTACGGTGCTGGTGTCGACTTCGAAGCCTATCAATATCCGTCGGTTTCCTTATCGGCGATGGAGCTTAGACTACAACAGGTTATAAATTATTTGTGTTGTATTTTTGGTTGATCGATATTTGTTGATGTGAACACATTCGAGTGTGGAGACACTTGTTGTGATGATATGGTGTGTAGATAGACTTCTAAAGAACAGTCTTCGAAGGGGCTTAGTTTGCATTTCATTCGCAAGGTAGATTAGACGAGTGTACAAAGGGGGTCAAGTGGTGGAAAAGGCTCCAGGCAAATACGTCGTTTAACCTTTTAAGGGAAGCTGAACAAAAGATAGCAGAAGTGCTCGCGTCTCATAAAAGGCGGCTGTCATTGTCAAGGATCAACTTCAGTCACTTGAAGTTCCTTCGTCTTCGCCACGCATGCTTGTGCCCTATTGTCCCGGTACATGTGTGCACAAAAGGAGATCTTTTTCGATGAGCTGAGGTTCAGTTACGTGGTGGGAATCCCTTCCCTTATCTACGCAGTGGCAGTATTGAAGAAGTATCAGACATGAGTTAAGATTATAAGAAAATGCAATGAGATCTTAGTGGTCCTGAGCTTAGCTTTGTACAAAAACCACTTGTGTTGTGCGTTCTATTGTCCTCCCACCAGTTTTATGCCGGCTCTGAATGACGAACTTCTTCAACACATGACTACTCTCTGAACCTTGGTGGAGCCGTGCATTTTGTAAGTTGTTCTTGTCGAGAATCGAACAGAGACACCAAGCGTATGAGTCGATGTATTGGGTCTATAACTTAATTCGGCGATCAAGCATGAAAGCTGGTGTGAACCGTATTTCTGTGCGGGCGTTCTCCATCGACCGGAACAAATGGTAGTCAGAAGTGGCAAGGTCTGGGCTATAAGGCGGTTGGGGTAAAACTTCCCATCCACTGTTTTCCAAATAGTTCTTAACCAGGATAGTAACGTTGGGACGAGCGTTGTCATGATGGTCGCATATTCCGGTCGTTTTTCGGCCACTGCTCTCTTCAAACGGATTAATTGTGCGCGGTAGCGTTGTTCATTGATGGTTTCACCCGGTTTTAGCAGCTCATAATACAGCACACCCTTCTGATCCCACCAAAGCATTACCTTCGTGCCATGGATATCCGGCTTTGCCGTTGATTTGGCTGGTTGGCCAAGCCAAAATCACCACAAATGGCACGTTCGCTCAGCTAGCGCATGTTCACCATAAGCTTCCACCAAAATACGATGACTTTCGGCAGCAGTTTCTTCGTATAAGAAGAACTCCCCGCAGAAACACTTTCTCAGGCACAAAGTTCGACATATTTGAGTGAAAAAAATATGATTGTTGTTTACGCTTCAAATGAATGACATATATTGAAATGACGTACAGTGACAGCAGCTTTCCAACGCATGTTCCAATGGAATATAAACAATGTGTATGTAAATAATTACCCACGGCCGCCCTTATTAGACTTCAGTCCCTTGAATTTGTACGCTCTGGTGGGTGTGATGGTGGCTTCCTTCAAACTTAACCACACGCAGTGACAGTATTGTGGATTTATCCGTAGAGGGTCATCTAATTCTAGGTCCGGATTTGACATCCCTGTTTCAATGACATACGTCAAGCCATCCGAGACTGCACATGTATGTTTGGTTCAAGGTAGTAGGAACGTTTTTTTTTTTTTATTGTTACAAATAATCGTCCATGGGATTGGCTAGGCTGTGAATCTTAAGGCAGATGTCTGTAGCAGATGTCTATAGCAAAGTTGAACAGTTGGGGAATACGCAAGTCGAATTCATTGCGAGCACAGCACTTTGAATTTGGTTCATCTACACCCTTGTCAGGTTAAATTCGCTCAAGAATCTCTTATCAGGAGAACCGTAGAACATACGCCAATTGGGTACTTGGAAATCAGCATTTGATTGTCACAAATTTTCTTCAGCGTGACAAAAAGAAAAGCCCCAACATTTGTTGCAAATGGGAATAGTGAAGCGAGAATCCACCATCCAAAGTCCATTGCATCAATAAAAAATCACTGGGGCCTTCACTCTGTTGTACCGATGTCTTCGAAGATGAGCAAGAAGCAACTGCCACCTTCAGCTCTCACTGCTTCATAATCAAATGGTAAATGAAAGTCTTTTTTTTGTCATGGACTTTCATTTGTGGAAGACGTGTGGTTTTAACGAGACGGTGCCAAAATTCACATCTTTAGCTTTAGTTTTATTACAAGACTGCTGCGTTTGGTTTTGGTGGTATGAACTGGCCAACACCAAGATCGTGGATTTATTTCAGTGCAACTATGCAACTATTCACACAATCCACGACGCCTTGGAAACAAATATTTGTCACGTTGTGGTCGAGTTATTGCCTGATATGTGTCGAAAGGTCATCGGACATGATGTTCTAGGAATCAAGTTTTGCAAGAAGTCACGCGTGGGAATTCAAATTACGTTATTTTCCACTTATTAAGGGAAGATAAATTTCATTTTAATTTCACATATTCTTCGCAGTACACCGGCAGTATTTCGGTAATAGCGCATCGATGGTTGGCTTTCGAAGGCTAAGCGTTGCTCGGAAAAGTTTGTAATCAAGTCTCTGTTTCGCTCACCGTGTACTGCAACATTTTGAGCGTAGTTATAAAGCGCATCAAACGGTGGCCTTTCCTAGACGTAATCGTGTTCCGACGATGGCCTTAGTTCGAGCTTCTCTAGTTAACATGTTTTTTTTAAATAAACTGAAAAAATTAGTTTTGACATTACTCCGAATGATCAAGCTAACTTCAAAACAACAGAAAACTGTCAAATCAACTGTCACAGTAACCATGGTTGTCAATTAATTATTCTCGCCTATATCTACGCCTCCTTTGGAAGGTAAGTTCTTTTCTCAAAGTTTGGAGGATCAGTTAAAAAGCCTTCTCAGATCCAAGTCACGGTTTAATCATTCACCGGAAATAGAAGAGTCTCGAGCGGAAGTCAACCTTAAGGGCACATGGCAAACTCTACTCGTTTTACACGAGTAATAAACAGCGATTTATTTGTAAACCAGTGTTCACATTTTCATATCCTCAAATACCTCCAATAAACAGTCGTCTCAAAAGCCTGTTTACCCCAGAGTGCATACAAATGGTTGTATGTGAATTTTTATTTCTACAAACAATAAGCCTGCCTTTACCTTTCGCTCGAATGACTTACAACGCGAACGCAAATCACAGTGGATTTAAGGATTTCAAACCTCATCTAGACGCGATTGTTTAAATTGGCTTCTGTTGTGCAAAGCAGATAAGCATTTCTATGTCATTAAATTTAATTGTTGACACGTTATCAAAAGTGTCTTAGTTTAAATTTGAATTGAATCTTATCTTAATACTCGAGAGTTATAAGAGCTTACGAGTCGATTGTAAACCACTTAAATGACTGCCTTAAAAATAGGTAACAACTTAATAGTGGCGATTTAAGATTGAATCGCAATAAAACCGATACTACTAATGGCGGTATAAGTACTCGATGTAAACGGTTTTCTCTTGCTTGCTTTATGAAGTTTTTTCGCAGAATCGTGTTATTTTTATAATTTATACGTGCACATGGGTGTATGTTGAAGATACAGTCATACAGTCAAAGTCCACGCAAGATTAGGCGACTTTGTAGTAAGAGTGTTCAGAGGTTTGTTTAGTTGGCAGGTACAAAATTAAAATGCCTAGAAAGCAAGCCTATGAATCATTTCAACAGAATTTAAAAGGGAGAACTATAAAAATCACAACATGAGGGTGGTCTGTTCATTTCCTTTTAGGAGGGCAGTGCTGCCAACCCTATTGTGCCAGCTTTCGAGTGGATTCTAAGTGATGAATGCAGTGCAGTGAGACAGACTTCAAGCGGTACCTTGAATGAGTCACAAAGGCCCCTAAACTGCGCAGTAAGCATCTAAGCTCACATTCAATACAGGCCTTTCGAACAGAGGTCATAACTGGCACGGAGATCTGGTTTGATGAGTACGAGGAGATCAGCTTCGAGCAACAGCTACAGGGCATGTATGACCAAAAACTTCGATGGAGCCTGCGACATATCTCCGGAGACAAGCTCGTTCCTGAAGGACTACCCATTCCCATGCCCAACATGCGTGGATGCTGAACAGTTTTCATAAAAATATTTGCAAGGACATTTCGTATAAATAAAATTAAACTTCAAAATTTGATCGTAAATGGGAACGATTGGTTGCTTGATAGGGAGCAAAAGGAAAACAGAAGTAGACACAAATGTCAGATCATCATCATCATTTACTGACCCGCATGCTATTCTAAAGGGGTCGCATGGGTAAACCATGCAGGAGAGACCTCCAGACAACTCGCTCCTCCGCCATCGACTCTAACTCGTCGTTTGACTTGGTCCAACCATCTCGTCCTGGGTCCGCCGCCTATCTGATGGAATCGCATTCAACGCTCGCCTCGGAAGTCGTGATGAAGGGGACATTCGTGCCACGTGACCAAACCAACGAAGCAGAGCCCTTTCCGTTCGAAGAAGCAGCTCCCAATGTTGAGTTCCTCTCGCAGTGCCGTGATTCTTAGCCTATCCCGGCGAGTAATTCCCACAAGAGCAGGGAGAAATCTCATCTCAGCAGCTTGTATTCGCGATCTTAGTCTTGCGGTCATTACCCAAATTTCATGAAAATAGGTGAGAGTTGGAACAAATACTGAGTTGAAAACCACTAACTTGGCGTTGGCGCCAAGCGCGGCCTTCCTGATTACAGATCTACCAAGCTTTTTCGAAAATGACCCCGCTTAACCAATCCTACAGGAAAGCTGAGCATTACTCCTTCCATCACTCGTGAAAAAGACCCCGAGATACTTAAACTTCTCCACCTGCTACAATGGGTCTCCAATAGCCTGTAGCGTGTATTGAACAGGCGTTCCAATTTGTTCACGTTGGCCTTCATTTCAGCATCAGCACATACGGCCACAAACCTGCAGTTCCGTCTGGAACTGGTCAGATTGACAAACTAAAACCTAGACAAGTGCCGAAAGGCTAAGCTCCATAAAAAACGACTTCTGCAGCAGCTGAGCAAATAGGGAGGAGATAGAAAGCATTCCACACCTTCTCTGCATCTAATCGACTTTGGCGTCTCTTTCATACAAAGTCCTAGCGGCTTAAGTGGAGGAACCCATTGTTAGCCTGCGCTGACTTATCCTCACCTCCAGGTGGTCTTCCACCAGTCACCATCGACTGTCTCAAATTTATTCCCAGGACGGACGAGCATATGCAACTTGCCGCAGCCCGAAGAGTCTTAGATTCCGAGCCTGTAGAACAAGCAAACAGGCTTGTAGAACAAGCGAGCCTGTAGAACAAGCAAGCAGGCATGTAGAACAGCCTACACAAGTGAAGAAGGACCCCAACACAGCACACTTGATGTGCACTACTCAAAGAACACTTTACCTGCATAGGTCTACCTCGGACTGTAGCGCCACAAAAAGAGCTGAATAGACAGTGATCCGAAAAAGTCCGCGTTGCCCATTTGTAGAATCACAAAACAGTGCATCGATAAAATTCAAAACATAGTTGCAGAAGCTTGTGGTTGGAACTTGACATGATTAAAACTCAGTGAACAGTGGATATACGGCTATGGCCGCCCATATTATGAGCCATCGATTTGATTCCAATGTCGACTTATTTCTAATCGAAGCAGCAGCCGCTATTCGAGAAATATTCAACTTCACAGCTGATTGTTTCCCTGTCCACCGACGAAGGACTTTTTGACAGTTACTCATGCATTTTTGACAGTTTATAACGAAATCATGCGAAGGAGGGCAAGAGGGATAGAAGTCGTGACTAAGTGAAATACGTGACTTCTGAGTAACAGAAATGATAATTCAAAGTGAGCTCTGTTATCGAGTTGTAATGCCTTGAATTACACACGTAATATACTTAACTGTCAAAAACGAAATAAAAAAACAAATTAACGCCCTTAATTAACTGCCGCAAGCCTGACCGATTAATTGTTTCTTTTAATTTCTTAATCGTGTTTCAAAACCTCGATAAAACAAACACACCTCGCAGAAAACAATTACAAAACTTAATGACAACTGACAGATGCTAATCTCGCGCAGCGCCATACCACCAAGCAATCAGATCTTTATGTTTATCAATTACTACCCCAGTTATACTTGTTTTCGGTCCTCCGTAGCATATGTACAATCAATCAGCCATAAATTAACACAACCAGACAAGCACTTGTTTCGATACTCCCAAAGAGGCACGAAGAAGTGTGTCAAAATGACATATTATCTGCACATGTCAGTTCCAATTTGTCTTCCTGCATGTACACGTTACAGGTTTGACAGTTTCTGTCTTTTTGTTTGCGTTTCGTATCCGCTAGTAAATATCTATATATGTGCAATTTATGGTTGCATTTTTTGTTTTGCATTAATTATTTATTATCTCGAAACGCCAAAGAGACAGATTTACGATTTAACAATTTCCTTCAGCAAAAGGTGTGTGCATAATTAATTCAATGGCAGAGTGCGGAGAGAAATGAAGATAATTTCCACAGAAAGGTAAATGCGTCTGACATTATGTGACCGCTATCCTCCTCAAAATGATGCTCTGGCTTTATGCATTCATTTTTAAAGACTTTTATCGGTTTTTTTCCTGCTCACTTTAATTTTTTTGCAGGTTTTCTATTTGTTTTTCCCTCTTTGTTGTCATCGTAAATTTCACTGAAAAAACACGAGATAATTTTAATTGCTGCACTATGACAGCACCTTAAAGGGGACCACACACCACTTTGTGTGTGTGTGTGCAAAAAAAGAAACGAAACATCGCGTTCGTTTAATTTTTTCCGCATTTCCACAGTGAAGAGATGTTTCCCCGACCGACGTCCCGTTGGTAGATAACAGAACGTTCAGGTGCTATGGAATACACCGTATTAAAATAAATTGACATGAGGAACTACGATGAAAGTGATTACAAGGTGCTACTGTCAGCGACAGGAGACGAAAAAGCACATGCACACGAACCCATGTGTGTTTTCCTGCCGTAAATACATTCATTTCATGCGGCCAATGTGGGAATATTTTATTTATTTTGTTTTTTTTTTTTTTTGTTTTCTCTTCTTCCTGTGTAAATGTTGCGTGAATATATGATGTTATAATCACTTGGGTGTGCAAAAGCTTGTTGTTGACAGTTGAGGCGTTATCTGCGCTTAAATGATGTGGCGTGCATATTTTTGTTTTAACTGAGTGCTGTCATAATGCTTCGGGCCAATTAATGGGAGAGTTTAATGAAATTTGCACATTTTAATTAAAAGTCTTCACGATGAGATCGCTTCTTGTTTGTTTGCGGTTTGGTTAAACGGATATAATTAGAAGAACACTTTGAGATTTGATAATGAACGAATGCTTGTTTGTTTACCGCGGCGTTTGAAGGGAATGCCATTCTGACAGCTTCTTAAAGACTCATTTAAAACCTGTTCGTTTCGTTCTTCGTCGTTTATCGGACAAACGGTTTTTGCATAAAAAGAATGTGATCATAAATATAGATAAAATTGATGGGTGTTTAAATAACTCGTTTAGAAAAATAAAAACAAATAAACTACATCCCACAGCGAATGCGCATAAGATAGACTTAGATTTGATTGAAATACCGACATCGGTGTGGGTACTGTGGAGGAAGCACACATTGATAGAGGTTAGTTTATTGCTCTTCCCTTCCGAGATACCGATTAATTCAAATATAAGCGCCGCTCGGGAGACTTTTGTCGCTATTGATTTAAATAGCTGCGATAGTAAAATTGAATTTAGCTATTGACAGTCTTCGGATCGGTAAACGGGGTGGGATTGGTGGTAAGCTGAAGAAAACTATAAAAAAATGTCCATGATGACTGAATGGAATCATCATCGGAATGGAATGTGCTGGCAAAGTTGAATGATATTTGTGGCGCACAACGGTGACACCGCCTAGATTACATCATTTCGACGGGTTGGTGATGTTGATGGCAGTCTGTCAATTTAATTTAAATTAATAGCCAATTCCACAGCCACCTCCGATTCTATGATTGTGACTGTGGACACATCTTCCATCTACTCGTATCTTCACCTCGAATTTCGTAGCGTTCCCATTCATGGTGTAAGAAAAACAACGACACCGCGGAAATTTTCCATATCAGCAGAAATCACAGATCACTTTATTAAATTTGTTTAAGTTTAAGATAAATATCAACCAGTGTCAAAGTGATGACACAAAATATAAATATGGTTGTTTAACACCACGATTCCAATTACTGCGTTGTGCGAAATTGGGCAAAGCTGATCGCGGAACATTTTGAACAGAGATAATGGAGGAAGAGATGTGCCACTTCTACGTTTCTTGTCCCTCTGATTCATCTGACAGCGTTTTTTATAACCTTTTCACAGGCAGGCGTCTGTGAATACGTGTGGGCCAAGCGAAGCTGATTACTCCCGCCTAAAGCCATTGCGTTGTTCTGTACTCCTAACAAGTGTTAGAGAAAATAAAGTAGTATGAGTGACTTGAGAGCACAACCGTCAAAATCTGATGTGAACTGCGATGGACTGGGGGTTTTCCACTGGAAAGAGGAATATCTCTTCCTCCATTATTTCTGATTTTGAATCGGCAACCAGTTGATATCCAAGTATGCACAGGGATTCCGCTCGATTTGCCGATGTTCGTGATTGCATTAAAGACGACGAAGTGGTAAGTGCCACAGTTGAGAACCTCGAACAATTAAGAGAGATTGAGAAAGTCAGACAAAATCTGCTCAGAGAGTCTAATGCCATGTTCCCATCGAATCGAAATTGCGTGGTTTGGATAAACTTTTACTGAAACCCCAGTAGGTCATCCTCACCGAGTTGAAGTGGTTTCAAATGTCACTAGCTGTCAATTTTGAAGTAGCCGGGAAATAATAGTGTTGAGAAGAAAAGAGGAGGAGCCTGTTTACATTATTTTGACATTTATAAATAAACACCAAGATAAACTGAAGTTCAATAACCTCTGACGGACCTCTGATGAACTCAAGGGGATTTCAGCTACATTTCGCCGAAACCACGAGATTTCGAAACCTCGAAAATGTATGTCGAAACCTCGAAGATTTGAAGAAATGTAAAGGAAACGTGGAAAAACAACACTAGTTTCCTAAGCGTGTTGCCCGTCGCATTCTTTCCGAGGATTAGGAAGAACTGAAAAAGAGAATCCATATATCCATAAATCTCAAATATGGACTCGATACTACAAAGCTATCGCCTTTCTCGTCACTAACTGCTAATAGCTGTGGATACTTGAAAATCCATCAACTTAAGAAGTCTCTGATCATATTGCGTCAAAAAAATCTGCTCAAAAATTTTCTCTTGACGCTAGAAAGCCCATTATGTGTAGGCACACATTCTAAACTTTAATTAGTCCCCTTCAGGAATGAGCTCAGTTACTCGCCAATTCATTATGTTTGTGACTACCATCTCGAAACTCCGTCAACGAAGCGTGTACAGAGGCGCCAAGAATTTTGAAATAAAACTCTATCCAATCTCAGGTAACAATAGTTTCCCGTATTTTTTTTTATTTTTTTTAATGTGTAACAAGTCTATGTCCACGCATATGCTCTCTAGTGTACCTACTACGTGGTACATGCGTAAATAAAACGTTTTATATACAAACCAGCAATGAAGCGAATCTGTACATACAAAGCTGATCGATGCTAAAGGAGAAAACAAACGAATTCTGGAAAACGAAAAGCCACGACTACACTGAGTTCAGGTTTTTTTTTTTGCGTAGAGAGGAGATGGACAATTGGGCGAAAAGGGAAATGCAATAAAGTAAAATTAAAATTAACTTGAGAAAGCAGGGAGAGCACCTTACTTGATCGCAAAAGCCACGGATGCTGGTAAGATGCAACCCCTGTCAGGTTTCAGGAAACTCCTTCCAAAACGTAAATAAACGAAAGAAACAAAACATAATAAACTGATAAAAAGGAATGACCAATATTGGGAGAAAATTATGCGTTGCATTGACTGCCGAGCACACGATCTATTCGCTGACTTTGATGGTGATCGTCTT
Organism: Eristalis tenax; assembly: GCA_905231855.2. Classification (NCBI taxonomy): domain Eukaryota; kingdom Metazoa; phylum Arthropoda; class Insecta; order Diptera; family Syrphidae; genus Eristalis; species Eristalis tenax. Next base: position 37,408,749 of record HG993127.1, on the reverse strand, counting down.
GCCCTTGGGGTCGTCAAAGCGATCCATGGTGTTGATGTCCATCATCCAGCAGATGCCGACTGCAGGAAAATGATGACCACAAATGGGGAATACCAGGGGTCTCCAAAGACGAAGGTCTCGGCAACACTACTGTCGGATGGGGCCTGCATTTGAAGCGAATCCCATATGAGCACATTATCGCTCGTATATGACTGGAAGGTCTGATTGCCGCAGTAGTAGGAGAAGGTCGTAAGTGAGTTGATCGACGACAGAAAAAGATATCTATATAAAGGGCAGACTACAAAATGAAAAACAGAGCCAATACAAATCTGATAGAAAACATGAAATGAAACACATCTTTTGACTCCCATGTGTCAAGCAGAAATGAAGTTTGATAGAGATGCCAAAAATTCTACCTCTCTTGCCCCTTAACATTTTTGACAACCATTTCGTTTTGTTTATTGACCAATCAGAGAACGGCATTTACGTCATTTCGTGAATAACTGTCAGAAAATTCATGAATTACTGCCAAAAAGCCTCTGGAAATCTTCGAAGGACTAGGGGTCAATTAGCTGTGAACAGAAATGAAGTACTATAGAGATGCCCAACTTCACAGCTGATTGTCCATCGACGGATTTGATTGGCTCTTTTGACAGTTATTCATGAATTTTTGGCGGTTATTCGTGAAATAGTGTGAATGCTGTCTCTTAAAGAAAACGATATAAAAAATGGCTGTCAGAAACTTTAAGGGGCAAGAGAGGTAGAAGTTGCGCATGTCTATAATACTTCATTTCTGGTGTCAAGCATCTAAACGTCAAACTGCTTCCTTGTTTGAGTTCACGGACCTGGTTTTAGTTCTCATTTTGTCCTCATACAGATACATTAAAAATGTATCTGTATGAGGTCCTCCAAAGTCCGGGATTTTAAAACTGTTTCTGTTTCTCCTAGGCTAAATTAGACAGTCATGACTTAAGCCACCTTACGTCCATTATGACTGGACCTTAAGTATGAACCGTGTTGACGAGATATAAAAATAGAGTGTCAATGTCTAAATTTAGTCACCGTTCATGTCTGTGGATAGATACAGACCGATTAAATGAAAAAAAAAAAATCCTAGTTCAATCAAAACGAGTGTCATCGTGGCAATTTAATTAACACGTCATTAGTCAAAAACCCGCAACGATTATAATTTCATCGGCAAACAGCGAATACAGAATAAATGCAAAACCACACTCAGTATTTAATTGAATATCCTAGATTTTCGATTTGCCTCCAACAGCCACTGTGTTTGTAATTGATTTCAAATTAAAGCAACTATTGATCGCACTTTCGATCTCTCTACCTCGAATTGACAATTCATTAGAAACCAGCAGAAACATTGTGTTATGCGGGAAAACTGTGCATGTAGTGTCCATGAATTCCAATTCCAGAGATGTTTAATAAATGTGAATGCGACGTCAAACTGTCAACCGCAATGGCAAATTGATGCCGACTGTATGATAATTGCTGCCACAATAATAATTAGTGAAGATGTGGAGAAATATGATAATAGATGCAGTCAATTAGAAAAATTACTCACTTTGAGTTGACAATTTAATTAATGTTCTTTTTTTATGTTTTCATTTTCAAAATTAAATGGAATGTGTGTAATGTGGTGTTTGCTTTGCATTAGACTCCGTCGATTTGATGGAGTTTGTTGGGAGCTCTGAAGAACTAACTGAAGTGATATGACTTAAAACATGGATTATGAGAATACTTAACTCATTTGAAAAGGGGCAACAGCAATGTTCAGACCAGGATATCGTGTGGGGAAAACATGGTGCACTTGAGAGTTTCCTGCTGCGGTCACGATTGATGCAGTCTTTCAGAGGCGTCTTTCTACGAAGAGCAACATTGCTGAGTTTCTATTCAACTCTCAATCAAACTCTCAAAGCCATCTCTCCTCTAGATCAAAGTAGCGGATGGTCTGGCCATCATCATTTCAGAGAAGTTCCTCCAAAGCTTTGTGAACGTCGCAGTTATGGACTCAGACCCGAGAAGAACACAACTGAAGAACTCTCTACGAAGTGCAACATTGCAGAGTTTCTATTCAACTCTCAATCAAACTCTCAAAGCCAGCTAAATTGATCGCAAACACACGTGAAAGTTTAACACGGAGGACTGGATGTTCTGTCTCAACTAGCTATAAACCATTACAGCCCCATCTTGATGTTTGAACACATTGGAGAAGGATCATATTCCCACGGGGATAAACAAGATCTAAAGATCGACCTGCCTAGGAATAAAAGGTTATCTCAGGACAACACTGGCGGCAGTTCTCGAGGCCATCCAGCTCCAGCAACTGGGCAGCTTCATCCGTCCTGACTCCCAGTGAAGGCAAAATCCATACGGTCACGCTGCCTTACTAAAAAGTTGGACAGCAGCACAGAATATACGACAAACAGACTATTTACCACCAACCCTAGCCCCGGAGATGCCTTTTACAAACAAGAAGAGGCTCAAGTGGTGATAACAGAAGTGGGGGGCGATCTCTCTACATTGACAGTTTTGAGATGAGCCCGGTCACAGACACGAAGATCTTCCCTGACCAAAGTGGCCGCGACACACGAGGCGGCACTCGCGTTTAAAGGCCTCTACGCATTCTGACATCGAACTTGGGAGCATCAGGGAGATTTTGGTGAACTCGGTGACCGTCTGATGGGTACCTGGGCATACTAGAATCCAAGGAAACGAAAACGCTGGCAGTCGAGGAACGAAAAGGCGTTCGGAGAATCTCTAGCAATTCCGTATACGCTACCTCCATAAGGAAAACTCTAGAAGACCTAGTCCTCGACGGCTTGGTCTAAGTATTGTAGCAACTGCAAGAGCTCTGTGGCTGAGGCTGAGCAGAAAAGAGATCAACATCATTGATCGGTATTAGTCGCGATGATCTACGCAGGCATTCCTCATCTCTGCAGCGAGCGTCTGCAATAGCTCGCTGCAGAGATGAGGAATGAACAGAATCCATCCAACATCTGCTCTGTGATTGTGGAGATCTACTAACGAAAAGACGGCATTTTCTAGAGCTGGAGGATTAAGCTCTGTTTAACAGAAAAAAAATTCTAAGAGTCACCCATACCCACCGACAGCTTCCCCTCCAATCTGGAAGAAGTGCTGGCTGAGAAGTTTTTCTTGAAGCCAGATTGATGCAATAGGAGTTCTGTGTGTCTTTGGAAATGAAGCTTGTTGTGAAATTCGGCCCATGATCGAAGCGCCTTGACGCTGTCTGTCGCCCAGATATGAACAGCCGATGAAGATGAAGATGTTTAACGCGGCGGATGGGGTACTTCTGCCAACTCACATGCAAGACATTTTCTGCATTCTCTTGATACCATGCTATTTATGAGAGTGATCAAATCTGCTCTGAGGATTCTGATGATGAAATGGATCTCCCCCGCTATGGCTTCTGTAGAAGTTCTAGAGACGAGAAAGAACAGGAAAACATTGCTCTTGCTGTGGCCCTGATTTCCTGAAGAAAGTGTCACTCATGGGCTTACTTTTTCCATAACCTGACCGAACAAAGTTTCTAATGGTGTCAGTGTCTTTCTCGTTTTGTGAAAGGTACCCATTGGTTTACTGAGCAGAATCGAAGCAGGCAGATCCACTGCTGAAAACTGCTTGTTCGAGTGTAGGGTGCCCTGGCGGCCTATTGGCCGCCGCTCACTTAGCCCAACGTGTTAGGGCCAGAGGGTAAGTACAACGTTCGGAAGCTATTTTATCCACTACCCTTGCTACCTACTACAGATACGTTCTTTTCCTGTTTCCGCACAGCATTAGCCTTGTTTGTGATAACTTCATTTGAGCAGTCCTCAGGAAACTGATCAGCTTTGGACGCAGTTTCAGCATTTAATTCGACGATACACGGCACTCAGATAAGCCGACAAATCTTCAGGACGTGTGATTTCTCGAATTGGAGACTTCAACGCCTGCACGTAGGAGTCAACGTATTCAATAATCTATGTGTTTGCAGCGCGATGTGACAGAAAATTCCAAGGCAGTCGAAACATTGGTTCTCATTCTGAATGCGTGGACGAACTAGTGGCACAGCACAAGGTGACCAAGGTCCCAGCAAGCCTCTCCAGCTGGTACTGCCAGCTGTCTCCAAATGCGACGGCTAAAGTCCCTCAGATTCCAAAAATAGCCAGAGTTTGTAAATAAACTAAATACCGTGCCTGAAAGTGTTTCCGTTGAAATCTACCCGCACAACGCTCAAAGTTCGATTTCGTTATCAACTCTGGGGTCAACATCAATGCAAATTACGCGATTATAACAGAGAGTAAACAATTTTCCTCGGCCTTTGAATGATTAACTAATTCGCAACACTCCCCACAAAGAAGTGCATGTCGGGCGGCGGCGTTCCATAAATTCCACAGAAACTGCTACTTAAACACCTAACGGCTTCCGTTCGCATTGTCATGCAAACAAATACCACACGCGTCAGTGCAATAAACCCCGCCGAAGTAGACTCTCACACAAAAGGCAACAAATCCAAACGAAACCAAGAGGCAACGAGGCATTTATTGTCGCCTTCATTCTTTCGTTGGGGATTTACCCCTTGTCTGGTACGAAAAAAAAAAGATACGTAAATGCATGCTAATTGATTTGTACACGTCAGGTGAAACTTATTAATGAACTAAACATGCAAAGTGTCCAGTCCTTTATTTCTGAGTCCACAGCTCAATCTGTGGGCAGACGAGATGACAAAAACAAACCAATCCGACGTCGCTTGACCATAACTCATTTCTTAATTTGCCAATGGACTGACGCGTATCGTGTAGCTACTGACTGGATGGCTAACCGGTGCCTATACTCTCTGCCAGCCAATCGATTTTCCAACCAGTTTCGAAGTCTGTTTCGATATCACGCAATCAGGCATATCAATCATTGACAAAAGCAAAAAAACGAGATAGTGTGAGTGGAAAGAAGACAGCAAAAAAAAGAGACTGAAACCAGCAGCGATTCAAGCGAGAGTCCACACGCGAGTGCGCTGACGGCCACGTAATTAAGAATGACTGCAGCGAGCTTATTGCAGCATGGAATTGGAAAGTGCGGCGTGCAGCATTGAGCAAAAGGTGGTATCGATAGGCTAATTGAAGTCTCGAAATAAATGGCACTTGCTGTGGTAATAACGTTCGCTGCAGAAAATGGTTTCATTGAGTTTTACGGTGTTTCCTTTTTTTTTTGCTTCGTTTGGCGGCTTTGCTTTTTTTATGTTAATTTAATTCGAAAGAAATGTTTATTACACAGTCGAGCCATTATGTTTAATTAATCGATGGGATTACTAGACTCGAAGTTTTGTTTGAAAGTGAATTGTTTACTGCAATGGGAAATCAAAAGGAGCCAGCCAAGGTCTCCAATGTCAAATGACATTTATCATGTGACAAATGCCATTCATAACCGTGGGTACACTCAGCCGAATGAGATAAAGTATTCCCCGGGGAACATCGAATGAATGTACACATTCTTGTTTTCTTTTCAATTTTGAAAGAAGTACCATTTTTGCAAATTCATTGCTGTCATTACTCATCGATACACATGCTGACGGTAATTCATTGTCTCTCTCTCTCGCTCTCTCTTCCCTGCATAGCTCCCTACGACTACGACACGCTCGTTCAATATTTATGGAATGTCAAATCGCTCTCACCCTGAGAGATAATGGGCTATTGTTCATTTGAAATGTTTGCATGTAAGTGAATTTGAGAGAAATTATTCTAATAACATGTCGACGAGTGAATAGTATGCATCGCATGTCACACTGCCGTGCAGTATATTTAATTAATCAAGCAAAGAAATTAAGGCACAACCATTTCATCACAATGCGGGGTGATTATAAATAATTTCCCTGAAAGCCAACGAATGTAAGTGATTCTGTTTGACAAAATACACTTCGTTGCGGCTTGTACCGAGTCGGACTAAAATGATTGACATTTAGGCGAAAGGTGACATTTAATTATTCTGAGCTGTCCGTTATACGAAATATGTAATTAAATTTGTTCATTTCAAAAACGAGGCTGTTCTCTCAACCATTTAACTTCAATGCGAATACGACTCATTGCGATGCGTTGGATTTGGTTGTGCCTAGAGCACTGCGTCTCACCCTATTTGCTGCTTCGCTCTTAAATTCCTGCAGTCAAAGACTTCAAGTGACTTTTGTAGTTAAATAAATTTAAGTCAGATCAACTGACAGCTCTCTCAAATGCCAGTTGACACTCAATTTGTAAGAGAAGTGTCAGATGAGCATGTTGGATAATGATTACGATCGTCTTATGTTTGACGTTTTATTATGATCCACTCATATTTTAACAACCACAAGACGACGCGCGTTGCCTTGGAATTGCGTGCGTTGAAAGACGACGACAGCAGCAACTCACTATTGTCTTTCAGGCAGGATTGTAGATATATCCGACTTCACAGCTGATTGCCAGCCTTGTCCACCAATGAATTTGAAAGCTTTTTGACAGCTGTCAAAAAATTTTAAGAAGCCGACTACCTTACAACTTTTGGGGTGCGTCGCTTGAACCACAATTCGGATATATCGATCTTCTCCAGCTCTGGCCACAGAAAATCGGCACAAGGTGACCATGGTCCCAGCAAGCCTCTCCAGCTGGTACTGCCAGCTGTCTCCAATTGGACGGCTAAAGTCCATCAGATTCCAAAACAGACAGAGTTTGTAAATAAACTAAATACCGTGCCTGAAAGTGTTGCCTTTGAATTCCGTGCGTTAACATCGCTGTACACCCGACGGTAACAACGTTTTCTTCCTCATTTCGAGTGAGATTAGATCCGATGATGCCGCCATGTCATAGGCCGTTCCACCAATGTGGAGGAACTGATGCTTGGTCGAGTAGTTGTGGATTGTGTTCGCTCCATTGCTTGTTCACATAACCGATAGAGCCAAAAGTCAAGCTCGTCAAAGTGCATTATCTTTTGGCTAAAATCCAGATCTCCGGCAATCAATTCCAGTGCTTGTCTAATGTCATCCGGCAATCTTACACGGTTTTTGGCCAAAATCCAACCGGCTTATATTGCCACTCAAGCGATGGCCAATTCAGTTCATCGCCGAGTAATCGTCATTTCAGGGTCTTCTTCGATACTGGCAGCTACACCGACTGTGTTTTCCTGACTTCGCGCCAATCTCTGTAAGGTTGGTGGCTTAGGGTCCAAAAGAGTGTACTCTCACGCTCAAACTACATAGTCCATGGTTGCCGCACCATTGCCTACACACTGAAGCAAAGGTAACGACCGACTTCACGAGTGAATTCACGCTGTGCATTTAAAACTGAGCCGGAAATTGGTGCGCAATGAGTGTAATAATGCATAATGAAATGGCAATCAATCCTTAAATTTAAACTATAATAGGCATGAGCGAACATAAGCCAGAGCCAGAGTGGCCGAGTGAGAGAATACACATACCCCCATAAGACCGATTATAATATAGTTGACGAAGGACTGGGAGTGTTTCGTTAAGCTGAGGTACGAAGCACAGGATATGGAAAATATGTAAATTGAAACCGAAAACATGAGAAATAAGCAAGTACGGGAAGATATTCTGATAGATGGCTATGCAAGCAAAAGCGTGATGAAACATTTCGTTCTTATTTTACACTTGCCCATGTTCCCTCTTGCTTCTTACAATTGGGTCTTGGCTTAATTTTTTGACAGATGCCATTGGTAACTTTGACAACTGCTGAAGGGATACCAATTGAAAGACGATCGCTATCTTGGCACTCCTTAGCAGAAATGAGGTATTACCGAGATGGCCGACTTCACACCTTGTCGAATTTGAGTGACTTTTTGACAGTTATTCGTGAATTTTTGACAGATATTCACGTAATACTGCGAATACCGTTCCCTGATTGACTTTAGTAAACGATGTAAAAAAATGGTTGTCAACAATTTTAAGGGGCAATGGATTTAGAAGTCGGCGATCTGGGTATTGCTTTATTTATGCTCCTTAGGCGATCCTCTAGGTCTCCTCGTCATATTCTTCAGATGATCTTGTACATGCTCCCTGCCAGAACTTTGCAGAGCTGTGATAGGGAAACATCAGCTGTTCCTCGGGTTTGCCAATAGCTGTGCTGATGATTTTAATTTAATGCCAGGCGGGAGGGGACTACCTTATCGACTGAAGCTGCATTCATCATTTACTCTCTCTTGGTCCTGGTGCGCAATATACATCCCGTCTACTACATTTAGGCCGTGTGTCAATTAAGGTGAGATTTTATGCAGACGAGCATTTTTTTGTACACTCATGAGGTGCTCGGGACCTGAATAGACCGCAGTTATAGGTCTTGAAACTCGTAAAAACTTGACATGGCTTAAAACATTATAGTCAACTCCTGTGTATACAATTTTAGCCCACTTCACACAGAGCCTGCCAACCATCGGGTGCTTAGCCACCATTACCACACTGCCTTAGGCTTAGTCTCTAGTGAGTTTACCGAAGTTAAATCCGAATCAAAGTCCACATGAACGTAACTCAACCACAAGCGTCCATCAAATGGATTTGCCACTGAACTCAATTACAAAACTAATGAACAAATCTGTGACCGCTGACGATTTGATAGAATCCAACAAAGCGATAAATCAAATGTTTATTCAACGGTTTCACTCTGCAGACAACCAAACCGTTTCAGATCAATTACAACACAAAAGTTCAATGGAACTCTTAATGCCCAATTATCACGACTTAGTGGCTGGCTGCCTAGACCAGATGCATAACAAAACTGTGTCGGGTTATTTTTTTTATTTTTTTGATTTGTTTTGTTTTGTTTTGTTCACGAACGATAATCACTTAACAAAATTGATGTACACTGTGCACTGCAATCTGCCATAATAATTTATTTACCATTGAGCCGGCAACAGCTCGTTTACATTTTCAATTGAAATGCAAATGCGATTCGAATAATTCCATTTGAGGGGCCAATTAACATTGGCTTCTGGGTGTTTCTCGTTCACTGCGGCACTCCCAGTGGGACTCCCCTTGTTGTTTCGCATACTTGGTGGGCTTTTTTCGTGTTCAGTCCCAGAGATAATCGTGGATTATTTTTCTAAATCACATAATAAATTATTTCCGCAGGGGTTATACTGCATACGTATGTGCGTGCTTGTTTGTAAGCGATGATGTGAATGTGGTCTTAATTAAATTATTTGCGGCTTATAACAGCATTTCATTATTTTCAATTATAAACATTTTTTCATTTCTTTTTGTTTTTGTAATCCCTCATGGGTGTGCTTTTGTTAGAGTTATTAACACTTTGGACTTCAAATAAATCAACGCGCCGCTGCTACAGTCAATGAGATGAAAATAAAAACCTTGTCACTCTGACCTTGCCTCGTCAAGCGAATAAATGAGGATATGATTATGCGTTTGACTTTGTTTCTCACATCTACACGACATCTAGGTACAGCCTGTTTGACAGGTCATTATGTTTACTTTTTGCTTGCTTACAGAGTTTCTTTCACAGATGAACATCGTGACAACGTCAGAAGGAAACTGTTCTGCTCCGCAGATGAACGTGATTTGATTAAGGCTTGCGATCGTTCCTCAACCGTTCCTTTCCATTCCAAAAAATTGTATGCAAAATCCAAGGGGATACAAATTCGACAATGATCATCACGAAATATCCGAGATAAAGCCTCATTCACGAAAACTAAACTTCGTGACTGTGCAGTCTTCGTTTGTGTTTCATTCAATTGTGAACGATAACCGCCGTTGAGGCATTGTGTGTTTGCAAAATTCAATTGAACGAGTTTTTTTTTCTGCCTTAATTTCAATCAGCTCGTCTATTGATTTTATGTGTCTTATCTTATCAACTTTGCTGAAGATGATCTTTTCGTTGACTGAGTCGATGAAGTGTGCTTGAGTGGTATCTTTCGTAGATAAAGACTATCACAATTCGTGTAGTCTGCCTTTTTGTCTGCACTTGTTCCAATTTGTTATTCAAGAGCTCCGTGAAGAGTAACAATCTTATCGACAGTGTAGTCCAATTGATCATCGGTTCGTTTGTCTTCGAATCGGCACGAGTGACTCAGTCGGTGGTTGGCATTAAGCCCAAGTGATATAACTTTTATAAATTTGATAATTGAATAGAAAAGGGCACGTAGTCTGATAAGGAATTCGGTTTGATAAATTCCGGCAGCTGTGCAAGGAACACGGGGCATTTCTACTTGCAACACATTCGGGTTTGACTGTCATTACAGCTCTGCCTCGGTTGCCTAAGAGTTGAAGCTTCCACAAAAAAGACGGCAGAAGACCTGGCAGACCGAAGAAAACTTGGCGCGGGACGGTGGAGAGTGAAGCGCGGCAGTTGGGGAATAGTTGGTGAGAGTTGAAGCACATTGCCAGCAAAAGAACACGATGTCGTTGAGGGGCGCTTGTGAGAGACAACCATCTCAGTTATTTGCAAAAAGGGACGAGTGCTTCTTTGAGAGAGGCATAATGGGTTTATCGATGGGCAGTTTCTCGCCTTACACAGTTTTCCAAAGATTTGGGGGAGATCATCATCAGCTTGAACTTGGAACACCAAAGAGCACAACATCTGCAGCGTCTTTATTCCTCTCCAAGGTATTAATTTGCTAGGAACTCAGCACTATGCTCTTGAGTCGCAGAGGAAGAACGTTCTTCAAGTCTCTCGCATTTCTGGTACTCTGGAAAGGCTAGGCGCAACTTTCCTCGGCTTCTTAAATTTCCAAAGTCAAAATCAGATCTCATTTTCTTTTTTTCTTCAGCGGAGCTATGTCTCAAGGATGTGGCACGTTTAGCTTACTATTGGTAGTGATCACTTCAATCAAAGATCAAAATTCCGACCTGAATTGGGAATTTGTAGGCTCAGAGAAGTTTGGTTGAATTATTCAAAAATATCCAAGAAGTCGAAATGAATATCCTCCTACAATCATGTCATGACTTGACAGTTACTTTTGGGTTGGTGGGGGTTTTAGGATCAATCCCCGAACCGAACAGTCTTCATAATTCACGGCTCCAACACTTTCGAGTCACTGCCAATGGTCACTACCAAAGGCTGACCTAAATGTGACTGTTGCTTTTATCAGCTATTAGCCACTTCAACCTAACCTCACCTAACACTGTACGGCAATGTGCAACTGAAGACGCAGAGGGAACAGACCTATTTTACCATGCAATTATTATTTTTTGTTTTCTTACGACGGCCGTGGCGTGGTGGGTATGTACGTCGACCCCAACGTAACCTGCCTGGGTTCGATTCCTGGTACGACCAAATTATTTTCCCAATGCAGAGTATTTATTGTCTAGAAAAGGCTTCTCAAACTTCACCCTTTGGAAACATCAAGCGAGTTCCGACATGAAGTCATGTATATCACCCCTATTCCCAAATTTTCACCATTCGCCTGATTTTTCGTTCGACTCGTCGTCGGTAAAAGGGGTTTTAAAGTATACACCCTGAATAAGATCGGTCCTAAAATGGATCCTTGTGGTATTCCAGCTGACTTCGGGAAAGCAGAATACAGTGGAATTCGCAAAATGGAAACTCTTCACCCAATAGAACCAAATCGCCTCTCTCTCTCTCTCTCTCTCTCCCTATAAACTTTTTTTTTCACCAGTAGTGCTATATGCAGCCGAAAGACGATTAACAAGACAGCAGACAGAGCTTGTTCACAGAGCTGCCTACGATAGAATAATTCTGCGTCAGATATTTTTCTCCTGCCTGAGACGGTGGTGAATGGATGAGAAGACATAGCCACGAACTCCACAAGCTGTACAAGAATGTAGCCAAATCGCCACATCTTTCGTTGAGAAGACGAGGAAGACCGTATTTCTGATATAATGACTTAAGGCTCAACTATATTGCGCATGAGAGTACAATCACGAGTGAACAGGACTTGAATGAGTGCACATGAGCTAATGTCAAACTTTAACGAAATGTTTCGTCATGTATGGAAAAAAAAAACACCTGGCTAGCTATAATGAGCATATGCGCGTATGGCCACTGTCAGAAATTCTTCCCGTGTTTGTTTTATTATTTTTGTGAAAAAGACAATTTCTCATGCTTGTATATATGAAATATCAGCTCAATTGTCAAAATCGCACATGTGGGGTGTGATTCGGAGAGCACCTACCCATGCTTAACGAAGCATTTGTGTGGTTCATGCACACAATATGCCAGCTGCCACATTCACATTTGTTTACCGACATTTTCGATCACTCACCCATGCGCGTTTGACACTAGCTCGTGCTCCCTTACGCGCATTATAGTTGGGATTTTAGACATCGTGGAAGGAAAACCATTTAGTCTGGGTGACTGGAAGCATTGCGTCTGGCCTAGGATCAGGCTCACACTGTCGCCGTCTTGAGAGAGTAACTATTGATTTTCAAGCGAAAAATTATCCGCAAAAACTTCTTCAAGCTCTTCATTCAGACAAGCAGTAGATTCTTTCACATTCAAGTGCTATGTTACACAACTTTGTAGACCAGCCACTTTATACTACTACAAACAACAACCCAGAGATGTGAGATTGAGATGGTCTTGGAGGCACATCGCGTGATATTATGCTCAATGACAATGATCCCCAAGAGCCTCCTCTAAAATATTGAACAGTGTACACTTGCAAAGGAAGCAACTATTGCACATATACTCTGCTCATGCACGACTTTCCGCAGAAAAAGTCCATCTGAGGCCCACTACATAGATGCAGAAACTGCAAGAAAAACCGCGGCGGTTGAAACTCTGGAACATCTTCTTTGTTTCTGCCCGGCTTTTGCCAAAACTCAATACTCTAGGTCAACCATTCTTTAAATCCTTAAATGATGTGGCCATCACCACTCGAACATTCTGCTTAAGTGGAAAGCTTCAGTGGACTACAACTAGGTTTACTCTGTCTATGGACCAACATGGTCCTGTCTAAGGACCACCCAAGTCTACTTTTTTAACGGTCAGAGTCAGTGATCTCCAATGCTTTATCACAAGCTCGAACTGGCTTGCGGAATAAGATCAAACAGATCCGCTTGGTAACACAATAGGCCTAGGCTGGCCTAAATGCGACTGTTGCTTTTATCAGCTATTAGCCACTTCAACTTGGCTCTGCAGTAAACAGGGACAATAACACCAGTACCGAGATCAAGCGCAGAATTACTCTTGCCAATCGCTGTTTCTTTGGGCTCAAGAGGCAATTGCGTAACAGAGCCATCTCTCGAAACACCAAGTTGACTTTATATAACACCCTAATCACCCCCGTCCTGCTCTATGGCGCAGAGACATGGGCGCTATTGAAAGCGGATGAAGAAGCTCTTGGTCGTTTTGAGAGAAAAGTTCTGCGTGCGATCTTTGGTCCTGTTTGTATAGATGGCGTCTGGAGAAGGAGATTCAACTTCAAAGTTAAGCGTCTTCGGATCCAACGCTTAAGATGGCTTGGTCACGTAGAGCGGATTGACACCGCAGCTCCGGCCCGAAGAGTCTTCGATTCCGAGCCTTTGGGACAACGCATAAGAGGGCGTCCCAGAACGAGATGGCGCACACAAGTGGAGAAGGACCTCAACCAACTTGGTGTGCACAACTGGAGGCAGCTGGCGAAAGATCGTGCTGGCTGGAGAGGCTTGTTGGTTGAGGCCCAGGTCCACCCCGGACTGTAGCGCCAAACAAAGAAGAAGAAGAAGCCACTTCAACTTAACCTCACCTAACACTGTCCGGCAGTGTGTACGCCGAGGGATCAGACCTATTTTACCATGGAATTATTATTTTTTGTTTTGTATATCATTATTCCGGCGCCCGTGGCGTTGTGGGTATGTACGTCGAACCCAACGTAACCTGCCTCGGTTCGATTCCTGGTACCACCAAATTATTTTCACGGTCCCACCTCTTTCCAGTCACTGACAATGCTCTAGAAAAAGCTGGGCAGTTCAAAGTCGACACAACACTGTAGGTCCCTTCCTATCGTGAAAGAGCAATATCACGCACAACTAGAGTCGTTTTTGAGAAGGTGGGCCGTTGCCCTACGGGCTGTAGCTTCCCAGTCTGAAGTAGGCTACACAGCATCAGTTTTCGAATGTGATTCCTAATCATCTCAGTCAGTGGTATACTTCACCATTCCAGGAATGACATATTTTCGAAAGTTTTCTCACGCATTTTCACATAGCATCCAGTTTCATCATCATTCTTGACTCCAAGCTGCGTACACACTGCCAACTAATAGTGTCTAGCCGATACTCAAGGCAAACTTGCACTCCACCAAAAGCAATACACCATCACTCTTAATGCATCATTTATATCCACTCAGCAGTAACCAGAAGGTTGACAGACACGAATGTCACATCACCCTCTGTTCAAAGATCATTCTATTCCAAATGCCTCGTAACTTAGCGCTTATCGAAATGGGAAGTAAATCGTTAATAACATTTCGACAATCTCGAACTAATTGCTGCTGACAGTGCGCGCCGATGTGCGTGACAGTGGGAGAGGGAGCTTGTCGGACAGAGGTTGCAGAGAATACAAAAAGGGGCTCTTTGAAAACCCTGTGTCTCCCGAAGAAGGAATCCTAATTGAGTTGCACTGAGAATGCATTTCAAACATACACACTGTCAATTAAGTCGTCACCATTACCACGGACCTGTTCGTTGGTGAAATTCCATTAAATTAAACGAAAGAAATTAAACACATCTAGTACTTTCCTTATGTGTATACATAATTGCCTCCGTGCACAGCTTCGTGTTAAGACGGCTAAGTTTACGGCAAAAAATAAACAAACGAAGACAGAAACACTGCACAATCGTGTAAATGCAACACTAATTGCTGCAGTTTATTGCTGAACGATAGTTAGCCAGTGTTTTTTGTTTCTTCTGTTCTTGCTGTCAAAACCAACAATTTTCTTTTTGCTTATAATTCATGCAAATTGACATTAATTTTTCTCCATTCCTGCGGTCCACGACGGCACAGAAAGAACAGGAAAAAAAAAGAAAAGAAAACCCCCAAGAAGAGGAAAGAAACAAAAAGTCATCATGCTTGTACAACGTGCATATCGTCGCGGTTATGTCTGCCGTGAGGTCGTGCACAATTTCCATTTCATTGCAACCGAGTGCACACTGGAGGAGCGCCAGGCCAAAGCGCATCGGCATCCGGATGGATGAACATTGCAATAATAATGATGATGATTCCAAGTGAAGACACAAACGGCAACAACAACAATAATAATAAGCAAAGCACTCCCCGCGAGTGCTCGAAGAAGCCGTCATCTCCTCTTGGCCTCGTGAGGGCGATGACGACGTGCTTCCACCAGCAGAAAACTCGAGAGGTGCTGTTGTGGAAATTTACAACAATTGATGGTTTTTCTTTTCGTCGTTTTGTGCAACCGTATAAAGCAGGGTGCTGCTTTGGAGTTCCTTTTGAGACTGTTTTTGTTTTTGGTTTTTTTTTTTTTTTTTTCCTCTTACTTTCCTGAACACCACACTACACCGTGTATAATGTGCTTACAAACTCGCATTCGTTCACATGTTTTAAAAGGTGTACTCTACTACTCCTTATGGGCATACCTGCCTCCCTCTGCCATTCCGATTACCCGGTGCAACCAACGGACCGCCGCTCTTATGTGAGAATTCGCATAAAAATAACTCAAAGTGCCTGCACGAAAGGCTAAAAGAAATAATTGCGTAAACATTTTCGTTTCCTTTTTATTTTACGTGTTATCCATTTTGTTTCGCTGGATACCAACGCCGCCGCCACCGCCGTCGACGACGACGACGACGACTACGATGTCGAGAGTTGAAGAGGAACCCATCGATCGAGGGAGTCCTTGTGTGGTGTGCGGTTATCTTGCTGTCCTTATACCAGGCTATGCAGTCATTTATTCAGTGTCGAGGACGGTTCATTCTGCCCTCGCTGGCACTTTCTGCTGGTCATCCTTTTGAATTTACTTTTATTTTTTATTTCTTTTAAGCAAAAAAAGAAGGTTGGAAAAAATTCGCATAAAATTTTATCACAACCGTCAGTAGTTCTGTTCGCTTTGTGTGTTGCTTCTTCTGGTTTTGAGGGTTTTGTAAATGACCACACTATACTTGATTTCAATTCGAATTACTTAACGTGAAGGGGAGCACACGATGTGCGAGTGCTTTTTGTATTTGCTGGTACCTTCTGCCCGCCTTGGTTATGGTAATACGAATAGAATGCGAGTGGAAGGATATTCTGGATAAATGCGGCAAAGTGGATGTGGCCTTGTCGACTGTCACATTAGCGGAATTGGATTCAATGTATGCTTCAAAGTGGACCGAGGGCCGTATATGGAATGCAATCGGTTAAGAGATTCTGCCGATAGGAGCGTGCCTGTGTCGTTACCATATTTGTGTTGTACGTACGTACTGAATCGCTTGTTCTGGGACAGAAGGGGTTTCGATGACAAATTCTGATCGACTGTGGTTATTCTTATTTAAATTATGTTTACAATAATGTACGATTATTGCAAATTGAGTGTGGCAGCTGTGTTAATGTTGGGAGAACGTGGATCCTGTTCAATTTGAATTTATTCATTACCTTAAAACTGTTCGGCTTAACTTTGGATTGTACCTCGTCTCTAACAGAAATGGAACTCACCTGAAAAGACAAGAAAGATTCGTATAAGCAAAAGGAAAAAGGAATATGATAAACTACGCGTTGGATGATAAGAAGATTATATTAAGTTCAAGCAAAGACCATTGTCCACTCCTACACTGTATGTCCAGGTTCTATTCTCACCACGAACAATTTGCAGAGGCGCACCTCTCTCGAGTCATTGAGTCGTGACAGGTTTCTCAAACTTCACCGTTGAGTGCCGTTATAAAACTGTGTGATGTCTTCCACTCGTGGTAGAACAATAGCTCGCACATCACGAGCGGTTACTGAAATGATAAGTCTTGTATGTACACACTGAATAATATCGGTCCTTAAATGGATGCTTGCGGTATTCCAGCTGACTTCGAAAAAGCGTCTAAATGGAATATGGGATCTGTGATGTCAAAACTCCTGACTCGACGGACCAAAATCGTTCTCTATAAAACTCTTATTTTGAAAATCGTGCTTGTTGACGATTGACGAGACTTTCGCTCTTTGGCCCTTCCACAGTTGTCACGGGAGCGTCGTGTATTTTCTCTGTCTGAGAGGGAGTTAAATGGAGGAGAAGACATGTCGCGCCACCCATATTTTTATAATTAGATCCCAGGCAGTACTCGAAAAGTCAAAACCAGAAACTTTGTTCAGACCAAGCTGACATCCCTCCAAATCATCAACAGATGCCATTATAACCGTCAATAGAAGTTGGAAAGAATTGGAGACTTCGATGACGGCAAGGCTACTACACATTTAGTTCGAAAAGAACCATAGCCTCAGGTAGCCTTCTAGACAATGACGATGTGGATTGAGTCCCCCTACAGGGATTCCTGTACAAAATGTCGGGAGCCGTGAATGAAACCTCCACTTGCTGGGAACTTAACCCTTGCTAGCAATAACCAGAAAGAAGCGTCTAGGCAACTGACTCAGAGAATCCATCGAAATCAATGGCCCATAGAAGTGGCGGTGTTAAAACAGACCGCTCATAACCAACCCTCTTCTCGAAGCTCTAAACCTCGGTGCCTCTCCGTCTGCCCGGTCACTGGCTAAATATGAGGGCTCCTGGCAATCGAGGGATGGATGAACTGAAGTGAAGATCCGGTTTGGTAACATCACAATCGACCCGATAGAAGTCGTCTAAGCGGGTCGATCATCTCACAACCTGTGACAACTCGCAACGGCTTGCTGAAAGATGGCCATTTTCGTGTCAACATCAGTCAAATATTCCGCGTGCGTACACCTACAATACTCGTTTCTGATATTAACGTGATTCCCATACCCATGCACCCCTGCCCCGATCACGCATTAGCACATCGGCGCTGTTGACTCATCCCAAAACGAATACACTCTGTCGAACTTTCCAGTGCGCCCAAAGCGAGAGCTCGTTCGGCTGATCGCTAATGTCAATCAATCAATTTCTCGCAGCGCACGGGAACGCCTCGCGAATATCGATGGCAAATACAAATTTGTGTGCCTCTTGATATTCCACTCAGCGGGGCCTCATCAGTGGCAATTCAAAGTTTCTACGTGCCCAGCGGCGGCCGCTTGACAGTCAAACCACACCGCAGTCGGTGTAAAATTTCCCACCACCGAAATCCGGCAAATTACATCGATCCATTGGATTAGTCTTTCAATTTTGATTCAAAGAAATTTAATCTCAGCCGTGACATTATGCTTCTGTTCGGCACTTCCTCGTTGCGCCCCCTCCCTCGAATCCATCACAATCAAGAGGGATTCATGGAAACAAAGCAAAAACCCAAGACAGTCCCGCCATTAATTATCTCATAACATGTTGTTGGATAACAATCGCACGGTCTTCGATGCTGGAATTCAATTTCAAAAGAATATCCACGAGAAGAACACAAAAACGAATTCCAATTGTGCACTAATCCCCCGACTGGAGAAGTCCCTGCTCCCTCTGCGCTTATCCCTGCTGTAATTTAGAAGAACCAACACAAGAACTAATCGAAAATTCAAGGAAAAAGAAGGGAAAAAGATACAAAATCCAACGCAGAGCTCAGCACAGCAGCAGCATCATCTTGCCCCACCCCACCCGTGCGCCGTCGTCGTCGGTCTTCGGTCGTCGCTGGCTGCTATCGGTTTAATTAAAATTGATTTTCCATTTGTGAATGTGTCTTGCATCCTCGCTGCTGTCTCCCCTATGGCATCCGTGGCACCGTAATAATCCTTACTTGATATTCGTTTTGGGGCCAAACAAAAGAAGAGAACAAAGTCGAGAAGCAGACTGTGTCGGCGGGGAGCGGACGAGGTGCGCAGAGGAAAAGTAAATACGTGATTTTTCAGATCTCGTATCTCTGAAGCACCCCGGCACTTGTGGAGGCGGACCCGGACCCGAAGGGAGGACGTTGTTTGCGTCGAGAAGCATATTGTGTGTATGGGGGGGGATCGGGGGAGAATTCAATTGAATATCGAACCGACGACGACCACGACCGATGCTGGGTATTATACTCACTCGTACACACGAAGAAAGAAAAGAAAATCAATTGAAGTCGTCTTTTATTTGGGAAGCGCACTTCAGGAGGAAGGCACTCTTCTCGTCTCCATCTTTGTCGTTTTTGTCTGCCAGCGGAGAGGAAGAATGGCTCAGCAAGAAGCCCGGCAAAGGTTCACAGCGTTGGTATGTATAGCCTTCTTTGTTGTTCAAGTGGTTATTATCCTGAACCGAGACTACCTCCCTGCTAAAGTGGTGTACGATGTATTATCAATAACAATCAGGGGTACTTGCACACAGCTTCAACAATGAAAGCAATCGCGGTTGATAGATACCCGTAAAGCTGGCAGCTGATGTTAAGTCACTGTTTGATCCGTCTCAGCGAGCGGACCGGAACGATGAACAAGAACTGACGAATGAAACCCACTCAAGCGGCCAACTATAGCAGCGCAGCGATGACTGACGATGAAAAGCGAGCGATATCCTCCTCTCTCTGTGCTGTGGGATATTATGATGATCCAAAAGACAATTAATCACTAGTCATTGCCATTGTGTTTCGCCTTGCCGCTGAGTTGATTGTCTTCCAGGCGACTCGGAGACAGTATGACATGCAAGAAGGTGTTCTTTTTTGCTTTTATATTTGCCGTCAAAAGTTGGGGAGTTCGTGGAGTTATGGCCAATTGTTGAGGTCGTGTTCGTAGAGTATTCTTCATTTAATGAAAGCTTTTGTAAGTTGTCAAAATGTGGGGCGGTGTTCAGGGAGTTCGTCTGTTATTTGAAGTTGCGGATGTGTTCGTGGAGTTAAGCCCAGGAGGTAGGGCTGCAACAAGACAATGTTGTATGAGAGTATTTTGAACACTTAAGGAGGTTTTTGTCTGTTGTCCAACGTTGGGGATGTGTTCGTAGAGCACGCTGGAAATTAAAGAAGGTTTCTGTGTTTTTTAAAAGGTTCAGGGCGTGTTCGTTGGGTATTCATCAATTTAAGGAAGGTTTCTGTAAGTTGTCAAAATTTGGGCGGTGTTCAGGGGCTCGTCTGTTATTTGAAGTTGCGGATGTGTTCGTGGAGTTAAACACAGGAGGCTGGCACTGCAACAAGACATGTGGCAATGCTGTATGGGAGTATTTTGAACACTTAAGAATGTTTCTGTAAAACGTTGGGGATGTGTTCGTAGAGAACGCTAGGAATTAAAGAAGGTTTCTGTGTTTTGTCAAAAGTTCAGGATGTGTTCGTAGTTGCCAAATTTTGGGGCGGTGTTCAGGAGGTTTGTTAGGTTCGGGCAATGTTCAAGGAATATTCTGAAAATTGAAAAAAAAAAAAAAAAAACGTTGTTCGTCTGTTATTGAAACTTGCGGGTGTGTCCGTCGAGGAATTGAAGAATATTTTTTTATATCTGCAATCTTCAAGCTACGGCTAAAAGCAGGAACTGGATGGGCATAGCAACCACTCCAGGAACATCCAAGTCGCTATTATGAGGACTTAAGTATGGCCTTCCGCACATTCAAAGCGAAGTTTATTGTCTCAAGTCGTGTCTGTTTTTGCAGTGAGTCACTAAAGATTTTGCCTGTCGTCTAAAGTTGGGGCTTTCGTTTTTTCGTTTTTATCAGTCAGGGTGCGTTCATGGACTAATCGGAAAATGAAATAAAGTTTTCGTCTAGTCTTAAAAGTTGTGCCTTCGTTCGGAGATTAATCCTCAAACAATAGGAGGAATAATCCCCTCAACGGTTACAACTGTCAGCGTTTAACTCCAAGAAAAAAATAAAAAAAATCGTCTGCCTTTAAAAATCACATCATAGCGTTGCACATGTATTGCCAGAGAAGTTTTCAAGCGTCCATCTAATTTCTGTCAGATCGAAATGACATGCAAGTCAAGCGAAGACAGTTAATGTCTCTTTAAAGTGATATCTGTCTAATGAATCAGACATTGTTTGCAATGTGAACAGACGCCGCTTAGAACGCTGTACGTTTTTCTTTTTTGCTCAATTATAATGCAATTCATCTTGAAAGCAATCATTGAAGCAGCTTCAATGTGAGCACCATCTTCACACGCGTCACGTTCAACATTTATGCATTTTAAAAAGACTCCAAATGTAACAAGCTAATTTCAATTGGTATTCATTTGGTGAATTTAATTTGTATTCAGTGCTTGGAAGTGGATTGTTCACCGGACAGTCTGTCCTGACGTGAGACTGACATGAGTGGGTGACATACACGGCAGAGGATTGTTCACACAGCCACGCTCAGTTGTTACATTGTGGCAAATGACAAATGAATTGTCTACAGAATCTCCTCTTGTCGTTGGCACTGTAGAGCAGTGGCCAACAAAGAAAACACGGAGAGCAAAAACAAGACAGAACAAAATACCGACAGGCTGACCATTACATTCGATTTCGGCTGTAGTACCGCTAAGAAATTCAACAACACAACAGGATCCTCCTTCGTCGGTTCACTCCAGGGAACGAGGCGCAGGCACTAAACAGCAGCCCCACCAGCAGCAGCAACTTCGGCATCGCCATCGCCAGCAGGCAGTGTAGCCGCATGTTGACCATGTCAGTGCCATAAAACTGCATCATGAGATGGTGATGATAGCCAAAAGCGTATTCCAACATATATACATACGTTCGGGGCAGTAATTCACAACATGTACGTGTTAGTCCGACACTTAAAATGGAGAGCATGAAAGTATCTGGAACTAAACGATAAAAGATACATGCTGCACGGTACACGGTACACCATGTGCCCATGCCACATACTGCTTCCAGCAGCAGCAGGAACAGCAGCACAATTTAAGCCAGGCCCGCACAGAAGGCCTTATAAGATCGACACTATCGACCGGGGGTTTCTTTTGCGGCTGTGCTGTTTTACTTTTCCCATTCTCCCCCTCGTACCTGTCGCTTCTGGTCCGTAATTCGATTACATGATTCGATTATATCAAATTTATAGGTTGTTTATGACCCATGTGATGATGATGAATCAATGGCTTCGGATCGCCTCACCGAAATTGGTCACAATAACTTACGTGCTATAGCCCAGGGTAACCGGCAGAGCAGATACGCTCAACAGACACAACGTCCATGAGCACACACCAGCGCCAGCTCGTATCGATCGGCCGCTAGCAACGAGTTCGGCAAAAATCACTCGTGTATGAAACTCCGATTGGATCCGGGCGAGCTTCGGCGAGGGCGCGCACATCTGTACGCTTTATGATTTCGTTTTTACATCGATTCTCAGAAGTACGCAATTCACGCAAATCAACAAAACTTACTAATGGCTATAATTAACCTCGGTTAATGTCCGTAGGAGTAGCACTTCCACGTCGCAATTCAGGCGACTTGGGGTTTATTTTCAAATACGCAGCGGAAGACAGAAGTATTTCCTTCTTCTTTTCTTAGACTCTAACCTCCGCCCCACCGCGTGTGTTCGCTGTTTATTTGTCAAGAGGCTCCAACATGGAGATTTATGACTCTATTTTCATCCGATTTAATTGCTACCATATTTGAGACAAGTAGGCGAACCTAATAAATCTCAATAATTGGCATTGGAGGCTTACGCCGCGGGCTTACTTGTGTCGAGTACGCAGTGTCGCGGTGTGGACGGGTGGCGTGTGTGCGTGTACTGTTGAGGAGCTGATGAATTTTTAGACAATTTTTGTGTGTGCTGTTTGGATTTTAGCGTGATCAAGTGCATTTTGGCTTCTTCAAATTTATTATTGGAAAATGTGTCAATTTGTTAGCACGAACGTGGCATTTCGATACGATGTAAACACTCACAGTTGGGGTTTAATTAAATCAATCTGATCATAAAATCTGAAATAAAATCAAGTTAGATGAAATTTTTGAAAAGGGTTTGCACCACCACCGTTGGCCTGTCAACATTCAATTGTCACAATTGCAGAGGCGCATTCAAGAGATGTCATTTTAAATTTAGTGAACAATTTTAATTGTCAACATACTCGGCAGTGTGACTCTAAATTTGGTACAATGTCACTGTCAACATTCAACAGTCCCGCAGAGAATAATTCAAAATGTCAACTGGCGCCATAGTTAAACTATCATCATTTTGTCAAATGTCATTGTGATTCTAAATTTGGTGCCATGTCACTGTCAACATTCAACAGTCCCGCAGAGAATCATTCAAAATGTCAACTGGCGCCATAGTTAAACGGTCATCATTCTGTCAACTGTCATTGTCGAAACTCATTCAAAAGATGTCATTTTTAATTTCACGCCATAGTTGAACTGTGTATCAACATTCAACTGTCATTACCGAGTAATTCTAAATTTGGTGTCCTTACACTGTCAAGATTGAACTGTCACAATTGCAAAGACGTCATTTTAAAGATGGTGCAATCGCTGATGTCAACATTCAACTGCCACTGCAGACTCATCCACACGAAGTATTTTAGATTTGACGTAATTGTTGAACTGTCAATATTCAGCTGTCACAATTGCAAAGACGTCATTTTAAAGATGGTTCAATCGTTGATGTCCACATTCAACTGCCACTGCAGACTCATCCACACTAAGTAATTTTAAATTTGACGTAATTGTTGAACTGTCATATTCAGCTGTCACAATTGCAGAGACGCATTCAAGAGACGTCATTTTAAATATGTTGCAATAGTTGAACTTCTACACTCAACTGTCACAGCAGAGAATCATTCAAATTATTGCAAATGACGTTACAGTTGAACTGTCAAAACTAGACTAGACTGACATGAGTCACTTTAGGCATTATGAATGCGTCAAGGCGATGAATTCGGGTAAGCATAAGCTTGGAGCTAAGGTAAATGGGTAAGTTGAGGTGTCCAATGGACTTCATTTAGATCTGAATTGATCTCGTCCATTGCACCAAGGGGAAAATATGCCGATTTGAGAATTAAGCGGAATAAGTCTGTGGGATGTATCCCATTAAATGGCCGCACTCGTACAAATGTTTAGGTTTTGCACACTTTCTTTCTGTCAAGCAGGTAGCGTTTGCAATGACGCCTAATTTTCTGCTGCCAGTCTGCGATGATTGGTACACCGTACGAAACCATGGACACCACCCGTATGCAAATGCAAGTGGTTCGGATCGCAGAGAGTCCTGTATCAGGGTCCTAATATGTTTGTTGGGAACAGAGCGTGGCGTCTTTTCATTTAGAGTAGCACGCCCTAAAGCAAAATGTACGAAATAAGAGAGAAGCCTTGCTTTAAACCTTTCTCTTTTGTGGGGCGACAAATGCAAGTTCAATCGATTAGGATCCGATGAAAGAGAAATGTTTGTAGGGACACCACTAAACCTTGAGTAGGATCTATGATACTCCATAAAGACTGAAGGCACGGAAGCGTAATTGTGTGGGCTTTGATGCCATGGCATGCGATTTTTCTTCTCCTTCGTGTGGCGATACACTCCGGAATGAACCCGGTACTCAACCATGACCCAGACATGTTCGCTTGACTAGGCGTATGTCGCTGTACAGCCCATGCAGTGCGTGGTTCAATCTTCTCCTCCAAATCCCATTAACGCGAACATAACCAAGAATCGTACGCTTAACTCTTTTCTCGAAGAGACCAAGGATTTTTTCAACGGATTGTCTTTGCCTCCGCACAGTACAACAGGATTTGAACAAGTAGTGTCTTATATGAAGTCAGCGGTCCTTCGAAACCGCGTCTATTACTAAATAGTCTCTTGAGCCAATAGAAACAGCGGCAAGCAAAATTGACTCTACGTTTGAACCGGGTACTGATGTCGTTTGTAGTGTGTACTGACGAAGTCCTCAATTACCTAGCTGCTCATTGTGACGCTCAGTCCAAGACGTCGATGTTGTATTTATGGCCTTTCTCGCGGAGTTGGGTTGGTATAGGGCTGGTCCCATAAAATTGATGGCATTTTCGAACAAAATTGAACACTATGGAGCTGTAAACACTGAAAATACTCCCGCTTAAGTACGAGTATTTTTTTGTTTTTTTGTCGTTTCGTTTTTGTGTATTTTCGCTCCTACGACAGAGAGCTCGCTCTTACGACAGGGAGCCAAAGGACTCTTCACGATTTTTCAAAAATTGTATTTCAGAGAAAAACATTCGCATCCTCGAGTGCTCAGCTCACGATCTGAATTCTGTGCGAAATGTGACATCTGCGAAATGATGTCGATTCGAAGGTCTGAAGATCGAAGAAAATTCAGAGGAACGGAAGTAGGTCTGGCCGATATTAAAATGTAAACGCCTGGCGGAGACATTACCAAACCGGTGTGTTCTTGCAAGTTAAGCATAACAGCCAATGATGAGGTATTGCCTGTCACAAATCATCGTTCACACAGGTTG
Organism: Eristalis tenax; assembly: GCA_905231855.2. Lineage (NCBI taxonomy): Eukaryota > Metazoa > Arthropoda > Insecta > Diptera > Syrphidae > Eristalis > Eristalis tenax. The sequence goes on along the minus strand of HG993127.1, from coordinate 37,383,435 downwards.
ACGTTTTTGAAGCAAAAGCTGGGTACTGGTGGTTGGGTTCTCCAATCCACTTGGTATCGCAATGGATCTACTTTGGCTCAAGGTTGACTGCCGTGGGTAGTCAGCTACTGATCCCTAACCTAACTTAGTATGAACCTATGCGCAATCACCAAAAACCTACAGAAAATGCTTTCAAAAGTTTGAGATGTCTTTGGTCATCATCAAGGCCCTTTTTGGCAAGTTAATCCATCCAATTTGCATGCATCCCCGACTCGTGACAAGGACATGTCCCTTTTTTGGCGAACCACTTTGCACTACATTTTGCTTATATGCTTAAACTGAAGTCAACAGACGACACCCGCGCAAACGCAAACTTTTTATTCATTTTCGGCACTCAATGCAATTCCCAACTCCATCAGTTGTTTAACGATCGTGTTAAACAACATTCCGCCGAGCTACTTGTTTACAAGCTCTGTCAATGTTCCCAGCATTTTATGTGAGTTCGCGAACCGGGGATCGTATATCATCGCGTCATTTAGAAACTATAAATGTCGCCATACGCGATTATTCCTCAAAAGCCTGGCACAGCAAGTTCGTTTAACCACACAAGCCACCTTAAGTCAACTTACTCCTAGCTCGTTACAACAATAAAGTAAACAAATGTATAGCCGCTTGAACCGCATCTCAAGTCTCACACATTCGTAATGCCAGTAGCATGTAATAGCATTAAATTACCAGAGCCGCTGTCGATAGCCAGCCGCCAAGACTCTCCTCCGTACACCGTACGCCACAAATTATAAGCCAACTGAAACAAATCAAATTCAATTACTTCGCCGAGCCAACTCTGTCACAGCCGACGACGATGGTCTTGGCTGGCACCACCATACAAGTAAAAATGTAAGAAACACGAACAAAACAAAATCTTAAAAAGCCAGCAAAAGTCTTTAATGGGATATCTGCCCAGACACACAGAAGAAGAAACGAAGAATTGTAATTAATCGCTTCATTCACACCACGTTTCTCTCTATTAAGTCGCAAAATCTTGAATTTCCATCACTCGGTCGATACGGCTAAAAAAAGAGAAGCAAAAGAAACAACGACGAGGGTATTGCCTTAGTGCGCGCCACAAACCAGCGTACACACACGTTGTCGTCGCCTCCATAAAAGCAAAAACCAATCCAAGCAAGGCGAACGACAAAAAAAAGTATGTGAACATCGTAAAAGATAAAAATTCGCGCACTTAAACCAGCCGCAGGCGGAGAGCTTAAAACAAGAAAAAAAAAAAAAACTAAAAAAAAACAACAAAACAAAAGGCACATAAAAAAGATAGAGGGACCAAAGCGCTTGACACAGAATGAACTGTCATATACAATCCAGCTGACATAGAAGTGAACACTGTTTGACATATCCACAGACCCACACACACTCACATTCCACGTACATTTCTGGCTCAATGGCTTTGTTTCAATTAGAGAGCGAGAACAAATCGGCATTTTTTTGTTCAGTTGAGTTCAATTTGTCTCAATAAACGTCAAAAGCGCATTCGGCGAAACAACATTGTCAACATTGACAGCATCATTGAATTAACGAAACGTTAATGTTTGACAGAACTATTGAAAGCGACTGCTTTTTTTGCACGAGAACTCGCTAATCGACGATTTTACACTCTTTTGGGAAAGTCAACAGCACAGGCATTGATTTAATTTGAAATATCTGTCAACAATGTTGGGAAATGTCACTAAATTACGGCGAGATTCGATCAGAATTTGCATAATTTACTAAGCTCGGAGATGTGGAAAGACAACAGCTACCGTCGTGTGTATCGACTTCTGTCAACTGGATGCAATCAAGCTGTCAGCTGTAATCTGTTTTTGTTTCCATCCGCGTCTTTAAATGTCAAGGAAGATGCACATCTGATAGAAACGTAATTTTATGACTTTTATGGAAAGAACAGTGCGATACGTTTGGCGAATGTCTGCGGTGACTGCGCATAATTTGCATTGACAATTGAGCATCAAATTGATTAACAGAAGTGGTGACAGGTTCTGTCGCGATCACTATGACGGGCTGTACTATTCGAATGCTTGTACTTGCTGAACACAGCCGAATTGGGATGATTTGAGTGATGTGCGTCCAATTTATGGAAATTCAAGGAATTCACTGCAATCAGCTTGGAGGTGCTTGGAATGTGAGTGCACCTGTCTGACGTTGATTTGACGGAACAAAGGAAAACTATTTGGATGAGAGTCAATTGTGAATCGTTGCGTTATGTCAGCGTTTGGAAACAAAGGGTCTTGCAGATTTGGCATTTTTCGTTCAAATTCATGAAATGGAGTGGAGAGACGTTGAAAAATGACTGAAGTGACAGAAGTGAAGAACAGGGACACAATTGAGGAACTTTTTGACAAGTAATCGTGTATTTTTGACAGTTAGTCACGAAATCAAGTATTTTATAGGCATTCTTTGATTGATCCGAGAAAATGTTATAAAAAAAACTGTCACAAAACAAATGAGTTCTGGTATTTCTAAAATAGTTAACTTTCTTCTTAGAGCGAATAATTTCCGAGCTTGACTCATGCAATTGCTGTCACTTTTAAGTTAGACTGCTGTTTGATATGCCCTTTGGAATAAATAGGCCCAACTTATGGGACACCCAATATAAAAAACAAATCTGTCTGGAGACATTGTTATGTGACTTTCGAAAATGACTTAGCTGTCAATAGAAGCGACACGACTTTCCATCATCGGAGGAACACAACGGCCTGTCAGTGGGGCATTCGAGAAGAAAGCGGCTAGGATGGGTTTAGGGGTGAATAAAGGTGTCATGTTATCTGCAAAAAAAGCTAGGTCCACCACCCCAATAGACACAATAGAAAGCCGCAACATTGAGATAGTGAAACTGGAGTGACAACACCACCTCAGAGATAACACAAAGAATTGCCAATGGCTGTGCCTTCGGGCTTAGATGACAATTGGAGAATAAAGGCCCATCTCGAAAGACCAAGACCTTGATAGTCCATGTGGTATGGCAGAAGCATAGGCAAACGGATGAGAGAAAGGGTCTTCGGAGTATCTTTGGTCCAGTGTGAAGGCCACCACGGTAGAGGATGACCTGGCATCCGGTGGCGTGCACAGCTCAGGTCTTTGGAGGATGTGACTAAATGATCATTAAAGGGATGTACGGTACTCGCTTGAGATGGCTAGGTCATGTAGAGTGAATGCAAACCAACGCTCCTGCTCGGAACTTCTCTGACTCCTGAGACCTGGCATCCGGTGGCGTGCACAGCTCAAGTCCGTTCACACCGGACTGTAGCGCCGAAGGAAGAGGACGAGAATGCGAAAGTCGAGCTGCCCTTCTTTACTGCTCATGTTTCCAGTGAATTCCGTCTATGGACTCAATGTCTGACTAACACACCTAACATACCTCGTCATCGGCTTGGAGACCCTTCGAATCTAAACCAAGCGCTCAACAAATCCGGAAGGGAAGGACCAATGACAACAGAACCAACCAGGTTCGAGGAGCACCACGACATATTGGCTGTTGTGCGAGTGAAACACGCCATTAAATGGGTACAATCATCCTCGCGGGGGCCAAGATCGTGCACATATCGGGCATAGTTCACCGTTCCAAGGTGATTGAGGTCTCTTTCCAAGATTAGGTCCTCTGTAGGCTTTCTGAATGAAACTGTGCTCTCTAACGTGTACACAAGCTGTCTTAAATTTTGCCCCTAAATGTGCATACACACATAACTTGAGCCTAACTTGAGCTTAGGCCACAGGTCTTCCTCATTGCTCACGGTCTTCCTCTTACTTCGCAGTCTACGAGATATTGTTCTCTCTTGCGCTGCCACCTTAAATTCTGAATGAGTTGTCCGTCTATTCGCCGTGAATGCAAACAATTTCTCTTAATGTCTAAACTAACATGGGGTATTTTCAACAAAGATTTGGGAGAGCAATCGTCTTACGGATCTCTCAGATGTGAGGGCGTATTTGCCATCTTTTGAGGACGATTCACTCAGTGTTGACGAACTTCAGCTGTGATCGGGTAGACGGCGGAAAATCAAACCTGGCCATTGGGATCCCTCACTGGTGCGTATTGTCACCGCCACTTTTCACTGCAGTGAAAAAAAATCGAAAGAACTGCACCGCTTATGTGTTGCCTCTAAAGTGCTCTGAGGACATCAAATGCACGATTCGCCATGAAAATAAAATTAAATACTCAAACTTACACCTCATTCCACGACATCCATCATCACAACTAACCTGCAAGGAAATAGAAAAAAATAAAAATAATTAGTTTTGATTAATCGAACAACACGAACTAATTGAAATGAATGTGATGTGATGTGTGCTACCGCTTCTCCTCCACACCAATCATTCCCCCGCAGGCGGAGCGAAAACATTAGAAAATCAAAGAAACGAACACTTACAACACCTCTTTCATCGCGGCACACATTGATTTATGAATTATTCATAAAATAAACTTTTACAACAGACACCAGTATTGCCTTGGGAATTCTTATTGCCGTCGCAATACATCATGTCTCTGAATGTGAAAACAAAACAAGAGGGAAAACAATAGAACGCGAGTTCAACTAATAGAGACACCCAAGCCGGGCGTGTATCACCATTCACATAAAATATAACAACTCGTTCAATAGCAAATCAAATTCAATTAACGCAGAATTGACTGTAATTGGACGCGCGAGTGTGCACACCCGAACGTCAGAGACTGGTCTAGTGCGGCTGTGTCAAACGAAGGAGACACCTTCGACAGCAGCATGACCCATTATCCACATGTTGACAGTGTTGAAAAGCAAAACCAAAAAAAAGCAATGAGTTTTAGCTCGGAATCAAATTTTAATCTCAATCTAATTAGAAGCGTGCAAATGTGAACCGTCATGGGGGCTTAGTCCCGAGACGCGAGCGGCTCTGTGGTGTTTTTGTTCGCTCTCTCCTCTTGGGCAGACTGGTTGTGTTTTAATTCCGAGATTCAACTGGCAAACGGTAGCACCTCCACAGAGCTTGTTCGCAACACGCTGGAAGGCTGTAAATCCATCCATTGATTAGACGACTCTTGTTTTTATTTTTTAGTGCGCGCCAAATGCAGCGCGGCTCAAAGGTATGTGCACAAGCGTTGGAGTGGAGTGGTCTGCTTTTGAAGCAATTTATGATACGGATAATTGCCGGTGGGTTAACTACAGCTCGGGGCTGTAATTTAATGTGCGCCTCTGGAGTCAGTGGTTCCCGGCGATGCGGACGCACGGTGATTGAGATCAGAAGTGAACGGATTTCAGGGGAGGTTTGTTCGTTTGATGTGTTGATGGAATGATGTTTTCCCAAAGTCATTAGTCTGTGTTTCTGATTAATCATTTGGTTTTGCCTTGAAGAAGAACTTCATTTCCATGAGCAAGCCATTCGGTGATGCAATTCTCATTTGTCACTGACACTTGACATTTCTGTTCTGGTCATTTTTCTGTGCTTTGTGCGTGTCTAATTCGACTGTATTCAACAACCGTGTTCAGTGGCATTGCTGGCTTAGGTCATTCATGCTAAGACTAATTAATAGCTTGCACTCGCGCTTAATTGATTGGCTTCTTGCTTCGAATGACAAATTACTGGTCAATTGGTAACGATTTGATGATGGAAAGAATGCGGCCATTTTGTAGATCTGTGAGTGACGCATACCTTAAGTGAGAGGACTTCGCAGCGTCTCCTCGCGCACTGGAATTCAAAGAAGATTGTGTACAGAAACAAAGAATAGGTGCGTTCATATATGTACGTGCGCCCAAGAGCGATTTCGTCCAGAGTCAAGAAGTGGGATGCGATAGCCGTGACATGACAATTGACTGAATCTGGCTTTGCATTCTGCTGCAAGTTCGTCAATAATTCGGATCGAATTGTTTCCCAACAGCATTTCAACAGAATGGTGGTTATCCAATGAATGGTGTAATTTTAAATGTCATGCTTAACTGTCAGTGGGCATCTGTCATCGCGATGACATTTGCTATGAAAGAGTGATAACCAGACCGATGGATGTGCTGAATTCATAAAAGTGTCGATTTGATGAAGGAATCTTAACCAGAAGAGACGTCATATCGCCAAGATCGGCGATGTCATATGTCACACTGCTTTTGAAGCAATGGCTACATTGCGTGGCCACACAGAACCTGTTACCGGAGATTGTTCGCCATACCTTCTGAACGAGAATGAACTTTTTTGACATTGGCCAAGGCTAATGATAATGAATTTGAACAATCTGTCAGTGTTTTGAAGGGAATTCGATGATATTCTTACTGAACCTGTTCGACTGTGGCACGTGCCATGAATATAGAAAATAGAACACAGACAAATCAAACACAAACGCATCTTGTTTTGCTCGGATTCGTCGTTTGCTCCCGTGGCCACTTTCATAGTTCAGGGCTCTATCGTGTCACAGACCTTGGTCAGAGGGTAAAGAGTGCCCAGAAAAAAGCTTCACTAATTTCGCTAATTGACAATTCTGTTTGATCTCCCTGACATCACTTCTTGGCGTCGCCCAACAAGCCTCTCCAGCTAGCGCAAATGTCTGGATCAGGCCTGATACAACATCACCCTGCTTCTCTCTTTCTCTGTGTCTCGACTGCAGTCGTCAACGATGTCATACAAGTGTAGCTGTGGGTACCCCATCTTTGGACAGAGGTGCTCGGGCCTCTATGTCACCACGTCTGACGTCATTGACAGAGGCCAAGTGGAGACTCCTGTTTTTTCTGTCAAAAATGTACTCAATTTTTATCTCGACATTTTTGCAGGCGAAGTTAAATGGCGTCCTGAGAACCGCCATCCGATGACATTTCAAGTCTCTAAAGTCACACATATTCGCCGCGTGATGGGCAGACAAATGAGTCGTCTGGTTTTGTGTGCCTACCATCACCTGATGCGTACGCCACTCTCGAACCAGCCAGGCTCAGTCGAACCAACAGTAGCGCGATTATCAACGCAATCCTATCTCGTCGTGTGTATAATAAATCACTGCCACCTTTTGTGAGACCCGGAGGCCGTCAATTACGACTTATCATCTCATGTGCGATCTGCCTCTAATCCCCTGTCAGTCCAGGTGCAACGCAAACTTCGCCTTATCCGCACTCCTGATCTTTTCGTTTCCTCTCTCACACTCTCATGTCAGTCTTCACGCCTCGTTAAGCTGCAAGTCGTAATTCTTTAAGTGAACTACTGAAAACTGCATCCCGTAGATCCCCATGCATGCACTTAGTTAAAAATCAATCAACGCCGCATCTAAATCACAAGAAATGAGCTTTGTGTCTCTTCTGTTTCACATTAAACTGATTAGCATAAATCGAGTTGCTGACAAATAGCATTTGCAAGGACCCCATGCGCCCAGACCACAGCCCCGGCACAAGGGGGAACAATAATAATCAGACGACGAGGCAACGATTGTGTGCACCGCACGAGTGGCGCAAACGAAGGCAAGGATCCTTCGCGTACAACTTGTGCAAATTGAGCATCTTCAGCACCGACAATGGCCTCCGACGAGCAGGAGAGACCGTGATAATAAAGACGAGGCAAGAGATGATGAAACTTTTTTTCATTCCCCACCACTACGACCTCGTCTCTCTTCCCCTTTGCCGGAGCATACATCACAATCACTTTCCGTGCACACTCGGGACGAGAGAGGGTGGTTGAGTCTCAACCCTGGTTTGGGAACGAACAGTCGTTGGCGGCATCGGCAGCAGCGGCGCGGCTGTGGTGGCTATGCTATTACCCCGGGTAGGTCGTGAAAGATGATGTCGGATTCTTCTTCTCTTTGTCTGGTGGCCCCGCTCCTCCTCATCATCCTCCCCGACGTTCATTCCAACCATAACCATAACATATGCAAAAGAAGCGCAGGCAAGATGAGGAACGCAGCGCCAGAGACAAGCAGAGAGAGAGAGAGAAGGAGAAAAAGAAAAGATTATCAGTTTTATGCGCATGCATTTGCATGAAGTACTCCGTACTTTACGAGAAAGATTTCCCATCGTTTTCCGTTCCTTTTCTTTTCCGTTTTTTTTTTTCTCCGTCCCATCTTTTCTTGTAAATTGCTCAGTCTTTTGTTGTGAGCACAGCACAGTTCCTATTTCTTCTTCTTTATTTTTCATGAAAACGTTTTCATAACGAAAAGCCATCAAAAGCAATTTGTTATGTGTTGCTGTTGTTGTTGCAGCAGCCAGGCGGGGAGATGATGTGGGCACAGCTTAAGCCGTTCAAAAGTACAATGTTACTTGCCGTGGAGGAGCGGAAGTATGAGAGGACTGCTGAATGCTCCGTCAGCAGTGCCTTTAAAGCCTCGGCACTGAGTTCTTTTTCCCAAAAAAAAAAAAAAAAACAAGGAACGAAGTGAGGTTAATGATTTTCTAAATGCGTTATGGGGTTTTAATAGGGTGACGAAATTCCACTGAAACAGAAGGAGGGCGACGCTCTGCATTATGCTCGCAAGCAGATTCTTGCTGAGAACTGAAGTCGACTGTAATTATGTGCACATCAGCTGGAAGAGAGAGAGGAGAAGACTTTTGCGGTCATGGGTATCGGACCAAATCATGTATCGTGGTGCACTGTACATCAACACCATGGGAACCCTAACCCCAACTGACAGACTCCACGTGGATCCTACCAAAAGGTGATGATTCATTTGGAAAAGGAAGAGAACGACAGTTGGCTAATGGGCAGTCTCGACGGAGAGGAATTCTGGTTCCAATTAAGTTTACACCAAAATGTCAGTAGGACAGTTAACTAGCAGCGCTTTATAGGCGTAAGATGCTGTTGGCACACACTAGCGGCGAAATTCGACCCCCTTCCTCATGAACGGTTGAACAGTCTTGTCAGTGCAAAGTGAGTAGGTCCTTGGCAGTACTGCAGCCAATAATTAGGACCCGTTGTTCTACTTTTGACAGCTCACGCGTGACTGGTGACATGTGTCAAAGTCAAACATGCTCAGTAAGTGCTGTCATTTCAACGCTGGGAAATTGTTGACTTTTATTGTTAAAATTCATGCCAAATGTCTTCACTGACGAAGTTCATTTCTGGTTGAATGATCGTATTTGGTTCGGTGAACAACCGCCGGCAACACACAACCTGCCCATGGACCCGGAATCTGTACTCTTTTGTGTGGTGTATGGTCTGACGGAACAGTTCGGGTACAACTGTTCCTGAACAACCGCCGGCAACACACAACCTGCCAATGGACCCGGAATCTGTACTGTTTTCTGTGGTGTATGGTCTGACGGAATCGTGTTCCTCTTGAAACGCTACAGTTCGGGTAGACCTGTGCCTCAACCAACAAGTAACTCCATTTAGGGCAATCTATGGCTAGCTGCCAAAAAATTACCAGACCCGACTTGGTTGAGGTGCAATGCGTCTGTCGTCTGATGCATTGTGCCACAGTCTCGAAGTCGAAAACTCTCCGGACTAAGTCTCCATGTCGGCGGGATGCATCTGCATAGTTGCTAGTCTGACATGGGATTTGGAGACAGCTGGCCATCGGTTAATTTTCATGGAAATGAGACCACTAAAGTGCCAGCTTGTCAACCCGATCAGGGACTTCAATCATCTTGTTATTTCTATTTTGGCTGAGGCTACATTCCGTGGTGGACCTGCGACTCAGTCGACATGACTCTCCAATTAGCACAGCACAGGGTAGAGTACCGGAATCGCGATCTTCTTCAACCGCGTTGACCGTCGCTTTATAGTCGAACGCTCGGTAAGAGCTTGAGTCTTACTGTCCATTAGCTCAACATGGCCTAGCCATCTGAGACGAGAAGTAGTTTTTGAGAGACGAACAAGTTTGACAAGGTCGTTGTCGCTGTAGAGCCGATAAAGTTCGTCGATCTGTTTTGTGGGTAGTGTCTGTCTATGAGTCGGTGGACCAATTGAGAAGCGAGTTCGGCGAGCCATTGAGCTCTCGTTGTGGACCTACGATTTGGCGCCTTTCATACGTCTATGTCCCCAAGCCAGTCTCAACTTCAGCCGGCTTTGGAAGTCAACATGCTTAATTCGGCATAAAATGTGGTCGAAAGCTGGGAAAGTGTCTCAAAATTGGACGACAACTGACATAGTTCTGGTTCACCGAACCAAATACGATCATTCAGTCAGAAATGGTTTTCTTCGCTGAAGACATTTTGCATGAATTTTGGCGAAAACAATCAACAATTTCCCAGCGTTGAAATGACAGTACTTGCTGATCATGTTTGACTTTGACAGTTAATGGCAAATATTGCTTTACTAATTCAGAACAAATTGTATACACTCTTGCGATCTTCCCGTGCTTTTGTTGGCAATTACAAACCAAGCGCTTCAGTGGAACAACCTCCCCGTTCCACAGGACAATGGCGATCAAACTCCGGTTGTGCTGACAAATCCGATTCAAATACAAAAGACCGCCATCGCCAGCAAACGTTCCATAAGAACAACTGCAAATATCCCAAATTAAGTTTGAAACTTCTCAACCCCGACCACCAGAAGGCGTCGCCGCCCCTAATTGGCAGTTCATCCACCCGCGACAAGGGTCACCATTGCCGTCGATTGTCCCCAGCCGTTTCGCCTTTGTTCATAATTAATTCACAGACAGTTGCTGGCCCTGTTTTTATCGAATTCATCCGATTTAACTCAAACTCCAAATCCTGCCAGCCTGTCAATCAGCGTCGGCGAAACCATAACGATCCATTAAAAGTCTCCAAAGTTAATTACAAATTCCTTCAGTCAGCGGATAATTAGTTTATCTGCCCCGCCCTCCGAAGCATCGGTCATTTCACAAAGCGCTTCCTTCCGTTCGCTCGTCACGAAAACCCTTAATTGCATCATTTTGTACTTAATCAAAGGCCACGTCAATCAAATCCGGTATCAATCGTTCTTTTTTTGTTCGTCTTGTGTTGAGAGCCGTGTCGCACAAGCACAAATAGCGTTTGCAAACGTTTATCGAGATATAAAAATAGAAACATTTTCCCATTAGGTCATGCCTTATCTCAAGCCCCCCCGTGTGTGAGAATGCACACTAGTTTCGCCGATACACAGCGGTGTAGCCTGCTATTACTCATTTCATCAGTCAGGGAGCTGCCACCATCACCACCACCCAAGCGTTGGCGGTGGGTAATCATTTTTCCACAGATACCCTCCGTGCCACTGTGTCGGACGGCACTCATAATCTATCTTACCATGAAGCGCTGCTCGCTATAGTTGCAGGCACAGGCAAACGAAACTGTGCAAAAAAAATGAGGGAAAAAACGCGTATTTCAGCAAAGAGCAGTCGAGTCGTTGTCGGCGATCCTCTTTTTTTCTGTCCCCCATCCTATCAAACTGGGCATGGTCTCCTCCACTTCGGCAGCGCGTCGTTGTATCAGACCCCCTCGCCGCCACGCCGTCCTCTGGCATTTTAATCTTTTTTCCCTTCTTATTTATTATGTGGTTTTCTTTTGTAATGAATATAATCACATTAAAGCGCAAATCAGACAAGTCTGTGGTTTGGTTTATTTTTTGGTTCGCAGTCGAATATGAGTTTTTTTTTTTTTTTGCGAGACGACAACCGAGAAGCGAGAACCGACCGCAGATACACATATTTTTTCTTTTTCATCCATCCAACCAACATAGCTGAAAAGAGGGAAGTTTATTCGAGTGGCGTAGCGGCCGGTGGAGGTCGGTGGATGGAATCAGAAAGAAGAGGAATGATGTTCTTACTGCGGAATGCTTTGGAATGCTTCTGCCAACAGGCAAAACGACGAAACAAAAATCGGATCGATGGTCGTCGTCGACGTTGTCGTTGTCGTCGTCGTCGTTGGTCGTGGCGAGCTTTCTGGACCCAGAGGCGGAGGAGAGAATGGAGAAACATAAAAATCTGGTTTAGTCAGCAAAATAAATTTCAACACCAACGAGGAGGGGAGAGATATGGACATCTACTCAGTTCCCAGATACCAAGCCAGAGTTACAACAAAAAAAAAAAAAAAACAAAGCACCGAACATAAACCCAAGGAATAAGAGAGAAAAGAAGAAACAAAAGTCCGATGATGACGATGATGATTTGATGCTACCAAGCGAGTGTTGTGATCCTATCTTCCAGGTATTTAGATGAGACCACTTAGTGGAAATAAGAACAAAATTCAATCGGCCGTGGTATGGGTATGCCAAGAGGTTGGGGAGTCATTATGTCTCATCGCTGCTTCTTCGCACTCTCTCCTGCCCTCCTCGTGTTTATATATTAATAACAATCTTAACAAGCGACAAGTTGTCGGAATAAATTTGAAATAAGTTATAAATATTTCCACTTGAGATCCATAATGTGATTATTTAAATGCTACTGTGTTCGAATTAGTGAACAGCCGGGGCCGGGGCGGGGCGCGAGGCTGGCGTGTTACGCGTCGGCTTGTGGGGCAGCAAATTGTGTTCTCCTTTCGGTTTTTCTTTCAGTTTTAATTATTTATGAGCAGATAAAATTTGAGATACTTTGTGTGGCAGTGAACACAAATTCACGTAACTCAGTTTGGTTGCTAGGCTCTTTTTGCACATGGAATTGTTAATAACTTTTGTACGCAAATAATGGACTATGCTTTAATCAAATGCGATGTATTGCTTGTGGTAATCATCGTGTACTGACGTCTGAACTGTCAAGATTTTGACAGCGTTTTTATTTCCTTAAGAACTTAGTTTCAGTCAATGCAGTCAGGGAAGCTGGAAAGCGAACATACTTATCAGTCCTACGACCCTTGGAGGGCCTGAGCCTGATCATGAGCTGTCTTCCATCACCGCCGACGACGGCCAGGCTTGTGTGTGCGATAAGTTGGTCTTTACAACAGTCTTTCTCTTCTAGGAGGCTCGGCTTCGAAGACCCACTTATCTGGATGTGGCCAAGCTGGCGACCACTTTTCGGAGCTGCTAAATCGCTCATAACGGTGGGGGAAGGCATTTTGGCGATTGAATCGTCAAAAGTTGGCAAATCTGTCGGTTTAGATGATCAGGCCATTACGGTGGCCTGAGAAGACAGTGAGACACCTGGGGATCGGCAAACGGGGGTGTAGTCGCTCTTCTCAAAACAAGGTGTTTGACAAAGAAATTGGCCCAGCCAGAGAGGCATAATCCCCTCGGGAAAGTCTACGCTAAGTTGAAGACTACGCTAAGTCCACGGACAGAGTTGGAGCTGTGTTCTAGAGCAACAATCGCGTCCAGGAGGCTGTATGGTTTTCATCCCGACACAAGTACAATCGACCGATACTCGAGAAGACTTGAGATTCTGCAGCTGTTTGGCAAGGGCCGAGCACGACCGCGTTCCTTTACCTCGAGGAGTGCTGTGGCAGGGATGATGGTCTTTTAGGGACAGACTCCAGTCGGTTCAGAGATGCTGAATCAACACTTGTTGCCGCAGGCGGTGGTCTTCGCTAAGAGTGTATCTTGTCGTCTTTCCTTTTCATTTTATGTATGGAATGGGTTTTGCGGAGTCGAGCTGAATCTGTGAAATGTGTCTTGTCACCTCTCCTTTTCATTTTATGTGTTAAATGGGTTTTGCAGAGTCGAGCTGAGGAAAGCAGGAGTTGAGGGTCAGTCATCTTACTTTTGCAGCTGACTTATTTAACCTCACATCCTCTCAGTCAGAACTCAGGCACGCCGTAGATTGGTTTGTGGCTGAGATGAAGGTTAACGTGGTTAATGCAGGATCCCTGTTCAATCCATTCGACACGTGTTAGTGGACTCCCATCGAAGCAGGCGGAGAATTTAAAGAATCTCGAGGGCTTTTCCACGTCCAGTGAAAGAAGTAATGCTGAGCGGTCATGTAGGAATGGCAAGACTAGGTCCATTTTGAACCAGCTTGGGAGATGTGGCATCAGGAAGGCCGAGCTTGGTGTAAATGCCAGGTTAGCAAGGTTTCTTCCAACGAAATCCAGCGAATACAAGCTGCCGAGATGAGATTTCTGCGCGCTGTTGTGGGAGTTATTTGTCATGATAGGCTGCTCGGAGGCGTGCCTTGACTATGATACCACAGGTCACACCTTGGCTAGCTGCCTCTGTCCCACATATGACACCAAGAAGACTACAGTCGATCGGTCTGCTTTCACCTTTGAAAAAATAGTGTGGAATTGTGCCGGATTTCAGGCTCCTCTGATCAGGATACGGATCCAGAGGAGCGTCTAATGTCGGCGGTAATATGAACAAAGTGGTTGACGGTTGATTGACTAGGCGACTGTCAGGTTGTGTACCGCGTGCTGGCTACAGAGATGGTCCGCCGCGAGTTGTCGCAGGCAGTCGTTAATTCCTGATTCCTCCAGCAGATGCCCCCTTAGCTCCCAGAATGATTGAAACGAAGAGTAAGCTTGGACAATGGCTGCAGGGCTTTCCTAGAAAATCAGCTTTGCTGTTGTCGTGTGACCAAAAATCTGGTTGATGCGGGTTTTTATGCGACGTTCATAGTCGACCACAAGCAACAAAAGCTATTCCAAAGTTGATTTCTCTCGCCATCCTTCTGTTGCACGGAATAGCTCTTAAAGCAGTCATGTTGTATTGACGGAATTTAAAGGAGACGGAATTCAAACCGCTGCCCTAGACAGTCGTCTTCGGAAGTCACGTCTAAGGTGGCTTTGGCATTAACTAACACCGTCCCGACTCCGGACTCTCATACCGAGCAACAGAGAGAGGCCCATATAAGGCGACGTATACGACTGAATAATGACCTCTCCCAACTTGGTGCCCGCAACTGGAGGCTGCTAGCCAGAGATCGCAGGAGCTTCCGAGTTGGGCCTCAGCTTCACTTCGAAACACTCTTAGAAGAAGAACTGAACTGAAGAAAGTGTCGTGCAACCACAGAGCCAGTGTCTGTATAAGATGTTCATTCTCAATAAATGAATACACTGAGAGCAGGAGGGGATAGCTGCAGATGCACGAAAAAGAAAACATACCAACAGTTGAACAACTCGCGCAATTTTCGACTGATTTGAAAACAAGTCCTTTTTGAATTATCGCGTCGGCCGTAGGCCCGACATTCATGTCATTTCACTCAAAATTCCAATCAACTCCCAATTACACAACAAAAAAAAAAAAATTACAATAATCACCGATTCACTGTTTACGTTGCACTCTCGAAAGGCCGCCCCATTCAAACATCGACTGATAACAGGTTCCAAGTACATGAGCATGTCACACACATGATCGAGCAGTCGCAGATTTTGTGCGGCAAAAATCAACACACCTCCACTGGCCGATTCATTTAATTTTATTATTACTTCCGCTGCATAATTTGCTATTTGCTTTGCCTTTATGCCCGGCATGTTCAGGTGGTCATGCATAATTAATTATTTATCAACTTTTCATATTTATCGCTTTTGCATTTGTTTCGTTTTCTGTCGAACGCTACTGCTGTGCGTTCACGAACCAGCGCAAGCGTATGGCCGTGTGTGCTTTAAAAGCATTTTTTTCTTTGCTCATTGATTCTCGTGTTTCACCTCGACCTTAATCGAATATTCAAGCAGCAATTAAAATATTATGAAACGAACGAACAGCGGAATGCCGACAACGTGTGTGAGGAATGTTCCTTTTTTTTGCGAAATTATTTAATTGCTATCGCGATGCATCGGCGGTGGGGGCACAATTTGACAGGCAGAACATAAATTAATCAAATTCGCACAGCAAATGAAAACGAAAAGCAGAAAAAATGTTTCAATTTGGATATTTCTGCACTAATGAATGCTGATTTAATTTAAATATGTTTTTAAGGGATACCCAGCCCAGCACGAGCGATATGCGAAATGAATTATGTCAAAATGGATACAAAACAACTAACTGTTAATAATTGATGGCTTGACAAACGACAAACAGACGTCACATGTTACATGTGTGGTGAATAATTGATCAATTCCTCACGCTCTCTGGAACGCTAAATTATTTGATTTGCGGCCGCGTAATGGCGTCTCTCGAGATCCATCCGGTGTGACAGTTTTTGAATGGACGCAAATGTCAAATGTGTGACGCACGGAATTCGCTGACATGATATTGAATTCATGGGATATTCTCTTGTGGCGGGCTGTGCGGTGAATGGGCAGCAATTTAAGCAGACGATGTTTTAGAAAAAGGCTAAATGTCCAAGACCATAAAAATCGTTGCGTGTGTTGCGTGATGTCAAGCAATTGACAACTCACAGGCCGACATAGAGGGCCATTCATGTGAGCAGCGAACTGCGAACTTACAGGAACAAGCCCTTTCCATCGAATATAAGCACAAAGTTATCCTTTTCGGATGAGCATGGTTGCCACTACGGAACAAAAAATTTGCGGCCAAAGTTGGAAAAAAAAAAAAAAAACGTTCCCAAACGAAGTAAATAACTACCAAAAAATTCTAACGCTAGAAACATTAATGCATATATAAGCTCGCCTTGATAGTGGCGTTTATCTCATCACCTGAGACATCTCAGGCTATAGGAAAGTTTTACAAAAAAAAAAAAAAAAACATAAAATTTAGAAAAATGCATGAAGTCTTTATTTGAGTCGATAGTACGGTCCATATAATTTAATGTTCGAAGATTATTTCATGCAAATGTTGACCTTGACTGCGCCTCAAATGGTCCATCCGCTTAGTCCAATTTTGGCATACTCTTTCCAACATTTCGGCCGGTATCTCACGAATAAATGCTTCCAATGCGTCAATTGAAGCGGGCTTGTCTGTATAGACACGAGCTTTAACACAGCCCCACAAAAAATAGTCTAAAGGCGTTAAATCGCACGATCTAGGCCCGATCCCGAAGGTGAAATAAAATGTTCACCGAACTCGCCTCTCAATGAGTCCATTGCTGCGCGTGCTGTGTGGCATGTGACACCGTCTTGTTGAAACCGCATGTCATGCAAGTCAAGCTCTTGCATCTTGGGCAATAAAAAGTTGGATATCATCTCACGGTAGCGCTCACCATCACAGATTCGCATCATCTTTGAAGAAGTACGGTCCAATGATGCCACCAGCCCATAAACCGCACCAAACTGTGACTTTTTCTGGATGCATTGGTAGCTCTTGCAATGCTTCTGATATTCACCCCAAAATCGACAATTCTGCTTATTTACGTACCCATTGAGCCGAAAATGAGCTTCGTCTAAACTGACCATAAAATGGAAGAAGCGCGCGATGAACTTTCTTAACAGAGCACGCATTTTGAAAATAAAATTCAATAATTTGCAAGCGTTGTTCGTTTGTAAGACGATTCATGGTTAAATTATAGACCAAACTGAAGATTTTAGACAGTGAAACAAAACACGAAACGTGCGTCTGCTGTTGGAACCAGTGTTGCCAAAAAGATAATAGCTAAAAAATCACCCTTTACAAACTAAAGTTTTGGGTGTTGGCTCAACAATAGGGGCCCAGCTGATGTACTTTGTTTAATTTAGTATTTATTACTATTGTTTATTTTGTAAGTCCTACAATGGCTGGTGCTTGTATGGGGTTGTTCAAGTCCGTGTGTCCATGGTGGTCTTTTTGGGATGGGTTGGTGATGTGTTAGCCGACTTAGTCTCGATGGTGATTGCTACCGCTGCTCTGGTAGAATCCATGCAGCTCGTTGTTCGACGCCGTTGGAAAGATCTGCTCGTTTAGCAGATTTAACGTGTTGGGGTAGCGTTGTCTGGGGATTGTATTTCTCAGGTTCCTGATTTCCTCGTTAGGATGGTTGTTGATGTTTAGCAGCTGCTTTCTGAACAGTGTCAGAATGTACTCATGCTGGCGGATGATGCGTGCTTGGTTGCAAAGCCTGTTGTTGCTCTGGTGCCTTTGACAGTCCCTGTCAAAGGTGAGTCCGGTACATATTCGCGGTATTTTTCTTTCGAAAATTGCAAGCTTCGACATGCTGGTCTTAGAGATGGTGTGCCATATTGGGAAGTTAAGCAATTTTGTCCTCTGGCTTAGTCCATTTTGCTTGCGCATCAAGAGCTAGATGCGATGGAAGCCTAGGTTGGCCTTCTTGAGGGTCAGTTTCAAATGACTGTTGAACTTCAGCCTATCCGTGAAGTTAATGCCAAGATACTTGACATTTTCGTGGTGACGTCGAGCTGGTATAAATCAGCGAGTCATCTGCAAATAGACTGCAGTTCGCTACCCAAATTCCCGACGTTTAAATAAAAATTACCAAATTTGGTTAAAAACCACCAAAGTGGCAACCATGTTATCGAGTTTTTTAGTCCCGACGAATTTCAACAATAAATAGTTTAAGCATCCGCCCATCTGCGGTTGGTGTCATTTATGACGTTCGACTTAAAAACCAGTCCCTTCCAGTCCTCAGACAGGGTACAACTCTATGAAATTCTCGGACTCCAGCGGAAGTTGTCACCACTCCACTGGATGCACGCATTTTTCTCTAGAACAAAATCCTCATAGATGAATCGATCGGGCATCATTCTACCCCCTCGCGCCAAAGTCAGCCGGCAAAGCCTGGTACTCCTCAACCGATTAACAATTTGAACACCATTCAGCTCGTGTTCGTAGAATTTTCAATTTGAATAATAACTCAAGGCCCCCTCCCCACTTGAGATTCTAAGAATCTGACATCACTGCAGAACATCAGAACCGTCCAGGACCTCATTAACTCGTATAACGACAAGCGACACAGGAGAACCGCTGTCACTTTCATTGCTGTGCACGACACAAAGGGGGGAGAACAAGTTGGCTTCAATGAAAAAATTCTTCAACTCTTGAGCTGATTCACTTAACTCCATAATTCCATTCCATTCGGTGCAAGAGGACGAGCACGGATCGAGTGTGGTGTATTTTCCGCTGCGGAATCAAAACCGAAAATAGAAGTTGTTCGCTCTCGCCTGGGGGATGGGGGACGGAGGACATCCTGAGCGCTCTCTGTGTGCATTCGGCTTTGATGTTTCCTTTTGATTAAACTTCTGGTTATTAGGCACACATCTGCAGGAAGGAGGAGAGTCCACGGAAGCAGGAGCAGGCAGTTGTCGTTTTCTTTTGATTCGCCACGAGAGGCGGACCGTGCTCGGGCAGATAGATTTTGCATAGAGATTCTGTGATACACTGGTGGCGTCCGGGGATGTGTGCACAGTCATGGTGCGTTCCACGATCATCCATTCATCTGACATCGTGCACCAGGCAGGCAGCTATGTCAGTCAATTAAACGTACGAACGAACAGAGCAGAAATGGCGCGGCGGGGGAATGTTCTGCGAACTCACAAGCCAATGAAAGGAAAACGAAGTCGCTCTCAGCTCAGCTCCCATTTGGACATGACCAAGGAGAAATACATCAAGTGCCTGCACGCAGCACTTGTTTTTGTCTATTTCTGTCCATCACCAGTCCACCATCCACCACCATCACCTTGGCCAGAGTGGACGGCATGCAGGGCAGAGATGATTCAAAGTCGGTGTGCATACCACAGACGGTCTCGGTCTTGGGATTGTGGCTTTCTCCCTCCGACCCTTCGGCGCAGTCATGCTCCTGCTATCCAGAGCCTAAGAGCACTGATGAAGATACAGTGGACTGTGTTGTTCATTAATTATGCGCATTGGACGTCCGGCGGGGGTGGCGGAGTACCCAAGGACCGAGGCATGAGTGGTATTTTTCTTCCCACATCCGCAGGCACACACACGCTGGGCTCGGCTTTGGCTCGTTTGGGATGACTCCTCCGGCACTGGACGAAGGTGCCGTGTCATGCAGTTATGTATGGCTTCTGGTTCGGTTATTTTGTTGCCTCTCCTCCTCTTCCTCCTCTGCGTTCACGCATTCAGTGTGTCCATTTGGATTATGGGGCCCTTCCATGTGAAGGCGGCCTCAAACCGGCTGGATGGGCGCTTGTGTGTGCGTGTCGCAACAAGGAATAGAAGGCGATGGAATATTACTTTCCTAATTAATTACTTTGTCATGGGCTGCATGATTGCAAAATTGGAACGGGGCCATTAAATGGTAATGAAAGGAGGGCAGATATAGTGATTGTGTTGGGCGCCATTTTAGGGGGTTTCTCCAGATCAATTTAGGCGCTGTGACGTAACGTCCACAGCCACAACCTATCCGATGGCAGTTTTAATTCGTCTTGATGCAGTTTCAATGGAAATTGAAAGTTTGAATGGTTTACGTGAAATTGGATGCTGACTTACAGAGGACGCTACAGAGCCAAGAATGCACCCTGTCATGAGCAATTTACTTTGATTCAGTCGATAGTCCGGTTTCGCATAATCCGGATATGGTTTTGGATTGATTCAGTACCACTCACCACTGGACACTTAACTGTGACCAGACCACGTCTTATTTTGTGGAGAGCTTGGACCATCGCAGTCTATGTTTGCAGGTCTGTTTGTAGCCGTGTACCCAACGCTGGTGTACCCAACCCCAGTTGGACATCGTTGCCCGTGGTAAACGTGAGAGGTGGAGAGAGCGATTTCACGACCAGCACGCGTTTGGGCTTGTTATGGCGTTCGGTTGCATCTGCAACCGTTCACAGTTCAACTCACTCAATGATTGAGCCTATGACACCACGAAACTCGAGATCCGACCGCTTTTCCGATCACGATCGAACTTCCAGGAAAGTGGTAAAAATAAAGTCTCCACGGCCTTAAGGGCTAATGGATGGAAATGGAGACTACCGCCTCACATAGCCCACGGGCTATTCTTGTCAAGTAATCAGTTGACCCACACGGAGCTCCAGTTTCATGGACTGGGCTCGGTAAAGACATCAACTGCAAATCGGGAGCAGTGGATGGCATGCGAAGCCTGGAGAACAACTCCATCCGCAGCTGGGGACTCCTTAATCGGTAGACTGGCACCGACCAGTACAGTGATCATATTGATGTCGCTGCACATGCGGATAGAATTTCCGTTCTCCTGAAGAACCGATCTCATCCTCCCCTCTTCGGGAATGATTTCTCAACCAGCATGACCCCTGAACACCAGACGGTGGATTGTCCTCTGCGCATCTTCACACATGGATCGAAGTTGGAAGAAGGGGTGACTACGAAAGTCAAAGAAGAAAGCTCTGTCTGGCTAACGATCAATGTGATATCAAAGGACGGATATCGTCATCTGTTCAGGCAGCAATCAAATCTCTGAGTCGTTAGTCTTGGTTAGTGGGGTCCCGGGTTCGAGTTAATACGCTTTTATCTGGATTTCAAATCTGGTCCAGTCACCATTTTCCGGATCAAATAACCGGCACTATCACTGAAGTGGCCAATCAGGGGTAGGTGTCTGACTGAGGGTATCACAATGGGCCAACCTGGTCTATGTGTGCTGGTGAACTACCACGGTCCTCCTAGTTACCTCCCTATTCAACCGAAAGAATTCAATGAATTGCCGCCTAACTCTCAACGAGATGGCCAAGTATGTGGCTGCTTGGATACTGTCGCATTTCTCAAAATTTCGAAACAAACGAACTCACTAGAAATGACACTTTTTCAGTCCATTTGAACTAGTTTTTTCTCGATCCAAGACGAACACATGGCATAACCCGGCACTGTGCCACTGGAACTCACTTCTGCAGAAGCTGCAGAGACAACGAGGAGGAGGAAGAAACTATTGCCTTTGTAATTACAAGGCTCTGTCCTCTTAAAGAGGTCACTACTGGAACAAGCTGGCCGAACTAAGTGACATCAGTGTGAGTCATCTCCACCGCTTTATCAAGAGCACCATCTGATTTGGGGAACAGGACCAATTGCCGTATGGCAACACAGCAAGCCTACTCTGACTTTCGTGTGACTGGTGACAATCAGCAGTTCCGACGACGGAAGGGAAGGAACTATTCTCTTTGAAATCGGACCTGGTTCCCGGAGACATGCCCGCGGATCGATGTGGAGCAGGGAGAATGCAAACTTGAGCATTGCATCGGCAAAAAGTCTCTGCATGATGGAATGCATGCCTCAGTGCCTCAGTGCCTTAAAAATAATCTGAAGGAAGTTCTGAAGGAGTTACCTCAGAAAGCGCTTCTTATGTTTAACTACCTAATTAACGCCGCGTTTAGATTAGAACATGTCCCTAGGCAGTGGAAAGTGGCGGAAATAATAATGGTGCCGAAACCGGGTAAACCCCCAACAGACAAAAAGCCTTACAGACCAATTTCACTGCTTCCGATAATGTCTAAAGTGTTCGAACGAATATTACTCAGACGTTTAAGCCCGGTTGTGGAAGAAAGACGACTTATTCCTAATCACCAGTTCGGTTTTAGAAGTAAGCATTCAACTATCGACCAAGTTAGACGTTATAGAAAAATCGTTTGAACAAAAGCAAGTCTGCTCAGCTGTATTTCTCGATGTTTCGCAAGCCTTTGACAAGGTTTGGCACGAAGTTTTGAAACATAAGCTTCGACAGTTCCTCCCGAGAAGATTTTACACAATTTTATCGAATTATCTAACTGATAGAATCTTCCGCGTGAAATATGGGAAAGAATACTCCCTATTTAAGCCTATGCAAGCTGGAGTACCACAAGGAAGTGTCCTTGGTCCCCTCCTTTACTTACTTTATAGCAGCGATATACTGCAGGACGTAGGCACCGTGCTAGGCACATTTGCTGACGACACCGCCATTTTAGTAACTGCCAAAACGGTCGAAGAATCAACCAGAAAATTACAATGTGCTATAGACCGGATACACGAATGGACGAACACTCAGCGAATTGAGCTTAACGAAGCTAAATCCGTTCATATAAATTTTACGTATAAGAACGTGAATAACTTGCCCGTTTTTATAAATAATGTTCAAATACCCTTCGGTAATGAAGCGAAATACCTCGGAATCACTCTCGATGTAAAGCTTAAGTGGAAGGAGCAAGTCAAAAAGAAACGCGAAGAGCTCCAATTAAGGAACAAAGACATGTACTGGCTTATTGGAAAATATTCCAAGCCAAATATTGCCAACAAATTGCTTATATACAAGCAAGTGCTAAAACCAGTCTGGACGTATGGTACACAACTATGGGGTTGTACCAAAGAAAGTAATAGAAACATACTACAAACATTTCAAAATAAAGTGCTAAGGGCCATCGTCAACGCACCCTGGTATATACGAAACAGCGACATCCACAGAGCCCTCGGAATTCCATCAGTCCATGATGAAATTACGAATTTTGCTCGTAAGCATAAGCGTCGTCTGGAAGAGCACATAAACTCTGCTGTCCTTCCAATTCTCGACGAAACCAACGCTTTCCGCCGTCTTCAAAGGACTAAACCCCTGGACCTAGCACCCCATTCAACCCGCGCTTAGCTGCGGTGATAGCAAGAACTCCCAATGGAGAATTTCTTGCCAAATGCGCCTAAACCAAGAAAGTAAAACTGCTGGATAAGTGTAAGACTTAGTTGTAGTGGAAATATATTGTATTTTATTTGAAGGGAGGTGTTTTTGCTGGAGAAGATTTTCACCTACCCTCGCAAAAAAAAAAAAAAAACCTCAGTGCCTGTGGTGGTCATACCGTTGACTGTCAATTTCCATGGCTAAAACCAACTCTTACAAAAACAAAGATGTGGACGTGGAAGGCGGTGTGGTTTCAACAAGACTGTGCCACACATCACACCTTGGCTCTATTCCAAAAAGAAGTCCTGAGTTATTTTGTGTTTCTGTGATGTGATCTGCCAACACCAAGGTCCGCGGTGAGACGAGAAAAAGTTCATGTCCATCCACACAATCAGCACCTTCATGGCGCTACGAAAACGAATATTCACCAAGTTATGACCGAGTTGCTGTCCGTAGGCGTCGAAAAGTCATCGAAAACTGCCTTGTCAGTTCCGAGTCTTGCAAGACCTCCCCTGGGGCCATTTCCCTGATTCTAGTCCCCTACGAAAATGGCAAGATTCAAATATTCTGAACTCAACATCTGATCGAAGACTAAACCGAAAATGTGTTCCATTTGGATCCCTAAAGTGGATGACCCCAGTTAGAGCACGAGCTCGACTTAAGGAAAGTCGCTGCATTGAAAATCCACGCCTGGAAGGTATCAGCATCTCCATCCACTAACACGACATTGGATTTGACTCGAAATTTGACAGCAACACCCGCTCGCGCTTCCAAGTTGCCACCCTCATTGCTGCACACATCGCAAGATTTATGGGCTGTCGTTCAACTCCATCAACAGCTTGCGGTTGTCACTTCAAAGTCTCAAGCAGATGATTGCGCACCAAATTGCGCAAACACTTAATTAAATCCACACACCCCCGTCGCTTATTTTGGGTCAATCAATAGACGCCACTGCGCTGTCAAATGCACACTGCAGTAATTCAAAACTGAATATCACCTCCATTCCAGCCGATGACACTCTCCCCCGATTCCGAGCAATTAACATTTTGATTAATTATTCAGAACTTGAACTCACTCCCAGAGATCTGTGCAAATATACTTTGGTTCAAATTCAAATCCAATAACTCACGTCAGTTCACAGTCCACCCACGCTGCACAGCGCACCGCTCATCCCAAGATGATGAAATTAATTACACAGGTAGACATATTTAACATGTCATGTGATGCAGTCCCTCTCCCCCCGTGCCGCCGTCGGCCAATCACTGGGCTTTATGCATAGGAAATGTGCCAGTGCACACAGGAGAGGCAAAACCCAGTTCGGTGGGGTGGCAAACTCAATTACATCCAGCCTGGATGTGGGTGCGTGTGTGTCTGACATCTAAGGCAGCTCCTTCGCCCAACCACTGCACACGTGTGCGCCTGTAGGTGCACGGAATTCCATCAAAACCAATTTTCCATCATCTATCATGGGAAGTGGGACATGCAAGGGTGCCCAGGCGCCTGCGAGTGGGGCATGGTGGCTGTATTTGTGGCAACATGACAAATTATACATTAACATTGCAAAATGGTTTCCATAGACCCCCCCCCCCCCCCCCCCCCCCCCCCACCCACCCATGCATCCGAACCAAGCCGTGAAGAGCATAATGAATTAAGAGGGAAAGACCCTTAAAAAGCTAAGGCCTATCCAGCCGCACAGCATCGTCCACCCACCGCCGCCGTCGTCATCGTCTCTTGGTACGACACGAAACTAGGAGAATTCTATCATAATTCTGATGATGGGGAATAGTTTTGGCACAAATGCCAGAACACTCACTCATACACAAACACACGCACACAAACAATTGGAGCATTATAAATTTGAAAGGAATGTCGTCGGAGGGAAACGGAGCACAGGCGGAGAAGGCTGGAAAGGATGCAAATTGAGTGCATTGCATTTTGGCAAAATGGAAATTCTGAAATGGTTGTGCACAGTTGGACAACAACAGCAGTTTTAGTGACAGTAAACAAGGACGAAATTAAGTTAGAGCGAGAGTAGCACATTCATTGTGACAAAACTTTTGTGTGTTGGCTGAGGAAAACTTTCTACGGTTCCTCTTTCCAGAAGATGCTGTCAGCCCACACACACAAAACTTGTGCAAATTAATTTGCATTCCGGAGATTTTAATGGGGAGCGACATGGAAAATGTTGGGCGGTTGGGCTTGGTTAATTGAACCATGAACAGACTGTTTTCGAGTGGAATGAAGTTATTTGCAGACGTTTTAAATGCTTTCGATGCTCTTATCTGGTCTAGGTTGGTGTGAATTGGTTTTTTTTTTTTTTTTTTTTGGAAAAGAGGAATATTGGGCGTCTTTTTTCACTGACGTCACCGACAACTCTCATCTACAAGACACCGTCCTATCGACAATGCTCAGAGAGAACAAGTGTCGCGTGGGGTAGGTAGGGTGGGGAAGGGGGCTGCTAGAGAATTCACTAGCACATTGTGGTACTGTGTGCTACCAGTCGGACTACAACCACTGATCGACCACTCCAATGAAAATGGTGACTGGACCAGATTTGCAAACTTTGCGTTCACTGGGATTCGAACCGGGCACCCCACTAACCAAGGGCAGCCACTTATCCAACTGAGTCATCCGGTCGGCTAAGCGTGCCCAAATGTAGGCGTTCAAAGACGGCATCAAATTCATACTAATAATAAATACCACATTCCACGTGTGGTTGCCTCGGATTGTCTAGTCACAGATGAGGAAGAAGCAAGTATCGCCATGATTCGGTTTGCGTTTGAAATGCCAACCACCCCTGAAAAGAGTGAACCAGCTTAAAACAGTTAAAATACCAGCGCTATCGACTGGCTTGAATATTTGAAAAAAGACGCAAGTTGTGTCGCAGAAGAAGTCCGAGGTGTTCACGTCCGAGTCATCCCACTCCGTACAGAAATCATCATTGGGCCATACGGAGACGGTGTGTAAGAAAATATATGTTCTTCCGGAATTCTTTTCCTTACAAAGATTATAGCCGGCAATTGTGAAGTAGTCGGGAAGACATTTCCTCCTCCTCCTCATTGTTCATCAATTTACCGCAGACATCACTGAAGGGTAGCCCTGCCCGATGCTTTGTCTCTCATTCTGATGCGATGATTGAGTTCAGCTATATTCTGCCACCACTCGTTTGCTTGTATGATATTTTTAAAGCTTAAATTTGGCACAATCAATTGGAATTTCATATCATTTCGCCTCTTGAGTAACTCGTCTGCATCGGACTTTCCGTGAACATCGCCAAGCCCAACACAACGTCAAGTTGCTCGGGTCTAGGACTGAACCTAGATCTCCGGCGCAGGAATTGACACATCTACCCACAAGGGCTGGGGTGCCGCGTTTTACAAAATACATCTTTATTTTTTAAACGACAAATTCAGGCATTTAAGCGATTTCACGTGAAATGTGTTCCAGTACATCTTGGTTGAAGGAGGGACTGGTCTTCGTGTTGAAGCAATATTGGTCTATTCCTATTTGTGGTGATTGCTTATGTTTGAGAAGTGAGATCATTACAAAGCCTGGGTAACCCGAAGTTAGGTGATTAACGAGCACATTCCACCCCTTGAGGCAGTGTTAAACGCACATTTCAACCTCACAGACCGTGAGGCACTCTCGCCTTTTCTTTGTTTTGAATTCCAAAATTGATGGTTCTTGAATGTGACGAACAGGATCTGTCACTGTACGAGAATTCTCCATAAATTTTTGCATCATACGTTCATCATCTACGTTACACGAATGATGACCAGTTGCCCAGTGCAAGTTTAAACACCACTTTTGGTTCAACGATTTATTCGCTTTCACAGTTTCCTCTAAACCTTGAATTGAGTTCAATCTGTGGTATCACTTTAACGAGAGTGTACTCTCGGCGAAACCTCAGTTCAGCAACACAGCGGCATTTTGTTACGCTCCTATGAGAGCGAGAGCATTTTGCTTTCAATAAAACTGAAGTGCGATAAAGCAATCAGTGTTGGCACTTTAACACAATTGTGATAGATCTATTTTGCGAAATTTTCACGTCTACCACATCTACTACTCAAAGTGCAAAATCTACCACACATTGTAATTCTTCCCTGTTATACCATTTGTTGTTGTTTCTTGTT
Organism: Eristalis tenax; assembly: GCA_905231855.2. Taxonomy (NCBI): domain Eukaryota; kingdom Metazoa; phylum Arthropoda; class Insecta; order Diptera; family Syrphidae; genus Eristalis; species Eristalis tenax. The sequence continues at coordinate 37,356,120 of HG993127.1, read as the reverse complement.
TCTGAAACCCTTCCCAAAAGACAATTTCAAAGGAAATTATGTGAAAAAAATGACGGAGAAGTGTTAAGTGTTGTAACGACTGTGCTTCAAAAATATGAACTCATGGGAAAGTAAGGAGACCGTTCATTTCATTGTCAAATCGTAGTGAATAGCTCTAAAAATTGTAGTGTTTCACAGTAAATTGAAGTTCTCCCTTTTATTAATTTAACATCAGTTAAAAAAGCACTACAGCCTCATTTAATACTTGCCGTGTCTTGTTGCTAACGAACTTGCCATCAATAGATCAGGACTGGTTTACAAAAGATATTCATTGTTGACTCTTACCCCCACTAAGTCGTTCGTTTGAGACTTTAAATCATCAAGTGGAAATGCGTCAACAATGCATGATATACATTCAAGGCCAAAATCATCTTTTGCTTTGACATTTTCAGTAGTCGGGCACTTGTAAATCATGGCCGAGTTCATCAATGTCACACTGCAGCAGCCCTGCAAGATTTGTGTTCATTCATGTAAATAAACTGCAGTGACAATGCATGAGAGCAGTCGGCAACTGCGTCAAACTGTGATCAAATTGTCAGTGATGTTTGCTTTGTTGCAGAATTGCAGGGAAACCGAAAAGTTTCCTAAGAACATCATGTGGAAATTATCTTAAATATCTGTCAATTCGGACATGTTTTGACGTCCAATTCTTTTTATTCAAAAGCATGGACCCTTTGCTGCGCATGTTGCTACTGATTCTATCTCTGATGCTTTTGAGAGTTGGTCAGTTGTAAAACATTAAAGCAAATACTTTGACATGTGCAGACATTTATTTTAGCAATACAAACATCAACCAAACACTTTCTGTGCATTTATGAATACTTCTTTGACAATACTGACCTGCTGCAAGCTTGCGCCAGTATTCGTGCTCATTAATGTATTGAGAGAATGTTTTGCGCAGTGCAGGGGCAACAATGTTGCAACTATGAACTCGGCCCATGTGTTATAGTCGAAATGGGGCGGACGCTCGTTGAAGTTTCACAGAACGTAGTAGCGTAAGTAATTCATTTTTTTTCTATTTATTTTATTTACAGTAAGTTCATATTCTCTCGTGGAAATTGTATTTCAGAACTTTTGAGTAGGCCGACCGCGAGCCTGCCGCTTTCTGACACAACATTCTCGTGGGCTCGATAAAACGCGTAGCAACGCCTTTTAAAGACGCGCCGTTACGATTCAGGCTTTGTTGTTGAAAAGTCAAACATTTTTTTATTTGTCCAAGTCTAAAATAGTTTCTGAAAGAATTTCGAACAAAAATCAATTGTGTCAGAAAACGAGTAAATTCTTTAACAAAAAACTGGCCTATCGGTGCGATAAGTGTGCAGTTTTACGACGACGCCCTGTGCATGATCAAACGCCAGCAACGTCCAAGAAGCGTACCAACAACAACGGTCCATCTAACATTAGCGCTCTTCCAACTGGAGGATCCAACACTCAGCCGGCAAATAGGGTGTCATCTAACAGTGACGTCAATAGCGAGAGCCAATGTATTCTACTTTGAATGGATTCTGTCCGAAATATTGAATCGTTAAAACATTTTTCTACAGAATTATTGCATTTTTTTCTCAAATCGTAGTGTTTTGGAATTTTTCGTAGTTGTGTTGTAAAAATGTTCAAAAGAAGAAGAAATGAAGGGAAATACTTCACTTGTAGTGTAAGTGGGGACACTGGCAGCGACTTGTACCGGTAGTTTGTTCCATTTTCTTATTACAGAATATTTATTGCAATAACCGAGGTTGTTGCACTTACAGGGTCACACATTTTCGTATAAGAAACGGTAGTCAAATGTCTATGGTTCTAGAGGGTGATTTTTTAGCTATTATCTTTTTGGCAACACTGGTTCAAACAGCTGACGCACGTTTCGTGATTTGTTTCACTGTCAAACATCTTCAGTTTCATCTGAAACAACGCTTTTCTGTTAAGAAAGTTCATCGCGCGCTTCTTCCATTTTATGATCAGTTTAGACGAAGCTCATTTTTGGCTCAATGGGTACGTAAATAAGCAGAATTGTCGATTTCGGAGTGAATATCAGTCAGAAGCATTGCAAGAGCTACTAATGCATCCAGAAAAAGTCACAGTTTGGTGCGGTTTATGGGCTGGTGGCATCATTGGACCGTACTTCTTCAAAGATGATGCGAATCTGTGATGGTGAGCGCTACCGTGATATGATATCCAACTTTTTTTTGCCCAAAATGCAAGAGCTTGACTTGCATGACATGCGGTTTCAACAAGACGGTGCCACATGCCACACAGCACGCGCAACAGTGGACTTATTGAGAGGCGAGTTCGTTGAAGATTTTATTTCACGTTCGGGACCGGTCAATTGGCCGCCTAGATCGTGCGATTTAACGCCTTTAGACTATTTTTTGTGGGACTATGTTAAAGCCCGCTTCAAGTGACGCACTGGAAGACAACATTGAAGCATTTATTCGTGAGACACCGGCCGAAATGTTGGAAAGAGTATGCCAAAATTGGACCAAGCGGATGGACCATTTGAGGCGCAGTCAAGGTCAACATTGGCATGAAATAAGCTTCAAACATTAAATTATATGGACAGTACTATCGACTCAAATAAAGATGTCATGAATTTTCCTGAATTTTATGTGTTTTTTTTTTGAAAAACTTTTCTATAGCTTTTAAAAATGAGAATGCAATATAAAACACATTTTTGACACCAAAGGAAATCGTTATTGTTGAACACATTTTTATTTAATAAGAAAACAAAAGTTTAGAAAACTTATACAAAAATGATTATACTTGTGTGATACATGCAGTAAAATATTATGGTTTTCTTTAAGGAAGTTAGACATTTTTGACTGAGTTTTTTGCGATTCAATATTCTTCGAAACTGTCCTCTATTTAGTGTTTTGTAGATTAAAAAGATTGCTTTATAAGTAACAGGCTTGTTCTCAAAATATTTAAATGCTCTTAGCTTGGCTGCTTTACCAATGGCAAACAGGCTTACCTTGTGCATTGCTGATGCACTTGTGCACGCAAGGAATGATACTCTATCCTTGCTTGCTTTTCGACCTCGAGCTGGCGATTCATTAAAAGTAACAAGTGTTTCGTTTGGCAACATCCTGTAGAACAATCCAGATTAAGCGGTTAATTAACGTTCCTTTATTTTTAGTTGAAATTGCATTACCGTCCAACAAGTCCGCATTTATTGGATAACTTTTCGCCACAAATTTTTACATTCGAACACCGTGTAGTTTTTTAAATTTCGCAAGTAGTAGTTTTAGTAGTTTTTCCCTTATTTCGTTGTGCAATTGAATTGCCTTTGATTTTATAATTTCATTAGAAAGCGGAATGTGTTTAGCTCTTTGCTTTTGAAATCCTCCATATAACGCCTTTTTCATCTGTGGACATTCAGAAGTCTTAAGTGTAACGCGTTTTCCTGGTCCATATTCAGCTCTCGTCACAAACTGTCTAAGACTGCACCCCTTTGCTTTTATCCGGCTCATTGTGGACTTGGGCACATTATATTTTTCACAAAGTAGCTATACTGAAACACCCTTATCAACTTCGGATAAAATTTCACTTCTTTTTTTTTTTTTAACAGATAATTAGTAAAATTTCTTGTAACACCCATCCTGAACGAATTTCTGAACTGGAAGTGGAAGCCACCTTGGATGTGTAAATATATTTACAAAGAATTCTGTCCAGACCCACACGAAACTAAATTACTGTAAAATAACGACTGACGTAACCAACCAAAAGGGGCACATGCAAATGAAGACCAGATGAACAAGTTGCACTGATCGAGGTAACCTTTTTGAAAAGTTGCACTTATAGAGTCAATACTGATGTGAAAATCGAGGGTTGCGTTAACCGGGTTCGTACTGTATTTGCTTTCACTGGTCACACTCAGAGATGGATTGTCTAAAGTCTTTTTTTTTACCATCGATTTAAAAGCGATTCGAACATTTTATTGAACAGGAAATTGATTTTTGAAACTGGGATTACGACTAGGCTTACAAACTGAAGGTTAGGGTGTTGGCTCAACGATAGAGGCCCAACCGATGCACATTGTTTAATTTAACATTTGGTTTTATTGTCGGTTTATGGTATATTTCTGTGCGTAGGACATACTACATCGGATTGTTCAAATCCGTGTGTCCGTGGTGGTCCTTTTGGGATGGGGTGGTGGATGTGGTGACCGATTTAGCCTCGATGGTGGTGGCTGTCGCTGCTCTGGTAGAATCCATGCAGCTCGTTGGTGTCGTGAAATAAAGCCACGAAATAATGCCGAACTTCCATGCCCGGCAGAATTCAGAGAAAAGTGAATAGAATTTTCCAACCCAACCGGACTTGTTAGAAAAATTGTTGATATAGACGCCTGCCAGACGAAAAACCAACTACCTTGAGGGGTGCAACGAATTTCAGTACCCGGAGTTTATATCCCTTAGTTCGCGAAGCGTTCCACCCGTGAACTGATATTTTAACTCTCTTCGCCTGAATGTCTTTCCAAATTGAAAGTAAAATAAGGCCGACTAGGCTTTACTTCACTTTGCCAAGTTGGGTCTTATTTCAACCCAACTTGTCAACTCGGCATTATTTCGCATTCAGAAAGTGAAATAGCGCAGAATTTTCGAATTCGGCATTATTTCTCTCGGCCTTATTTCACGGCACCCAACTCGTTGTGAGACGTCGCTGGAAAGTTCTGATCATTTAGCAGATTTACTTTGTTTCTCATACATCTCCCTTTACCGATAGCAGCACGGGCCTGCTAACGTGATTCCAATCGACTGAATCATGGGCATTTTAGAACTACAAAGTATAGCAAATACATCAACAATCCAATAAGAATTGCAACAACTCCACGCATCAGTTTGAAGGGTTGCCATTTTTTTATCGAACGAACGTTCAATTGAACTGGAGTTCCGATTTCACTGAGAAACCGGACGAGTTAAACACAAAAAAGCACGAGTTTAGCCAAAAAGTAAGTTTAAGCCTTCATTGTGACTCTGGGAATTAGTGCTCTTCCACAACAGATCGTTTGCCGTTGCATGGTGGGTATATTCATGGTGTCTAGGTTGCTTCCGCGGTGCGAAGACAATTTTCACGACGCCACCTCTTCCGAGTCATTTACAATGCTTCTTGATCGGCTTACAACTGTGCGGGTCCCCTCTTCGCGTGAGAGAACAATAGCACGCACTACGCTAGTGGTTGCTCTAGAAGTTAGCCAGCACTCGGCCTCCACGCCATGAAGAGCGACCTATAAGACCGAATAGATCGCTCACATCGACACACGTCTACAAAAACAACGAAATGGTGGTATCTATAGCTGGTCTTAGTAAGGTAAAGCAGCAAATTTTAGAGGGCTGTGTTTCCACACCCATCCATCAGCGCCTCAAAACATGCGAGAACAACACGAAACTGATCATTTGAACAAATCTCCCCTTCAAAATAACAACTCCTTACGATGTCCATCATCAATTATGCTGCCCACTTGACGAAGAACACATGGAATGAATCGGCACTCAGGCCCTCTTGGCCCCATTACCGCGCCCACACCATCATTAGCTCAATTCATTCGTCCACATTGATTGCCACAAGTTCATCTTCAACTCTCACACTCATCCAAGTTCAGACTTTTGTTATCTGCCAGGTCTTTGCAGACGATGGTGGAGGCGCCAATTGATATCGATTGTCGATGAATCATGCACAAACGCCCACGAGCTGCAAACACTCACCGCAGTGGCTTCATTTAAAATTTTTTAGATAATTTGCCGGATTCAATACGGATTCTGCGGTCGGTGGTTAATTTTAGAAATAATCTCCCCTGGTCCACCGCGGGGCAGTTCCAGCTGGGCGCCGTGGCAGCAGTGAACAAAATCGACTTTGCGGTTGTGTTCACGGAATTTATTTCATTTCGAATGGACACAAACTATTTGTGCGGTTTACCTTTGAAAATACACTAAATGTGGCTGGTGGGTGGTGGGTGGTGGGTGGTCTCGAGCGAGTTGAGTTGAGTGTAACGAGGGCAGTTTGTTTATTTGTTTGTTTGTGTTTCGCTTGGGCTCAAATATTCAAAGGAGTCTTTAGCGAAGTGGGCGAATGGAGCGAATGACTTCAGCTGAAACCGAGCGGGTGGATTCGAATTGAATAAAAACAGTGAGTGTGTACACAACGGCACGTATCCAAAGGATGCCATTGTTCGCAGGACTCTTTTGGAAAAGTTGAGCAGCTTCTCTCTCTCTCACTCTCACCACACAGTTCGATTGAAGGCTACAGAAAGAGTGAGGGAGAGAACAAAAAGAGCAGAAAGAGAGTGGGACAACTGCACACGTGTACATCCGATTGTCCTTGCTGCCTGCCGCTGGTAAATGGAGCGATGTGAACACAAAAAGTTAATTCAAATTGGTTTTTGTCACGTAAATTGTTATCCCTTTTCCGAAATCCAACTGGGATGACTTGACTGGCTTCGTGTGTGGGTGGCGGCGTGTGTGCTCTGCTTGATGTGGTTATTCGCACGTAATCACATCACAAATGGGGGCACAATTGATGGAATTCGTATTGCGAAACGGGATCTGTGCCGAAGACAATTTGTTTTGTGATTAACCGCCAAACAGTTGGCGCATAAACATGAACTCGTTGTTGGTTTATGCTTTTTGGGGGGCAATTGCGAAGGATTTCGCTGTTGATTTGATGTGCATTCATTTGTGATTGGTGGCAGGTCGAGGGGGCATTGTGGGGCTTCTGTGTGTCGTTGGGCGGGGCAATTAATTAGAATTGCAATTTTTATGGCGACGGGGGTATGGTTTCTATTCTGTTGCGGTATTTACGATCTGACAGAAGACAAAGATCGAAAGAGGAGAACTTAGAAAAGTGTGTGACAAGTGGCTGGGAAAGGTTTACTTGTTCAATTGAAAGACAAGTTATAATCATAGGCAGTCTTGCTTGCCTGGCCCGATATGCATCGCAGACTAATATCAAAGCTCTCAGCCGTCTTGTCTGCAGGCCAGTCTGAGCTTGCTGCAAATCCTGAGTTCAGGGAGGCTGAGAAGCCGGACGAGTTAAACATAAAAAGCACGAGTTTAGCCAAAAAGTAAGTTTAAGCCTTCATTGTGACTCTGGGAATTAGTGTTCTTCCACAACAGGCTGATTTTAGCGCAAATGTTGGATGAATGAGAGCCATGTCGGTCCCTTACTGATTTCTTTCTGCACACCATATGCCACTTCTGAACTCGTTTTAAGATAAGTGCAGGGTGACGAAGAAGGAAGAACATCGGTGTGAGGCATGACAATGATTCTGGCTTTATATTGAAGCTACATTCTACATTTGTGCCATTTTATAGCGAAAAGCACACCATTCCATTGGCCGCCTCGGCTGTGCTAGCAGGTCGGTTCAATTAAGGATGACCCGGTTCAGTGTGTACACGCTCGCATAAAAAGGTAGTCTTGCTAGCGTAGTCTAAGGACTTAAGGTAGGCGCTTGGACAATAATCCAATAGTGTCAGCTCGCATGATCGAAGCGGCCAATTAATGAACACCGTGAGATGGTTCAGCTCTGGTCACAGACAGTCGGTTAAGATCGCGACCCTTGACAGTCGATTTGAGTTCCTACGACTAGCCAGAGCACTGCACGAGAGGAGGTGACGTGTGTGGTTTCCTCCTCCTCCTCATCCATGCAGCATTCTCCACGGGGATGTGACATGTTTCCATGCCGATAAGTCTTGTGCGCAGGCGTGCTTAGTCGAAGCATTGAAAGAAGGCTTCACTCTATCAGTTTTGAAAAGACTGCTATTTATCGTTATTTCATTGCAGGCTATACACTGTCATTCCAGGAATGACATGTTTTTGAAGTTTTCATCATTCTTCATCATTCCAGCAAAATCAATGAAAAATGTCAACACTCATCTTTATCGTCATTTCATTCCAGGCTATTCACTGTCATTCCAGGAATGACATGTTTTTGAAGTTTTCATCATTCTTCATCATTCCAGCAAAATCCATGAAAAATGTCAACACTCATCTTTCACACCATTTGTCCATGCTTCTAGCAAAAATTTAATTTCACTAATGATAGTATGAAGCCCACTTAAGAGTTTGAGGGCGGGCCAAATTTCTGTTAAGAGGTCAGGCTGCAGGGAGAGGCATAGAGGGTGGGTCTCCGCCTGGTGTGAGATGAGGGGTTTTAACGCACCTAGAGAGTTCAGAATTCACTGTTATGTCAGACAGCTTCGGTACGCACATAAGACCTTCTCAGACAATTCCTTCCGAGGCGGATGAGAGTTACGGATGTTTTTGAGTGGGAGATGCCATTGTCTGGGGACTTAATTGCCTCTTGAGCTAGGACAGTTGATCTTCGATCGCTATGCTTTCTGTTGCAAAGAGCTTGAAAATACCACCTCTTCATCCGCGTTCGATCAGTCTATGTGAATTCGCAGAGCATCGCCCAGCGCTTGATTGTCAGACTTTCAATCCAATTTTTTTCTCTAAGAAGGAATTTGAAGGATTCATTGAGCATCGTTCAGGGGCATATGTTGAGATAGGAGCGCAGATGAAGGGTCTTGAGGTGAAAGGCCTGGCTTAGGCTTTCTGCTAACACCACCGGCAGTGGGAGGCCGAGAAAAATGTTAAGTGCAGTAGACGAGCGCTCTGCTGATACACTCGCAGCCCAGTCGTTGCATTCATTGGATTGTATTGCAGTTCACAGCTTTATTTTGAGTTCTCTACTAACTGACTGAGATTTGAGATATCCAATGAGCTACATATGCGTGGAGTAAGACTCTTTTGATCGTTTCATGGATTTCCAGCATAGTTTGCTATCGACAGTAGTAGAGCCGTGTCGCACAATGTGAGGGAACAAGTTCCTTTTAGGACTAGTCCGCACATTTTCGTCCTCGCATTTAGTTTGACGAAGACATTCTCCATTTACAACCACGTTCAGGGGTATCCGTGGGACAACAACATCTGCTCAAGCAATAACTTGGCATCGGGCCTCTTCTAGTTTTAACAAAGAGAGAGTAGTGGCGAGCGGACTCCACCTTGGGAGGTGCCTCTACTGATTATACCAGGTACCAGCCATCGTGACGTTTGCCTCGATGTCAAAAAATCCTCGAAATTTTTTAATAGTTTCTATTAGGGGGAGAAGGGCACATTCGCCCTTACTGTGTAGCCACGGTGACCGATGAGAGCCTCCAGGTATGGTGGTTTCTTAACTTCGCCAAGGTTTTCAAGACAAAGGATAAATGAGACAATTTTCACCCTCTTCCAGGAGCTGAGAACATTTTAAAATGTTCCTAAGCACATTGCTCGCACTCTTGCAAGAACTACCACAGCGTTGACTGCTGAACATACCCTCATCACAACCCGGCTTTTCCCCGCACATCGCAACTATGTCCCTTATTGTGGTGCACTTTTTATCAATTTCATTAAAATCTCCATTTCACACGCTCTCTCAAATGACAACAATCGAATTTCATCGGTTTTTGCAAAACAAACACACCCCTGTGCACCCTGTCCCTGACAACTGTCACATTTGCATTCTCCGACCATGGCCTGGGTGGGAGATTTATGGAATTAATATTTCTTCATATTTAATGGAGGGACCTTCCCAAATACGAGCTTTGCCATTGAATACTCAAAATATTTTACATCCGGGCGTAAATTTGCATTTATGCACACACAGAGCCGGAGACAGCGACAGACAGGCAAAACATTGAATGACAGCCGGGCCACTGTGATGTGTGGTGAGTGAGTCGGAGAGCCCACGTCCAGTTGCAGGCAGGCTTGCTTTTGCTTGCTTTTGCGGTGTTCCAGAGGTAAATATTTAATTTGATGCAAGATGAACGAGAATGAATGTTTGACTGCACCACCACCGTCACCGACGATGATGAATTAAATAATTTTTGTTTTTGCCTTGATTTTGCGGGCGTAAATATTTGTTGAAATATTTCGATTTTAATTGAAATTTATTTGCTTTTTTGCTGTGCACACTGAACGGAGATGAGGGCTGGCTGTGATGGGGATCCATACACGAGCGTGTGCGTCCCTGTGTGTTTGGATTGTGTGGGAATGTGCCGTACTCAGGAGTTGGGAATTACCAGGGCATTAAGTCGGTTTTAGTGGCATAAGCTTTTGTGACCGAATGCGCCTTGCATATTTGATGGCCATTGAAACTTCAATATTGCTACGAATGGGGATTTGGAGTTGGAAGGTCTATGAGTGTTCATTCACAGATACGTGGAGGTTAGGTTGGGGTCCCTCCCAGCCGGTTGGCAGAAGTCGCACTTAGGCCAGAGTCTGCCCGTTGAGTTGCCACGGGGATCTAATTGATTCTGTTCCGTAAAACCCGTTGTGCCCTGGATAAAGCGATGAAGACGACTGACATGCACGCTACTTAGTTCGGCCAGGCTGTCAAAGGTAGGGGGTTTCTAAGCGAGATCTTCTTTAGGAGGAGAGGGAGCTCCGATTATAAATAGTTTCTTCCACCTCCAGAGTTTCAATGGCACAGTGCCCGGTAATGTTCTGGGAGACAGCCTACTCACTCTGATCGGACTGCTTTAACATTTTGGATCGCGAGTAGGCACTGATTGATACGTTATGAGGCAACCTGTGCCAGTAGACCACCTACAATTTGTCTGATCAAGAGTTTCGAGTTGATCTTTTGCGGTATCGAAGCCAACGATGGCTGATCTTCATCCGCAAGGAGAACGGAAGTAGTGGCCTATCTCACATTTCTCTGAAGCGTCACAATGTCCTGACACCCACATAGGTTGCATGCTTAAATCGATGGTCATCTTGTGAAGAGATGGCAATTCAGGGTAGTCTTAGAGTTGAAGGCGACTGCACTCAGACATCACAGCTCATCGCCTGGCTGCCAGAGCGGATGATGATACTTATGACAGAGCTCCCTTGATCGCTAGAGTTTCTGCCTGAAACACGCAACTTCTTCCCCTGGTTGGGAAGAAGAAAGGCTTAGGTCTCATGATTGATGGCAGAATGTCCAGAACGGAGTCCTTTCCAAATGTGCAGGGATTTCAATCTAATCACCGTACTGGCCGCTATCTTTCGGCCGACGAAATCTATCGGCGGAAGATTTAGAAGCCTGTTCAGAGCTTTGAAGGTTGTCCTTAGCACTCGGCTGATACATATGCTCCCTATCGCGGTTTGTCGTCGAGCGATGTCCCTCAAGTCGCGATTCCAGACAGTTGCTTGGGTATGCCTACTGATTCATATCAGCCACTGGACCTTGCCATATCTTGTGAACAAAATTAACGAGAATTTGAATTGCAAGCGACTCCTTCCTTTTATCAGGAAGGAAACTGAAGAAAGGAACTGGCGTATGATAAAGGCGTTATTGTCAAAGGAACATGAAGGACGTCCCTACAAACAGGTCCCACACACTGAGTAGTCCATTTGGTAACCAAATGGTCTTTCGAGACGGGGTTTCATTTTAAGTCACTCGTCGCATCTAATCGTAATAAAATGTGTAGGGTGAGAAAACTAAATTGGCAACATTGTACAACTTTGTGACAGCTTCTCGGCTATGTTGAGGTTAGTTTAGTTCAACATGAGGCGTGTTTTATTGAGAACTCAGTGCTCCAGTGACCAGAAAACGTCACCGTTTGCTGGTCGTTGGGCTATACAATTTCAAAAATGAGAAATTAAGATGGTCAAGGGTGACCTTTAAAGAGGCATGATTACTATTCGCCAAGTTACTGCCAAAATACAGTCTGATGTACAACGAAGGACCTAATGCTATGTTTCCGCCAAGCGAACTCGTGAAGCTTCATAAGATTTCTCGCAACCTCCGAAGTTTCGTCAAACATTTTTGCGATTTCGACACCCCGCGAAAGCTAGTCAAAGCTCACTTGACCTTCAGTTGATCTTGGTCATGTTGGTCTTTCTCTTTTCTGGAGCTCTCAACACTAATGGCATTTGGAAACAATTGAGGTTTCAGTAAAAGTTCAACCAAACCACGCGATTTCGATTCGGCGGGAACTTAGTGTATACTTTGCTGTCACATGCCTGAAATCATAAAATTATGTGAAGAATAGGATATATGCTCCCTCGAGTTTCGAAAAACACATTTTTAATGTCAACTTTGGTTTTCTTCACATGTACACAAGCCGCAAAATTTTGGCGTTTTGCAAACGAATACTTGCCCGATGTGTGTCTGACGGTAGTCGAAAATTTCCTGGTCTGAATCGAGTCCTGCCGATTAAGTTAAGAATTGCATTTTTATCTATAGTCATTCTCAGATCTTCTTAACATCGTTTCTCCAGGAGATAAGTCGACAAGTTCTCTTTATTTCTTCCGCTTGATGTTGTTGTTGCAATAACATTTTTTCTTAAGATGTCTTGGATGTTTTTAAAAAAAAATACAGTCGACTCTAGATAATTTGAATGTTTTCCCAATCCCGTGGGAAATATTCCATGAATTTAATGAAATCGGTATTATTTGCCCCCCTCGGGAATTTTAAGTTGACGGAACAGCACCGGCATTCAATACCTTGAATTTGGGCTTACCCTACTCTCCATATTTTTGAAGCCTTTCTAATTCATAGGCCTGTCGAGTGCTTGCATGAAAGAGCTATGAGTGAGTGCGGAGAGCTAATTTGTCCACCGACGCTGAACTTGGACAATCGGGATGAAAACTGGGAAGAAAACGAGGAAGGCATTACCAGTGACATTGAGCGGGGTAAGGAGATCGCTTACTGCCCCACGCTTGTACGCCCTCTGAACCGACACAAGTGACGATTTGTTCTCAACTCTAACCATTATCGAAAATTCATTGGATGATGATAGAGAGACGACCACTCAAAATAACGACACGGACGTCTATTCAAAATTAACATTTGCGAATAATGTCCCTCCCACTTGGTTATATGACCTCGGCTTGTTTTGAACTCTTGCTAATTTGAGTTTCCTTGAGTTTCCGTCACCAGAACCAGCTACAACCACTGTTGCAGCACAAATGAATTTGGCAGCCGAATCAATGTCACGTTTGACTGGAGAGGTCTGGAATGACCTGACTTGTTGCAGCAATGAAACTGGAGTTCCGTGCAGCCAAGGTTTGGCTTTGGCTAAGAACTGAACTGCCGATTGGTTGCAAGTAAGCCCTGGATTCAGCGATCATGGCACTCCCGGCATTTGCGGCAACGGGATACTGTTGACATGAACATCTTTGAATGAATAATGTTTTTGAGAAGCTCGCGCAACAACTATCAAACGAACCCTTGCAAGAGTGGTCGACTTGCCGAATTGGAATGCAAGCATTTTATATGACATTCCATTTTTTATGTAAAAATAGCTCAATGATTGGTCTTAAATATGTAAAATTCGGATAAGATCAATAATTATAATTATGAAAGAAGCTAAAGGCACAATTTCACTTTTCAAACATTTATTTTAAAGGCCAGCTGAGGAGAACCTTTCTCGTTCTCGTCGGACTGGAGACGATAGTTTTCTCAATCTGCATCTCATCCCACCCAATCATTCACTATCGTTATCGCACTGTGAGCTCAAGGGGTCGGTCTCTTTCCGTATCTTTGACTTTCCCATCCGAGCTCGAGTGGATTTATTATCTCTTTAACGATCGTATCTACCCTCCTCTGGGGCTAAGACACGTCTATCTTCTGGGGCTGACATATACCAGTGATCCCTGAGCATGGCACATCCACGACTTCTGGCGTTGACAAATTTATGACTCGCGTTTTAGTCCATAACACTCTCATTAATCCGGCAAAATCGGACAGACCTTCCGCCCAACCATTCCGAATTAACGAGCTTTTAGTGTACTCGTACTTTCAAAATCACAAAATGGCTGATGTCACTGTTCGCCAAACATGTGCGCATTGAAAAGTGTCATCAAAAGCAGACCGTTTGTACGCAGATTCCAGGGCAATACTCACAGTCGGCATTGAATCGTCTGACATTTTACTTAAGATTAATGCCACCACTCCTTATCAGAATGTTGCCCGATTGCATTGCTCTTGTTGCAGTAAATTCTTTGCTCAAAGTTTCCCCTCATCCCATCAGCTGAAGTAGAACATGCCTGCATCAACTCAGATCAGTTTTTTTCTTCCAATTCTGAGGCGGATTGAACTTTGAATTCGATGCAGGAGGCAAGTACGTGAGTCATCCCCTCACTTGATCCTTATGCAGATGCCGGGAATGCAATGCAGGTAAATCGCAAGCATATCGAATATCATTTCGCAATGCGAAGGACCCAAATCAGGTTCCATGTAACCCAGAAACCCCTCACAAATGATGCAGCAGCATTCTGATGAGATTGAAAGCCGTCTGCCCCCAACACACCCGAACTACATCCACGAGGGACACGGCTTGGGATGCTCAAATCCACAAACCCATGCATGCATATGTCAGGACCCATAAAGCAGTTTCCCTAACTCGCACTCGGATAGAACCCAAGGCAACGTGAATAATTAATTTTCACCGAAATTGCTTATCCACTTTGCATATTCCGGGCACGTTCCATAAGACGTAATTTCGTGTATCCTCTCTCGCACACGTCTCACCGCCAAGATCATGGGATGTAGTAAAAATAGACCAAAAAAAGGAAACAAAACCCAGAAAGAAGTCCTTGAATGTTATTTACTTTGAGAGGACTTCTCAGTTTACATATCTCCACCATCCTCCTTGTTGCTGCTGCTGATTCCCTGCCTTTAGCAAAACAAAATGGAGTTTGATGGCATTTCCTCTCAAGGAACACGTTCGTAATGAATGATTGATGGACTCCTGAAGACAGAAGACGGCAGAGACAAGAACCCAACCCAAGGACATCGCTATCAATCGATATTCTCGAGTTCGGAAGGGCGCCCGCCGCCAAAGCCAAAGCTGCTACATAACGCCCCTTCCGTGTGCGGGGGAATTGCTTTGACATTTACTGGTGATTTGGCAAACACAAATACCATATCGCCCTGTGCTGCGTATGTGTAATAGGATTTGTTTTATTGTCTCGCTTCCTTCCTAGATGCTGGAGCTGGATGTGAAATGGAATTTTCTTGCTTCGATGGGTAATCGGAGAGAGGTTGCATTTTCTCTCATTTTTCCCCCACTCTCCTGCCGCGTTGCTATGGTTCGAGGATTACGTGAAATTTGATGAAGTTCAAAGTTGTCTTAAAGTTGTGTAGGCGGAAAGCCTTTAAGCAGCTTCCGCGAGGGATTTCGACAAGAGTTGATGTCTCTTGAGGGCCCTAAGGTGTCGATGGGCTTGAGTGATTTGTCAGAGGAAATTTAATTTCATGGGAGAACCCTTAGTTTGCCTTTGAAAAGCACCCATCAAGTCGGGGCGAGCCTCTTTGAATACTAATCGGGTTGATTTGAGCAACGGCAAAGTTGTGTTTTGTCTTATTTATCGACAACTTCGGCGTGATAAAAATAAATAAATTAAATTAGCCCGTCTCTCGTTTTATGTCTATTGGTTTTTTTTTTTTTTTTGGCCACCGTCAGCGGGCGGACGGGCTTTATTTTACGACACCTAACGGTGTGCCATGATGAGGAGGATGCCAGAGGAATTTGAGGGGGGTCTTAACTGGTCCACATTGACTTGGGTCTGCTCTTGAAGACGCCAGCGTTGAATAAATATTGAAAATTTGACAAGCTAATGACAGCAGTAAGAGATGAGCAGGATTCCACAAGGCGGGCTAAGTTCTTCAATTTCTACTGGTTCTAGCCATCAACGAACTTCTGGAAGTGCTCGATCTAAACACTGGCATCGATTCTTCGGCACACGATGGCCCAAATCGTAAGACAATCTTGGGCATGAGCACAGCGATTATCTGACTGAGCATCCTGCTGGGAAAAGTGGGTAAAATACAGCCAGCCTGGTAGTCACGGACGGAATTAGTCGTACCTGAACGGCCATCTTCACGTCGACACTAGTAGTTTTGCTCACAAGTATGGACCTCTATACTTAGATTATGGAGGAAACGTACATTGTGGAATTTAGAAGGATTCTGATTTACAAACTATGTGACGTAGGCGTGCCAACAAAAAATTAGGGGAATGGGGAAACAATTTGTTCAATTCGTCTGAGTCACATACCGGCGTAATGGAAGCCAGTGAGTAGTGACTCATCAACGTCTTGACAAGGCTAAGTTTGCCAGGATTCTTCTTCATTTGGGGCCACAGTCCAGGAGGCGAATACTTTTCGGGCCGGAGCTGAGCTGTCCATACGCTCTTCATGACACAGCCAACTTGGCTGTTGGATCCGTAGTTAGGCTCGGGTCGCTATCGCCAACAGGACAAAAGATAGCAGAAATTTCCCCTCGAAGACCGATTTAGGCCTCTTCCTCCTCGTAGCCGTCAATGGTTTGCCAACCACATCAATGTCATCCGCATGTACGAACAGTTTTAGGGACTTCTGGAAGATCCTGCCTGGATGTGTGTTTTCAGGATGATGCTGATGAAGCCACACCTTGTATAAAAACTGTTTTGGTATTGAAGGCCTCTGAAGGTGGGGTCGCAACCGACCTTGATGGAGCAGCGTCATCCAGCACAACCTGATGAGTTGTCCTGACGAGAATGTCAAAAATTGAAGCAATTCCGAATCGGTTTTGAATCTTCTTCCATTCACTATTGTTTACCACCGAAAAAACTCGTGTAATTTTCTGCGGGTAATGCGATCGATTCTACTTTAAGTCAATAGATTAACCATGATCGTGTACCCCTTTTCAATGTTAAAGGCATCAAAAAAAGAAACTGTGGCCATCAGCTTGTTGGCCGACAGACCCACCTTGATCTTCCGTGGGGCAAGTCTGCCCAAAGAACCCTGGCTCTCTGGTGTTTTGTGATGGATTCATGCTTCGTCCACAGCAACTGCCGTGGCGTTGTGGTTTTGTACGTCGACCCCTACGCACTTGAGACTGGTTCAATTAGCGGCACTCTTTCAAGTCACTGGCAAGGCCAAAAGAGTATAACGTCACTTCCACAAGTGAAATAACAATAGCATGCACAGCACGAGTGGTTGCTGAGAAGTTAGGCCCTGGCCCTCTACGGGCTGCAGCACTGCCAAATTTTGTATTGTATTTTTAGTTTGAAAGGACGTTCTGAGTGTGTCAGTGACTCGAGAAGATGGTATAGTGATGATGAAAATTAGAATTTGATCCACTAACCTCCGGCGTAGAGGATGACCCACTTTTCCACGATGCCTCGACGAGCATGAATATTGAAGTTGTTGTCAGCGTTGCCAAAATGGCACTACGACCCTCTGATGATGAGGTATGGTAAACATTTTAAAAAATAACATATTTACATCAATGAGTTCCGGAAGCTTCAGCGCTTAGATCTACCTTCCGAATGAGTTGAATGTTCGTTGAGATTTGATGAACATATGGAAATATGCATTGATGTTTGATATTCTGCAACATTTTCTAATTAAGTTCAATTAATGGAGTCGATTAAAAAAACTCATGTTTTTGTATACAGTGGACTCTCCCTAAGTTGAAACTCTCTCTAACCAGAAGTTTTTCGCCATTTTTTAGCCTTCCCCTCAATTTTTCATACAAAAACACTCCCCCTAAGTCGAAACTTTCTCGAACTCGTACACATTCTCTCGATTCTAGGTCTCTTTTTTCACCCCTTAACTCGAATTTTCTTACAATTTGTACCTGATTCATTAAAATATGCATCGAATATGTACATCAATATCAATGAGCGAGTACAGCGCAAGCAAAAACAATGTAATCCTTTTCCTTGTGTTGTTGCTTGGATGTAAAACGGTTTATATATCAAAGCAACAGAAATCGATCTTGTTTTAGTGAAATTCCAGTTGGAATTCCAGTTCAACAGAGCTGAAGCAGTGCAAGTTGGTTTTAAAATCAAATACAAAACATTGTAAGTTATTAGTTTACGTCAAAAGTCTTGTGTATGTAAAATGCATTGTGTTAAGTTTGAAGGCATCGCATCATCAGTTTCTGTTCTATGAGTGAGGGAGCATGTATTTTTTAGAAAAAAATGAATACGTACAAACTTTTACAGGTAAGTCATGGCAAGGAAAATGAAAACATTAGATCTTGGTACTAAGATGCGCCTAATTGAAGAACTTGAGAAAGGACATCAAAACAAACCCAAAATTGCCGAGGATTTTGGTATTCCGCGTGCACTTTCATTGACATGGGGTGCAAGAGAAGAGTTAAGGCTGAGGTATGGTTGAGCTAATGGAGGGTGAAGTTTTTCAAAAAAAAAAAAAAAAACGCATAAAATTTAGAAAAATGCATGAAATCTTTATTTGAATCGATAGTACGGTGCATATAATTTAATGCTTGAAGATTATTTCATGCAAATGTTGACCTTGACTGCGCCTCAAATGGTCCATCCGCTTAGTCCAATTTTGGCATACTCTTTCCAACATTTCGGCCGGTATCTCACGAATAAATGCTTCAATGTTGTCTTCCAATGCGTCAATTGAAGCGGGCTTGTCTGTATAGACATGAGCTTTAACATAGCCCCACAAAAAATAGTCTAAAGGCGTTAAATCGCACGATCTAGGCGGCCAATTGACCGGTCCCGAACGTGAAATAAAATCTTCAACGAACTCGCCTCTCAAT
This sequence comes from Eristalis tenax, assembly GCA_905231855.2. Classification (NCBI taxonomy): domain Eukaryota; kingdom Metazoa; phylum Arthropoda; class Insecta; order Diptera; family Syrphidae; genus Eristalis; species Eristalis tenax. The sequence continues at coordinate 37,337,561 of HG993127.1, read as the reverse complement.
AAGTCCATTGTTGCGCGTGCTGTGTGGCATGTGGCACCGTCTTGTTGAAACCACATGTCATGCAAGTCAAGCTCAAGTTGGATATCATCTCACGGCAGCGCTCACCATCACAGATTCGCATCATCTTTGAAGAAGTACGGTCCAATGATGCCACCAGCCCATAAACCGCACCAATCTGTGACTTTTTCTGGATGCATTGGTAGCTCTTGCAATGCTTCTGGCTGATATTCACTCCGAAATCGAAAATTCTGCTTATTTACGTACCCATTGAGCCAAAAATGAGCTTGGTCTAAACTGACCATAAAATGGAAGAAGCGCGCGATGAACTTTCTTATCAGAGCACGCATTTTGATAACAAAATTCAATAAGTTGCAAGCGTTGTTCGTTTGTAAGACGAATCATGGTTAAATTATAGACCAAACTGAAGATGTTTGACAGTGAAACAAAACACGAAACGTGCGTCAGCTGTTTAAACCAGTGTTGCCAAAAAGATAATTGCTAAAAAATCACCCTTTACAAGTGGTCAAGAGATGACATTCCGCTCAATTTACTAAGATCTGAGAACGAGGGCGCCCATGAAAACGACCAAATGTGGAACAAGTAAACTGCAGCGAGTTATGTTACAGATGTTACTTGGAAGGACTTTATGGAAGTCGATGACGGTATCGTGGCTACCGGAGTACCTGAAAATCAGTCTGTTTTGGGTGAAGTAATAAATGCTGAAAATAACGCAAACGATAGTGATGATGATGAAGAACCCGAGTTAATTAGTATTCAAATGCCAGAAAAATACTGGATATTCAATCTGCAGATAGGGAATATTTAATAGAATTGATGAAATATGCAACCTGCAATAGAATTGACGGATAACGTACCGGATGTTCATTCCTTTATTTTCTTATTCCGATGAACTACTGTGTCTTTATTTAATTCAAACCAAGCAAGCTGTTGTTTATTTACTCTTTCTTAACTTCCTAATTTTTTTTATAACCAAAAGGAAACCAAAAGGAAAATGTTCTCCAAACTCTCTCTAACTCTCACAAGCCGTGGTATCCCGTGAAAATTCGACTTTGGAGAAGTTGACTGTATTTCAATTTTGTGTAAGCACCCTAGGTCTTAAAGTGACACCTTTTGGCAGCTGTGGTGGCGGTTTGAGAATATTTCTTTCCCGGCAACACTGGTTGCTGTGGCATTGACCCGCGCCGGAGCGAAGCGGTGGCAACAAACCCATTCGACTCAAGAATCAAGAAACTCTACCCAGTCAAATGGGAACAAAATTAGCAAAACCGACAAAATGAAAGGCGGTAAAATACAAATAATGATGAAGGCAAATTTAAATTAATGTCGTGCCTATCAATCAGCCTCGTTAATATGATTCCACTGAGAACCCCGTCACAATCACAAAGAAACGAGATGAAAAAAAAAAAACGGAATAATAATTTCATTTATGGAAATAAAAAAAAAACGAACATTCACTCCAATTGCATTTGAATCACACTGCATTACACCATCATCAATTTAACCCGTTTTATTCGCATTAACTTTAATGAACTAATAATTTCCGCCCGGGCAATGTTATTAAATCAACCATCAAAGCCTAATTAACCATTAAACTTAACAAAAAAGAAAACTCCACCTAACGACACAGAGGAACAACAAAAAAAATGTTAGCACCAAACAGAAAACGGAAACAAAACGACCACTAATAAAATTAATTTTAATTAGCCATCAAAAGAGAGAGATATTAACTATTCCATTCTCACACACCCCATGCATGAATCATGTGCATAAATATATATTTTTTTAAACAGAAAAAAAACCCCAATCATCATAATGGGTATTAATTTTATCCCGCTTAACTTAATAATTAAACCGAAAATAAAGAAAAAACAGGAAAACAACCAAAACAAATATAAATAAATTAAACATTTCGCCGCACGAGAAACCAGAGGAAAATAAAAGGCGAAAAAAAACCGAGAATAAATCCCCTTCAGATGGGGTTATTAAAACAACTACAAACATCTGCGTGAAAATGTTTTCATTCGAAAACCAGTCCGTGAATACACCGAAGCGGGCGTGTGTATGTACAGCACATGTGGAAATGATGAACACATTTCGCACAAAAATACACGCATCCACATCTCTATTCACGCGCGCACCCACCGCAAAGAGAAAAGCAAATAAATACAAGCCACCGGGCCGCGGCACCGACTAGACTGAAACAAGATAAATTGAGATAGAGCAACATAAAAATGTAAACAAATTAAAACGATGATTTATTTATTATTTCACCTCTCTGTTTGTTCCGATGCATTTAATAATATTCAACAAATTAATGCCCGTACAGTCGCCTCGAGGAGGAAATAAGAATGAATGCATCGTGCACATCCTACCCGCAGTGGCTGGGTGTTCTGACTTCGCTCTCACAGGCGGCGGAAGGAATTTTCGAATTCAATTTAAAAGTACCCTCAATCGTCACTCATCACTGTTCGCAATCGAGATAAATAAACAGAGCCAGGGAATGAAAGAGGAAAATAAAAATAAAAATAAAAATAAAACCAAAAATAAATACAAAAATGAAAACAAAAACGAAATTTCTAAAAATAAAAATCGCATTTCTTCAGCCACAGGCGCGCTCTGTATCTGTTTCCATCTATCTGTCTCTCCATCTATTTTAACCCCATTGAGAATTAATAACATCAAAGCGTTTGGCCCAATTAAAATTATACTCATTGTGGGCCCCCATCTGAGGCTGCTACAGACTGGACAGAGGCGCTGCGAGGGGTGGCCTTTTGCAGTCAAGGATACACAGTACACGGGGCTGTGTACAGGGCAACCGACCGCCGCTGCTTCCTTTGATAATTAAAAAAATGATTTATGCTGTTTTCTTTTTATTATTGCCGCGGTGGAAAGGAGCAGCAGCTTTCGTTCGTTTATTTAACCTAATTGCAGGGAAATAATTGCTCGTTGGAATATTTTATTAAAAGAAAAACTGGGGAAAAAAAAATAAGGACTCGACCGACGACGGGTAATCAGATGAATTAACGTACGGAGCTACGACATTAGATTGTAATTAAAACGATTTTCATTTCATCGGTTTGTGTGTTCGCTTACCCCAGGACACGGTGGACTGACAATGGAAACTTTAATTTACCTGAAAAGAGAAAAGGAATTGATTAGTTATCAAGTTGCAGAACATTTGTTAGGGGTTTGTTTGGAAAAAGTTGGATCAGACTGACTCGCGGGACTCTAAATGGCGTGGGCACTGCTCACTGCGCCATTGAAGCTCACGCCTTCAGATTGGGTCTACCTTGCAATGACTTCTGCGGAACTTGGAGAGACGAGGAAGAGGAGGAAACCATTGTGCACTTGCAGCGCCCTCTCCCCACCGAGTTTACGGAGTAGGATCCACTAGAGCCTCGTGGTTGTACACAGACTACGCTTGGGGAGGAAATGAGCAAGAACTTCCGTCTAAAGTATGATTATCTCGTTTTTTCTGGTTACAGGCTTTTTATTGATACGATAGTGGTTTACAATAGTTCACCTGGAAAGCTTAATGCTTATCTGCAGGTGGTCGTAAATTGATCGTTACAAATTTTGAAGAGACTTTGAATAACATCGGAATTTCTTTAAGACACTGTGGCAGCGAATTCGCAAATTTGGGGACGGTGCAACGTAGTTCTCGGTCTCCATATAAGTTGTATGCTCTCGGAACATCAAGCATTCCTTGGGCACGTCTTCAGCTGTTAAGCGTGTGACTGAGTGGTTGCTGGAACCGTGGGTCCCTCATGTACTGCAGCAGTGTAGTCATCTGGAAAAGAGCTTTGACATCTAGAACTTGAAAAGTTCAGTTAAAGTGTCTAACAATTTTTATAAGACGATGTTGTGTGCCAGTTCTCTTATTCGGGTGGGATTTTGCTGCGTTTCCCCAGGCCAGAATGCCGTATCTGATGCGCGAGTAATACACCTTCTTAAGCACTTCTACGTTTGTGTACCGCTTAAGATACGTCATTGCGAAGACGGTGCTCTTAAGTTGCAGGCGCAGGACGTTGATGTGCTCACGCTTCCAAAGTATTTGATACTTCTGACAACTTCGATTTCATTGCTGTTGGTTGGTTGCGGAATTCGATGAAACATTTGGAAGACTTCCGCAGGTGTTGATGGAGTGCGAATGTGCATTTATGACTAGGCCATTATCATGACTTCATTCGGATACAGCGTTGAATTCGTCCTGCATTATCTGCACAGCTGAATGCAAGTTTTGGGGTTTCACCACGTCGGCATACGCATAAGCAGTCGATTTTTCAATAACTTCAGTAGCTCGTTCGTGAATAAAATGGGACCCAATTTTGAGCCCTGTGGCACACCGCATTTGACCCCCTTTTCAGTACTCAATGTATCAGCAGGGTTGACTTGGATAGTTCTGTCAATCAGATATTTTTGAGCCAGTTTGCCAGGACTCCTCTGAACCCGTTTCTGCTGACACTTTCTGCGAGCTTTTCATGTGTCAAAGTATCGAATGCTTAGCTGAAGTCGATAAATAGCACAATTACGTGATGATTCTTGTTAAGGCCTGCATTGACGACATATGTAAACTCCCCCAGCAGTGATTGGGTGCTCTTGCCTTTTTGGAAGCCGTACTGATTCGGGTGTAGTACTTTGTGTTTCGATAGAAAACAATTGACACGATTAACAAGACCTTCTTCCAGGCATTTGTCAATAGCGGGTAGAATTGCATCCACTATAACATTTGATCCAAGTGTGACATGACTCGGGACACACAGTTTCCCTGATCGTCCTTGGTCTCTGTTATGGATTGTGGTTCTAACAATATTGGTTGCGTTACAGACCGCAGTGTACCAGGGCCAACGCTGGTGTTGTGCGTGCAATTATTCCCCCACGAGCTGAGGATATTGTCGTTACACAAACCCGCCTCCATCACTCAGGTTAACTTCGGAATTATTTCAAACAAAACCACACTCTGGTCATGACCTGGCAGTCATAAGAATTTATTTTATTTCCTCCTCGACGACGACGAAATGCCGAATCACAAACAAAAATATTCAAATTCGGAGCCCCGGCAAACAAAAGAAGCCATTAATTCCCTACACGCGCCACCGTCGAGTGACCGGCACCTAAACTCGCGGGCTCCATCCAGTGTGACGAATTTATAGCGCCGCCGTCGGTGTCGTTGCCACGGGGTCATGACATGACGCCCAAAACTCCGTCATGACATTCCATCAAACTCTTGCCTGCGATGAGAGCCTCCAAAACGAACGAGCGTTCCCCCGCAAGGATAATTGATTAATTACACAGATTCGTTGCAGCAGACAAGCCCGCTTCGGATACATTTGTCACAATTGTCCGCTTGTTTGCTTCGCGAAGTTTCCGAGTCGTTGAGGCTGTAATTTTAGTTTTTCTTGCGGCCGCGCTATTTTTGGAGTATGTTGCGTAAATTGAGGTACAAGCTTGAGATCTGTGCTGGCAAAGACCCAACAGACAGACACTGACTGCATCCTTTGCGTCTGCCTTGGCCTGCGGCGGGCGCGGGGTGGTGTGGGTAATGGAAACAATCAGTTGTGATTTTTCTAAACAAGACAATCTCTGTTCCGACTGCTGTGTGCTGACAAATTGAAAGCGAACCAAAAAAAAAAGGCACAAAAGCACAGAAAACAAGCGGAAAATGAACGAGCTGGTGATTCGATTTGCTCATTGTCGTCGTCGTCGCTGTGCGTGCGGATGGCTTTCAGTCGACAACATATGTTGTCATGTCGGTTGCTGGCTTGGCAGCCACCATGGAAGAATGCGTGGGCAGCATTTGCGCGCTGATGATGTGCGGGGAATTTTATGGGCTTAATTTAAATCCATCTGTGATTGATGAGGTTTTTGTTTCTGCGGTACACACAGTTTATCAACAAATAAAATTAAATAGAGATTAATTGTTTTTATCGCTTTATTTCTGTGTGTGTAATTTTTCGCAATTTTGTTGGCTTTTGCGCGGACGGTGGCTGTGCGCATATTTGCGGGTGGTATTTGCCGCCGACCCGCATCCGCAACTCAAACACAGCCGCGCACGGATGATGGCGTTCGAATTTATGGTCAAATGATAAATTAATTACTAAACCATTAATTACAAGTGCACTTCTAATGGATGGTTTGGAGGTGTACATACATCGCTTGTTTTGTTTCGTTGGCATTTGCTGGGGTTAACACTTGATTATATTTTTAATGGGCAATTAGGAGTGTCTGGTATTTGTGCTTGCTCATTGAAATGTTACGAAGCTGAGCACGCTGAACGCACACACATGTGCGTGGAGGCTCTTAAACATTGGTAACGACAGTCACTGTCAGTTCGGTTGTGGCACGTTAAGCATTGTTCTTTGGGGAGGACATTTGTGGCAAGTGGTGCAGGGCGTATGATCAAGCCTCTGTAAGGAGGCACATGTCTCCAGGACGCCCCAGACGAGGTGAACCTGCTTACACTGACTAGGGTACACCTCCAAGGAGAAATATAGAGTAGGAGCCGTCAATGAGGCGTTTGCTGGCATTGCGATGGAAGCAGCTTAAATGGGTGAATATATATGCAGTCCTCGCGAAAGGGCGTACAACATCGACGTCTTGGACAAAGCGTCGCAGTGGGCAGCTAAAGCTTCGAGGTAGGCGAGGACCTCGTCCACCTCTGCTGCGCAGTGAATAGTACGAACAACATCAGAATCAAGATCAAACGCAGAGCAACTCTTGCCAACCGCTGTTTCTATGCACTCAAGATGAGTAACACCGCCGTCTCCCGAAGGACCAAGCTGACTTTACACAAGACACCGGTCACCTCAGTGCTGCTGTACGGCGCGGAGGCATGGACAATCTCAAAAGCGGTGAGGAATGCCATGGTCACTTCGAGAGAAAAGTTCTGCGTGCCATCTTTGGGCCTGTTAGCGTCAATGGTCGCTGGAGGTGAAGATGCAACCATGATCCGGACGGATCCAACGTCTAAGGCGGATCGCAGGCTCGAGGAGTCTTCGACTCTGAACCTGTGGGACAACGCAACAGAGGGCGCCCACGATAAAGGTGGCGCCCCCGGAGGAGAAGGCCCTCAACCAACTCAGCGTGCGACACTAGAGGCAGCTAGCCAGAGATCGTGCTAGTTGGAGAGGCTTGTTGGTTGAGGCCCAGGTCCATCCCGGACTGTAGAGAAGAAGAAGAAGAAATGGGAAGTAGAAATGATAAAAATTGATTAATTATTATTCAGCCGCAGGCAGATTGTGTTTGGACACATCAACCCTTTTCCGCGGGTTGCTCTCTTTGAAAACCAAACACATTGTACCAGACCACGATACTAAGTCGGAGTGTCGATTTTTTTCTAGAATTGTTCCAGAGACGTGGACTTTAAAAGTCCACCTCTTGTTGGTTGACTATGAATAATTTGACTAGCGTACACATGACGTTTTGTGAAGTTGCCGATCTAAGCTAAGCTTCTCAGCAATCACTCGTGCTGTGCGTGCTGTTGTTCTCCCACGAGTGGAAGGGACCTACAGTTTTATGCCGACTCGGAACGGCCAAGCTTGAGAAGCTTTTTCTAGACTCGAATCCCAGTGAGAGCAAAATTTATGCGCGTTTGTCGGGTTTTCAAATCTGGTCCTGTCACCATTTGCCGCTGGAATCAAATTAAAGGCGCTATCAATGGAGTGGTCGTATCACAATGGGTCAACATCGTTCCTTCCTACCCTACCTACCTAACCGTCAATGGAGACCGTTTATCAATCAATTGTAGCATTGGACAACATCATGCGAGTTATTAGCCAAGTCCCACCTAAAATGTTGGAATAAATAAGTAAAATGTTGAGTATCCTGACGGATCTTGATGGATCTTGATTTGTTGTTCGAGGTGGGTTCAGATTAAAAGGCTAAATTCAGCAACATCATCCTGATTTGCAGCTACCCTCCCGCAGACGACAAGGATGACAGCAGAAAGGATCACCTCGGCGATCTACCAGAAAGAACATACGACAAATGCCCCCCAGTTTCGACTGGTTTCTAGGAGATTTTCAACCCAGAACTGTGTGGGCTAAACACTGTTCTCGATGGCCTACTACGTGTTCAAGAGAACTTAGCGCACAATAGATGACGCCTACCAAACTGATGGCGAACAAAAGTGGATAAGATCTTACCAGATGGCGAGGATTATTGGTTCATGTCTAGGTCCCACCCTGATCCGGACCTGTCTGGTTGAAAGGGCATGTTAATAAAATGAAGCATTTTATAGAGATACGCCAAATCACTGGGTTATGTCCATGGAGCCTGGGACGACAACATCGCACGTGTGCTTAGAGAGATACCTGCCAATAAGCCAGAATTTAGATCTCCGTACGGACCATTTAGAACGTGGCAAGCATTTTATAGATTATGTAAAAATATTTAAAAGAGCCCTCTTTATAGTCCGTGAATGTAGAGTCGCATATAGTCCGCAAATGTAGAGTCGAACCCTCTCGGGAATAAGGGGTTCAAAAGATAAAACTGGACACGGATCGACGAACCAAACTCACAACGCCACGGCCGCGCACGCATCGACGCACCAACTCAGAACGCCACGGCCGCCTGCTAAGAAGTAACCTTTCAGATATTTTACGCCAGTGCATTCTTCAGGGTGTGTTCTTTGAAAGTAGGTGACAATATCTGGCGCCTACACCCGGGTGATGAACTCACCATCAACACAACATTAATCCTCAAAGTAGTGATGGGCATAATCGAATGATTTTAAGAATCGAGACTTTAGTAATCGAGATATTTTAATAATCGAATGATCACTCGAATCACTACTAATCTCTCGAGTGACTACTAATCGCTCGAGTGACTACTAATCATTTGAATGACTACTAATCACTCGAGTGACTTCTAACTAATTACAAACTACTAACACAAGGTAACTCGATAAATGTATTACTTCAGCGCAAGAACAAGCCATGCGAGTGGTTAGTAGTCACTCGAGAGATTAGTAGTCATTCGAGTGATTGATTGCGAATCGAGATGTTCTCGAGATGTTGTAATCATCGATTATCACTCGAGATATCATTCGAATGCGCCCATCACTACCTCAAAGTGAGATCACCATAAATATGTAAATCGTTTCTCGTAAAAAGTAATTTTCAATTTTCTCAAAAACAAGAAGACCCAAGCATTGACCACAAAAGGCACAGCATTCCACAATTTATTCCAATACTGATTAAAACATTTTTTGTTTTCATTTTTTATCAACAAAATGTTTTAAATTTAATATTAAAGAACAAATTTCTAGCTTTCTTTTTAGTATAGTACTTTATTGTAAGTGTTGCCATTGTTTTATATTTTTTCCACATTAAGTCACAACTATTCACGCGAATGATTTGATTTAAAATTTTATATTAAAGAACAAATTTTTAGCTATTTTTGGTACCCATAGCACTTTATTGTAAGTGTTGCCGTTGTCTTATAAAAAAACTTCCATTTTAAGTCACAACAACTATTCACACGAATAATTTGATTTAAAATTGTATATTAAAGAACAAATTCCTAGCTTTTCTTTTGGTATCTATAGTACTTTATAGTAAGTGTTGCCGTTGTTTTATATTTTTTCCATATTAAGTCACAACTTTCCACGCGGATGGTTTGATTTTAAATTGTTTATTACAGAACAAATTTCTAGCTTTTATGGTATCTATAGTAGTTTATTGTAAGTGTTGCCGTTGATTTATAATATTTTTTTCTATTTCAAGTTTTTTTTTAGAAACTCCTAAACGAAGCAAGATGACCGCCGCCCCCTCCCATTGAAAAATATGCCAGTTTTTAACCCCTCTACAAAATACAGTTAACATTTCTTGCCGCCAAAGTTATCATTCTCTCCCCCTAAGTATTCACAAAAAATGCTGTGGTTTTATAGTCAATTTAAAACGACACCCGTTGGATAATTCAATACACCAGCTAAGCACATATGCGAAAATCGAGTTTCTTGTAAAATTATCTTCAAGCAGACGCTATATTGGGGCCTTATGTTGTAACGAGGAAATGTTGAAAATGTGCTCACAAAATGGACTTCAAAATTTGCCCCGAACCTGTTCGAAGGCACACGCTGTATTTGATATCCCAAGGATGGCATTTAAAGCGACGAAAATCCACTGACATCTGTTTCAAAATAAATCACTCAATCCACACGAGTAGCTGGGACTTTCAAATGACAGGCGCAACCAGTAACTCATTGTGATTAATTGTCCGCGGGATCAACTATGTAGCGCAATCACAAATTGATACATCACTTCAGTCAAGCCCGCCATGCCGCGAGTCGTTTCAAATCGCGGACGCGGTTGAGTTGAAATGCAAAGATTATGCCATTTGCAGTTATGCATGCTGCATCAGAGTGCAACTGAAGCTGTGGTTTCACTGGAGGAGCTCACACTAGAAAAACTGCCTTTTTTGATTGCGTCGGCTGTGTGCGGTTTTTGCTACTGTAACTACTGAGTATTGCCACACTCGACCCACGCGCACACACAAACACACTCGGGTTACACTGATTTGCAGGAGCTAATGTACTGCTGCTGGGAACATTAATTGCAAGAGATTAGAAGCACGAGTTCTTCGGCGGATAGGATTAAAATGCGATTGGAAATGCGCTGCGTTCGGTGCAGGTGGTAATTGGATTGTTGCACGGTCAGTAGTCTCGTTTTTTTTTTGTGTTCGATTTTGTGCACAGACTCCGTGGGACAATGCTTTGTCTTTTTTGTGATTTTGGTCACCTGCAGCGCGGTTGTGGGGAAAGTTTATGTCTATGAGAGACAAGTGCGAGTCCACGAGAGAGGAATGTAGCATGATGTCAACAGAACACCTGACCTAAGTGACTTAAGCATAACCACTTTAACATCTCACCACGTTATGAATTATCATGGGACCACTCACCAATCCAACTTGACAACACAATGTAAAAATAACCAAGACAAAACAATAAAATGGATTGGGACACGTTCCGAGAATACATTGAAACAAACTTAACAACTCACATTCCACCAAAATGCAATGACAACCTAGACAGGGCTGTAGTTGAACTCAATGACACGATTAGAGAAGCAGCTATGATATGGACGCCTAACGAGAAAATATATCCAAGGGACCTTTATACACCCCCAAGTATTCTCAAACAGATGAAAGAAGACTTAGAGAAATATGCCAAGTCACCAGATCTACGGAAGATAAACAAAAAGATTCAATAAAGCAGCAAAGGACCTTAAAGCTAATTTGCAGACTCCAAACAAGGACATAAGCTAGTATTAAAAAAATGTAACACCTACATCAGAAACTAAATACTCATGGAAAGCGACGAAAAAAAAATTAAAAATATAATACTATATCAACCACCACTAGAAAAGTCGGAGGGCACATGGGCTAGAATAAATTATGACAGGACTACAACACTTGCAACAGGCACGTTGAGGAGGCTTTCGCAAATGAAGAGCATTCAGCCACATTAACATCTCCGCCAATGGATATCAGAGTTGCCGCTTTAGTCGCAATTTGACACTTTTTTGATGCCGCTACTCGCCGAGAGATGATACAATGAAGCCGGCGACTATTTTGTGTGGAACATATTTCTTTAACGAAATACATCGTTAAGTTTCTCATAAGCAGCAAACTGAACACTAATTATAAGAAAATGCAACTAAATGACTGCACCATTCCTAAGCATGATGAAACCTTAAAATTGGTAGCCTTTTCGGGCAATTGTGACTTTTTCTGTTTCGAGACACTTTTTTGTGCGATTTTCTTAAATTTTCCAGCGGCAACACTGCCTAACATCCACATAAAGACAATAAGAGTAAACATAATAGAACATGCAATAAAAAAAAAGAATTAACCACAAACAAGCTCCAGGATATGACCTAATGTTGGGTAAAATTCTAAATAAATTATCTAAAAATGTATAAGAAAGCTTTTATTAGATTAAAGCACTAAAAACCTAAAATACCTGAGCCTTTACCAGGAGTAAAGAAACCAACATCTTACAGAACAATTAGCTTACTTCCAGTACTGTCAAAAATATTTGGAAACCTTCTCCCTGATCGACTGGAACCCAAACTAATTCAAAATAAACTGCTACCTGACCACCAATTCGGATTTCGAACTCGACGACACAACAAATCCACAGTCAATAACAAAATTTCAACCGACCTCGACGAAAAAAGAAACAGCATGGGAGTATTTCTTGAAGTGGCAAAAGCCTTCGACGAAGTATGGCATAAAGGCCTACTCTATAAACTACAGAAATTGCTGTCCCCTGATTTTTATCATTTATTAAAATGTTATCTAACAGATCGGACCTTCTTTGTGAAACACAAGGACGAACCATCTGCTATACACCACATAAAAGTCGGTGTCCCCCAAGGGAGCGTACTAGGACCAACATTTATATTTGCTTTACACTGCTGACAATCCGTTACCAAATGAAGAATCATCAATGATAGCTACCTTAGCCAACGGCACAATACTGCTCAATTCCCGCATTCACTTAATCGAAGCCAATTTGCAACTACAACACATATTAGACCAACCTATTTAGTACCAGTCATTCGTTAAAGGTTTGGCCAAGTGCTTATACAGCTGTTCACAAAAATAGTAGTGTTGTAATAACTGACTAAAAAAATTAATTTAAGGGTAGAAACATAAAAATTAGAATAAATAAATTTTTTTTAATTTAGATTTAGTAAAACCTTGAACTTTTAATTAAACAGTCGGCCGCAATAAGCATTGGACAGAGCAGGAGAGAAAATTTATTTTAAAATTAAGACCAGATTGAAAACCGTGTGACGAAATTCAAGAAATCATAGGATGCACAGCCCCAATGATTGCTAACGCAGTAAAGCGCCATCCTAAGCCCGAATCCCGTAGACGAAAAAAAAAAACATCAGCATTGGAGGACAGGCGAATTGTAAGATATAGCAAGACGCACCCCTCTGCACCTTCCAATGTCATCCAAAAGGAGTTGGGGCTAAGTAAGGCGGCTGTTAAATGAAGGGCTATACGCTCGGAGTCCCCGCAAGGTACCATTACTCTCCAAAGAGCACATAGCAGCTCGGATAGCTTTTGCCAAAGAACACATCACCTGGCCTGTGGAAATGGACTGATGAGAGCAAAATTGTCCTTTGGGGGAATGTGGGTCCCGTCAATATGTTCGCCGCCCTCCAAACACACGGAATATCGCCCTCAATACACTTTAAAGACCATAAAACACGGCGGTTCAAAAATAATGGTTTGGGGCTGTTTTTCGAACCAAGGTGTTGGGCCTATCCATCCTTTTTCTGGGACCACGGACCAGACTGTATATGTTGATATTCTTGCCAGGGTAATGTTGCCTTACGCAGAATATGAAATGCCTTTAATCTGGGTCTTTCAGCAAGATAGTGACCCGAAACATACCAGCAAAAAAGCCAAGCAATGGTTTCGGGTCAACGGGGATAATGTTATGGTGTGGCCCGCACAGTCACCAGACCTGAACCCCATCGAAAACTTGTGGTGTGACTTAAAGAAAGCAGTGGCGAACGCACAGCCAACCAATAATAGAGAACTTTGGCAAGTAGTGCAAAGCGCGTGGCAGAATATTACAACCAATAGATGCAAGGATGTGGTGGACTCCATGCCAGGTCGGTGCAAATCAGTCCTGAAAAAAGTCTCAGAATAAGGGCTTTGACCCATTTTTTTGTTTGATGTCAAATATTTTTTTTTTTGAGTTTCAATCAACACTACTATTATTTTGAACAGAGAAATTCTGTTTGTAGTTTTTTGTTGCTTTATATATCGAGCAAGAAAAAATTAATCTTCAAGCAACCGTAAAACACGGCGGAGGTAGCATTATGATGTGGTGGTGCATGGCTGCAAGCGGGGCAGGAAAAATGGAGCAACATGGATGCTTTCCAACAGAGCGCCACCAAATTGGGTTTAGGGTCAAATTACGTTTTTCAACAAGCCAATGACTCTAAACATACTGCGTACACTGTTAGGATGTGGTTCCTTTTGGATACCCCGTCACTACTGAAAACACCCCCACAATCATCAGACATCCATTCCATTGAATAAATATGGCCCAGCTTGACAGAAACATCCGGAATAGGCCTATCAGCAGCAGAGAAGTCCTTAAGCTGGACTGGGAACTTAGAAGCTCAGAATTCATCAAAAAGCTTGTCGAACGCTTGCAAGCTCTAAATCAGGCAAAAGCTGGATCAACAAATCATTGATAGTCCCTCCATCCCTCAAATTTGTGTATTTTATGTCTTTATGGCTTAGTTTTCTGCGTATAATTTTGTGTTATGTTTGATTGAGGTTTATATTTTGTTTTCCACTCTTCCCTGATGAATTAGCTTTCTTCGTTTTTAGCTTTTTGATAACGTTATGATTATGAGGTCTGAAGCAGTTTCCTATCATTACATTTTAATTTTAACTAAGGAAAATATTTTAGTTCCTATTTATTGCTCGTCGAACATCTTGTGCGGATATTTTGTGAGCAAGTGTATATCCAATGCCGACACACACCGTGATCTAAGTACTCACCATCAGCGAAGAAATGACAAAGATATCTAGGAGGCACCATATCAAGCTACACAACAATAATGACGTCAACAGTCAACAGAAATATCAAGTAGGAGACGCCTGAAAAGTGCTAGACCAACGGACCTGCTCGATTAAAGCTAACATGACAAACAATGCTAAAAACTTGCTATAATCTGTAAATAAATGATATTTGTTACAGTAAAAGTAATATGCCTGAAACACAATAGTGCGTTGCTGCGTTGCGTCGTCTGTCAACGCACACAATGCAATGGCCATGCACAGAATACTGCGGCGACCTACGTAAGTACGAAATGAGAGAGATGACAGGATCGTAAAACGTAAGACCATCGCATGTCATTATCGAACATGTTGGAACATTTTTGACAGATTGGTGAGATGATAAACAGCTGACTACATTTTAACGACAAAATCAATTTGAATTCGGACCAAGGGGGAAAAAAAGTACAATTGTTTGAGCAGAATATTTGAGAGAGTGAACAGCTGATTATCGCAGTGCGTCATCGCACCCCTCCGAACGCAGCAACGCACTATTGTGTTTCAGGCAATACTCAGTGCTAAGCATTTTTCACTAAGTCCATTAATGTAGTGTCAAAAATGATTATAATTAACCCATATACGACTGCCGTGCCTTAACGAGAACACCTAAGGAAATGCCTTAAAATTCTTAGTAATCTGTTTCTTCTTCCTTCTTTAATTGACATTCGATTCTTCCGAAGCTATTGACGTGTTTTGAGACAGAAGGGTAACCAGAAATAGTTAGAAGTGATCATTTGGAGTGGCTTCAGTGATTAGGGAAAACATTAAATTACATACGTGTTTCCACTAAGTCTGTTAATTTTCTTACAAAAATTACATGAATATAGAGTTTAATATAAAATAAAATTACATTATTTGAGGAAGCTCGAACATCGTTTGTAGAAGGTACGGTTTTATAATGGTGTCCCCAACTGCACAGCAGGGTAAAAATATTCCTATTTTCTTTCAAAGGTAATTGTTGTACAATCAATGGCTTAACGAACACTCAGTTCAATATATTCTCGGTATCGAAGGAAAATGCGAATTCAATTTAAATTGTTTTTATTTTTCAATATAATCTCAATGCATTTGTTACATCTTGAGATAAGCTTTTTTAAACCCTCAAGAAAATAAATTTTCTCCATTTATTGCCGACTTGAGTTCTTCATCATGCGAAAATCTTTTTCCACGAAGACATTTTTTCAAATGCGGAAACAGGAAATAATCCCTAGCGGCAAGGTCTGGACTATAGGGTGGGTGTTGGATTTCTTCGAAACCACGATCTCGCGCAGCAGCCTTGGAAGCTCGCGCCGTGTGAACAGGAGCGTTGTCATGAAGAAGCAACATACCCGCTGTGAGCTTACCCCGTCTTTTATTTTTAATTTCCTCCCGCAGATTATGCAATGTGGAAGCGTAGGATGTGGCGTTGATGGATTCACCTTTTTTTGTATTCCCTTTGAGTCCCAAAGAACTGTGGCCATGATCTTCCCGGCAGACGAAGTGACTTTGAACTTCTTCGGGGGGTCTGTTCCTTTTTTATGCCACTGCATGGACTCTTGTTTGCTTTCAGGGTCATAGTGGTGGACCCATGTTTCGTCACCAGTAACAATTCGATCCACAACACCGTCCGCGTTCTCACTACACGTCTCCAAAAGCTCTCTACAGCATGCGATTCTCACTTTTTTCTGAGGCGCTGTGAGCATTTGTGGCACCCACCTTGCACTGGCCTTTGAAAGTTTAAGATGGTCGTGAAGAATGGTGTGAATGGTACCAATTGAAAGCTTGGTGATCTCTGCCATCATTTTCACCTTTATTCGGGCATCCTCAAGAACAAGTTTTTCGACTTCTTTGATGCGCCGGAGCGGGCGTCGTCTTCAATGCTCTCTCTTCCTCTCTTGAACTCACTTGACCACTTTTGCACAGTTGATAATAAAGGTGCGGAACCCTGGTAAACAGCCACCATCTCTTCATGAATAGTTTTTTGACTTTTTCCTTGCTTAGTGAGAAATTTAATTACAGCGCGATGCTCAATTTTCACCATCATCGTCTCAGTTGCCATTATGATTCTGTTTAACTGGAAATAAAACGTCAATTTATATATACAACCACAGCTTCACCCCGATACCGAGAATATAATGAACGCCCCTCGTATACGCTGGAACTAGCCGTAGCAAACGAATGGAGCCTTTACATTCTAACGAACGATGAAAAGTTAGATCAGCTTCAACGTCGCTTGCAACGTGTGTCTTCAAAAATCACATTGGGTGCAAACTTTATGCCTTGAAAGAGAATTCTTCGAATTTTATCACTTTGAGGACGACTTTTTTTCCACTGAAGGACACACGGATTTTTTTTTGTTCCTTTCGTATTTTCTTATAACAAAAATACTCTTTAACAATTAATTAATTAAATTTTATTATTTCCACCGCCAAGTTTTATTTGGATCCAAATGGGTTAATGTCATGCTGAAATGACTTCATTGCAAAGATCATTAAGTTAGAAGCAATCCAAACCACATTAGAAAAAATGTACTTTGTGTCCCTGGGACAGATGTATGAGGAATTTGAAAAATTTGCCTCTAAGTGCAGGTGATTGGGGAGGAAGCATCCAATCCCCCATCCAGACAGACGAGGACTGTGCACAAATTCCCCCTGAAAGCCGATGATGCATACAGCCACATAATGAAATCATCCAACTAATTGGACAACTAAATGAAGTCCTCAAGGCGCTTGGATACACATGTAACACACAACGGGCCTGTGAGTGTTTGTCGTTCTCTAAAACAAACGCAACACAAGAGCTTGCACCACAGTCCTCCCCAAGGATGGGAGAGGGAGGGGGGAGGGGAGTGAAGACCAACACACTAGCTACACAATCTGCGGCAACAAAGAGGCAACAAAAACGAAAAGAAAACACTCTCTAAGTACTAAAATTAGCATACTTTTCATGCTCAGTTGAACAGCACTGCACAGGGTGCAATTGCCTTGGCTGTGCATTTCCTTTCCCCCTGCTGCCTCATTGTCTAATCTCTGACACTGTTCCTCTTGTTTTTGTTGTAACAATAATAATAGCCCAAACAAAAACAAGCAGGCACCAGCAGCACACCGGGTGCATATTGCATCCGAGCTGCTCTGCTCCCCGTGCACTGGATGTGGTGGGAAAATTTACGGGCACTCAGTGTGGAAGTAGAAGATGTACCACCGGCTGAACACAAAACAAAAATGTAATTTTGAAATTAAGGCCAATTTGCATTACGATCCACTCTCTGTCTCTCTCCCTCTCTCTCTCTGTTTGCGAAAGGGGTGCGCTTCGGTGCTTGGTGTGCGAGCAGACAATTGCTAATGCGATTTACTTTGTCGCTTGCTTTGTAGTCGACGCATTATTTTGCTCTCAACGGCACACATGCACAGCCAAGCAGAGCATGGGCAGTTTAAATGTGCATCTCGTGCATTTGAAATGCATTTGAAGGCTGTGAACGACTGACACTACGAGCAGACGTCTGTGTGATGATTTCATTTTGGCTGCGCTGCCAGTCGGGTGCTGTTGATTGATTGGGTGGTGGGCCGATAGGGTATTTAAAGAATTCCTCAAATAGGCATTTTTGTGTCCGCTGAATTGGCATTCAAGGCATGTAATCAGAGGAAGAGTTATTTTCAATCCAAGAGCGGGGTGGATGGCACAGTATTTTGAAGGGTGGAGCAATTAAAAGAAGTGAGCTCTTACTGGAGCATGCTTCTGAGCCTCTATGCAACTGCCAAGGGGTCTGTCTGAATATGGACGATTCACCAATGCCTGAACTGGCTACAGACACGAAGAGAATGCTTTCGCGAATGCCTTCGACAGAGCTCGCGTTGTGACAGAGTCTGGCGGGGATGGCACTTTGTCGGTGTATGACTACCTCGACTGAGGCTCGTTAATTATACGCCATGGGACATTGTAACAAGGTTGGACATCTTACACCTTGCATCACAGTTCCATGCACGCACGATCTTTTTCGGTGTCCGGGCACTACCGGTCTCAGATCACTGACAAAGCCGACGGAGTAGATTTGCCAAGAAAAACCACTAAAAAATTCGGCTTTTGAGTCGGCAAGAAGCTGTGGATTCCCCCCACTAGTGAGAGGACCACACATACTCGTAACACACGCAATAATGGTCGTTTAAAAGTTAACCTCAGTCGGCAACCATCCCAACACGAATACCCTCTTGATGGCTTCCTTGTATTCAGCCCATCTCCTGCGGCAAACAATAAACAACAAGCACTCCGAACAACAATCTTCGTCGCAAACGCAAGCGAACAACGTCACACCATGGAAATGACGCACAAACGCCAAAAGATAACGCGTCATAACTTCATTCGGAGAATTTCGGTATCGCCATGGCAGCATATTCACAGCAGAAATTTGCTAATTGACATCGATTCTCGCAGATGTTTAGCATCTGATTAGCTTCCGTTCAAGAAACGCAATAACTGCTTTTTGTTTTTATCGCCACCACTGTTCCGTGAACACGGCATTTGTGTGATTTTGCGTAATTACCGAGGCGAAAGCACCCCATTTTTGTCGTATGCGATAAAGACTCGAATTGACGTTGATTCCCAGAACCGGCTTTTGTGCTGACCGAGGAAGAGCTGCGCATGCATATGGTCGGCGTTGCTCACAAGGCAATCAGCATGAACGAATGGACGGGTGCTTTTCTTTCCGCGAAAGGATCACGCCATTCGAATAATTGAGCAATCAACGGCGAGGACAGCTCTCGGCACCTGCCCCGGCTGAGGGCAATTTCGACAGAAGTCCTTTTCTTGAATAGCCATGTTTTTATCTGTTTGCTATCGCATTACTGCGATAATTCGCATATCTCAGTGATGGTCTCTAATTGCTCTCCACTTACGTGCCAAGCACGTGGTCGGTACTGTGCCGCGATGAAACAGGCCGAGTGGGAAGCAGATCAATTTCTCCGTCTTCACTCGTGTACAAATAGATTAATGATGATGTACTGCATCCGGTTGGCGTCGCCGTCGTTTTTCCAAGGGCGAGGAGCAATTCTCAGGTGTCACTTTATTCCCCCCGAATGTTTAGTCCATTTATCTGGCATCGCATTCCTCATGCGAGGATCGCATGTTGCATGGGCTGCAACCACCCATTTCGCAGTTCCCGCCACCCGCTGGCTTCACGCCCGTCCCCCTCTTCACGTTTCGAGTGATAAAAGTGTAATCTCACTTGTACATCATTGTGCGCCGGGGTTCGTGTTGGCCGGCTCTGTGTTCGGCTGAAATTTTCCACTTTGGGAAATTATACACATTACCCGGGACCCATAATTACCCCGTGTAGCCTCTGGGTGTCCTTCCCTCACACCTTGTTCTGCTGTGCTGTGCGCGCGCTTGTGTGGAACGAAGATACACCGTCCTGCCACGCCGCGCCTCTGCTGCTGGCCTGTGAGAGGATTCGAATTAAGTATCCTTCTCTACCCTTACTGACAGGCTGCCTTCATCGTTGTTCGTTTTGCTTTGCACCTTCGCCGGTGTTTTTGGATTCCCTGTGTTCAACCATCATCATCATCATCATTAACCTTCGTACGCGTAATGGCGGCTGTGCCTTCAGTTTTTGCCTCCTTTGCAGATGGAACGCCAGCCGGGGAGGAGGCCGCGATGGGATGAGGGGGGAGGCAGAAATGGTAATGTCCTAAAATTAATTTTATTTTGTTTCGTGTTCCTCTCTGTCTCCCTCGGCCTTAGAGGAGGATGCAAGGCAAAAGAAATATTATACGTGTGTCGCTCGTTCGTTCCCTTCGGGCAGTTGTCCTTTTGCACGGTTGCGTGGTGAACAACCATAAATCTCGTTAGTGCCGTTCACTGAAGTACGGAACCGAACAATGTACTGGCCTACCACCGCGACGCCAACCGACGACAAGAGTTGGCTCTGGCTTGGATTTCATTTTAAACGTTAAGCCCCCTGACAGGTGATGTATTTCCTTCGGGGAACCTTGTATGATTTGGAAGTGTACTTAGGAGGTTCAACGGGTATCCGTAACGGGTTTTCTCCCGTGCTTTAAAAGTTATTCAATAAAGTTTGCATGCAGCTTGTCTGATATCTACTCGATTTGACGTATTCCGGACCCCCTACTGTGCCCAAGCCACAAAATTATACTCACTTAATCGCAACCAATCACGGGGCAATTATTACCTGGAACAAGAAAAGAAAAATCAATTGGATTAAGTCTGTTTTATGTGCTCTGTGCATCGTTGACTGAAGTGATAAGTATTGAAATGACAACAATTATATTATTAAGCGGAGTAATTGCATAGGGAGAGCTGGAAACAAAAAAAACGCGAATAGAGTTAAAAGTTCAATGGGTTTCAAATGATTCAAACACAGATTGAAGCGAAAGGAAAAACACACAAACCCAGCGACCTCCTTAAACGCCAATTGCCCCAGAGTTGCACAGTTAGTTTTAATCACCATCGTCAATGATCTCTAAACAGAAGCCACCCCGCCGTTAGGCGCAACCTAACGAGCTGCCATAAAAGTACAGTCTATCCATTAACCGAAATTATCTACGCTCTTCTGTCTGACATTCGACTTAATCCAACCATAAAATTCCGCCCAGAACGGAACGTAAAAACTTCGAAAATACTCAAGTAGTTAAGCATAATCCTCTTCGCATTAAAATTCCTCCCTCCCGCCGGTTGACCCAATAACACTGCTAACTTTATTGAATAAGCCACGCAAGCTAAGAGGAGAAAAAAGAAGACTGAAATAAACGCACACACACACACAACCCATCCACCCGCTCAACACTCCCTCTCTCTTTCTCCCTCTCTCTCTCTCTCTCTCTTTCTATCGCATACACACTTAAAGGATCATTAAGAGGAGAATTTTCATTTCGTTGGAGCTGCGGAGCGCGAACTGAATGATGTGCGATTTTCTGCTTCGCAAAAATAAAAGGCGCAGAGATTCAACGACAATTTCAAGAAAACTATGTAACAACAATAGACGACACAACATGTAATATCCTTCGTCGAATCGGCAAGGGGTGTGAAACCACCTGACAAGCCCCTAATTAAAATTCATCGTTTCTCTCTGCACAAGTCGGCACAAAAAAGATGTAGAATAACACCCACTTCGCGGAGAATAGGGGGAAAGGAAGCTACGTGACTTCGAGGACACTCACCCGCAGCCTCGGGAAAACATTCTATCAACCATGGGGGAGAGACAACAAAACTGAAACACGCCAACCCCAGCGCGGGACAGAGAGAGAAAGGGGCGAGAGAACTCTGCCTGAAGTAAATACAAGCACACGTGCAGCACACTGGCATGTACAACTCCTTATGTGACAGAGGGTGTCCCAGAAACGGGAGGACGAGGAAACGGGCCAAATCCAACGCGGTACGTAAAACAGGATTTCATTAAAGCAATGAATTTCATTGAGGCGCAACCCTCTTTTCGTTCTCTCCCCCAGCAGCACCCTTGCGACGCTGATGTCAGGAATTAAAGCTCGTTTCGGCAACTAAGCGAAGGGTACGAACAATTTAAGGGTATTCACACACAACACACACGAGTATAAATTCATGCAAAAATACCAGGCACTTCCTCGTTTGAAGCGAAATTCAAAAAGAAAAAGGCAAGAAAAACGGGCGGAAAACGACAAAAAAAAAGGAGCAAATGTGGGGGTTGGTTGCTTGGTTTGCTCGTACAGAGAGAATAATATAACCTCCTTTGATGATACGTTCGTTTAGCCTTTGCAGCAGCAGGATAAGAGTTGTTGAGCTGTTTCTTTCTTCTTCTTTTTTTTTCGAGCGCACAAATCGTGTGTACTCGTCGTTCTTTAATTTCATTGCAATCGTTCTGTTCGTTCGTTGTTGAATGTTTACGTTAACATTGTCATTAGTTTAATGGGACGGTTTCACTTTACAACACTTTGTGCAAAGGCACGCTACGGATAGTTGATACACACACGAGTGCAGGAAGGATATCTTGTTTTCCTGCGATTCTTTTTTGTTTGTCTTTCCTGTTCCTGTTCTGGGTTGATCTTGTACAGGGAGTCGCTTTTATGGGGAAACAAAAAAGTAAATTACTGACAATAATTCACTTGGATAATGACGTGCATTTATTTTTTATGACACAAAACCGAGGAAAGACCGATCCACAAACGAGGTTTACTTTGGCGTTCTTAAAGAGATGCGACGAAATGCCGGCGGCGAACTGAAGTACACTGTGACAGATGTCACTTTCTGAAGGGTTATGTTCGTGAAGTGGAACTAATTTGAATGTTCCAATGAAATGGATAAGGTCCGGAAGGGTGGTGGATCATGGAGAGTGAGGAGTGATTTGGTTGAATTTCACTGATGCGTAGTCAAGCGCGTTGAAAAAGAGGTGAATTTGTGGCGGGAGTAATTTTTATGTTCGATGGCACAGCTCATTCTATTTCGTATACCCTGCAAGCATTCATTTTCTAAATCCGGAAAGTAGATTAAAATAAGACAAAAGTCGCATCAGCTTAGAAGACAAGCAGAAGTCGCTCAGCTTTAGGCGAGTCGAGCATTGTGATACCCTCTTCTGTCCACAATGGAAAGGGCTGTATGTGAAGACAACGAACACGTCGAATTCTGTCCCACAATCACTA
The DNA here is from genome assembly GCA_905231855.2 of Eristalis tenax. Lineage (NCBI taxonomy): Eukaryota > Metazoa > Arthropoda > Insecta > Diptera > Syrphidae > Eristalis > Eristalis tenax. The sequence goes on along the minus strand of HG993127.1, from coordinate 37,314,345 downwards.
CACTCTCTCACTCACTCTCTATCTCTATCCTCGTGGGACCTTACGTTCGTTATGGACATCCGACGATCTTGATTCGACTCCACGGCATGGGCACTGTACTTCTCGTTCACCTCGTGTGGCGACTGATTCATGATGACATGAATCCAGAGCATGTCTCTGCCTGCAATGACTCACTCTCATGTCCTCCTTGACAGACTGCGGAACGGATTTCGAATTTCGACCCAAGTCGCTGTTTGAATCCCATCATTCATGAATCTCTCCCCCTTGATATGGACAACATGGGATGCACTCTCAAGGGCATTTCAAAAGAAGCCGTCCTTGGTACGACCCGCACTTGGGTTTCGAGGCCAGAACCCGTCTTGCCTTGGTGAGTCCTTTGTTAGGGCTTCCATGAATGGTTGGACCTTTTGAGAACAGAACCAGAGGTGGCATGACTCACCAGACAGATCAACCGCATACTTCCTAACGATGTAAGAAGACTTAGAAGGCGTACGAACAGGACACTACACCTTCGCCAACACCAGGCCCTCTGCGACGGCTGTTTGAAAGACGACGACGACACTGCAGAGGACATCCGCTGTCACTGTTCCGTCTCTGTTCGGATCAGGTGCTGATGTGGTGAGAGCTGATGGGCGTACGGGCCAAAAATCCAGGTGTTCTTGGCCCTCTGGGACGCCTGTTAGAAAGACGATGATACTTCAGAGCACATCCGCTGACACTGTCCCGTCTCTGTTCTTATCAGGTGCTGCTGTGGTGCGAGCTGATGAGGTACAGGCCAAACATCTGATGTGCTTGGCACTCTGGGACGCTTGTTGGAAAGATGACGACACTGCACAGGACATCCGCTGTCCCTGTTCCGTCTTTGTTCAGATCAGGTGCTGGTGTGGTGAGAGCTGATGGGTGTACGGGCCAAAAATCCAGGTGTTCTTGGCCCTCTGGGACGCCTGTTAGAAAGACGACGATACTTCAGAGCACATCCGCTGGCACTGTCCCACCTTGGTTCGGTGGCAAGTATACGGTGCGGATGTGGTGAGAGCTGGCCCCCCATAGCTGAAGCGCCTGCTGGCTTTACTGGGAATTACTTCCAATGTTGGTTGCCGTACATTGGACCAGTTTTTTAGTCTGAGTGCAAAAAAACCTCAGACAAATGTCCTCCCTTTGGAAAGAGGTGGACCGTGTGCATCAACACAATTTTTTACGTAGTCACACACAGAGAAATCCAACGGCGACAAACAACCTGAATGTAAGTAAGAATTGTAGATGTGTCTTGGGTAGATTGAAGGCACCGGCACATGGAATCTTTTATACCCGCTTCACAATGCAGCGTTGGTGGCTCGCCTACGTGTTGGTTAGGATGTCTGCTTTTTTGATTTCAAATATTGCAGAATATTTCAAACAGGTGTTCTTGGCCCTCTGGGACGCCTGTTAGAAAGACGACGATACTTCAGAGCACATCCGCTGGCACTGTCCCACCTTGGTTCGGTGGCAAGTATACGGTGCGGATGTGGTGAGAGCTGGCCCCCCATAGCTGAAGCGCCTGCTGGCTTTACTGGGAATTACTTCCAATGTTGGTTGCCGTACATTGGACCAGTTTTTTAGTCTGAGTGCAAAAAAACCTCAGACAAATGTCCTCCCTTTGGAAAGAGGTGGACCGTGTGCATCAACACAATTTTTTACGTAGTCACACACAGAGAAATCCAACGGCGACAAACAACCTGAATGTAAGTAAGAATTGTAGATGTGTCTTGGGTAGATTGAAGGCACCGGCACATGGAATCTTTTATACCCGCTTCACAATGCAGCGTTGGTGGCTCGCCTACGTGTTGGTTAGGATGTCTGCTTTTTTGATTTCAAATATTGTTCATTTCCGTTAAATATTCCCGCCCAATGAAAATGTGGAGTAACGCAGGCAAATGTCAAAACCTTTTGAAAACATTTTGCTGAGAGAGTGCGTCGCTTACGTGAGATTAAGTTGCTCTCATCGCTCTCATTTTTCTTATAAAAGTCAAAACTCAGCGCGGCGCAGTGAATAGCATGGAGCTAGTGTATTGCGTTAGTTGGAAATTATGGCCAGAAATGAAGTATTATAAGGGTGCCCAACTTCACAGCTGATTAGTTCATCAACGAATTTCAGAGGTTTTTTGACAGTTAGTCATGCATTTTTGACAGTTATTCACTGAATAATGATGCCGTTTTCTGATTAGTCAAGTTGGCTTTAGAAACCGATATAAAAATGGATGATTGAGTGGCGATAGAGGTAGAAGCTAGACATCTCTGCCATACTTCATTTCTGATTATGGCATTATGGCTGAAACACAAGACTGCGTTGCGCCAGCCGACTTCGTGTTACGGAGAGAATGCGATGAAGCACTGCGTTAATCACCTGTTCTCTGTTGTTTTCATCAGAAATGAAGCATGATAGAGATGTCCAACTTCACAGCTGATTGACCCCTAGTCTATCGACGAAATTCCGAGGCTTTTTCACAGTTAGTCATGAATTGTGGACTGTTATTCACGAAATAACTTAAATGCCGTTCTCTGATTGGTCAATTTGGCCTTAGAAAACAATATAAAAAATGGTTGTCAAAAATCTTGAGCGGCAAGAGAGGTAGAAGTCGGGCGTCTCTATCATGCTTCATTTCTGGTTTCGATTTATCAAATGTCAGTTGACACAACAAACAAAAAATTCTCAATTTGGAAGAAATTCTCTCAACTTTGCTCTCACGGCGCACTTCTCTGTCAAATATTTTTGGACATGGTCGATAATGACGTGCGATGGACTCACTGTTGCCAGAAATGTGAAACAAACAGAAGATCCCCTGCTGGAGTTACCAAAGTAACAAGAGACTTTAGGATTATTTTAAAGGGTGATTTTTTAAAAGCTATAGGAAAGTTTTTCAAAAAAAAGCACATAAAATTCAGAAAAATGCATGACATCTTTATTTGAATCGATAGTACGGTCCATATAATTTAATGTTTGAAGATTATTTCATGCAAATGTTGATCTTGACTGCGCCTCAAAGGGTCCATCCGCTTAGTCCAATTTTGGCATACTCTTTCCAACATTTCGGCCGGTATCTCACGAATAAGTGCTTCAATGTTGTCTTGTTACGTGCTTGTCTGTATAGACATGAGCTTTAACATAGCCCCACAAAAAATAGTCTAAAGGCGTTAAATCGCACGATCTAGGCGGCCAATTGACCGGTCCCGAACGTGAAATAAAATGTTCACCGAACTCGCCTCTCAATGAGTCCATTGCTGCGCGTGCTGTGTGGCATGTGGCACCGTCTTGTTGAAACCACATGTCATGCAAGTCAAGCTCAAGTTGGATATCATCTCACGGTAGCGCTCACCATCACAGATTCGCATCATCTTTGAAGAAGTACGGTCCAATGATGCCACCAGCCCATAAACCGCACCAAACTGTGACTTTTTCTGGATGCATTGGTAGCGCTTGCAATGCTTCTGGATATTCACTCCAAAATCGACAATTCTGCTTATTTACGTACCCATTGAGCCGAAAATGAGCTTCGTCTAAACTGACCATAAAATGGAAGAAGCGCGCGATTAACTTTCTTAACAGAGCACGCATTTTGATAACAAAATTCAATAAGTTGCAAGCGTTGTTCGTTTGTAAGACGATTCATGGTTAAATTATAGACCAAACTGAAGATGTTTGACAGTGAAACAAAACACGAAACGTGCGTCAGCTGTTTGAACCAGTGTTGCCCAAAAGATAATAGCTAAAAAGTCACCCTTTATACACAAGGTTTTCCTACTAACATGTGTGTCTGAAGTGGTTTGCTTCAGTTCATTAATATAAATAAACTTATCCAAGTAATTTTAAAAAGGAGGAGCTAGTTTTGCGTTCCGAGTTATGCTTTTAAGTATCAGGAGAAATGTGCTAAAAATTGTATGGGAACAGGAGGCAGTAGATTTTACTTTATAGGAGTGAAGGAACAGTAGACTCATGTTATAACAGGAGAAGTGGCAACACTGGAGGGACTTACGTTTTATTACAATCCTCTCATCTCAACTTCACCAACGCCAGGCGATTCAGTATTTTGTGCATGGCCATTTAATTGTGTGCGTTGAAGGACAGTGCAAACGCACTATTGTGTTTCAGCCATTACTTGCGTCCGACACAATGTTCTGTGATACATAGACCACGGCTTACGATGACGCCCCAGATGTAGTTACTTAACTTTTAACGTTTCTCTCTCCTTCAGCGGTGATGATCGTAAAACGGTGTGGGTGGCTGTGGCATTGTTGGGGTGTATCGTCTTGAACAAACGTTGCCTAGGTTCGATTCCTGGCCCGAGCAGGACAATTTCACACAGCCCCACATCTATCGAGTCACTGACAAGGCTCAAGGAGAATAACTTTTTGGAAAAAGCTCCTCAGTCAGCCACTCGGAGTCGGCATAAAGGCTTCCAATCGTGAAAGAACAATAGCACGCACTTACGAGAAAATGTACTTCCACACAAAAAAAAAAAAAGCAAGAAAAATGCTAAAAGCTTGTGCCCTGGCCCTGTCCTTCTTTCACTAATACAGTCAAACTTCAGTAAGTCGAACATCCTTAAGTCGAATGTTCTATAACTCGAGCACAATATTTGCTGGCGTGACTATTCGACTTACAGATGTTTGACTGTATTTCCTTGCAGTTGGTGTGACTAATCAACTTATCGAGGTTTGACTGTATAAGCAAAGCCCAAAGCCAGCCCATCAGCCGTGGGAGATATCTGTCTTAAACGATCGGGGGAAAGCCTGACGATGGAAGCTGTTCTAGAAATATGATGCTGAGCTGATTAGATGACAGGCTAATCACTAAATGACTCATGAATCCAAAATATTGACTCCCAAGAACGCACTCCATATTCGCCAAGCAGAAACCCACGGAATGCAATTCATTGTCACAGTTCCAAGTTAATTTACATGCAATTTCGGGCAATTGCTGCAAATGTGCACACAGCCCGACTGAATAACAAGCGACAACGCGACAAATAAAAATCCCAGCAATGTACTTTTGTACATGTACTCCACGAAAAAACATTCAAAACGAGAGCGAGCTAAGAAATGCAGAAATTACGAGAGCAGAAAAAAATCAAATGCATTAAACTCTTATCCTTGCGAGGGACTCCAAAGGAAAACGAAAAAAAAGAAGAAAATGCCAGCATCTGATTCAATAACAGCAAACTTCAACTAACTAACAATCTCCTCCTATACAGTGCAGTACAGTCCTCCCTCCCGCCCCGGTCCGTCAACAAAGTGCAGAAAGTCACGTTCTGCAACTTAATAGAACTTTATATCACCCTTATCCAGTATCCAGAACCATCCACCAACAACCTCTCCCTGATTCGAAGGTACATATCTTCTCCGCTTGTGTTCGAGTAACTGCTTGGAGGGCGGCGACGGCGGCGGTGTATGTTCCGTGTCCCCCTCCCGCTGAAAGTCTTGTTTAACTACGTTTTTATTTCATTTTTGGCCATGCCACAGCCAACCGAACGAGTTCAGTTTGCACTCGTAAGTCGCTAAAGTAGAGTAAAACTAAAACTTAACACCCAACGCCAGAGACAGCAATCTACGAACGTGACATGTAGCTAAAATGTTACAATTTCCTTACAAATACACACACACACACACACACCCATATACACCCTCGCAGAGGTGTGCGGCTATGACGAAGGGAATGGGGGCGAAGCACTGAAAAGATGTTACATAAAACGGCAAAATCTCGCTCCTTGACGCCATTTTTCTTTTCACCCAGAAAGGGAGAGAATACACGAGCACAAAAAAAGGAGCAAGAAAGCAAAAGCAAAGAAAAACCAGGCAAAAAAGAAAAAAAAAACAAGGAAAACGTGAAGCAAGACCAAAAGAAAGGACGATGGGAAATTTTAATGTATTCCCATCTTCTTCCAGCAGCTATTTTGCCGTCGTCAGTTCCCGGTTCTGCAGCATCCTTTCGTCCTCCTCCCCTCCTCAGCCGATCGGCGACCATCCACTAGAAGGGAAAATGTTTAGAAAACTCGGTATACCCCCGGTGGCTGGGGTGGAAAGCAAACTTCTAGATGGTTGAAAGGACTGTGGTGATGGCGGACGATGGCAGGGAAAGAAGAAATTGGATTTTTTTTTTGTGTGTGTTTTCTTGGTTTCTTTTGTGAATCTGTTACCTTTTTTTTCGCCCCCATCAAGTTCTCATTGTTTTTCTTCCTTCTTTCTGCTGTTCAAATACGACTCCTGTTACACACACACACACAGAGGCACCCGGTTACACACACACACAGAGATCGAGTTTGTTTTGTGAGATCCGGTGGTAAAAAGGGTGCTTTTGACAGCGAGGGTGGCGGAGAAATATTCGTGGGGAGTGAAAATGAATTTTCTCTTTTCTTTTTCTGTTCCTTGTTTCACCCCCTCCCTTTGCCTGACGGTGAATTCTTCGGGGCAACAGCACACGGCTTTAGTTTCATCAGGATTTCATTTCGCTATACACTCGCACACGTGTACAGCCGAGCAAAGTAAGCAGATTGAAAGAGACCGAGGGACCTGGCTGGGATCACCATCCTCGCCACCCTCGTCCAGTCGGCTGAGTGCGTGTGTGTGGGTGTGTATGGACCGGGCAAACGGTTAGATTTATTACACAGATGCTATAAATGCTTAATGTCGGTATATTTACAGCGAAAAGTGTCTTTAGAGATAAATGTCAGTGGAAGGTCAGTGAACAGGGTTCCCCGGCCCCGTCCATAAGCTCCGCTGTGCCGTGCCGTATACAGCTGCAGCACCCTCTAGGCGATGTGTACGTCGTCGTCTGTGTGAGTCAGTGTTTTACATACAATTTCGAGTATACTTCCTTCGGCAAACGAGGGACGAACGTGTAATTGGGGGGAGGTTTCGAGGCAACATTGTAAAACAAAAGGGAGGATATTTATTTAGATTTTATGCTGAAACAATGGCACTGACAGATTTCCCTTCATTTTAATTAACTTTGGTTTTTGTGGACGAACGATGAAGGGACGACGGGCGGTGAACTGTGGAAGAGATTAGTTTTCCCGGCCGGGCCGTTTGAAAATAATGCTAGATACTGAGATGAGTTTTATGTATTTCCTTGAAATGGAATACAAATGAATGTTTATGAGACAAAATTGCTGAACGTGGGATGCTGGGATGGTGAATTGAATTCCACGAAGAGGCGATGAGACGAATTTAATGTTTTATTTTTTCAAAATGTGCCTGCGGCTGTACTCCGTGGCTGCTGTACTCCGTGTCTGTTAATGATTGGATGTGGTAATCCCTTTTGTGGTTCATTCGATTAGAATGTCATCCAAGGAGGGAGTGTTCCCGAACATGAGATATCATGTGCATAAGCTGGTGTAATTGCTTCTCACCGCATCACCACACAGGCTTGTGGATAATGCCTGTCCCGAGGAGGCAGGGAAGTTGCAGAAATGTGAAACTTTCGATAAGAATATGAGTCATGTGTGAGATACTTGGATATTCACGTGGAAAGCTTACACAACTTTCACACGTGTACCTTGAATCTGATCTAACAAGAGTCATGCGAAGAATCTTGGAATGACGGTACGAAGGCATTGAACTGTGAATTGAAGGTGTACTTCTGGGGACTCATTTCAGTCCAGCACATATCTCAACCATATCGAGGAGTCTTAAGACGTTGAAATTACTTGCGTCTACTCCAAGGATCTGAGCACGAACATTTCCCTCCGCCCTCCGAGCAACGTCTTACTGACAGAAACCATATCGATTAAGGACAATCCGTCTTGAACAATGGGATACTTGAAGTGACACCCAAAACTGCGGTCAAATTTCAGGACACAGCCAATTCTCACCCGGAGTGACCGAATATGTTTGCGTTCTCGGGAATTGTGAGAAAAGAGAGATGGTGTAGCAGTGTCAGGACATCGTGGATATCCATAAAAGTACACAGTCGATGTCGAATGGTACGATATCATCACTTTTTCCAAGTGCAGACCTACATTCAGTACCTCGTCCTGCAGGCAAAGTTGACACGATTATATCCACTAATCGTTGATGATTGATTAGTCGTACAGCGAGTCACGACGTAACGGGCTACAGGTCATTAATGGATTTGTTGAACCACAGTGAAATTTCTCTATAGCGGCCAGCATCGGGCGGGACCATCACGAGTGTCCGTTATGCACGGGTGTCCGCTACTAAGGGGTTGAAATACACGTCCATTATAGAGTGGTCTTGCTTACTCATTCATGGCATTTCATCTTTTAAAGAAGTAGACCAAACCACTTGCAACACCGTTAAGTACGGGTGTCCGCTATGAAGGGGTTGAAGTACGCGAATGTAGATATGTGTCCATTATAGAGGGGTCTTGCTTACTCATTCATGGCATTTCATCTTTTAAAGAAGTAGACCAAACCACTTGCAACACCGTTAAGTACGGGTGTCCGCTCTGAAGGGGTTGAAATACACGAATATCTGCTTGCCGGGACCATGACGACGAATTGTCCGTTATAGAGGTGTGTCGTGCTTACTCATTTATGCCATTTCATCCATTAACGAAATAGACCAAACCACTTGCGACCCCGCACTTGCATCGAAAAAGCGGCCTTAATTACCTTATCGCTGTCTAAAGCAGTTACTTATAAAGTTTAGGGTAGACAATAGACCATGTTGGTCGAATGTAATACCCAGACAGTCAGACTACTACCACTGATCAACCACTTCCGTGATAGCAAATGGTGACTGAACCAGATTTGAAAACCAGATAAAAGCGTATGCACTTTGCTTTCACTTGGATTCGAACCGGGGACCCCACTAACCATCGACAGGCACTTAACCAACTGCACCATCCAGTCGTCTACTTATAAAGTTGAAGAACTTTTTAATCTTTCTTAACTTGAAATGTCGTTGTTATTGTCATGTCATTGCTCGGCGACCTTAAGATCTATTGTGCCCCCTTACTACTTTACTCTCACTTGAGTTCCCTCATATATACGTCTTTCCAGATTTAGAGCTTTGGGATCCTGTTGTGCGTAAGTGAAAGAAGTTTGTTCTAGAATAGGTACTCTCTCTATGTCACTTTCCTCCAGAAATCTGAGAAAAAGTGATCTGATCTCTTCCTCTGATTATAGGGGCTTGCGCAGATATCTTCTTATTTTGTGTGCCAATGCCATACACAGACCCAGTATGTGTTCTGGGATTTCACTAGATTCTTCACAGAATCTGTAGAGACCTTCCTCTGTTATCCCGAGATCCCTTAGGTGCTCTCTGAGCCTGCAAGGCCTTGTTAGGAAACCTGGATGCGGATGTTATTTTTGCTCATTTTAGGCATGTTTCTAGATCTGTTGGATTGGACACACCACCGTGAGCATTCGTCCATGTTTCCTTTTTTCTAGAGAACTAGGAAAAGGGTACTCTCTCTCTCTTCTGAGGACATGGTCTCCTACTGCACACAATGGTTCAGGGCCTACTAGAAAAAAGGTACTCCCTCCCTTCTGAGGACGTGGTCTTCTAATGCACACAATGGATCAGGGCCTATGAAGGGTTTCGTTGTTCCCTTCCTGGCTAGAGAGTCGGCCATTTAATTGCCTTCTATCCCTCTATGGCCAGGTATCCAGCAGAGTTTTACTCTATTTCTCATGCTCCTTGAGCCTCTGGCAGCACGACGGTCCGTCATCATTGCTATGTCGCAGTTGGTGTAGCACCTATCAAGATTGATTTGAACGCATCTATCTATGGCATGAATTTCCGCCTGGACGATGCTGGTGTCTATGGTTTCCTTGTCTTAATACTGTTCCCTCATCAGTTCATGATCCATCTGTGTACCATTTGATCGTGTTACTGCTCAGTCTGTAGGCAATGTATGCAGTTCTTTTTGGTGTTGAGCTTGATGGTGAGCTTATTTCATCCTTCGGAATGGCCAAGAGTGCGAATTGTCTCGATGTAATGCACCTGTCTTTTCCTATCCCTTCTTTTGCCATGCTTATGATTGTTTTATTAGCACTTTCTACAATTACGACATGGAAGGGAGTCATCTCCGATAGCACCTCCATGGCGGCAATTGGGCAAGTTATCATGGCCAAAACAGGGGCATGCCAACCTTTGAACTTTGTTGAGTTTCTCCCTGGCACTGGACAGTTTGGTTCATTTGGACCAAGCTATTGCACCGCAGATAATTGTTGGTCTAACAATACATCCGTCGTAGGTTGGTGGGACTGCATTCCAGGATTTGCCCGATAGGCTTCTACAAGTCATTAAAGCACGCGTCACCTTCCTAAGAGACTAATTGGTTTTAGTCGTTCCACTTTACGTTTTCCGACGAAGGGTACCATGGTGGTTTGACCGGATTTAGATTTAGCCCTGCCGACAGGAACCACTCCTTAGTAAATTTCCCCATTCAGTGCCCCCAGTCAGGTTCTCCTCCATCCTACGTCTGGCTATGATGACCATATCATCAGCATATGCCTGACATTTGATGCCGTGGTTTCTTGGTCATACAATATTGCGTATCGTTTCATTCAGGACACACGATAATGTCTAAGGATGAAAACCAAACCCACGAGAATTTCAAGTCACTGGTCTCTGAAATGTCCGAAGGCGTTGTGGTTGAAATAACAATTAAGGTGTTCCCCCGAGACTTCATCGGTCGCGCGTATAAAAAACTGCTCCGAAAATATTTCAAAAGGAGGAAAACATTTTCCAGACATGTCTTTAAACGTTAAGTCGTCGAATATAGTCACAGTGACATTCGCTTGAATTCCACATTTCAGTTAAAGCAGGAGTCCTAGAGCTCAGGATGCCATGCCCATGCCGGAGGTGATGATCCACTCAGGAGGATCCACAGGAAAGAATTGCACTTTTGAGTGTCCCTTACTCGCCCCTGATTCAAAGCTATCCACCTCATCAGCCACTGCCAGACTATCTCCACAGAAACTCATTTCGAACTAACCTTGAATTCGTTTAAATTTAGGTCCCCATAGCAAATGCCACACACAACTCAGTGACTAGTCAGAATCCCCTTCGATTTGAGTGCAAGAGCAATTCAGCTCTTCGCATTAATCTATTGATCAATTTATTCGGTACTTTACAAGCCAAAAGATTTGCACAGACGATGCACGATTAAGTGCAAACGATACCCAAACACACGTTTCCATTGCTCGAGCGGCAAACCCCGGTGAGTACAATGAAATAATTCAAGCTGTGCTGTTGTACGTTGTCTGCATCCCATCTGGCATTGGCAAGCGCACAGCAAACCCCAGGAATTCCGATGCCAAAACGAAGACCGACAAAACAAGCGATTATCTTTAATTACCCTCGGGCGATTAGTAGTTTCTGAAATAGATCCCACCGACACACAGGAACCACAACTTTGAATAAATTACTTTTATCACCTGTCAATCGATTCGTATTCAATCGATGCGATGCTGCGGGATTATCTTTTCTGCTTTCGTAAACTGAGAAACCAGCGTTGGTAGGGGGTGAGCGGCGGAGAGAGAGAGAGAGAGCGGCGGAAGGGTGTGTTCTGTTTCGGTGAGTCCTCGATGAAGACTTTTTGGCATTTCATTTGAATTTATTACCAATCCCCACGCCCATGTGCGCCAAATGTTGGCTGTGATTTGTTTTGTTCTTTTTGAACAGGAAGGTGGCCAGGGGCAGCGGCAGGGGGGAGGAGGAAGAACACAAATCACTTTGAGATATTTGAGACGCTTCGCATTGTGCCACACACATGTACTGGTGCGGGGGGCAAAAAATTCAAGTTGACAAATGACGACAGTTTAGCGATAACAAATTAGCTTATTCTTGTCTGCGCTGCGACTTAGGGTTGGGTTGGCAGATGGTTTTTTTCCCCTGCCTCTTCTTCTTCTTAGAACTCACAGTCGTTCGGTTTAAATGGATTAGGTTACGGATCTGAAATGTATTTTTGGACGCGCTTTGTTGTTGCTGCTGTTACGGTTCGATGGGCGGGCAATCGAAGAGGCTGAAGCTTCTTATTGACAAAAATAAATCGATTTGATGGGAACGAGAAGACGACGAGATAAGATTGGGCTTCGACATGTGAGAGAGAGTGCGATGATTTGGAGGAAATGTCTAATTTTATGGGGTGCCGTAGGAGTGAGAGTAGGGGCCGATATCTGTTCGAACATGGAATCGTTGCCAAAAATGGCATGGGAAGCCCATGTATTCAAAGTCCTTCCACTTTGAAATATGCGTCGATATGGATCGACTTGAAGGGAATTTGCTGGAGTGCCAGTCTTTCCGCTCCCTCCTTCGGTACAGATATTCGATAGGAAGAAAAAATGTCTTCTGCAGAGGAAGGAGGATTAGAGCAGAATTCAAGCTTCGTTTCTTTTCTTTTTCGACGAATGGATGGCGCAGTTGGTTAAGTGCCTGCCCTTGGTTAGTGGGGTCCCCGGTTCGAATCCCAGTGAATGCAAAGTCAATGCGCTTTTATCTGATTTTCAGATCTGGTCTTGTTATGAATGGAGCTATCACCGGAGTGCTGGATCAGTGGTAATAGCCTGACTGTGGGTATCACAAGTACAAGTCAGCTAGTCTCAGTGTCTAGTCTAAGTGTCTGTCTGCCTCCTTCCCAATCCTATCCCTAGGGTTAGTTTGGTGAAGATTTAATGGAGTGTCACAGGATTGACCACATCAACAAACAGAGTGGGAAGTGTGACAACTCGCCCAAGTATGCCAAGTCCGTCCACTTTAAGACTCATTTAACTTTATCAAACCTCTTCTAAGCACTCGTCGTGTTGAACGCGTTAAAGAAGGAGTTGCAGCTAATTATGGCTTCATTGGTGTTCAGAGAAGTGCGACAATTGCCGATGACTTTGCAAGAAATTTAATGGAGCACCACAGGAGTGTCTGTGGGGACCGGTGTTTGTTTGAAATGAAAATTATGTTCTTGTCGCCATGGGATCGTGTTTAAAAATGACTAGGGTTGCATTCACTTGGACATCCAACTTTACTAAACTATTTCTAATCGCTCATTCAAAGTCAAAGTCTTACTAAGCGGTATAAATAAAGCGGTTGATTTTAAGCTAATTACGTCAACGTGCACGTGGCATATGCCACGTATGCAGACGATTTGAAGGGTATTTTATGGACCGAGTGAGAGCGCTGTTATGAAATAACGGCTCAGAAAAGACTGTGAGCAGGATTCACGGTCTGCGAAGATTGGAGGGGATTCGATGGGGTACCCCAGGAGTGACTGCAGATAACCATATTTGTTGGAAAATGAAGTGGAACCTGAAAATGGCAAAGGATGTGGTTGGTATGAACAACTCTTCCAGTTTACTTTCCATTTAGCATGCATTCACAAATATCTTGTCAAACGTGATTTAGAAGGACTTCGATTTGAGGTTGTCAGTGCGACTTGTCGTCTTTCTGAGATTTACGATAAGCCTGCGCTTTAGGTTAGGTTCGGTTTAGGAAGGTGAGTGTGATGGTTGAACAGCACTTCCACTCGGGGGCATTCGGGCCCATTGTGAATCCCTTCATTTGTGCTTGATAACACGGGCTTAAACCACCCCGTGCTCTTTACGAATCTTAGAAGATCCGATATACCTGCAGTCTCCGTGAAGAGTCTTTGTCCGAGCGAAGCTGAACGCAGATTTTGGATCATCTCGGTTCCTTCCTCGCAGAAATGGATTCCGCATTCCATTTCCAGGCAGTGTCCTGTGATCCCTCCGACGAGCACTCAGATCGAGCTACGGCCCAACGCCAGAAACTCTGGCCATGTTGATTGTGTCATTTGATGAGTTGGCTTCGGTCTTATGGCGGTTGTAATGGTGTGTCCACTTCGCTGATGTCCATGTTTTAGACCCCTGCCTGGCCAATTCGTCCGCTCTTTCGGTCCCTGCCTTTGAGCTGTGGCCCGGGACCCAGCCTAGTTTGACCTTTTGGTGACTGATGGAGCTTAGTGAGTCACGGCAGTCCATAAAAGCCCTTGACCTCGTCGTCCTATTGACTTCAGTGCAGCTTGACTGTCAACAAAAATTGTGATATCAGATGTTGGGACATCGGTTGATTGCCAGAATGTCTGCTTGAAAGGCACTGCACAAGTCAGTGAGTCTAAATGTTGGGTAAGGTGTCTGAGTAGAATTCGGCCCCTGTGTCCAGTTTTCCGTGGGTCAATAGGCCAGTCTCGTGGTCGTTGATAACAGCGTTCGAAAGCCACTTGTCCCTGTCGGGGAGCAGCATTGCTACTTTGAGCGAGAAGTCGTTGTGCGGAGGTATATAGTCGGTTGTAGCTGCGAGCTTACTGAAACCATGTCTCTTTCCCAGGTTACCTCTTATTTTGATTATGCCCGCGGGTCCATAGTTGGCTTTTTTCCACAATGCGCTGTACCACATGCGATGATCGAAGCAAAGTTCAACGTAATTTATTGGAGTTTCCCTGGAATGGGTGTGAAGGACGATATTTGTTGGGAATGGCAAATATGTCGGCTTGTCAGAAAAGCAAGAATTGGGTGAGATTTCTGTTCGCTAGAACGGGAAAATGGAGACTCCTTTTATGAAATTGAATTTCAACGGACATGTGGTCAATTTTGCGATCCCCACCACCTCCTAAGCATCCATTGAAAAAGGTCACCTTGTACGGATGATGTCACTTCAGAGTTCATACATCAACATAATTGGCCCTTTCGCAGAGATGACCTCACCACCGCCATTCTCTCAATAACCCATCGCCGACCATCCGACATCCGATTGTCGATACCAACTAATTATTACTTGCTAATTCGCATCGACTTCGACTACCCAAGAAGTCGAGCCAGCAAGCCAATCATCAGCAGCATACTAATGTACATTTCAAATCCGTCTAGTATTCAACCGAAAGTCATTAACCAGCTACACACTCACCAGCCACGAGAGCCTTGTCCAAATGGCCCTGTTGGCCTCTCCGCATGGCCTACGTGTCTCGCTGACTCTAAATGGCAGTCATAACATTTTGCAAATACGAAGAACAACAATCACAATGTCTAATGCCTTCTGATGGCAATAAATCAAAAGACACAACACCCGTACTCGTCGCTCGGTCACCCCCCAAGTACAGAGAAAAAAGCCTGCACTCCAGCTTTCGTGGCACAGACGCTGCGATGTGGCCGTACTCACATGGTGCGCATGCATCGCCACGTCACTACGTCGAATTATCATCACCACCATGTACAGATACAAGTACGAGTGTCTATCTGGCAGATCGCTATTCTTTCACCACACGTAGCATAGAGATATCCATCTGACACTCGGTCTCTCGGTAGGTACTCTCCTCGTGCGCGACACACAAAGATGACAATGATAGATAGCCAATTAGTTGAAGCTGGTGTTTTGTGTGTGTCCCGGCGTTGTTGTTGCATTGTATCAGCCGTTAAGTGTGAGATTTTAATAGTATCTAATTATTCGTTTTCGTCGCTTTACATGCGAAATGGTTCTCGTTCCCGTTGGCCACTCCCCGTCACCGTGCCGCCACCGCCGGCCGGCCAGCAGACGCAGTGAATTACGCGCACAGAGTCCGGGCACTTGAGACAAAACGAAGAGGGGAAAAAACACTATTCATCAAGTTCTTCCTTCCCCCCTGTGGTGAATTGCCCGACGCCATTCCGACTGAACGGAGTGTTGTACCGCCGCGCCGTATCTAAGGGTGTATCTGTGTGTCGGATGCGAGCTGGAATCATAGAGATATCTACTTTACGATACTTAACTCATGTCGAGTGTGTTATTGGGATGTTGTTGTTCGCTTAACTGCCACTTGGTGGGATCACATGTTACCCGTAGTCGCACTCGTACCGGACCGCGCCGCAGAAGGAGGCACTGACACACAAAAATTATTGACTGCCCGAGAGTGTCGGATGGCATTTGTTAGCAGAATTGCTTGCTCGGCTACTTATGGCTGTAAGTGGTTGACAGTCTAGGCAGTGCGGCGAGTCAGGGTGTCAGGGTGAGTGGTCAAATGCGGAATGGGCCATTGTCTTGCCTGTCTTAGCTGTTTGCCGAATGGAGGGGTATTCAGTGTCGATGCTTGATGGTTTTATTTTTGCTCTTCTCAGAGGTTTCGTCATATGGTGGCTGGGTGGCTTTGTCCGAATTGAATTCTGAGGAGCTATTCATAGACACTTGGGCGAATGTTTGACAAGATAATTTTCGATGGTCAAGTGGTCTTTGTTGTTCGCTGAGTGTGGGTACTGGTGAATTTTTGTACGTTCATCAATTTCGAAGAAAACACCCGACAATGCTGGGATGGTCAGAATCAGAATGTTGTGACAGTGGAGGGTGCGTCGCAAGTCGCTTTAGAATGCCGAACATTCTTAGAATCAGTTTCAGGGAGGCCAAGAGAATGAATGCAATTCTTCGGGGAATCAAGAGCCTCGATTGGGCGTTTAATTTTATTTCATTTCTACTTCCGGTGACCATATCGCTCGGCAGAAATGGTCTTAACAACTGTCAGACTCGTCTGCATGGGTAAGCCGACTTAAAATCGCATTCCTAAAATTGGATTTCACTTTCCAAGCTGGATTGGCTGACTGACTGTGACCCTTGTGGTTTCACAGTGAAACCACACACTTGATGGTTATTCTGCTTTCATGGAAAAACCAAGTGTGTTCTAAAACATGAAATTTACACCTCCGACAACAAAGGGTTAGGTGCTTCACGCTGGTATACTCAAAGAGCGGACTTAAGCGAGCAGGAATTTTAAGCTTCGGCCGTATTTGACGGAACTGGCGGCTCAAAGATGAGCGCCAGTAAGGGTCCAGGAATTGTTTGGGATATCTTTAAAACATTTCTGTCACTCTGGAGCTGATTGTATCGTCGAAGCGTTACAAAACCCCAAACGCAACCCTCTAATTGATTGCTATGCACTCCGAAGCCAGGCGGAGATCGGAGTCGTTGCGTCAGATAACCCAACTTCGAAACTTGCAAGGGAGATGATGCAGAAGTCGATGTAGAATACCGTGACCCTCAGCTGGTGTCCTGGATATTCTTGCGAATGCGTTCCCGTAAATGGGTAACTGTCTGGACATCTCTTAGAAGCACTCACCACTAACAAACTAAGAAAGAAACTAGAGGTCGCAGAGTTTCACAAATCACATCGGATCAACGCCGGGAGGTCTACACAGAGCAAGCAGGTATCCTTAGCAGTAGTCAGTGTTGGTCGCAAGGATGTACATACATACGCATGCAATTGCAAGTCCTTATGAGGCACTGTGGCATACATGTGGCATGACATGACATCCCCTACGTTGAATTATGTAGAACTTGCAAAGACAGAGACGAGATATCGAATATGTCCCACATCAAGACAAGAATTTCTCTGAAGAGCTGGACGATTTCAAGTCAAAAATCTACCGACCTAAACATCATTCCGGATGTCCTAATATGTCCTCTAAGGAAGTTCCACCACGATGTTGTAGCTGCGCTGAACAATAACGAGATCAACGTCGCCCGAGTCCTGGACGTAGAAAAGGCCTTCGATACGGTCTGGATGGAGGGACTCATCTACAAGCTGAACCAGACGGGATTCCCCTCCCTCAGAATAATTTATAGCTTTCTGCATTCCAGAAGATTCTACGTCTCAGTTGAAGGCAGCAAGTCTATAGAGCGAAGCACGAAGGATCAAAGCTGGGACCGTGGCTTTGCAACACCTACACGACAGATCAACCACATCCAGTGAAATGCTGTCTATTTGCAGATGACTCGGTGACTTATAAGCCAGCTCGACGTCACCACAGATAGCCGCGAAAACGGTCGAAATCCAAAAAGCGAACAAATCACGAAAAGGTCAGGAATCTTGGCGTTAAATTCACGGAAACGTTGAAGTTCAACAGTCATTTGAAACTGACCCTCAAGAAGACCAACCTAGGCTTCCATCAAATCCATCCCTTGATGCGCAAGCACAATGGATTAAGCCAGAGGACAAAACTGCTGCCATACAAGCAGCTTATACGACCAGAGCTTAACATAAGGGTTCCCAATATGGCACACCACCTCTAAGACCAGCAAGCTTCGTCATTGCAATTTTCGAAAGAAACATACTGCGAATATGTATCAGACTCACCTTCGACAGGGACCGTCAAAGCAACAATAGGCTTTACGACCAAGCACGCACCACCAACCTGCAACAGTACATGTTGACACCGTTCGGAAAGCAGCTACTAGACATCAACAACCACCCTAACGAGGAAATCAGGAATTTCTTAATACAACGCCCCAATCAACGCCCAAATTGCTCTTTTCGCCTCAGCCAACTTGTACTGGAATAGCTTCTTCATTGTAAGGAACCTGAGAAACATTATCCCCGGACAACGCTACCTCAACGCGTTAAATCTGCTAAACGAGCAGAACTTTACAACGAAGTCGAACAACGAGCTGCATGGATTCTACCAGAGCAGCGATAGAAATCACCATCGAGGCTAAGACGGCTAACACATCACCACCCCATCCCAAAAGGACCACCATGGACACACGGACTTGAACAACCCGATGTAAGCACCAGCCATTGTAAGACATAACAAATAAACAATAAACCGAAAATAATGATAAACATTAAATTAAACAAAGTACATCAGTTGGGCCCCTATTGTTGGGCCTAACCTTTAGTTTGTAAGTCTAGTTGTAAACTCAAACGCTTTTTAAATCGAGTTGAAAACCTTCCCTTGCTTGTTTTCTCGAATGTTTCACGGTGGGTGTCTGTGCTAACTAGCAAAGACAAAAAGGGAAGCGTTCACAATTTTACTTAGGAAAGTCCCAAATTAATTGACTCAATAAACAATTCCTTTGATAGGTAGAAGGAATACTGGGTGCCCTGTCGGCCTATTGGCCGCGGCTCACTTAGACCAACGTGTTGGGTCCAATGTTCCCCTTGTTTGGGAGCATCGAGCTACCGTGAGACCTACAGCGTAGGTAAACCGGCCGTATTCGTGGTCTAATCCTGGAAGGTTTTTCTAACCGACACCGCTAGCTCCGAGAAGTGTTTTCCTCGAAAATATCTCCTTTCCATTACTAGAGCGGAGCATTCGCAGAGCAGATGCTGAATAGATTCCATTCCTTCTTCGACTCTGCAGGTCTTGCAAAAATGCGTGTGTCCATGGCACAGTCTAAGAACTCCTAGTAGAGTACGCACGTCCCTGCGACTAAAGCCGATCACTGATGTCTCTTCTTGCTCAGCATCGGCCATAGGGCCCTTGCTTTGTCTGTCGAATTCTCACTGAGCCAGTGAGCACTGGCTCCATCCAGAGCCTCATCTATAAACCTTTTCTTATGGAGACATTATTAATTGAAAAATACAATTCTTATAGAGTCCTTTGGGTAAAACGCGCAGAAATGAAAATGCGACTTT
This sequence comes from Eristalis tenax, assembly GCA_905231855.2. NCBI lineage: Eukaryota > Metazoa > Arthropoda > Insecta > Diptera > Syrphidae > Eristalis > Eristalis tenax. The sequence continues at coordinate 37,295,018 of HG993127.1, read as the reverse complement.
TGATGGCATGTGTAACTCGGCCAGAGAACACGGACTATGGCCAAATCACAAAGGCGCGTTCGCGCGGTCGTGTGTTGATAGGTTTCGGTACGCGTTTTATCGAGCTTACGAGAATGTTATGTCAAAGCGCGACTGCCTCACTTTTCCAAATCACAATGCAAGGCGCGCGTTTTACAAGTAAAATGGTCTAAAATTCATGTTACTAGAAAAAAAAATTATTATCTACAAAAAATTAATCACGTGTACAAATAGTTGCCTCAGCCTGCCAGCAATGGAAAATCACGAGTAAGTAAAAGAAAATGGTTTCAAAATTGTCAAAAGCCCGAGTTTGTAGAAGGAGCTCTGGATCTATACGGCAACGATAAGACCCCTTGTCTCCTACGCATCGATCGTCTGGTGGAATAAGCTTTCACGTAAATACGTTACTGTTGCTTGCACTAGGCTCCAAAGAACCGTCTGTGAACTATCGAAGCGCTAAAATGTCAGAGCACGACCGCGCGAACCCGACATTGTGATATGTTGTGGATCAAAGCAATGGTAATGAATAGAACTATAATCGCGGATGCGGACTGGGGCCAATATGTAAGTCCGGGGGTAAATAGGGGCTGCCGGCAAGGCGGTGTCCTGTCTCCTGTGCTATGGTGGATGCTGGTCGACGCTCTGCTTGTTGCTTTCAATGACTCTCACATATACGCCAAGGCCTGTGCGGATGACGTAGCCGTACTGTCTGTCGGTTCCTGCCTAGCAGATGTATGTTCAGAAGGGCAGGCAGCTCTAAACGTGATCGACGACTGGTGTATCAGGAATGGGCTTTCAGTTAACCCTCAGGAGTAGGAAGAAATTGAATTGGTCTGACTCAACTGAAACTAAAAGGCGTCACCATCCCTTTCTCCGATGAAGCCAAATATCTGGGTGTTCCTCTAGACAGAAAGCTTCTCTGCAAAAAAATACATCGAGTCGAAATCCGGCAAGGCGCTGTCATGTTTTTTGGCAGTGTAAGAGGATTCTCGGTAAGTCTTGAGGTCACCTACGATAAGGCCCTTTGTCTCCTAGGCATCGATCGTTTGGTGGAATAAGCTTTCACGTAAATACGTAACTGTTGCTTGCACTAGGCTCCAAAGAACTTTCTGTCTCGGCTTCATAGGGGCCTGGGTCTACCCTAGATGCACTGCTGACATGAACAGAGAACTGAGTTCATTATTTTGCGACGATGGACATTTGCTAATCTAACACATTTGTGGCAGGCCTTGAAAGTCTACCTCGCGACTTATGCTACAGGAAATTAAAAAGGGGGCGCCATACGAAGGGCGGCCATTTGTCTCGGGCCGGCCCTGTTATTTTAATATTCACAACTATTACGTTTAAACACTCTTTACGGCACTGAACCTTCCACGCGGGTGTACTACTCGCAGCTGTAGTGAGTAATCAGATTGCGTCTATAACTCCCATTGTGCGACTGGGGTAAGGACAGGGGTAGGATAACGCATACGTCATCATATCAATCCCAAGCTCCGGGAAGGATACGCCAACGTCCCAAGAGATGCCTGATCAAATTCAAATAACACCGACTGTAATTTATTTCCCATTTGAAAGCGGAATAAGGTTTTATCAGCAAATTCCCTCAACTTTGCTCGACAATCTGTTACGTCAAGAAGTTGAAACTCAAACTAATAGCAATTTGGCGACTGGCGACTACGTGTGTCGCATCAAGAGCGATCTGCGCTTAGAGCTGAATTCACATCGACTTCCAAAAGTTTGCCCTCTCCCAAGAGACCGCATATTGATATGGTTTTCGTCGTCATCGTAGGACACGCATGCCAAATGACTTGAACTCTTTTCAAGTGTAGCGAGTATGTGATGCTTTTTTGATGTCGTCAAGCAGGGGGAGCAGTTTTCCTTCTCTCAAACGCATGCACTTGGTAGCGTGCTTCTTGGTAGCTTGTGGTGTCGCTGTATATAAACAGCGAGACAGGTTTTATGTGCACTCATACCTCGCTCTACGCGGGAATAAAGGGAAATGGAGAGTTTCGCGCAAATCGAATTTGGTAGCAAAGCGACGTGTGGGTGTATCAAGTTCTACAACAGTTTTTACAACCCCCTAGTCTGTAGTCCACTTCACTTGATTGACAGCGTCACAAGTCGAACTGTGGATACAATCCTTTCCCTAAGTTTACCATCTCGCAAGAGAACAGAGTCTGCTTCTAATAACAGCTTCCAAAGTGGAAGAGTGGAGATCCACGTGGCAGCAGAACAGACGTCGAAGGCAGTCTCCGCCGAACGACCACCATTACTGAAGTAAAACTGCCACATTCTGCCATAAAACTTCGCCTATTTTCCTTATTTCGCCGAACTACAGGCGCCCAAATTGTACCTCACAAGGGCAAAGCTATCAACCGACACAAAAAAAGAGTACATCCAACTGACTTCCTTGGAAGCCGCCAAGACTTCGCTGGCTTTTCATGCATCGTCCGGTAATAAAACACCTCCCCACACTCACAAGACCGCTGGAAAATATTTCGATTACACGGCCATCATGTGAGTGGCCGGAGAGCACCTCTAGCAGCCATCATCGGCGGTAAACCAGGTTCGTTTTGAGAGTCGTTTGCCCCTCTTTGAGCGCTATTCAGTCGAACATACGGTCGCCATCTCCCTAATTTACAGAATTGAGCAATTAAGACCTCATTCCGGGCATGTTTCCATTCACCAATCTTTATGTTTCCATACGCTTTTGTAATATGATCTGTCGTAAAAGAAAATTGTGCATTCCCCTTCGAAACATCGCCCTGGTTGGCGGTTTGTAGCCCATAGCTGAACACAATAACGCGCCCCACACACGCGCTTCGTGTTCTGACGTCTGCACGGACATTATGGGGCGTCGTAAAAGTCCCCAACTAAGTTGCTCCTCGAAGGAAGGAACAAATAAAATCAACAAAAAAGATGAAGAAACCAACCACCCCCGCAACCGTGTGCTCCGGGTGCGATAGATACAGAGCGAGATACTTTACGACAGTGATTTATGACACCATCAAATATAAGCCACAACCGTTAACGTGAAGGCATAATACATTTTCCTCTGCTGTACTGTGACCGTAAAAACGCGTACGAAATTTTTAATTTTCGCCCGCAGCCCCCCCTTCGTGGGCGGTGGGCGGGGGCGTGCAGCATAGCATCCGTCGCAGCAGTAGCAGCAGCACTTCCAGAACAAGAACGCGCGCGCACAGTCGTAAAAGCAATCGGTTTTGGCAATTTTTTCTGGAGTTGTTCTCATAATTCGTGACACGATTGCGAATTACGAGCAACGACGAAACGGTTGTGTGCCAACTGGTCGACCGAGAGACCATCCCAAGAAGGATGATTAAAAGAACTAATTTCCTCTATTGATTTTTCTGGTCGCACAGCAAGGTGTGGTGCTGAGCGGCGGCTTATGGAATGGATGCGAGTCGTTTGTGTTTCAGCTTGTCGCAGCTTGGGGCGGTGTGGTGGCTACTGTTTGTGGCGTCGTGGGTTTTATTTGCGCGCCCGGGCGAAATGGGTTCGACGGCGTAATTACATAACACAGAAACGTGTAGCGTATTGCTGAACGTTAGCAGACAGCAGAAACACGTCAGGGGACTAATTTGAGCTCTTGGCAGGGCGGCACATCCCATCGGGCTGGCATTAACGAGCCAGCGCGAACGGGGGTAAATTCTTTTGAACGCCATTTCGGATTAGACCGCAGCGAAATGTGTTTCTTGGAAAATTCTATTGTCTTGGGTTCGGTCGTGGCAAACAAGGTTATTTAGTGGTGGAGGTGGGAACAAAGCGGTCAACAAATGTGCTCTTAAACGTATTCACAAATCGAATGCCTCTTGCGACTGCCTCAATTTGGAGCAAGTCCGGTTGAGAGCTGGCAAAAGTATCCTGTGTCCCTCCAGAATACATCAAAAATACGTTTTACTGCCGGCCACATCCATCACCTTGAGTGGATTAATGTGTTCCTGGGCCCATAAATTATTCCGGGGAATGTGTGGCGACCCATCCTTTGGACATAAATACGACTGTCAAGAGACACAATTTGCGGAAGTGAAGGCCGGGGAGAGTGCAGGGCTGTGGAGGAGGAGTGAAGTATAATTTGAGCTCATCACGGGTGAGGGGCGATGGGAGGTTTTGCAATTTGAAAACGTTGCACTGAGGCGTGGTAGATGGTGTTTCGGTAGAGAGTCGTGGCCAGACGAATGACATGGGGTTGGGCTTGCTAGACAATGGGGGGACTTACTGCTCCATCGGGGAATATTTACGGTCATCTTGCAAGAGGTCTCATTTGAAAACTGCTTATGCTCCGATTCGGCGGGCTGTTGTAAACACGGAAGGCGCCACCTTCTCTTCAAATCAGTTCAAGTGTTGGGTCGCGCAGATGACAGCGAGAACGTGGTGCGCTCCCGAGCGACCTGCAGTAGTGGAAGATTTCACGGCGATTAAAGAACATGCCAAACGAGCAGGACAACTGGGACATATCAAAATACATGCTGTCTAGCAAGAATGGTTCCGTCCGGAATAAAACATGACGATAGACAGCTACAACTCTGAGGTAGTGAAGGAGTTTGTCTGCTTCTGGCATACGTCACAGTGGAGCTCCGTTGAAGAATTGCCATTGGCAACCGGCTCTACTGCGGTCTGTCGAAAAACCGAGCTCGAGGGACCAAAAATGTGCTAACCTTCTATATGGAGCCGAAAGCTGAACGATCAGCAAGAAAAGCGAAGCTGATTCTTGGTGTCTTTGAAAGAAAAATTCTACGTCGTATATATGTAAGGAGATGGAGGTGAATGGATGAGGAGATGGAGGTGAAGATATAACCGCGAGCTCAAGACGTGGATGTAGTCCGGAAGGCAAAAATCCCTCGACTACCCATGCTTAGCCACATCGGGAGCATGGGTAGCAATGCTCCAGGTTAGAGCGCCTCCAAATCCGAGCAACCTAGGTCGAGAGGGAGAGGAAGAAAGACCAAGACAATGCAGGCGCAAGACAACATGGTCTTGTGCCTAGAAGCAGCGTGTCCATGACCGACAACGATGGAAGGCAGTCTAAATATTGAGTGAGAGCTCTGAGATCCGGCCTACTCCCTCTTATCAGGCTGGTAGAGACTTTGGGATTGAAAGTGGGCCTTGGTGATGAGGCTCAAATTAAAGTTGGGCGATTGTGATTGGCGTGGAGTGCAGATCTCCATCCGGAAGCGTGTGCTCCAGAAGGGGCGAAACCGATTTACATCTCTCCGCAATGTCACAGTGTCGGTGTTAGGGACTTAAGCGGCAATTGAGGAAAGTCTCAGATTCGAAGATGAAATTTGATCTGCGTCTGGCTGTCAGGACAGATGACCATATGCGTGTGTGGGTGCTTTAGGTGACCGTTCAAAGTGAACCCAATTAGCACTATGTGCCATCTGATTGAAGTTGGTTGAAGAGAGAACCTTCGTGTGGTGCTCAGGAACGTCAATAATACATTAATGCTTCTTGCGGAGATTTCGAGGGTTTATCTAGAGCACGTTGCTTGCGCTTGCCAGCACTGGACATGCGCACAGGAAGTGATTCAAATATTCTTGCTCAGCGGTGTCATTGCAGCTACCGCAGTCTGCATGATTCCATGTCTTTAACATCATCCTCGAGAAGATCTTGCGAGACTCACATGCTAACACGAGAAGTATGTCCGTATATCGGTTAGCATACGCGGCTGACATTGACGTGATTGGCAGTCCACAGCGAGCCAGCAACAAGGTGTTTGCTGGTATTGAGACGGAAACAAGTGAAAATGGGTGTAGCGATGAACGAGGGCTAAACTAAGTATATGCTGTCCTCAAGGAAGAGGCATATCAACGTCTTGGACGAAGCGTCACAGTGGGCAGCTACAGCTTCGAGGTAGGCAAAGACTTCGTCCACCTCGGCTCCGCAGTAAAGAGTACGAACATCAGTACCGAGACCAAACACAGAGTAACTCCTGCCAACCGCAGTTTCTATGGGCTCAAGAGGCAATTGAGTAATATAGTCGTCTCCCGAAGGACCAAGCTGACTTTATACAAGACGCTGATCGTCCCTCTGCTCCAATCCTCCCATCCTGCTGTACGGTGCGGATGCATGGACAATCTCAAGAGCGGATGAGGAAGGCATTGGTCTCTTCGAGGAAAAAGTTCTGCGTGCAATCTTTGGTCCTTTAAGAGACAACGGTTCTTGGAGGAGAAGGCATATATAACGAGCTGTACAGCGACATGAGCCTAGGCAGTCGTCTGTGTATGCAACGTCTGTGGTGGCTGGGCCATGCAGAGCGCATGGACAGCTCAGCTCCGGTCCGAAGAGTGGGAACCTGTGGGACAACGCAACAGAGGACGCCCACGTTTAAGGTGGGGCACTCGGTGTAGGAGGACCTAAACCAACTTGGCGTGCGACACTGGAGGCAGGTAGCCAAAGACCATGCTAGTTGGAGGGGCTTGGTGTTTGGGGCCCAGGTCCACCCCGGACTGTAGCACCAAATAAAGGAGAAGAAAATCCCCTGTTGGCCAGTGCCCGTATTTATTGCAATACTTATCAGTGCCCGGCCTCTTTAGAGAATCGTTTGTACTTGATATAACATGAGGACATCAGATCTTGAGCCCGTGAGCGCTATCGTTGCAGCCTAAAGGACTCTACGTTGATTTGGTAATCGAAAAGAAAGCTCGATATATACGTGGATCCCTAGAATAGACACCAGAACTGACACCTGCTACCATCTTGCAGGTGTTCATATTCCGTGCATGATCAGAGGAGGAGAGGGGGGGGGGGGGGGGGTGTTCTTCTCGAAGGGCAGCTTAGGTATCACGAGTAGAGACCTACACACGCCTTGGATCGTGTCCAGAACGGAGTCAGGGGCAATGCGGGGCTAGTATCCCTATTTGCACCCTACAGCCTTTTCGCAGCAGTGAAGATCCGTGGAGGCATTTTTAACACGGTCCTGGGTATTGGCCTTCGAGGTTATCTCCCTGCCCAGTATAAGACTGAGACATCTGGCTGACATTCGGCTTGTTAGGGGGCTTCAACGGGGGGTCAACGTCATGGTGAAGAGCACTTTCGTGGTGAAGAGGACTTGATAAAAAAAATTATTTAAAACAACGCAAAAAAATGATGGAATAAACTCAAATAAACACGCGATGAATACCTTCCACAGAATTAAAAAAAAAAGATGCGTTTCCCCTCCTCCCTCCCTTCCCTCTTCATACCACATCACGCTTCACTCTCTTTCTGTTCCAGTAACAAACGCACCAACCCCCAACGACCGCCCATAATTTAATCACATGCCAGCCAACAAAACAATTCCAAAAAAATTCTTAATCGTTGCATGTCCAACATGCAATCCCGGCTGAAAATAAAACGAATTAAATTCCAATTATTCCATCATAACTCACAATCCGTTCGGCAAATACCCCCGCCTGAGTTACTGTGGCTTCGAAAAAACAGAACATAACTCCGAAACTATTTGTGCCTTCCAATCATCCATGTCGGACCGACGCTTCCGAAAAATGCATAAGCAAGCGCAACTATCGCACATGCAAAACCAAATCGGAGCCCGAAACTGGAAATTCCAAAACAATGCCAAAATCAATTTTCCGACTGAGCAATAAATTTCATTTAATGACTACTCTCCGTCATCGGCAAGGGCGGCAGGGAGTTGCAGTGTGTGTGTGTGTGCCTGTGTCGGCCGCAGACTGTGCATGGAACAGTCCTGTGCAATGATGCATGAATTTCCATAAACACAGATCCGAGCGAGAGCTTATGCGCACAGCATATAGCCAACAAGAGGCCAAAGTCGTTCTATCGTAATGAGACGAAGCTCATAAACATTTCACCGGTGTTGCGCTTTATGACCCACAGACGCGCCGCGGTGAGGGTGAGACGCGCTCGATAAAGAGCCGGATGGGTGGTCGTGTCGGTCGTTGGTCGGCTGCCGTGCATGCTGGCAGGGGGTGGTGGTTCTGCCCCAGAGATGACCCCTTTTCGCAGCCATTCAACTTAATTGAATAATTAACTTGCACATGGGATCTTCAGAGCGGAGTGTCATCGCAAAAATGATGATTTACTGTGCAACACATGCAGGCATGGCCCGCATGCCGCCCATGCCGGCACAGCTTTCGGCAGCAATTCGAGTCTAATGGCTGCTCAAAATTGAGCGGCCAACAGACAGGTGTCAACCACTCGACACGTTCACCTATTAAAATCCCATTTTGCCATCACTCGGTCGGTTCGCCGGGCAGCAGCGCAGACTGGCCATCGCCACCGCCACCGCCGGCGAATGGAGTTTGCGCGCTATTCAACCGACATCTTAAGTGTCATCGATTGCGGGTTTTTAATTAAAGTGTCATTAGTGTAGTGCCGGGCCGAGTGAAGGCAAGCACTCTCTCTCCCGTCTCTGCTCCCTCCTTTCACTGATGCGAGATGTGTCAATTGTATTATTTACCCGCTTGATTTAACGAACGAGTATATTTCAATTTGCAATGTAAACATCAGCTTGTTGCCGTTGCTGCTGCTCGGCCCGTTCTGGCTGTATCTGCATGTAGCACACCACGTTCACTTGAAAGGAGGTTAAGTAAGAGATTAATTTTGCCCGCGCGACTGACTCACAGTCGGTCGGTGTTTTGTTTTGCTCGTTCACTTGAAGTCAAATATTTGACTCTTCAGACGAGTGTTATTTGCCGATGGAATCCACCGACACCGACACCGACTTCCTGCTTCGGATGCTGTGCTGTTTTGATGTTGGTTGGAAACGCTCTTGACACTCCGACTGGGACTCACCTGAAACGAGAGGGAAGTGAAATGTTCAAAATTAATGAGATGCTCAAGTGCGCACGGGTATGTGTGTGATTAAGTGCTGCTTAGCAGCTGATAATCTAGATAATTACAGACGGAACGTGATTCACGCCTCGGCGCGATCATTAAGACAGATTTGATGGGCTTTGTTTTTGAAAGTTCAAGGATTTCGAGCAGATGAGACCCGACACATGTTGTATGGGGAAATGTGTGCTGGACAGGGCGGTAATGAAGATTCGTGGAATAGCCGGTGGGGGGTAATTTGTGTGAACAGAGATGGAAGCTGTTTGTCCCTCGAGCGGGAAATGTAGGAAGATTCGATATAGATGACACTAGTCAAAAAGCTCATTCCGAAGGATGGCGAAAATCACTTTTCGAAGATAAGTTTCATGAAGCGCAGCACAAAGAAGGACTGGAGCAATGAATACAGAGTCCACAGGCTGAGCAGCAACACTTTAAGAGGGAATATAAGCGAAGGAACTGGGGAACGGGTACTTAGACACGGAAGGTACTTCGAATCCGTGAACAAACGCACCAGCATCTTCCAAACCAACAGGAATAATGTCCGACAGCCGTGCAGCTAACTTGGCTCTAGACTCCTAACATCCTCAATCCAAGCTCGCGTGGGACTGCTGAGTAGGAGCAACCAAGTGAAACTCTGTTGCCTACTTGGCCATACGGGGATAGAAGGCACTGGAATGACTGACTACCCGGCAAGGAAATGAGCATTGGAACCTTTCACAGGCCCATGTCCTGAGGGAGGTAGGAACCGGACAGACACCTGGAACAAAGCTCATGGCATGAAGCAGTCCAGGAAGCTCTTAGATCTCGTAAACGGAAAGAGCAAGAACAGCCTTCGCACTGCAGTCTCAGGGAGCACCCGAGTGTACTAAAGGGTTGTCAGATGAATGTCTCTGGAGACTCCGTGGAGAATCTAATGAAAATCCAGAAAACGTACTGGGATTCTGTGAGCCACTATCCCATTTCTGGACAAGCGCCTTCTATCAGAGGAAGAAATTAAGTCACAGCAACTACCTCTCAGCCTCAGGTACCCAAAGGAAACTGGCTTCGAGAGAATACAGACTTAGAACAGATTTTGTCCACCTATGTACGAAACAACTCTGAAAAGTGAAACTTCTCTGTCACGATTGTCCGTTCTGAGGGGGTTGAAATACAGGAAGAGAGAAATACATGCCGAGGCCATCACGAATTGTCCATAAAGAGAGATTTGTCCGAATTGTCCTTATAGAGAGGTGTCCCTTATAGAGAGGTGTCCGAAAAGAGAAGCTTCACTGGAATTAGAATGAAGCTCTATAGGCGATTCGATTTGAGGCTGAACATTAACAAATTTTGAAGAGAGCACATATGCTTGTCGTCGGAATGAGTCTGAGCTCCAGAATAATGTTGCAATCGATTTGTCCAAGGTGTCTTGGATAATTCAGTAAAATTTGAGGTCTAGGGGAAAAAAGGAGTCTACATATTGATGGAAATTTGGGACAAGCCATCACGTTCGACAGGCAACCGTGAACTCCAACCAAGAATCGCCCTCGTCAATCGGTTCCACTTCGGTTTGTCAAAACAATTGGACTCAAAACTCCCGACTCATGCTCTACAGAATTTTAAGCTGGACGCCAAGCAAAACTGCAAAACTAATTATTGGTGCCTTCGAAAGTTGAATGGACGAGATGATGCAACCTCTGCAAGCTGTACCAAGATGTGGATGTAGTCGGGAAGGCAAAAATGCGCCATCAGCGCTGCCTTGGCTACGCATGCACAACAATGCTCCAGCTAAGATGTTGCTACGACGGACTTCAATCCCTTGCAAGACTCAGTAGAGCTCGACTGGGGCCCTGGGCACAAGGGGATTGCAGGCAACGAAGGCAGCAGCAGGCTCGGTATCTGCGTTCGTAGGTCCTGTAGCACTGATTAACGAATGGTATAGCAAAACTTCGCCTAGCCCAATGAACCAGTAGGGATGGACTTTGGCAATCCAAATGATTAATCAGACCTCCTCCCGAAGGAAATCCTCAATCTGAACTGGGAATATGTAAGAAGACTAAAGAGTTTTCTTACTGCGGGCCTGCGGCCTGAATTACCACTTCCACAAAATGAACCTGCGCCAGGACTAGGAATGCTGGCTATGGCTGGAATAGGATTAAGCCTCCACGTTGAATATGTCTTCGAATCCACCCCCGAGGAACGGCGCAGTAGAGAAGACCGCGACTCAGGTGGCGCACGCAAGTGGAAAGGGACCTCAACCAACTATGCGTGCGAAACTGGAGACAGCTAGCTAAAGATCGAGCTGGCTGGAGACGCTTGTTGGTTGAGGCCCAGGTCCACCTCGGACTGTAGCGCCACATTAAGTAAGTTGAATATGTATGCCCGCCACTACTTGGGTTGAGGAAACGTATTTTCCATAGGGAGGTACTCGCTTCAGAAATCCACTACAAACGACATACAGTAGAGCCGCGGAAACTTGAACGGTTCTATAAGATGGACCATTCGTGTGGTGTTCCACAAAAAAAAAAAAAAAGTGTAAATAAGTCTGTTTTTAAAATGTTTATAAACAAATTTTCGTTTTTTTTATTTAAGTGAATTGTAACGAATGTAACGAATGATCGATATAACGTAAAATGTTTCCAAATGCTTTAGTCTGCCCTAGAGAGGTAATCGTTCGGAACGGAAACTGTTCCCTAACGCATTCCCGGTCGTACAGTTCTTCGCGATAGATTCTTTGCGGAGAGTATCAGTTTTGACAGGAATATTTGCCAAAAAACGAAATTGAACGCATAGCAAGGCAACATTTTGGGTTGCGTTACATTTTGTAGCAAAAAATATTCCGATCAGCTGTTCCGAATGTTACGCAGCAAATCCTCCGATTCGGATGAAATCGGAAAAGTTTCCTTTCCGTTACCTCGCTAGAGCAGAGTGTATCGATTTAAAGTACGAAACAAAACAGTTGACACACGATATAACGAGTATATCAAAAATAGAACATATTCATTGTAGCATAGGCGGGCGCAAACATTTGTCCAGGAAATGAGGGGGCAGAATATTTTTTATTCTTTTTCTCATTTAAAAAAACTCCTTCATAGTTAATAACAACACTATATATTAATACAAAATATTGGTCCGATCCCAGAGCCAGGGGGAGCAAGTGACCCCCAACCCTGAGGGCGCCTATGCATTGTAGTGAAAGTTATCGGTCGCGTTCTATGTTGTGCCAGTAGTCCGTGAAGCTTGGTAAAAATGTGTCAAAAGACCGAAAGAATGCTTGTTTATCCCTTTTAATTACTCAAAAAAACAGCAAGGTTAAAATTTTAATATTTTATTACACAGCTATGGAAGATCTTACTGAAAAATGTTAGCTACGAATGAAATGGAAAACAATGACGATTGGAAAACGTTAAGTAGGAAGGAATGACCAACCGGTCGGTCTGACTGTTTGACGACCAATGAAATCGTGCACTTATTTAACGTTTCGTACAAGGAACATTTGCTCGATATTACGAATTTTTCGATATAACGAACACACCTGGACATTACATCATTCGTCACACTTGGCCACCATTCGTTTTTAATTAAATTTGAGTTTTAACTAAAGATGAACAAAGCCTGTTCTTTTTTTTTTTTAGACTCTACTGTACTAGTACCTTTTCCAGATTAAACCCTCTTCGATACAAGAGACCTCTGTGGGTCTGGTGTGGTACAAAAGAGTGTCTTAGGTCGAGCTCTCTCCTCCGAGAAGGAGAGGAAGACTGAACAGCCAACATGGTCCGGAAGACTGTAATTAGCGCGCCCAGGAAAGTCGGCGACGGAAGGCAGCCACCCATGGCTCGCAATCCTGAGGCTGGCATGCAATGACATTCACTGAGGCGAATGATCTAGTGGTACGAGTAGCAAAGAGCTGGGCATTCACTAATGCGTATGATCTGGTGGTACGAGTAGCTGAGAATCGGTCAATGTCTCGATGTCGTCTGTACAGGGACGTGCCTACAGCGCAGACTTGACTCCTGTCTGAAGACTCTTGGACTGCGAGCCTGTGGGACAATGCAAGGGACACCCGTGTTGCAACAATCTGGACAGGAACCACGGCAGGAAGTTCAGTCCTGTTGCGGAGTCTTTGTGGGTTAATGCGAAGTCGTAGCGCCGGAAGATGAAGACGCAGCACTTTAAAAAAAAATCTATGTGACGTCTCCAGAGGTTCCATGCTGCATTCGTTGTCGCGCCAAAAATTCCATCAAAGTCAATTCAAAATGTACATCCTCGTTCTGAACAGATCCACTAAATGGCATTCAATTTATTAATCCCCATCACCCCACACTGACACCACGAAAAGATGCCAACAAATCTCAATCAAACATCACTCCGCCAAGCAATGTACTCCTCTCCAGTCCGTACATTGACCTTGTACCTTCAAGTGCCAGCCAAAAATCTGTCGAACTTGCAGCACTACCACTTAAGCGAGAGAGAGAGACAAAAAAAAAATAAAAGATTTCGTGAAATATCAACAGCTCCTTCCTTCCCACCCACCCACGCAGTGAAACATGAAAAACAATCAATAAAACCCGGTTCCATTAAGTCAGCACTTGTGGCAGACAGTCACAACACATTAAACAAATCATCGCGCCGCCCCAGCACTTGATAGATCGTCACGATCAGGTGGCAGATAGCGGTCGTGTTGTGCTCTCATTGTTGCTGTGTTTTACGATTATTAGCTTCCATGTTAAATTCGAAATTATTACAGAAACAAATGGTTGCGAGGCAAAAACGAAGATCAGTGTTTCGGGGGCAATCATCGACGCACAGATAAAGGGGGGAGGTTTATCTGTCGTCGCCATAAACCACCTTGTCCTGGTTCGCGGTGAATTTATCTCCACAAGGCACAAGACAACAGCCGCCAGAGAAAAGCAACAAAATGTTGGAATTTATTGATGAAACACCCAAATTCGATATCCGTTTGATCCCGCCCGCTGATACCTCGTGCGACCCGCTGGCATAAAAAGCAAATAAAATAAACTTTTATCGCTGTTTTTTATTTGCCACTTTTGAGCAGAAACAAATTTATTTTTCTCTTTTTTCAATTTTTGGAATTTCAGTCATTATCCGGAGATACCCGTTCGCAGGGCAACGGCAAGATCCGATTGGGGACGAGAATCGTATCATTTGTTAAATCGAATCGAGAACTATTAAGCGATGCCAATTAGCATAGGGAAGCAGCGCAGCAGCAGTGTGTCTTGGCCTGGGCGTATGCTCTGTCCAGTGACAGGCGGTCGCCGCTGCTCAGGCGGTGCGCGGTGCGGTGCGCGAAGCGGACCCCCGGGGTGACGTGTTAATTGAAAGAGAGGTGTATTTGCATTTTAGATTGTTGTGAATTATTCAAACACAAAATAAATAACGAACAGATAAATTTTGTGTAACACCAAGGCGGGCGCGCAGCCGACTAAGGTCGCCGGTGCTCGAGAGGGTATCGTTTTGTTTCCTTGACAAGGTGAGGTGCCGCGGGACGGATTGAGAGGTGCTGCTTGAGTTAAGAACGGCAGTTGTGCGTGATATCTTATCAGATGCATACATGGGAATGCCTGGAGACAATTCGGTCTGTGTGGAGTTTGATGACGTGCAAAATATTTAGAGTGGTTTACGGTGGAGCAGGCAGCCGCGTCGGGAGATAAATGATGTGGTCTCAGTCATGGTCTAACGAATGTGGTCAGATTTAGGCGCAGTTTGTAATGCGCATCAGAGCAAGCCAAGTTCAGCGGCTCGGTTAATTAGACGTACGCGCTTAACAACGTAACAGACGAAGTAAGTCAGGCCAGCCTGCATAAAGCAGGAGCCAATGCAGGACTCTGTGAATGGATCGGATTGATGGTGCGTTTCAGTCATCCCCACCTGATCTACGCTGTACTGGGGAGGTGAACCGGGGGCACCCCAAGCAGGAGTCCTCTCGCCTCTCCTATGGATCCTAGTGGGAAGATGAACCGGCGGACACCCCAAGCAGGAGTCCTCTCGCCTCTCCTATGGATCCTAGTGGGAAGGTGAACCGGCGGACACCCCAAGCAGGAGTCCTCTCGTCTCTCCTATGGATCCTAGTGGGAAGGTGAACTGGCGGACACCCCAAGCAGGAGTCCTCTCGCCTCTCCTAAGGATCCTAGTGGGAAGGTGAACCGGCGGACACCCCAAGCAGGAGTCCTCTCGCCTCTCCTAAGGATCCTAGTGGGAAGGTGAACCGGCGGACACCCCAAGCAGGAGTCCTCTCGCCTCTCCTAAGGATCCTAGTGGGAAGGTGAACCGGCGGACACCCCAAGCAGGAGTCCTCTCGCCTCTCCTATGGATCCTAGTATCAGAGACGTTTGAAAAAGAAGGATTCACAGTAGACGACGTGGCCCTTCTAGTTGCAGGAATCTTTCCTTCGACGCTAAGCGAGCGTCTCAGTCATGAACTACTGCTTAAGAAACAGGGAGGAGGACTGAAAGTGAATCTGGAGAAAATGGAGTTTCTGCCCTTTATTAACAGTCATAGGCACCAACGCATCACCACTGAACATACCACACAACGACATCTGCGGGAGTTACGTGAGGCAGAAGGAGGATCTATTCAACATCTGCTTTGCCCAGCCCTGACACGGAATTTAAAACAACTTTTGGGAAAACGATCCTTCGCAGAGCTAGACGACGCCGTGCGGCGTAGAATTGCGAAAACCTCAAGTTTGTAAATAAATCGGGTGAGGTTTAGTAACAAAGAGGTCTCGTGGTAGTATCAAAGGCACAATGAACCCAAATTTTTGATAAAAGTGAGCCTCGGCCGTATGCTCGTAAGGGTACCCATTCATCTACCTACCCAGACGTACTAAACGTACTAGAATGTCAGCCATTATTTTCCAGAAACCAAAATCCATATTTCTTACTCATCAGGCTAACGAACCTTAAAGGGTCCTATCCTGAGCTATAGCTGCCTTCCATCGCTGACGGTCTTGGGCACGCTCAAGGCCAAGCTGTCCTGCGTCTGCGATGACTTCGTCTTCATACCGGAGGTTTTTTTCTTTCGAAGGCATCTCCAAGCTCGCAGTTTTGCTTAGCGTCCAGCTTTCCAGGCTCCATATAGAAGGGCTAACAAAATAAGAGTTTTGTAGAGCATGATTTTGGTCCTTGGAGTCAGGAGTTTTGACCTCAGTTGTTTTGACAAACTGAAGTAGAACCGATGGATCTACTATGGATCTCCGACGATCGTGATGTTTTGTCCCAGGAGGTGTGCGGAAGAACACTTCCTGGCCGACAGCATACATTTCGTTTTATCCGAGTTGGATAGCGACGAACGTCGATGGGTACACGTGTTCGGGGGAACATTGGCTTAGTTCGTCCCTCCATGTCAAGCGGCTAGTCTGTACCTTTTATGACTGGCCTGTTAGTGGGTTGTCAGTTGTGAAGTGGCTATGAGAATAGTCCGTTTCACCTGTTTCTACTACGACACGGCACGGGAACGCGAGACGATGTCGATGGTATCTGCGTACCCCAACAGTTGGACTCAGTTCTAGAAGATAGTGCCTTCCGTGTTTAGAGTGGATTGAAGAAATCACAAGACAGCTCATCTCATCTCGTTTCAGCAATCCGGTGCGGGTTTCAAACGACTAGGAAATTCTTGAGATCGAGTGCACGGTGAATTACGTGTGTATGTGTTAGCTTTCAGCAGATTCCAAATTCAGCCATGGCTCGAATAGTTCCTTGCGATGAATGCTGTCGTATGCGGCTTTAAAATCGACGAAGAGGTGGTGTATATCGATCTGATACTCGCTAGTCTTCGCCAGGATCCCCCTTGGTGTGAACATTTGGTCTAAAGTCGATTTGTCGCAATATTGGAGCTCAATCAGGGATGCATACATCGTGTGTACGACTTGTTTAAGGCCAATATGGACTGTTGCCTCCTCTCCATTTCCCCGTCTAAACCTTCCCCCGTTCTGGATCTTGATTCCAGACACTTCAGGCCTCTCCTGCACGCGCATATTTTGAACCAAAGAAGCTGCTGGCAAGCGTTAACTCTTAATCTCACTCATGTGGGCATAATCAAAATTTAACAAACCAGTTAAAAGCTGATAATTTCAAAGAATTAAAATGATTGCAGCAAACATTCCGACAGTATCGTCGCCGGGCGGGAATTCTCGCAAATCTGCGCTCAACTTGTACGTCTAACAATCGGCAGAAGCGATTTTTCCAAATTCTTCGAATAGATTCCTTTGCAAAGAAGGATGTACTTTAGCCCATAGAAAGGCGAACGGTTTGTGAATAGAAATTCCCAGCAGACGAATTCTGCGAGTGATTCCTTGTTTAGCATTTCGCTCACGCACTTTGGTTGCGAAGTCGTGTAAAGACAAACAAATGAATTCACACGCACTCTTTCAATGGCGCACGTGATCTTTGATCTAAATGCCGGTCTTTGAGTAATCGAGGCGTGTTTCTTGTACTTTTCCATGAGATTCAGAAAATTCCCGATTTTACAGTAGAAGCTGAGAAAGGTTGACCGAATTTTAACTGCCATACTTTGCCTTAAAAAATTGACTTTGAGATGACTCTTTGTCTCTTTGCCATCGCAGAGGGTGCGCTTCGTTTGTCAGGTTTAAGATGTACCAACAAAATGTTGCGCTTGGTATGGCCCTCCAGTTCAAGTTGTCTGCATGTCCCGCGCTACCCCTTCATGCGGGTCAGAAGATGAAGACGAACGTCTTAGCAAGTGCTAGAAGGAGAACCAGACCATACTTGAGGACTATAAACTTTCAGAAGATGCCGTCGTCAAGATATTCTCGGCAACGTAGTCCCACCAATCATCAGTGTCTTTGATGGGGAATGCCCCGTATTGATAATGGCATTGTTTCCAGTCGACCATGGTCCGATGGTTGACAGAAGGTCGAGTCTCAACTCTTTTCGTAGAAGCTACCGACGACTATGCATCCAACAGTGAAAATAACGGTCATCCATCGAAAATTCAGTTCAAATTGCCGTCCTTTGAAAGGATCTACTTTTCATCTTAAATCAATCGGCATTTGAAACCGTCAAAATGACGGTGATGTCAACGGCAGAAACTTCACAGAACAGGAATAATCCGAATAAGTTCCCAAAACTGCCGTCACATCGTCCATAAAAGCCGTATCAAAGGCAATCTCTCTCTCTCTCTCGCTCTCTCATTGTCTGGCTGTCGCTGGATAGACTCCACAGGCATACGAAACTCAACCAGCAATAATTTGTCATTGACCCGCCATCAGACAGTCGATTTTCATATGCAAATTGTCACACTCCTTCGGGAGTGTGTTTTGCCATTTTGACAATTGTGTACACACAAAGCAAAGCCACAGTGAACACCCCCAAGTAGAAACGGCAAATGGCGTGGACCACCACCCGCCACACAGCCGAGCCGCCCACACTCGCTGAACACCGTGGTGACAGTACGCCATGTCGACATGCCGTTAAAGCATTGCATAAGTCGTAAACTAGTGTATAGCCCCCCCGTCGCTAGACTGTCCGCTACAACAATGCATTCAATTAATTCGTGCAATCGTCAGACCAAAGCAAACATGAATACGTTCTGTTCTCTCTTTTTTGTCCTCCCCTTTTTTCAAAGCAAGCCGTACGCACGCTAGACGTCCGTAGCCCGCGGCAGCGGTGGCGGCGAGGGCGACTCATTCGTTCGAATGGCTCCGCGCGATCGATAATTTGTCAAAGTGCCCCCGAATCAAACCAATCACCGTAATAATGGTAGCATACGCTGTCTGCATACGTGTACCGGCTACAGTGACGGCAACGGTCGGACATGCATATCCCGGGGGATTGGCTCGCCTCAATTTTAATTCGCCTCGTACGTACACGTACCAACAAGCTAGCCAACAGAAAACAAAAATTGGCACACACATTCAATTAGAATGACACGGCGACGTTCCACCGACCGACCGGCCAGTCTGGCTCGAGACAGAAACTCGAACTCGCGGTCTAAATGCAAATGTATCGCTTTTCGACGAAGTCAGCGGCGAGAGTGTGCCGCGTCTGTGCTGTCGGCGCGCCACCATCATTGCCAGCTTGACGGTCAATGCGTTCAGGTCCGGTCTTGTGCATGTGCATGCGTACGGCGGCGGCGGCGGCGGCGGCGGTACGGCTCGCTGATTAGAAATTGCACATCACATACGACTGGCGACTGTCGGCTAGCGTCAGACAAACTGTAATTTCGGTTCACCGGATTGATGTGTATCTGCGTGCATTTGAAATTGGTTGCACGCAATTTCGCATTACTTGTCGCGTATCTTTTGTGTTACTCGTATATCTGCCAGCAAAGGCGGGCCAGCATAATTCGCCGTAATGACCAAGCGAGTCTGGCTTGCGGTGTGCACTAGATGCGCACGTTTGCATGGCCGGCACGGGGAGGGAGGACGACGACAATGTGCTTGAATTTGCGTGCCATTGTTGTTCATTTGTAAATGCAAATGTTTCCGAAATGAGCTGCAAATGAGCAGCTGAAGTGCGTGCGTGGATTGATTCTGGTTCAATGACTTCTTCGGTGGAAAACTGGTATTCGCACACCTTGGCATTCATTTTTTTGCTCTCTGTGTGGTTTTCGCTGGCTTAAGAGGGGATTAAAGATCCGAAAAGGATGAGTGGAGGGTTCGACAAGGAGCGAAATTATTGCGTACGAATGGACGGATTCATAGGCCATTTCCACTGAAAGGAACTGTGACTTACCAAAATTAGGAATACCAACATTTCCTTGGCCATGATTGGCAACAGCTGGGGCCTGTGTAAGTGACTGCAGAGACAAGTTCCATTTCATGACACTTTCCCATTTCTACAAGGAGTTGCGTAAGAAGACAACTAGGAGTGACGCCCAGAAAGGCGAAGAAGAATGTTCGGAGACGTATTCAAGCGGCTGACCGTAGAAGGCTGTCCCACCTAGCCCAATATCGGAAGATTCTAAGTTACCGAGCGGGTCTTACATCTAAAACAAGTTAATGCTCGCTATTTGCGGGTAGGGCAGGGAAGGGAGCTGATGGTGAATGCACCTGCACACTTAGATCATCTCCAACCATCAGCCATTTAGATGGGATACACTTGATGTTGCTCAAGCATGTACAGCTCCCTCAAGTTGTCATTCAAAGAAGCCCCGGTGAGAGCTAGTATGAGTGGAAGCAATGACGCGACCAGAAGAGGTGAGCTTTGCACTCTCCAACATTCCCTTATTTTCACACGTTCTAAAGGCACATATGCTCCGCTACGAACAGGACAAAATTGGAATTTTCTGATCCCCGTCGGGAAGTCACAAAAAGGCGATCATACCTCGTGCAAAGCTATCATACACAATTGTACTCTCCTGCCAATAAAGCACTTCGACTCGCCAAATATTCCCACATCGACAAATTCTAGAAAAAACTAACGAGTTCCAACCCATCTAATTTCTTAGATTTCAAGAGCTTCGCCTGAAGTCGCCTTAATTTCGTTACTTTGGTAATAGTGAGCCGGTTGTTCGATCGAGCCTGCAGTTCAGTTTAAGGTTCGTTCGAAACTTGTACCGAGTCAAAACTCTTGATCCCCGAAATCATGTTTCACAAAGTACTTATTTCGGCTTCTTCTCTCGACGGACACCCCTCTATAAGGGACACTTCTCTTTACGGACATATCGCCATAGCCCCGGCATTATGATAGGAATATCCTTCACATTGGACCTTCTCTATAACGGACAAGGACATAAATGAATGGGTACCCCTAATAACGGACACAGGAAGCAAAAAAACGAACACGGAAGAGGCAGACAAATATCATGTGTATGCTCTGTTCTATTAGGTACACACTGTGCCATAAAAACCCAGCGTTCATTAACGGAGACCACTCTTTTGACTTTTGACTGGTCCTTTCGTATTGAGAAATAGTAATAAATGGTGCTGCAACCCGTATAGGGCCGGGGACTAGCTTCTCAGTAACCACTCGTGTTGTGCGTGCTGCTATTCTCTCACGAGTGGAAGGGACCTACAGTTTTATGCCGACTCCAAACTGACAACTTGAGAAGCTTTTTCTGAACTCTTTGACCACTGTCAGTGGCTCAAAAGATGTGGAAAATTCGTTTGGTCATGATGGGAATCGAACACCGGCATTGAGGTTCGGTTGCGTAGGGATCGACGCTAGTACCCACAACCCCACGGCCGTCAGATTCGTATTGAGGAAAGGACATAAACAAAGTGCTGTCAAAAAATTGTATGAGGCAGGAAAGTCAGAAGTCGGATTTCTCTATGGTACACCCACTTCTGTTTCCACACCACCTTGATTGATTCCGTCTTTACACGATTTCACTCGATTTAGCACGAAAAAAAGGCAAATTGATTGAAATTTTAACAAAAAAATATTTTATTTAACCATCTTAGAAAGCTTTCAGTTGCTGCACCGATTTCCCGGAAATAGTTTCGTATTAAAATACAATATGCCACTTTTGCTTTAAGATTACAATTGCCTTTTGTTTTTATGCAATGAACTGTGTTTTAATGCACATTTAATTTGGATTTTATAAAGACTCCCATAATAGTATTTTGAATCGTGTATTTTAAGTATTTTTTCAAAGTATTGTACTTCATGGTTTTTCTTTTACACGGCTTTGTCTAGAACATCGTTGTTCCTCTGTGTTGTTGATGGGGTCACATGTATAGTGAATTGCTCCAAACAAAAGTTTATCTATCCGGTCTATATCTGGTCTTTTTTCCAAAACTTGGACGTTTATTTAAGAGAAACATGTACACTAGTGTTATCCAAAGTATTGCCACACTGAAGCTATGACTTTTTCCCATCTTTCTGGCAATTTGTGGATCCCATTCGAAAAGAACTGCGCCGGCTTGGCAGCCAAGAATGAATCAAGCCAATTTTTGATATTCTGCTCTGATGTGAACCGTATTTCAGTGAGAGCGTTCTGCATCGACCGGAACAAATGGTAGTCAGAAGAGGCAAGGTCTGGGCTATAAGGTGGGTGGGGTACAACTTCCCATCCACTGTTTTCCAAAAAAGTTCTTAACCGGAATAGCAACGTGGGGCCGACCGAGGAAAATGATTGCCTCGTGTCTGGACGCATATTCCGGGCGTTTTTCGGCTACTGCTGTCTTCAAATGGATTAATTGCCTTCGGTGGCGTTGTCCATTGATGGTTTCACCAGTTTTCGGCAGCTCATAATACAGCACACCCTTCTGATCCCACCAAATACAGATCATTACCTTCGTGCCATGGATATCCGGCTTTGCCGTTGATTTGGCTGGTTGGCCAAGCCAAAATCACCACTTTTGGCACGTTCGCTGAGCTAGCACATGTTCACCATTAACTTCCACCAAAATACGATGACTTTCGGCAACAGTTTTCTTCATATTAAAGTAATGAAGAAGAACTCCCCGCAAAAACACTTTTTCAGACATAAAGATCGACATATTTGAGTGAAAAAAAGATGATTCTTGTTTACGCTTCAAATGAATGACATATACTGAATGACGTACAATGACATTAACTTTCCAACGCATGTTCCAATGGAATAATTCAAGTTACGCCATCTCTTAACAAACCGCAAGAATGTTATAGAGCCCATAAGTTATATACCCGCATAAAACAAACTATTACAATATAAATAAAAAAAAACATTCATTGTCCTCATTTTACAAATTTATAATAAGTGTAAACATGAAGTGCTGCTTCCTCGAAGGGAGAGAGCTTGATAAGTTAACGTGGCACGAATATCCCCTTCACCGCGACTTCCGAGGCAGGCGTTGAATGCGATTCCATCAGGTAGGCGACCGCTTGGCAGACCCAGGACGAGATGGTTGGACCAAGACCAAGAACTCGCCTGGTTACACTTGAGCATAACTCCTGATGAGTTAAAGTTGATGGCGGAGGATCCAGTTGCCTGGAGCGCTCTCGTGTGTGGTTTACCCCCGCGACCACTTTAGTGGAACATGCGGGTCAGAAGATGATGATGAAGATGATGAAGTGCATATCGTGTAATCTAAATGAATACTATCATGAAATCGAGTATTTTGAGATGATGAGAAGATGCTGTTGATGTTACAATTGTTCCGACTGCACACCTCATCTGCTTACCCAACATCAATTCTACAGCTAGCATATTGGCTGTCTTACAATCGGCTGATTCGCTCCCAGCTATCGTTTCCCAAGATGTCAATAATACGGGTCAACAAAATATTACACTGGATATGTACAATATATGTACAAAGGGTTTGTGCAGATGAAGCAGGCAGAAGGGGCGACAAAAAAAATCTGTACAATCTGAACCAGTGCACCGATTCTAATCAAATAGGAAACACAGTACAAATAGTATGAGCTCGTTCCATGGTCCCAAAAATTGCAGAGGTAACTTAAAAATAAAGATATAAAATCTATAAAATAAATTTTTTGTTAAATTAAAAAATAAACAAAAATGTATTGTTTTTTAATGCGAAAAATTGCGTTTAAATCTCATCTAAGATGTCGTACTAAGTCTTGCAATTGATAAATTAATTTTACACACATTCTGTATTTATTTTTCAATAAAAATATTTTATATAAATTTATATTTTATATTTTTATAGTATTTTAGTCGAATGAGCCCAGCGCTTCATTGCTGCTTTTATTTTTGGTGCAGGCCTTAAATTTGTCATCTAGAGATGCGATAAAAGCAGCATTTGATGAATAACGTATTCATTAGATCATTAGATCAAGTGCAGTTGAGTTCAAAATATTGTTGAACTGAGAAGTGTCTTGCTGGCGGATGGGCTGCTAGATGCAGTTGAAACTCTAGACTCTAGGGAATATTTTAAATGAAGAATTGGAGCGATTTGAAGCACGTTAGTTCTGGTCTACTGAATTTTGGCAAATATTGATTTTTAGACGATTTATTCTAAAAATTCATAGCTGCTAGACGAAGAAGAAAATCAAAGTTAGAAAAGGAGCTTTGTGTGACATTGATTGTCCGAGATGTCCGAGGATGTATTCAACCAAAATAGAAATTGAACGCGTCACTGAAGAGGAAAGGCACTGCTTTTTGTTAATGACATGTCGACAAGCAAGTATTTAAGCGCTTATTTCAAGACAGCACGGAAATAAAAACTGGAGTGCCACTTGGGAGGATCACCGGATGTCGACCACAACGAGTGAATGGGTGAGTCGATCAGAAGAAGGAGTGACGGTGAGTGTTTAGAGATAAAAAATGTTACGCTTGGACATAACTCCTGATGAGTTAGAGTCGTTGGCTGGGGATCAAGTTGGCTGGAGGCCTCTCCTGCTAAGCCTCTCCAACCCCCTCCTTTATTGCATCATGTGAATCAAAAGATGACAATGATCGCGCTACAGTCCACTCAGCCAACTGCCTCAAATTTATTAGTTGCAAGTAACCTCCTCCTGTCTGCTCTCTCGGTTGAGTGCAAGTAATAAAAAAAACAGTCGTGGCAAATTAAACTGTCTGTTACAACTAATCCACTTTATCGATCATCATAATGCCTCCGCTCTTCCGTAAGAGCTCACATTGTCCTGGCCCTGAGGCCCTAACCAACACCTCCACTTAGTCACCCATCTGTGCATCGATTTTCATTTTCCTAAATGAATGCATTCCCTTTGTCGTTAGCATTTTGCATTCTGTGCGCAATCTCATCTGCTGGTCACACTCCACCTCGTGCCCACGGCGATTTTGTCACGTTGAATAAAAATATTTCGCTTTTGCATCACCTCACCAGTCCATCTGTGTCCTGGGGGTAATTTCGCAGCATTTGTTTGCCGTGAATATTCATGTGTGCTCTTCAACACCCTCATTTATGGATCGTTGACCTGGGTTTGCTCGCCTGTCAGTGGCACAGAGAATGTCGGTGGATTTGTTGTGTTTTTTGTGAACCGTGGTTTCGGGAAAGCGAGCGGCTGCAGTGGGGTGAAGTGCAGCTTCAGAAGCAAACACAACTCATGCTTCCCCATCCAATACGGGAGTCGACACACCCTTCTGGGCATCAACTGCCAATCGAGAATCGTGTCAACACCAACAGCTCCGCAACAAATTTCGCTCCCCATTTCCATAGCTTGCGAATTTGTGCGGATAACGATCATAGTTTCATCTTGATTGCACGCAATAAACCATCCAACTACGCCCGGCTTGACAAACACAAAAGTCCCACGGTTGTGAGCAAAAAACTCACACCAGTCGCAGCTTTCAAAAAAACACACAAGTTGAACCCCCCGAATGCGAGAGACGGATAAAAAGAAGATAAAAGTTAACAATCAAACTCATTTACATATCCAACAACACGTGTTATAGTTTCCAACTGTCAGCTAATTGCTTCAATTTGAATAAATTACCCGACACAACAATGACGGAATAAAGTAACACAAAAAGGAGAAACAAATTCTTTTTTGAAAGAGGAACAAGAAAAAGAAAACAGATCGGAATCGTTTAGATGTTGGAAATCGATCGGCTCTTGGACTCACGCCACCAATAAGCACGACAGACGGAACGAATGTCACGCCTAATGACACTTTGTGTGGCACAATGAAGACTGTGGTGATGATTATGGTGGCGACGGTGTCGGCGGCGGACACAGACACTGGGAGTAGTTTTATAGTCCAACCTCCGGGAAACACCTTTTCCTACCGAACGAAGAACGCCCACAGTCAGCAATTCGTGTGGCATATTACTCGTTCACAAGTTGTTGTCGCAACGACGACAATGTGACAGCGTGACAGAATGACAAACTGACCCGAGAGAGAGAGAGACCTGCGCCGCCGATTCTCGTCATTATGTGGGTGTTGACACCGCAGATTTTTTTCTTCCATCATCAACCCCCCACCGCCACCCTCCCAGTATGTGTGTGTGTGTGTCTTTTTCGAACGCCAACGCATCCGACGCGACTCGAAGTCAGACAGAAATGTGCACACAGCTTAATTCGCCTGAGAAATCCGAGACTGGCGATTATCTGTGACAATCGGCAGATAGAGTGACCGAGACTCCAGAGAGTGGGCTTCAGTTATTGTGTGCGATGAACAATTCCTACTTCCGGTCATTAAAAGCCAATCTCTGAGGTCAACCGCAGCCGGAGTCGTGTGGTCGAGTGCACGCTAGCTGAGCATCCCTCCCATGGCGCGAGAGAACAGCGACCACATCGCGCCGAGAATGACTGATGATATCAAAAGAGATAGAGCCGCAGCCGGAGTTGATTTGACTCCTTTTTCCGCTGTCTTGGCTTGGCTTGGGTTTCACCAATCTCCGCGAAGTCAGCAGCAGCCGCAGAATGAATTGAACATTGTTTTATTTTTGCCTGTGCAACCATCGGTTGGGGGATAAGGACGAGGGTAACGAAAGACAAGGGAAATCTCAAGGGAACGACAGCCACCATTCAACCGAGTGATTACTGGGAGTTGTGTTCCACAGCAGAGCCCATGGGAAATTAGGTAATTACTTCGGCAACAAATGGTCTGACAGGCGATGGTGGTGGTGGATGGACGGATGGATCGGCTTATTACCTATCGCGTGATTTGCCAATAAAAGTATTCTTTCGGTATTGTGATTATTTTTTTATTTTTTTGCATTTTTTTCTTGCTAATTGATGATGATTGCGTATTTTTTCTTTCGTTGGGAATTTCTTTGTTCGGCTTCGCGTTGCTTGGATGTGAATAATTGAAAAGCCGACGCAGGGTTGTGGATGGGCGAGGGAAGTGGTAATTATTTGAAGAGGGAAATGATAATTATTTCAAGTCTTTGTCGGGATTCTTGTGCGAGGTGGAGGGCGTTTGAATTTAGCTTTCTCCATGAAAAGCCATTCGTCCTGTTGGCTGTCGGCGATTTACAGCTTTTACTTGTTTTTTTTGCGGGTTTTTAATGGGATCTCTATTTGGCGGGCCTGTGATTAGGTGCAGAGTGAATCAAGAGAAATATGTGAGACAGAAAATAGGTGACAAGGATGCTCAGAGCGTGCTTTTGTCAGACAACGCACAGCTGAATCCGCTGTGTCTGCAAGCAGGACAACAGAAAGAGCGAGCTTTATGAAGGGCTTTGCAAGATCCGATGCTTAAATGGGCGAATGAAGGGGAGAACTGCCATTACCACCAATTCCAGATTCCGAAAATTTGAGAGCTAAATTTCATCAAACTTCATGGCTAGTACACTTACATACATAAGTCAAGAAAACTTAACGAAACTAAACGAAGCTAATCACAGTGATTATTATTGTCGCAGTGCATTTTGTGGGTGTTGACACTGCAGATTTTGTATTCTCATCAACTGCCCCCCACCACCGCTGAGGTGTCCTTATTTTTCGCACGCCTACGCAAAAGACGCACGCAACTCGAACAACGACCCAGTTGGTCTGTGATTAATAGTGTCAACAAGAAATAGACGATTTTTGACACTCTAGAATTGTGATCATACTAGATTTGTTTATTTTATATGATGCTTGTTTCAAAACATAGTCATCGGGTCCATGATTAGTCCCATAGAAGTGAAGTTTATTTCAGAATCAGCCTCAAATCGAATCGAATGTAGGCCCGAGGCATCTTCCATTCGCCTTACCCAACATTTTAGCATCGTCCGAGCCAGATTTGACAAGAAAACGATGATCCGCGAAGCGCAATTTGAATTTCGATTGTCGAACCTCCGTAGCGTCTTTTCACCTATACGTAGAGAACGATACACAAAATTTAACGAAACTTAACGAAACTGCGCAAACTGATTGTTACTTTTGAGGATTATCTTCCGCTCATTATGTGTGTGTACCACCGTCCAAATGCGTATTTTTCAACCCCGACTCGAACACAAATTATACCTGTTGAACTCTCGTTAATTGTGTCGACGAGAAATTGAATAGATTATGTATAATTGCTTCAGAACCCAACGAAATCTCGTCGTGTCCAAGACAGGCTTATGCTTGAGGGAACAGCCAAAAATTACACCAACAGCACTACTTGGAGAGCAATTGTGTTACAAAATTCCACAAAATTGAACGAAACTTAACGAAACTAATCACAGTACATCAGACGTCACATGATTCCCTCAACCGCCTGAGGGACTCTTCGTCCAAATTCCATCGTACGACTAAATCTTGATTGACTTGACTAACATAAGTTTGGGCTAAAGAAACGCTCAAAAGTCTCTTGTCTCATAACTAAACGAAAACTCATCAGGTTTGAATACAGACAGATTTATGCTTGTAAGAACAGCCAAAAATGATACCACCCACAACATGGAATCGTGTTACAAAATTCCACAAAATTGAACGAAACTTAACGAAACTAATAAACTAAGCAGTGCATCACGTGCTTTCAGTTGATTAACACGATTCTCTCAACCGCCTGAAAGACTCTTCGTCCAGATTCCATCGCACGACTAAATCTTGATTGACTTGACTTCGATCAATCGATATCATTAGAGTCAACAAAGTACACATCCCCAGCTTATCTATTAGTGACCTCAACCGTATCGTCACATGTTTTCCCCATCAATTCAGTCTTATGTCAAACCTCCTCCATTTCGAGTGACATAACGAACTCACCCACCGCTCCGATGTCACATGTTCCCATCCAACCGAACATAAATTCCCAGCCCCCGCGAAACACACTGTTACGATATTAATTTGTCAACCGAGTGTGTCCGATTAAATTGCTCTTTTACATATTACACGAAACGAATAACCGATTAGAGCCCGGCGACACACGACAGCGCACCACTTAAGAGACTTTACATGTGTCACATGTGAACACGGACAAACAACGGAATCGTTTCCCCTATTTCTCTATTTGCGCGCGTGAGTTTAAGGTGAACCTAAAAAGTTGTTGTTTGTTTCTTTTTATCAGCCGAACACGCCCGCTTGCACGGCCATTGCTTTGGAGGCGTCTTTTATGTGTGTTCGCTGTGCGGTGTGGGGTGGTGCCGGCGTCAACGGCGATTTGTGGTCATACAACAAAACCACAAAAAGGTCCCCTAACGCCGCCGTGTTTGTAGCGGTCTGCTGTACAGTATTAGTTACCAATGCACAAGCCATTCCCACCAGTTATGGGAAATCGACTACATCTGGGTGACATTTAACAGCTGCACTGACAGCCGACCGAAATTTCATTGTCATTTGTCGCTTGAGAGAGAGCAGAGAGATCAATTTTCGCCACAAAAATGGGGCGAAACACTGACTCTGGACCGACTGAACGTTGTGAACCACAATTACCCCCCAAAAAATGAAAGCATTATGGCAGGGGCGCCGTGCTGTGTGCTAAAAATAAAGGAATGGAACGTGAATTGAAATCGAAAAGTGGACACGAACCCTGCTGCTGCTTCTGTGCCGGTGGTGGCCTGTATGCTGGCAGTGGTGTTCCCTTCACTCAGTGGACACGAGACACAAATTAGAAACAATAATGCACTCGGTTGAGGGAAACGTGAAACCAGTCACCACACCATGATACCCTGTCCTGAGGGCAATAGAATTGTTCAACGAGACCAAGGAAAATAAAACCCAACACACACTCACTAGGCGGTCTCTTGGCACACCACTGTCTGCTGCTCAGTCGCTTCGGCAGTCGTGACACACACAATGGAGGGAGGAAGGCGTACGAGAGTACAAAAAAAGGGACATTAAATGGACATATGGTGTGCTTATTATTACGCTGCTACAGTGAAGGAATTATTTCTGCATCGTTAAACCAACTACCGAAGCGTTCAGGGGACTGAGTGTGGAACCCTTCGGTTTTTCGCAGCTACGTACATGTGTGTACGTCGTCCTCCATTATGACTGAATGACTGAGCAGCCAGCTTTCTCTCTCTCTCTCACACACACACGCACACTCCGTTGTGATAATAAAAGAAAAATCTTTAATCAGAAGAAAATGTTGAAACGTTTTCCCTCGTCCCCTCGTCACACAGGGTACGTCGTAAAACGACAACGAAACGGATGGGCATCATCAATTTCCATTTCTCCTCGGCTTCAGCGTTTCCTCTCTGCTGCCGCCGCGCCGCGTTCCACTGTTTACGATGTTTTTAGCACGCACTAACGCGTTTTGCCATCCCTTTCCATTCATCATCGGCGCTGGCTTAAGTGTGAGAGAGAGAGAGAGAGAGATGGAAATAAAAAAAATATACAAAGAAGCTCATGTTGTGTTGAGCACCCTTTGAAAAGGAAGCGCAGCCATGATCCGTGGGTGTAGGGGGACGCTACATTCCCTCCTTCCGTCCCTCGTGCGAGAAAAGTGGAATTTCATACACGAAGGGTTACGATGCAATGACTAATTTAGAAGATGGAAACGTCGTAACTCAATACGGGCAAGTCCTTCCCCGGCTAAAGTCAAACATGGTGGGTGGCGGCAAGGCGCGGCGTGGCTGTTTCGGTAGCTTGCCAGCGGATTTGGGTGAACGCCGATCCTGACGAGGTCGTAAAACAGAATGCAAAAAAAAAAAACAAAGAATGTTTGCCAAATTGTAGAAAGGACACAAAGTCTCATTGTATCGAGTCCTTTCGGACGGGATTACTGTGTGCAGCTCACTGCTGCCGCCGTAAAACCAAGGGGTGGCTGGTGGTAGTCGCTCTGTTGACCATTTTCAAATCAAGTTCTTCTCGGCGTGTTTTATGGGCAAAATATTGTCTCGAATTCTTTTTGTTTTCGCTTGTTTGTTGTTTTTTTCTTTATGGCGGGTGGTGGTTGTAAATATTTCATTACGTTTTACAATTTGCTCATTAAAATTGCGCTGGCACACACACACACACACGGCTGCTTTTTTTCGGAAATAAATCACGAAGATAAATGGGTTTCAGTTGTACCAAGGCGCTCCGCTTGTTAGGGGGCGCTAATACAAATTACTGCGAAGGAAAGGAATGCGCTCCGGTGTGCAGCGAGGACAGTGGCTGGTTGAGCAGTTAAAATGGCATTATTTACTTGCAAAGTCTGAAGTAGGATTAGGGATTTGTGTCTTGACGCCATAAAATTGTTTACGGCAGCGAAACAGTTGGGATGGATGGATAAGGAAACGTTGTTACAATGTGCCCCAGTGCGGGTGCTGTCTTTATTGAAACATATTAAGAGCAAGAGCCTTTTGGCTTTATTACGATTTTATGACGGGGTAAGGATTCTGTTGAAAGTCATTTGGTTGTGTCCTCGCTCGGGACTCGTTGGCACTGTCATTCGGACGACCGACGATATCTTTTTTTTTTTTGCTCTGATTTATTTTTGAACTATCGCACGCATAAATAAGTTATACGTCTTGAATTGTGATTATTTGAGGACCAGGACCAGGCTCTAGGGGGAATTATCTGAAGCACATGCAGTTTGGAAAGGAAAAGGGTTATCATGGTCTGGATGGATACAAAGCTTTAACTCTCGGTGTCTTCCAGCTCTACCCCAAAACTTTACTGTCTCTTCATGGCATTTTCAGATCCTCAATGAGCCCTCACAAGGGGTGGTGAGGGACTGAACGAATATTTGTTTGTCAAATCTCTAATTTAATGCGCAACAGCGGGGCACTGAGGAGTCCTCCGTCGGATGCACGTAACATACTCCTCCACCTTCCATCTTCAGAAAACTGGTAGCAGCCAGCACAGCCTTGAGACATAAAACACTCCGACTGTGGTCCAAGCCCACGTTCGGCCACTCAACCACTCTTAACGAATGTAACTTTCTCCCCAACTCCACCGACCGTCTATTACACCAAGCATTTTACTCCTCCATTCTCCACCAGCATACCCTCGAGATCAGATGGGATGTCTGATAACCAGACGCGGGCTGATCCCCTGGGCATCTTCACAGACGGATCGAATACGGACTAGGGAGTAGGTGCAGGTGTCTCTTCTAGAAACCTTATAATTGCTTTTTCCCAGAAGCTCCCTAGCGGCTTCCAGGCAGAAAGCATTGCGAGGCTCTGTCCTGGCTTTTACCATCTGTTCGGCCAGTCAGGCCGCAAGTAAGTCCCTGGACAATGCCATGATTTACTTAAAAACATCTCTTAATTGTAGGCACACATGCCGGGACATTGTGACATGCCGGGGAATTGCAAGGTCGATGAACTTGCTAGGTGTGGTACATCCTCCTCCCTAACACTAGGATGTGTTCCATTTCCACTCAAGACACACACAATCATAAAACTCATATAATCATCACATCTGCTGACCCGCATGGTCCACTAAAGGGGGTAAGCCATCTCCAAGCAACTCGATCCTCCGCCATCGACTCTAACTCACCAGGAGTTATGCCCAAGCGTCCGTGCCCAGGCGAGTTTTTGGACTTGGCCCAACCACCCAGTCCTAGGCCTACCCAGCGGTCGCCGACCGGATGGAATCGCATTCAACCCTCGCCTCGGAAGTCGTGATGCAGGGGACATTCGGGCCACGGTACCAAACCATCGAAGCATAGCCCTTTTCGTTCGAAGAAGCAGCTGCTCAATATTGAGTTCCTTGCGTACTGCCGTGTTTCTCAGCCTATCCCGGCGAGTAATTCCCAGAAATCTCACCTCAGCAGCTTGTATTCGCGATCGTATTCTTTCGGTCATTACCCAAAATTGCATGACCATACGAGTATATACAACCACAGCTTCACCTCGATACCGAGAATATGTTGACGCCCCTCGTAGGTGAGAGTTAGAAATACTGAGTAAGTATTTATGATATAAACTGAATAAATTATACAGCTGCTGGTGCATAACTTTTCAAAGCAGTTGGAGATGAGCTGGGAGGTCTTCTGCCGGTATCGTTAGCCTGATCCAAGTGAACGTAGATCCCTCTGACTAAGCCAATTATGGAGGGTCAAGTCGCCTTAACCTCGTCTATCGCATCTTCCCTGTCGCTTGTGTGATCGCCTGCAACCAATTGTGAATAATCTGATTATTCTCCTTCAGAAAGGGGAAGTTCACCATCGACCATATCATTACTCTACGGAAGATCCTCGAAAAAAAAAGCCAAGAAATGCAGATCGACACTTACCACCTATCGCCTATTTTAAGGTCGTAATTTTGTTTAATTATGGCTTTTTTTTCCTTATTTGTATAGCCTTTTAATTGCAATATAAAATCCTTCGTAGGGACGAAATATGATAGATAACGACTGAGGTGACAAGTGTTTGCATTGACGCTTCATGGCAAGGGTTTGAAAATATTTTTGTAAGCTCGGAAATAAAGTTGACAGAGAGCGAGCAAGTTACTCCTACCGAGCGAACTTACACTGTTTTCGAATTCGGACGTGACAGCGGGAATACAGATGAGCAGAAATGCAGTATGATAGAGATGCCCAACTTCTACCTCTCTTGCCCTTTAAACTTTTTGACAACCACTTTTTATATTGTTTTCTAAAGCCAATTTGACCAATCAGAGAACGGCATTTACGTTATTTCGTGAATAACTGTCAAAAATTCATGAATAACCGTCAACATTTTCATGATTATCCGTCAAATTCGTCGATGGACTAGGGCTCAATCAGCTGTGAAGTCGGGTATCTCTATCATACTTCATTTCTGACAGATGAGCTATACAACGCCAGTCTCGACATTCCTGCCAAGCTCGTCAAATTGTCGGCGTTGGAGAATTCTCGCTGCTCCATGAAGTGCGGTGACCAGTGTTGCCGCTGGAAAATTTGAAAAAGTCGTACGAAAAGGTGTCTCGGGCCAAACAAAATTTCGTCGAAATTGTCGAAGTTCGCTACTAATTTTAAGGTTTTATCGTGCTTTGGAGTGGCGCAGTCTTTTTGCTGGAATTTCTTATAATTATTGTTGAATTTATTGCTGATGTGACAACTACATCTGCCGAGACTTGGCAGCATTAAAGGGAATACCTCTTGATAAAGGAAGGGACGCCATTCATAGTTGAACGTTTTAACTTGATGGGTAGCCTTGAAAATATAGAACAATAAAATAAAAGCAAAACGGACTCTGAGTTTTCTTGTATCGTTAAACTTATGAGAAACTTAACGACGTGTTTCGTGAAAGGAATGCGTTTCATATAAAATAGTCGCCAGAGTAGTTCGTTGGTCTCTCGGCCCTTCGTGGCTTCAAAAAAGTACGACAAAAGTCGCATAGCGGCAGCCCCTAGATTTAGACAAGGCTACGAGCTGTCACGTGGCGTGTTCGTCTTTCTTCTCGAGAGTATCGTGCAGAACTCACTCGCCACCCACAAGAGGCTCGATCTTCCAAAAGTCTGCACAATTTGCTATCACGGGCGGAAGGCATTGGTGTGACTAATCGAACACAGCGAGCCGTCAATGGGACATTGGCTGGCATTCAATCGGAGGCGGCCTAAATGGGTGTGACGGTGAATGAGGGCAAAACGAAGCATATGCTGAGCTAGTAGTCGGCAGAGGCAGACGACTTCTTTTGTCTCCGTTCCCATGTAAGCAGTACGAATACCATCTGCGCCCGGATTTAACTCAGAATTACTCCCGCCAATCTGTTTGGATGTCTCTGTTTTTATGGGCTCAAGAGACAGTAGAAGGACCCTTTTCGGAAGACCATAGCCGGCTCTATGTAGCACCTTAATCATCCGCGATCTGTTGTATGGGGCGGGCTTATGGACATTCCCAATAGCAGATGGGCGAGAGAAAAGTTCGCCCATCTGCTAGTCCCAGTTGCCCCAGTTGACATTTGGAGGAAACATGCGCCATAAGCCCTTGTCAGGAGTCTACGAATCCAACGTCGAAGATGACTAGTCCCAGCATAATTCATGGACAACACTGCTACAGCGCTAGCAGAACAACGTACAAGATAGTGCCAATCAAACGTACGCCGCGCACAGGTGGAGCAGGACGACAGCCAAGTTGGCGTGCGTAGACGATGGCAACCTTCATGAGCCCTTGTCAGGAGTCTTCGAATCCAACGTCGAAGAGGACTAGTCCCAGCAGAGTTCATGGACAACACTGCTACAGCGCTAGTAGAACAACGTAAAGCAGGACAATAGCCAAGTTAGCGTGCGTAGATGATGGCAGCCGGCTAAAGATCGTGTCAAGAAGGTTGTTGGTTTAAGCCCAGGATCATCCCGAGAGAAGAATCTTAATTATTTAAACAATTTTTAGCCCACTGCTCCTCGGCGGGCACTCTAAGCTAAACACAATCTCATGTATATCTGCTTGAACAGGTCTCACATTTCATCAAGGAGATGAAAAAGGGATTCGTTCGCCGGTAGCCTGCACCTGGAATCACCAACGTTTTATTGTTTTCACTTAAGTCTCTACTTACGTCCGCTGAAAGGATCTCTGTCAAAACATACCTGAAACCGAAAGAAAAAGAGAACACAAATTAGTTGAAGGATTAAAGTGAGTAGGTGAGGGTATGAGTGCGTAAAACAATAATCAAATTCAATTCCCCACGCCACTCAACGCACAGGAAATATGCATGCGCTGTCCCCGATTCGAATCGATCCCTATTCACGCGTCCTAAATGTGCGTGCACACGTTCATTGCCCTTGTGCACCTCACAATGTACCGCATCGGCTCTCCCCGAGGACGTATCCTTACCTTCCCGATTCGCTTGAATGAAAATCCCTCTGGGAAGCACAAACGCACACACGCGCACACTCGTCCTCCCTAAGCCCATCCGCATAATGACTCTATAGGAGGGTCAAACCCATTGTATTCCTCATCCATTATCGTTCAATACAATTATAGTCCTTTATTTATTGACGAACCGAGTCGCACTGAGCAGGATGTTGGCACACCCCAGCGTGACACAACGATGTACACCTCTAATTTGTCCATTTGCCGTCGTGTCGTCGTCGTCCGGGCTCGATCCGGCTAACGCTGTCACGGGCAGGCACTCGAGTCTTTTATCAGTCGATCCCAGGCAGCAGTAGCAGTTCCCTTGAAAAGGAGACTAAAAGGACTTGGAAGTGCTCAAAGGGGGTACAAGACGATGAAGGCGAACGAAGAAGCATCTGCTGGGGCATATTGTGTTCTTTTGTTCAGTCCACAGCCCAGAGGAGGCAATGCAGATCGAGAAGCTCTGATAAAGTATTCATAAAAGTTCATGGTTATGTTTGGGAAAGAGGAGCGGCAACCTTTTCGTTATTGTCTGCTGGATTATTCAAGTGGATTGAGTGAATGTGTGAAATTTATTTCGTTGCTCAGCTGGTCTGGGGTGTTGGACGGGAGCAACTGAAGCGAGAATTCGCTTGTTCGGTGGGGGAATTCAATTTAAAGAAACGCGAGCTGAGTGGTCGTCAGAAGTCGACGGTGTGAATCTTTTTCTGCCTTTTGAATTGCTTTGATAGGAAAATAAGTCAAAAGGATTGAAATGGCCCGTATCTTTGGCTACGCATCTCGGTCGACCTCTAGTTTGGTTAACTCTTGGTCCGATCTTTGAGTGGGTCTGCTTTTGTTTCGCTTTCTGGTTTGTCATGTGAATGGAATACAAACTTTCAAAAGAGTTCACTCACACTCTCCGTGGAGATAGGGGGATTTCTCTGGGTTTGTTCAAAATTCTGTAGATGCCACAGAAGTTGCGACTTTAGACAGTTGAGCTCTTTTGAAGATCTGTTGACATCGTAGTATAATAGAACGCCACGCTACACCATATTATCTGTTAAGGCTTCCGGAACACATTTCTTAAAACCATTCTCGAGTTGGTCCCTCTTGTTGAGTCTCCAATCGATGAGAGACCGACTCGAGAATGGTTGTATGCCCCGGACTCTGAAGGCAGAGCAGTGATTGCTGTGCAGAGGCTTTCGGTGGCTTTTCTTAAGCATCCTATAGGACTTTTTATGTACCGGCCGTGTGGAGATATACCCGTGCCTACACAGCCGTGTAACAACGCAGAACTGAATAAGTCTGCATTTCAGAGCCTCGTCGGCAATAATTCCACATCATCAGATTCTGAGCAATCATCTAATTACACGTGATCACGTGACACGTACTTACTTTTCACGTGACACGTACTTACATTTCACGTGACACATACTTACATTTCACGTGTCACGTACTCACATGTCACGCTACGCCAAATTTCCGAGATCACGTGTACAAGTATATGCACGTAAACTCCTATTTAGTCGGGGAGCATAATTTGCAAATAAGCGCCAGACCGGCGAAGGCTGATAACACAAGGGTTTTCACGTAGTTCCAGCGACCATGGTGGGACGTGGGTTAATGCACAATGTGCATACCAGACGCAAGCTCAGTATTTGATGTGTAAATGTAGGGTTTAGTCTGTAAGAGCATACATATCGTACACCTAATTTTGTTCCTACACGGAAGATACATTCCAGACAAAACCGTGTAAAAGAAAACCGCGAAAAAGAAAATACACGAAGGAGGTAGACAAAAGACAATAGTTCCGTATCCTCCAAAAAAACAACTATCAAAGTGATGAAAATAACCTGGCTCGCCTCCATTGTAGCGTTAATCAAATGAAATCGTGTGGAAACAAAACCGTGTAAAAACAAAACCGTGTAAAAACAAAACCGTGTCAAAACAGAATTGGGTATACTTCGATTTCTCTGGCAGGCGAATAGTGTCAGTCAATGAATTCTTCGACACGGAGTACGTGTCACGTGCTATTTTACTCACATGTAAATTCCATGTTGGCTCTAGGTCTATAGTACGAGAACACGTGTTCTACTGGTTGTCAAACGAGAACAAATCACTAAAACTGGATAAGATGTCGACTAAAATTACACACTGAACTGCACCCGAAATATTCTGCATCGAATCGTGAAAGGCGAGTGGCGTGTGGGATGTGTACATCTTTTGAAGTGGGATGTAGGAGTGGGGAAAGTATTCAACTTAAAAAGGTGTTCAATTGAGTGGCTAAGGGTATGTGATTTAGAGGGAAATGGACAGTAAACCTTCGGAGCTTAGACTGCAGAGTTGTCTACGCTTACCGGCGATCGTCTTTGCTACGCTACTGGCAATGGCGCATTCTGACAATCTATATCACTTTAAGTCTCCAGTAAGGTGGGTAAGTAGGTTGAGGAGACTAGAGGAATTCACTTAAATCTGACTGGTCACATGGACTCACAGAGCAGCTGGCTGTGATTTTCAACACTGCTGCGGAGACATCCGTCGGAAGAAAGGAACTTCAATTACTTAAAAAGGTCCCGATGGTAAGACGGAAGACAGAGTTACTCATCCGTCACACGAGAATAACCGTCCAACATGGTGGGCGCATTCTAATGATGTAACGAGATTGTCCACTATAACATGCGCTAGCTGAGCGAACCTGCCAAAAGTGGTTTTGGTGGTGATTTATTCTTGGCCAACCAGCCAAATCAAAGGCAAAGCCGAATATCCATGGTGCGAAGGTAATGCTCTGTATTTGGTGGGATCAAAAGGGCGTGCTGTACTATGAGCTGCTAAAACCGGGTGAAACCATCGATGGACAACGCTACCGAACACAATTAATCCGGTTGAAGAGAGCAGTAGCTGAAAAATGCCCGGAATATGCGACCAGGCACGAGGCAATAAGTCCATCATGACAACCCTCGGCCGCACGTTGGAAAACAGTGGACGGGAAATTTAACCCCACCCGCCTTATAGCCCAGACCTTGCCTCTTCTGACTACCAGAACGCCCTCACTGAAATACGGTTCATATCAGAGCAGAATATCAAAAATTGGCTTGATTCATTCTTAGCTGCCAAGCCGTTCTTTTGGGATGGGATCCACAAATTGACAGAAAGATGGGAAAAGGTCATAGCATCCTCTTAAGTTTCAGCATTTGAAAGAATTTTACTCTTCTTTCCTAAACTGATCTTTTCAGAATCCGATGCGAGCATGGGTTTGCTAGTACTCATTAAAATAAGTGAAAAGTCATCCGCCGCGGACACATTTTTTAAAGGAACGAGGTTTCTGTGCTTTTCCTGTAATAAGTGATTTCACTTTAGGGCCTGTGGCATTAGCACACGATAGTACTGTGGCCCTTTATTCTGTCTTGAGCTGTTTTTCGCTGGAAGCTACTGATGAGTTTTTGACGTGTTTTTGAATGCTAAAGGGCTCAACGAAAATGCTACTGTATTCTAAAATGAAGCCCACTAAACATTACAAATTATTAAAAAAATGTTCCTGGCGGATGAGGTGCCGAACTGGCGGATGAGGTGCCGCAAGCGTTCCATCTCGTGTTCTTCCAAGTCGCTTGTGACGCCGAAATACGTGACATACGACTTGGAAATGATCAAAGAAAGCAGGTGTGCACAGCGATCCGGACCTAGCCTGGACCACATCAAGATGGAGGTTGGTTTGGTACGTCTCCACTCGAGCGGAAAAATGTTTACCTACAGTTACCACATCTCTCCATCTACCCATGCTGCCATCTATCACCCGATAGCTTTGCCGGCATACATTGAATCCGAGCCCAGGTATACCAGTCAATGCGCAGGATTTCTCAGAATACAGTCTGCCAGGCTGCGGAACAGAATTTTGCGCCATGTTGGCTTGCAAAACCCAACTAGACCGTGAAGTCGCAGTCGCCTCGCCGTCTCGTGCGTCTATCTGCGATCTCGAGGCAGTTCAAAAATGACCAAAAACCGTCGACTTTGCCTTACAAATTTCACATAATTAATGTCAATCCAATTTAGTCACGATTAAGGTGATGAAAGCAGCGTACAGCAAGCCCCTCACGCTTGGCTACCCCACACGCAAAGTCGCAGGTAGACAGACCACGACCGCAACCCGCGTCTACGTGAGGATCAAGTTCGTAGCGAGCAACCAGAGCCGAACCGCGAGGGGAATAATAAAACCAAAAGAGCTCGAGCACAAAAGATGAATAAAGAATGAACATTGAATTAAAACATGCAAAAAACAGGGAAAAATAAAAAAAAAAAAAAAAAACACAACATGTCCAAAACAAGCGACGAAGGGAACAGAAGAAGACCGCGATGCGAAGCAAATATTCTTCAGCTCCTGCACTGCCGGCCACAGTCAGCGTCTCTCGTCGGCCGTATTATTCAGCAATAACCCAAGGAGTGTGAACTTTTGTAACATGATCACGTACGCGGCGTCATTGTGTTGGTGTCTCGGTGTCTCATAAGCCAGAACGCTGCCGCTGAAGGGCCTGGGCTTGTCTGCCTGCCTGCCCGGCAAGAAAGCACAAAACCTGCCGAAGAATTATTCAAGAACACAGCCATGAAACTTGCTTTTTCGCGTCGGCGACTGGAGGGGACACTCCGTGTTTGCGTCGTTCAAGTACGACGTCCTGCCATTTCATTTTTTTCGTTTTGGTTGCTCCTCTCGAACACACAACGAACTTCGTTTATCTTCTCTGTTCACTTTTATGCACTCCCTCTTGTATCGCGGCCTGTCTTGTCAGGAGGGGACTCCGTGGAGAGTCATCTTTGGAATACACTTAAATGATGTCGCTCTCCCCCGACCCGCCATCTCGTGGAGTCATTCAGTGTGCACTAAGGGCCATGAACGAATTCCTTTGAGATTCGCTGCAGACAACTCCGTCTACTCCATGTCCTCCTTCCTTCTCTCGGATGCACCAGCCTCGTTCTCAACGCCTGTGCATGTGTCGATGCTGCAGCTCATGATGCCGCCTCGTGTCTCCGTCTCATCGTCTCTGGATACGGGCTCGGGAGACAAAGTCATCTGCAGGGAGTCGTGTTAAAAATCCACTAGACGTCTATTTGCACGTAATTTATGGCTGCTCTCAAGGTTTTGCTGAAATTTGTTATAACACTCGTACCGCTCGCCGCGGCGACCATAAACACAGCAACAAAAATTCCTTAGTTGTCATGAAAAAAAAACGAAGTACAACCGAAACAGAAATCCAACAATGAGCGTAATTGAGAGGTATACACACACACTCGCCGGGTGGGGGAGGGGGGGAACATCCTGCACTCGTTTGTGTTTGACGGTGGCGACTGGGGGGAGAGCGGCGGTATTGTTATAATTTCGTGTGAATTAATGTGCCTGTAGCTCGCTGGCATGCGTGCTTTCGCACTTCGCAGTGAGGAGTGAGAAAGAGCGAGACTTAGTCATGCGGAATGGCCTGGCCGAGTTTTGTGCTCGCTCGCCATGGCGTGTCCTCAAAAATGCGTGTAATTAAAAAAGTTATCTCGCCGGAGTGCTCGCATCTCGTGGTATTCGGCTGCGAGAGCACACTAAGTCAGAGGTTGTCAGAAGTAAGGCTCACTGAAGGGGGATTGATTATCCGGCTGCGATTAGGGAGACTTGTACGAGTATGTTTGGCATGCCGGAGTGTGGTGTTTGCAGGCAACGACATGCTGTGTGAGAGTGTGGGGGCAAAAGTTTGACAAAATGCCGGCTATTCTGACAAAATAAACGCAATGAAGGCAGGCAACGTTCGACGTTCCAATGCAGTGGATGAGGACAACG
This sequence comes from Eristalis tenax, assembly GCA_905231855.2. Taxonomy (NCBI): domain Eukaryota; kingdom Metazoa; phylum Arthropoda; class Insecta; order Diptera; family Syrphidae; genus Eristalis; species Eristalis tenax. Next base: position 37,253,970 of record HG993127.1, on the reverse strand, counting down.
CTGAAGAGTGTCTTGACAAGTGGAAGGGAAACTCAATCAAATTAAGGGATCACCATGCTATTAGAAGCCGATCTAAGGCAAGTGTCTGGAGAGAGAGAGGGAGGGAGGGAGAGAGGGGGAGAGAGAGGGGGAGAGAGAGAGAGAGAGAGAGAGAGAGAGAGAGAGAGAGAGCGAGACAGGGAGAGACAGAGAGGGACAGAGAGAAAGACAGTGAGAGTCAGAGAGAGTGAGAGAGAGGGAGAGAGAGGGAGAGAGAGGGAGAGAGAGGGAGAGAGATGGAGAGAGAGATAGAGAGAGATAGAGGGAGAGAGACCGAGAGATAGAGAGAGACAGAGAGAGAGAGATAAAGAGAGAGAGAGAGATTAAGAGAGAGAGAGAGAGACCGAGAGATAGAGAGAGACAGAGAGAGAGAGATAAAGAGAGAGAGAGAGATTAAGAGAGAGAGAGAGATACAGAAAGAGAGAGGGAGAAAGAGAGACAGATAGAGAGAGACAGAGAGAGACAGAGAGAGAGAGTCAGAGAGAGAGAGTGAGAGAGAGAGACCTCTTGGGACTATGAAGGGCCATTCTGCTACAGACTTTAGGTCACATTTCAATTAGAAGGCAATCCATAGGGAGAGCGATAGACAACTAGAAACTATTGAGGCCCACCTTGGACTCTGGTAAAAGCAGTAAACAGAGTGCGGTCAAGTCAGGGATTATCCAGCCGTGAGCACTTCCATCCTGTGCACAAGAGCCGCGAAATAACCAATTTGAATGGACTAGGACTATCTTCTCCTTCTCACTTTTCGAAAGCAGAGTTCCAGGTGGTAGGCAAAAACAGTGAAAACGTTCGAAAAATGTTCAACCGTACTGCGTATTCAGATGGTATGATCATATTTACATCCGTTTGCGCTTCTTCTCATCACATGTCTACTAACACACACACAATCCTGTCACCAGTTAGTTGGAGTGTGTCAACACTCTGGACGTTGTTCAACAACAACTCAAGGCAAAAAAATCAAAGCAAGTCCACGACAGTGAAGGAACTGCCCTCTTGTCCGTCAGAGATGCACATCTTCCCGCATACACAGTAAATAACAAATTTCAGCAAAACCTTGAGAGCAACCAAATAGACATCTAGTGGATTTTTTACACGACTCCCTGCCGATGGCTTTGTCTCTTGAACCGACGGAGACACGGACAAGCCAAGAGAGTTCACCAGATTAGTACAATTTTTGTATATAGAGCGTCAGCTCTCTCGGACGATCACCGAGAGCGGACAATTTCTCACGACCGTAAATCTGGAATTGAGGTTCCATACGTTCCAATGTACGGACAACTCCCACTATCAGCCGAGTTTTTGTGTTTTGTCCAACCACCTGTATCTGACACCAAATGTCTTCGGACGGCAAAAGTATGTTGCTGTAATTGGGCAACGCGGTAAGAAAAACTGTCACTCGCGGGATTCCAATGCGCCCAGCAACACATCGATTGGGCCAGGTCCAAATTTCGAATATGCGATTACGCTGAGGCATCGAAAGGCGTAGAGGGTAAGGGTTCGATGTTAACATGCTGAGTACAAACACATCTACCGACAAACGAGTTGAATTGAATCGCGATAAGAGTTCAATCGTCACACAACCTTTGGTATAGCCAGCACCCTTGGACGATTGTCCTATAATAGGAGTCTTCGAATGTTTCCGAGGGCGGCCCAATCTTTGTGCCAACGAGTCCGATCCGGTGTCAAGCAGAACACGACAATTGCGAACTTTCCCCTGATGGTCCCGAAGCTTGGCCAGAACGGTGGAAAACACTGTCTATTTCCGGCAGCTATGCTCAGACCATTGGGGTAGAAGCGACGAAACTGGCGGCGAAAACAGCGGTATTGAAGGCTGAGATTGCGTTTTCCTTTCAGACGACGTTGATGGACGATCACTTAGTTCTAGATGCACAAGAGTGTGATGACGTGAATTACAATTTACGACACGGACATGAAGACCGATACGCATTGGACGAATGACCAACGCGAAGACATTGACGCACCGAAGGTTGGATTTTGCGAATGTTCTGTGTGAATTAATAAGTCTAGGTCTTTTAACTCCGGACACTGACTAACGTCTTAAGTCTGGCAAGTGGTCGTCTATCTGACGGAATCGCCCGCCTTGAAGGTCGTGATGATGAGGATATTCGCGCCACGTAACCAAACCATGGGAGCTTAGCCCTTTCCGCTAGCGTTCTACCATGTTTCTCAGCCCATCCCGGCGAGTAGCTCCCACGACAGTAAGTTAGTTACTAGTTATTTCGGTCATTGCTCAAATTCCATGACCATAAGTGGGAGTTGGAATAAATACAGAAGGCTGGGAGCAATCACCTACTTCGCCTTGACACCTAGCCCGGCCACCTTCCTGATCACTGTTGATTACTCATCCTTCAAGCTGTTGCAAAATGCTAGCCAGCTTGGCCTTCTACAGGAAAACTCAGCATTACCCCTTCCTCACTCGTGAAAAAGACTCCAGAGTACTTAAACTGCTTCAATGGGACAATGTGACAAAGTGACGAGGTACTCAAGAAAAGACATATAGAGTGTCATAGCGGGTCGCTAAAGGTTCGTGGTAGGACGAGTACCAGTGCGAACATCTGTACCGGCATCAAATGTAGATAAACTCCTGCAAATCACTGTATCGTGAGTCCCAAGAGGCATTTGAGTAACAGAGCCGCCTCTCGGAGGATGAAGTTGACCATTGGAGAAGGAGCTCAACCAACTTGGCGTGCGAAACTGGGGACAACTGGTTGTGGATACTCCGCCCTACTAAGAAGAAGAATTGCCTACATTAATTTACTTCAATATTTCAATGAATTCTACACAAAATAATTTTTTGTGTATTTTCTTGAGAAATGTATGAGGGTCGCCAACGTGGGATTAGTAGATTTTTTCTAACGCAGCTCTACGTTTAAGGCCTGAAACATGTGCTCGCCTTTAGGATGTTTGACTGTATGTCCAACTTCAGCTACTCCCGTGAAGTCTGCACAGATGCCTTCAGGTAGACCCTTGTGACAACCTCCAGAATGACCAAGTTCGGATTAATCAAACTTAACTAGTTTCCAAATTCCAAGGGCAACCGTCCGATGTCAACTCCACCTCATGAATATTTAGTATGTGTGCTGCCTTTTCTGAATAAAAGGAAATCCGCTAATCATCTGCGGTTATCACCCCCCGATCGACTAAGACTAACAACGACTTCGTCTCCAAACCAATCCACACATGGAACTGCAAAAGCAAACATTTCAAAACGAACACCATCCGAACATCATGAGAAGATTTATTCCCCACCATGCAGTTCGCATGTTCGCCTAAAAGCAAATTCATAAATTAAAAACCCATGTAGCCCCCCTCCACGGGCCGCGTTTGTGCGGGCATCAAACAGAATCCACAAAAAAAGGCCCATATTCACATCGGATTCACCGGACCCATGAATAATTTGTTGAAGAGTTATCGACTTAATCAATTCAATAAATATTCGCAATAAGTCTTAATCGTCGGCTGATTTAAATTCCATTTGTCGCGGCAATGTTAATTATGTCATTTAATATAATTTCCAATAGCCAACAATCGTGTTCAATTTTGAATTCAAAACCAATCGTTGATAATTAATTACACACACGCACACACATCCATAGAAATGTGAGAGGAGGAGGATAATAAAAAATAAATATTCGAACGGAATGCCGGGGCATTTTGTAAATTTATTCAGCTCGTTGAGAAATAAAATTCCAAGAATCCGCTCGGTGCTTCATTCATTTCTCTCCCCCACCCGGCCGTTTGGACTCGCGCATCGCATCCACCGCTCCATCATCGAATCCGCGTGGAATTATAATGCCCACAGTAAATGTTTGCTTAATGGCGAGAGAATGAAAATCTTTCACTCTGTCGGCTGTCCCCCGGGCAACAGCACAGCAGATCGCCCATCCGCACTCCACCGCCATCCCTCACGATCATCGACTAGAGATACGCCGTCCGTTTGCGGATGACGAAGAAGCGCCTTCTTCAAAGCGTTCTCATAAAACGACGACGACGAGGGCGCGAGAGGTGGCACATAAAGTGTGTGTAAACAGTGAATTCTTATCCATTTCTGGCGGAGACGACCGAAGTGCTCTGCCAAGTTGCGTACTAGGCGTCGGTTTGTATTTATTTTAGAATGGCCCAAGAGCGTTGGGAATGATGGCAAAAATAAATGAGCGTGGAAGCGGCGTACAATTGTCGCTTTGTTGCTAGGCCGTCGCATGAGACAGGCGACACGGCTCAACTGAGGCCTAGCGACCACACCAAGGAAGTAGGAGTTTGGAGGAAGGGGCTAGAAATACGATGCCATCCCATCGACCAACAAAAATCAGAAGATGCGTGTTCCTAAGCAAATCGAAGGACTTCGCGCCATTCTTGAGCTGTCAACGGGAAGCGGTAAATGTGGCAGCACTTGATAAGTCAAAACTAGGCGCTTATGAAAGGTCCTTCGGTACACACCCTCATATGGCGTCAGTGTAGTGAAAATTCATGTCACTGTGTGTGTCATTTTGAAACCAACACCATTTTGAAGCCGTCGACATTCCAGCGGCAATGCGATAACCCTCGCTAAGCTAAAACTAAGAGGTTACCAGACATCAGTCCCTCACTGAGAATAGAAACGATCGAGGGTAAGAATCGACGAATATATTCACCACATCACTGCGGTGACTGTCCATTCTTAACCACATCCAAACTCCCCCCCTCGCTGAGCTCAGTTCACATGCGGGTGTCTGTCTATGGAATGCGACACTAAAGACCTTAAAAATGCCTCTTCCCCCCAGTTTAACGATAATTCCGAACCATAAATAAACCGGGTTCACTCAGATGTGGTTGGAATTTGCCTCAACGGCACACAGGAGCCCCCTCAAGTTGAAAGAGGATTCCGAACAACAATTTGCCAATGCCGGGCATACCCACATGACATTGATGAGCATAACCGAAACCCAAGCCCATTATTCCATTGTTTTCCGACTCGACACTCAAGAGCCAGCTACCTCGTGATTCACACACATACACACAAAATGACCGGACCATCGTCCATCCACCCTGTCTCGAGTACAATTTGCAGAAATCTCCTTCTTCGTCCATTCACTCCATACAGACGCTTGACCTCCCAGCTTACTCGTCGTTCACACCTCATGGCTGGCGGTGGACAACATCGACCGAATGTGACCCCCTCCCTTGGCCCGACGCAAACACCGACAAGTGTCGAATTATCGCTTTCCGAGTATGTTATACCACCTCATTCATGTGAGTTGCAGCAAAAGCTTTTCGGACACAAAGACCTGCGGACAATTGCACCGCATCGAGGTTTCGAATTTCACTTGGACTCACACCGCAAGAGGGTGTGTTGCTTCAAATTTCAGGCCGACAGCATTTCTTGCCGGCGACACCGAATGAATCTGTGAACTCTTTTCGCATGCGATTTGTGCGAAGCCACATCAACCCGTGCCACCCCGGTGTGTTGCCTAATGGCAGTCTAATGCCAAACTAATAGTGACATGGAAATTATCGGGTAAGTGAATGTTTCGTATCCAGATAGTCGTCTCTAATCGCCTTACACTCTCGCCTGTTCGCCGTTCCCTTCCCACTTTGCGTCCGTCTGTCCTCGTGGCGTTTCCAATTCGTGTGCGGCTGGCTGCTATTGATTTTATTTTCGCTTTGAATTTCTTGGGAATGCGATTATGGAACGTCAACAGGAAGGTGGTGCTGTAATTTCATTCTTTTTTTTTTTTTTTGTTGCGTTCGACTGTAAGTAGATACATAAGCGCTTTTCGAAATCATTGCCGACTTTGGGTAAACATGTCGCATTTAGCACCGCTCCTGGGGTGGAATGCTCATAAATCGGATACAGATGTCAGAATGCGATAATGTCGTCGGTGTTCCTGTTCGGAAAATAGTCGACTATGTAATCCAGCTGCACGAGGGGATTTATTTTGATTCAGTTGGCAGGCGGCTGCTGTTTAGGACGGTTGCCTGGGTGACACGGGAAATAAGATCGTAACTCAAGAGGCTGGCGGCAATGGAAGGGGGTTTTCCCTGCACTGCTCTTCCGTCGAACAATGGCGGCTGGTATTCACGACCACTTTTGATCGAAAAAAGAGGAACAGGACTGTGCCTAAGACTAAGCTTTGTTTTCACTCCACTTTTGGGGTGCTTGAGGGGTTCGGTAAAATCGACGCGACCTTAAGTGTACGCCAACCACTCTCAGCTTGGTTAAGAGAATGCGCTTTGTGTGCCTTCGTGTGAATTTATTGCTGATGTAGTACATTCGACGCTCCTCTAAGAGTCCCCTCTTAAGGGTCCCATACACAGCAAAATGTGTCCTGTGTGTGGGCCAGTCCGAGCACTTCCATACATAAAATATCATTCGCATTCCGATCGTTAAATGAGCAATTTATATGGTTCTGGGCAATAAGTTTGTAGCTGGTTCAAGAGGTTAGGAGTTTGGTAAAGTCGACGCGACCCTAAGTGCACCCCAACCACTGTCAGGTAGTTTAAGACAAAGTGCTTTGTGTGCCTTCGTGTGAATGTATTGCTGATCTAGTACATTCGACGCTCCTCTAAGAGCCCCCTCTTAAGGGTCCCATACACAGCAAAATGTGTTCTGTGGGCCAGTCAGAGCACTTCCATACATAAAAAATATTATTCGCATTCCGATCGTTAAAATGAGCAATTTATATGGTTCTGGGCAATAAATTTGTAACTGGTTCAAGAGGTTAGGAGTTTGGTAAATTCGGCGCGACCGTAAGTGCACCCAAACCACTGTCAGGTAGTTTAAGACAAAGCGCTTTGTGTGCCTTCGTGTGAATGTATTGCTGATCTAGTACATTCGACGCTCCTCTAAGAGCCCCCTCTTAAGGGTCCCATACACAGCACACTGTGCTAAAATGTGTCCTGTGTGTGGGCTAGTCCGAGCACTTTCATATGAGTCGCATTCCGATCGTTCGAATGTGACGAGCTTTGACGGGGAATGGTTCTAGGCAATAAGTTTGCAACTGGTTCAGGGCACCTGCATGCAGGAGACAAACAGATCATTTTGTGCAACAGCTCATAGCGCTGTCCCGTCGTCGTCAAAGTCCAGTGAAGAACTAAGGCCTACGAATTTGTGTGACGTGTGTGCCGGAGAACGCGTCACTTGTGCTGTGCATGGTTCACTTCAGGCCGGCGCTTATATCATGTCATGGTCGGATAACTGAGATCAGATAAGGGCGATAGGAAAAGAGAAACACTGATTCTGGCTTTGTTTTGATGTTGCATTTATGTTTGGAATTAAATGGAATTAAGATGGCGCCGTATCGGCATTGTTGACAGTGATTCAAGGGGTCGGTGCAATTTTCGACCTTCTGGCTCAATCTGTGGGGCGTTACTGTGGCCTCGGACTCGTCTTGAGTGAAGCCAAGGCCCTAGGTAGACTGTCGACGTCGCCACTTTGTGGATTACTTAATTCTGAGAGAGGTCATTTCTTTTTTCGGCAACACTTCCTCCCAAAGAGCGTGTATTCCATCCCACAATGAGCAATCAAAAATGTTTATTCGAAAATGTTTGCAGCGATTTTCTCATGTCTTACTTAACGACGATCAACGTCACTCAGTCAGTCCCTCACATCTGCCGTGCGAATTTCATCAAAGCCTCGTCATGTGCGAGCGCGAATAAATTCTTGAAATAGCTGGCAAATCACCGCCGCCGCAGCTGAAGGCGCCTTCATAAACGAAACGAGAAACGAGACCCCATTTTGTTGGTTCGATTTATCAATTGTACACAAAACTAGGTAAACATTTACACACGGCGAATGCGAGGCGGTAATAATAGGCACACACTGAGCAGTGAATATTGAGCACCCAGGCGCTGCCGTGATGGATAAACGAATAGATACCCCTTGAGTGATTTGCACACATCAATTAAACACATTCGTACACACATCTGAACGTAACTAGGTTGGGGGAGGAAGAGCAATAATCACTCATTAAGCACCACAAACGAGTGCTTACAAGCCTAAAAGCCACTTAACAGCAACTGCTTACACCTGCCTGCAAAATCACAGTAGTGCTCGATGCTCGCCTGTTTCGTGTGTCTGTGCACGCTGCTGCTGTATGGCTTCGCAGAGGGTAATTGCGACATTAGATACCTTACTTTAGTTGTTTTGCTGTTTTTTTTTTTAGTTTTTTTCTTTCTATGGCAATAATCACTCACGCAACCGGACAAGAGGGGCTAGCAAAGCGTGAACCGACAATCGCCACCGGCATCGACATCGTTATTAGGTGAATTATTCAGCGTCTCTTTTGTATGCACAAGCGTGTGCAAAGCGGTGCTGGAGATATACGCGATATGAACGGCCACGATATCATTACCGGCACAACAACGACACTTGCAGGCATGTACACATGTAGGTAGAGCCGAGCCGTTGGCAGCGAGACAAGCGTACGAGTGTGTGGATGCATGTAGGTGCTCGTATTTATCGGTGAATTGTGTCATTTGACGGTTCATTGCTGTCAAGCAAACCGGATTAAATCCGCACCGTGCCGCCCGCCGCCGCTCCACCAATGAGTGCAGTGAAAGACCGGCAGAGTGTTGGCGGAGCAAACAAACAAAGGCACACACGACACCGAACAAAAAGTGAGTGTATCAACAAACAAACACTGAAAAATCTGATAAAATATTTATACAACAGAAGCTAAACTAAAGTAACGAAAGATATTTAATTATGCAGAGGAGGGTGGAAGCAGGAGGGTGGAGGCGAAGCAGGAGCCCGTCCCATGCTCACTCAACGTCTGTCCCTTCAATCCACTGGCGAACGAGTACCTGAATATGGACATCTCTTCGCCATGGGCTCGTAGCGGTGGCACTTAACAGCGCCAACCGTGGCACGGCACGGAGTATCAACATTCATCCATGCATCGCAGAGATACTTTTCAGTATCAGTACCGGGCTATCAAAAGGAGGAGGAGGAGGTGGAGGATGGTCGTTCGGCTTGCCATGGCATAGCGAAGCGTAGCGATACCTTCAATTCCATCTCTTTGTCATGATGTACGACTACCTTCCTTCCTCCCGTCCATCCCTACACACAGCCACACAGACGAGCGTGTGCTCCTCTGTCCTGTTGGCTGGTCCCCGCTGTGCGGCGAGATGCGAGATTTGTGGAATCGCAGCAATGTGTCTTGTTTTTGTTGTCTCTGTGCGCAAATGGCGGCTGGAAGTTGCTTCCCATACCCGAACCCGCAGATGGAGAAGGAACAGCAGCAGCAGCAGCGAATAATTAACGAGATTCTTCAAATTGTTTCTTTTCTCTCTGGCTACTCGTTCCACCGTGGAGCAGCCATAAAATTGTGACCAAAGTGACTTAAACCCGACGCGCGCATCCATTAACTGGATGTTGCCGTAGGTTGCTGAGCACGTTCAAGTGTCTCGCTGTGTTTTTTAGGGCCCCCCCTCGAGAGTGCCACGAGCGACAATAAAAGTAACGTAATTGAGATCCGAACAAAAGTTTAACGCTTCTTTAATTGCAATCGAAATACTCAAAGTGTCCCTGGCAGCGGTGGCAGTGGCGGTAGCGAGTAGAATGTGATGAATGGAAGTGTCATCACTTGCAACACACACGCACACTCCCAGTTGAACTTGGTGCATAAAGACTGAAGTTTAAAAGTCACTTGTCCTCGCTTGAGTTGAATGCGCAAATCGCACCGCATCGCCGCACTTCACCGCTGCGTCTAGATACGGCCGTGCGGCATATTTTTAGAACAATCAAAGCAGGAGATTGTGCGGTGAACAGATTAACGCGCCAATAAAACTGCTAAGATATTAAACTTGTTTATCGCGTCTGAATCAATTCCAGTCGAAATTGGAATTCCTCGTTTGTTAGTGATTTTGCAATTTTGTCGAAACGTGGTTGAAAGGCGGTGAGACGCAGTGAACGAGTAATTCAGTATTTTCAACAGTTTATTGGGCGCATTTGAGGGAGAAAATATTTTCATCTGGATTCCACTTAAGTGTAATTTGCGATGCAGTGCCTTTGGAATGCACCTGCATCGCAAGACGGGTGTATTCTTCTGAATTGTGTAACCCGTTCGGTTGGAGATAATCGATTCAGAAGCAAAAGCTGTGGAATCGACTTCTCAGATAAGTGCCCACTGGATGGTCTGAGTGAGAGTTTAGGCACGCTGCTTCTAGGCATAAAGTGTGTTTGAGAGAATTTACTGGTTCGTGATGATCATCTAAATTTTCCTCAAATTCATCGATGCATAGCTGTGAAGATGGGGTGGTCCAGGTTCACGTTTGCCGGGATAAAAAAAAAACTTACCATGCCACATTGGGGTACAACCGTGCCCCCTTTAATTATTTTTAAGGAAAGAGATGATTTGGCAAAATTCGGGAAGAAACATCAATAATTCAATCGTTTTTCGCGACAAAAATAAAATTATTTTGCCCAAATTGGACAAATTTGATTGTGGGTACGAGTGTACCCCAAATAACATCCAAAATAATTTTGCCCAAATTGGACAAATTTGATTGTGGGTACGAGTGTACTCCATATAACATCCAAAATAATTTTGCCCAAATTGGACAAATTTCATAGTGGGTACGAGTGTACCCCAAATAGCAACTTAAGGTTAACATTGAAGCTGTCGATCGAACCACGTTGCCCCTGATCGAAAGTGTACTTACTTTGCTTTCCCTTAAGATCAGCTCGTTTCGACTGCTCCTCAATGACCATGGGGGCTTATCCACGGCACGCTGCGAAAGCCCGACAATGTGGACGCCATCTGTGTGAAGGGACATTCAGATGAGCTTACTACGAATAGACGAATGGCATTTGCAGAGAACAATGGGCAGAAACAGACACTTCATCGCGAGTTTTTTGGGTCGTGAATTTGTGGATCGCGTTTGCCTCTCTTGTGGATTGCGAACTCAGCTTGACAGTTCGCATGGAGAATGACTGATTCGTGGGGAAAATATTTAAAATCGTGAATAAGCATACTTTAACTAATTATTGTTAAAATGTTTGTCGATGAAAGAACTCGATGATAAAATATCGTTTAATTTACATTTTCTGGGAATTGGCTGTTTCTGAAAGTTCGCGTTCGCAGTTCGCGGCTCATATGAATGGCACTTAAGCCACCAGTTGGACTCATTTGTGTCCACAGTTGGACGCCGCATGATTTTCAGTCCACACTGGAGAAAGCAGTTCTCCTTGCCTGACGAATGTTTCAAACGCTTAAGACGCTTTTCAACGTAATTACAAGCAATATAGCAATTTTGCATGGAACTGAATAATCAGAACATACTGAATACATTTTGGCAACGCGGAGACTGTTAGCCACATTACTGCAAACTCTACGCATTTGGCTTCCTGCACCCACCACTAGCAGTCCGTTTTTACTACTCTAAGTTGTATGTCCTGTCTAAAATCGTTGCCCCCCCTAAACTGGTCAGCTTTTATAAGGCGTATCCGTCTACACAATCTTAGCAACATTTCAAATTTGAAATGTGAGATGTTTGTAGAGCTGTAGTTCCTTAAGGGCTTTGCGAATTGGTAGACAGATTTCTTGTGTCCTGGATTAGGACAAAGTCTACCCGCCTGATACACGGGAAAAAATCCCAAAACCCTCTTGGGATCGAATGAATTCACACCCGCACAATCCCTGTTGTGCAGGAATTGTTATTATCCAAGCACAAGGAGGTTGAAATGAATTTCTAAAGAATTCAGAAGTCTCTTTCTGTAATCCATAGCAAATCCGTATCAAGTATAAAAGGTTTTTACGATGTCGGCGACACGATTTCCACACGTGCGATTATCATACTCGGGACTTTATAAATTCCTTTTTGTGGTCCTCCCATGATATACACGCTGAAATGATCCAATTTCAACTTTTCTGTACTCCGTCGCTGTCTCACATATGACTGGACCCGTCCCAGGAATCAAGCAATTTGAAGAAACAAAGAGGCGAGTTGGAAGATTATGCTCAAGTAAAAAATTAATGAATAAACTTTAACTAACGAAATCGCTGATCTTCAAAATCGAGCTCACTTGTCCAACGATTCTAACAAATCCCCCCTTATTCTCCTAGACGTGTCAAATGTCATTGTGACAAACTGTCACTTTATGTGACATTTAAGTGACAAATTAGATAGAAATGTGACACATGTGACAGAGACCAAGAGAACTTGTCTGCTCCTGACACTCTCACCTTCATCGAGACATTGCCAATCTCTCGCGACTAATTTAACGAGTGTAGCGGCCGCCTATATGACCATGCCTGTTGAAATTCCCATTCGTTGACAGCAGATGCGATACAGGAAAAATCCCAAAAATTCGAAACCACCCACTCTTTTTCCGATACTCCGGCGTGCGTGGGAAAAAACCAACTTTAACACCGACTTTTTCTCCCCAATTGGGTGAAGCTGCAATCAAGACTTTGCCAGAGGATGTCTCCGCCAGTTACTTCGAAACTTCTCTTTACGGACACCCCTCTATAAGGGGCACTTGTTTGCTAGTGCGGTACAGCCTCGCTTGTTCCGACACTCGCTAAACCGGACACTTCTATGTTTCGGACACCTTCAATCCGGACACTGTCCGGTCAACTCTGGATGTTGTTATTGTTTCTTCATACAATTACTGGAATTCCCCTACTAGTTTTGTCACTTGTAGTCGGCGGTTTATCTAGACATCTTGCCGCTCAGGCTTTGTTGCATTTCATTCCGAACCGTCTGAGTTGAGTTTGGAATAATTTGAAGTTCTTTTGAGGATAACACGTATTTTGTAAAAAAATACACGTTACTTCGACAAGTTCTGAGAAAAGTGAAAAAAAAAAATTATGATATTCAAACTTAGGCGAGTATGAACCTTCAAAGCCTCGAAGTCAACTTCTTCCGATATGAAAGAAAATACCGCTTTTCAAGGATATTTTACAGACGATTTCAGGATCGGGAAAGACAATCAGACAAGGCGAATGTCCAACAGTAGATATGGTGTATCCAATAGATTAACCATCTCCCTATAGTTCGGACATTTCGGTATTCAGGCTAGCGAGGCTGTATTTTCGAACCGAATTGACCCATTTGAGTGGCACGCTGTTCAGTTTTTTTCATGAAACAGAGGCACACTCTGTTTCGCTAAACGAAAAGTGGAAAAAAGGGTACGTTACATGATAGTGGTTACGTTACGTAACTGAGGTTAACTTACGTAATCGTGGTTAGCTTACGTAATCGTGGTTACTTTACGTAATTGTGGTTACGTGACATACTAATGGCGACGTTATGTAATAATAGTTACGTTACGTAATCGTGGTTACGTTACGTAATTATGGTTACCTGACGTAATCGTGGCTACCTTACGTAATAGTCCTTACTTTACGTAATCGTTGTTATTTTACGTAATCGTGGTTACATTACGTAATCGTGGCTACGTGACATACTAATGGCCGCATTACGTAATAATGGTTACGTTACATAATCGTGGTTACGTTACGTAATTATGGTTACCTGACGTAATCGTGGCTACCTTACGTAATAGTCCTTACATTACGTAATCGTTGTTATTTTACGTAATCGTGGTTACATTACGTAATCGTGGCTACGTGACATACTAATGGCCGCATTACGTAATAATGGTTACGTTACGTAATCGTGGTTACGTTACGTAATTATGGTTACCTGACGTAATCGTGGCTACCTTAAGTAATAGTCCTTACTTTACGTAATCGTTGTTACATTACGAAATCGTGGCTACGTGACGTAATAGTCCTTACTTTACCTAATCGTTGTTATTTTACGTAATCGTCGTTACGTTACACAATAATGGTTACTTGAAGTATTCGTGGTTACCTAACCTGTCGTCTCCACTGGATGTGCATGCCCGGTTCATGAACATGATGTGAAAAAAACGAGTGGAGGCCCAAAAATCCATGCCCAAACGTATCGTATCGGAAAATCTTGACGACGTGGCATGAGCTTTGTTCAAAAATTGGGCATGAGAACTGATGTTTTCCTATATGAGCACGATCTTTTCTTTGAGTGGAGTGGTAAATATTGAGAATAAAAGTAGAAGGGTTAGTGAATATCTTTTTTTGGCATTATTTTTAGTGAGATCTACTTCGTTGATTGGTGGTTGGTTGTCCGCCTCTTGATGTTGACGCTCTCGCAGCCAACGTTGAAGTGAAGCGACTGGCACATCTTGCCCACAAAAGAAAAGACAACGGATGACTGTTCAGATTGTGGTTGTGATCTTGGGCAGAAATATGTCCAGTGGACACGGTGTGTTACACTTTGATAAGGCCGAGAGGCACGGACTTGAACAACCCGATGTAAGCACCAGCCATTGTAGGAAAAAAACCAATCAACCGACAATAATAATAAAGCACATCAGTTGGGCCCCTATCATTGAGCCAACACTCTAAGTCTCGTTGTAACCTCAATTGTAAAAAGAACTCCGTTCAAATAAATTGTTAAATCGCTTTTAAATCGACAGTGTGTTACGTAATCGTGATTCTATCTGATGATTGACAAATAACCTTCAATTCACCCGCCGGTGTCCGCTATAGAGAAGTTTCACTGCACTGTAGCTCTTACGGCGCCAAGGGACTAGTGGACAAAAGCACATTCAGACCAATCGCCAAATGATTAAGCAATTCGTTCAACATCTCCTCTGCTTCCAGATAGTTCAGAGGTCTTCAAACAATTTAAGGCATTACGGCCGACTTCATCTATTGAAAGGGGAATTGACTTCCAAAAATTGGAAACAAGGGGAGTCTCTCAATTTAAAAAAGCAGCCAAGCATAATGTTCTTCCCGCTTGAAGGGTCCCCAACGTCATCTTCGGACGTCCCCAATGCCGACCACCCCTCTGTCGTTAGATTTGTTTCCAATTAAATTTCATGGCGGCTCAGTAACCTCGTTCCACAGTTCTTGGATGGCTTTTCCCTAGACTCCGACTCACAATCATGACGCGCAAAGGGTTATATCATCTCCCGTCGCATCGGCATCGGCACACTCGCCCCACCCTGGCATGGCACTTCTGATAATTGTGCGAACCAAAAACAAAAACTGAAATTACACCATCGTCTGCGTTGAGTGTGTAAATATTTAAACGCGGCTCCTCAATAAAACGTTCACACTTCTGGGCAAATATCCTTACGTTTGCACCTCACTCCGAGCGCGGTATTCTGTCCTGTTTGCTCGTTCATTGTTTGCAGGTTTGGATGAATATTGGATGAATATTGACGGGCAATCGTGTGTCGACTTAATCCACGCAAGCCATCATGCATGCGGATTGCGAATGATGATGGCATCTGCTCTGGGTCGGTCCTGGAATGATTATTTCATTTCCCTCGTCTTTTGTTTTTCTTTAATTTTTCTTCAGCGCGTCGTCGCCGTCGTGTCGTGTCGGCGCTGCGGCCCGCCCAGTGCTCGTTTGATTTATGAGGCGGAAAAACGCTTTAGACTTAAACGGAATTTCATGGCAGAATGTTAAGTGGCAATGTATGTGTGTTCACACACGGATCTATCGACCCATGAAGCGGCTGTGCACAAACACTCGCAGCACACATGACGTATCTATGCTACTTCCTGCGATTGTTTGTAATATGCGTCAACGCGTGAAGCGAATGAAATTAGCTTGCTGAATAGGTACACACGTGCGTACGCTGGTTTTACGATGCAGCACATTGCGAGCCATAGCCCGTCCGCGTACTCCTCGCAAAGGCATGGGAGGGTAATTTACTTTTTCCGTTGATTGGTGGCACTGAATTAATTATGACGCCACATGCAGGTGTTATAGATACATTATGATTTTGTTTCACTCGCCGGTGCGATGCGGTCTGCGGATACCGAGTACCGGGCCGGAGACGAGCCGGGGCAGGGGCCTTCAAGTGTCTGTGCGTGTGTGCAATGGGCTTTTAGGTGAAATTCACTTAAATGTAACATTATACTGCTATTATCTGCAATTAACGTAATTTTTTTCTCTTTTATTTTTTCCCCTCGTTTTTATGGTGTTTACTTACACCGGGTCGGCAGATGATAATTAGAGCGAGTTGGTTGGTTTTTTCATTTCTTTTTGAGTTAGGTAGCTTTTATTTTTTGTTTAATTCATGTCAGTTGCCTGGGAGGGGTGAGGGATGAGGGGGGATCCAAAACAAAGGCGAAATCAAAATGTGTTGAACACAGTGGACGCATCTAATCTTCTCAAGTACACACTTGAGGCAGTTAAGCAGGTTGAGTGTTGAAAAACTGCTTTGCTGTTGATGAAAGCGCGCAAGTGTACTATTTACTTGCCCACCACTGTACATAAATGTGGGCGGCTGCCACTCGTATTATCCTTCGTCGTCGTTGTCGTCTGACGAGTATTATGATTGCTCAGTGAATGTTGGCGCGTCCGGGATCGAACCATGGATTGAGAGAGGGGCGTTCACAGGGACCACTCTATCCAGTACACTCGACAGAAAAACTAAACATTGCGCTTGTGCTGATTATGCATACAACAGGGCGACAACCGCAGTTTTCTTGGCAGTACTAAATGAGTTTAAATCTGGTTCCAAGAGCATCTACCGCCAGGTCAGCGACCACGGTCTGAGCCTGGACTATAGTTGCCTTCCATCGCTGAAGGTCCTGTGCACGCTGCTTGGGATCATCATGTCTCACACGCATTTTAAGTTAAAAGGCTTGGCTGTACATCGGACTTGATCTGCCGCCCAACTTGCCAAATAAGTCACCTCACAAGTTATGGTTAAGTTTGTGTGTTTCTTGCCTCTTTACTGGCGTCGATAATGGAAGCCTTGGTTTGCAAATAATATGGCGGCCAGAGCTCGATCAATTGAGATGAATGAGCACTCATTTTGTTTCGCTCCCCGATTGAAAGGCCTTAACCGGACAGAACTCTGATTGCAACGCCAAATGCCGCACATTGCGCGACGCAATCAATTTTTTTGAATGAGACCTTTGATGGGCTCATCGTGGACCAATGAATTGAACTCCAAGACCATGCAATGGCACACGATTGGACTGTCTTTTGAGGGGGCACATAAATGGGAGAGTTGTCGGTTGTTCACATTGAACGAAATCCATATCGATCGCATCTTCGAGGATGCTGCAAAATGTTTAAGTTTCCTCAAAAGGTTCAGGAAATCGGATCACTTTCTCTGATTTGGCTTGAGGAACGAATTCTTGGTCACCTGGCCACAAGGGCACAAAAGTACGCACGAAGGAT
Source organism: Eristalis tenax (assembly GCA_905231855.2). Classification (NCBI taxonomy): domain Eukaryota; kingdom Metazoa; phylum Arthropoda; class Insecta; order Diptera; family Syrphidae; genus Eristalis; species Eristalis tenax. The sequence goes on along the minus strand of HG993127.1, from coordinate 37,236,732 downwards.
GACACGGCCGTAGGTGGACTTCGGACTAAGGAGCCGCTGCGTTGGCACAGCATTTCTTTGAATTGCTCAGTGATGAGAGTAGATGTGACAAGAAATGGTCTAGCAGGCAAGCTCTTAACGCCTCTTGACCGAGTGTTGGCCCGACATGTGTCAAAAGATCCTTCGAAAATTCCCTTGTCGGAATAGAACTCCCATGGAGGACGTTTGCATGTTGCTACCCCCTTTGAAAACGGCAAGATCTGGACAACGCGAAAAAATGAAAATTTGACCGATCCCCACATCACCAGCGGGTTTTGTTTAAACTCACTTTCGAAACCACAAAATGAATGACCTTTGTACAGCAGTTTCGAGATGGCGTCATTCATCACGAGCTCACGTTTCACTGAAACTCGCTTCATGCACTTATTAGATGCCTGAATTGAGCTGTAAACGAAATCGAAACCGCAGGTCGCGTCCCCCGACTGTACACAATTTGTTGCACGCCCAATAAACAATCACCTCGCTTGCAGCTACTTCCTCTTGAGCAGCGCGGCACAGGTACCGCTTGCCAAACACAAGACACAACAACCCACTCCTTAGCCGCGCAGCAACTCTCACCGACTTATCGCTTCGATTGTATTCGTACTTAATTATTCCATTACCAGCAAATTATCGATTAATCGATCAGACACGAAACTTGAGTTGGGCCTCTCTCCACTCCTCGTGTAGATTTCCCTCTGCCCGCCCCTTGTTTGTTGTTCGCTGGAACTTTTAATTGATTTTTCGAGGTTACTCAACCATCCGCCCGTCAGCACCGTCGAACCATCACGCTTGGCAACACAAAAGTGCGAATTAAATCGAAAATGTGTGTACCTCCGCGCCGGCCGGAGGGTGTTGAATATTTAAACAAAACAGAAAAAAGCACGAAATTAACCGGTGATTCATTATTCGGCAGTCATGGCAGGCAGATACGCCGCCGCCGCGGAGCGATCGAGGAGATCGCATTTTACGGGCAATTTATTCCGAAGAGGCTTGACGCAAACGGCCGTTGCAGGCTTGGCGCTCTGGCGGCGGCATGCTCTTGCATGTGAATGCGATAAGTCTTACCGCCACACCCCCCTCAGGGCGACTTTTGCAAGCACTGCGGAGGTGGACGCGGTGGGGGAGTGCAATTTGTGTCAGTTCCCCGAGCACCTTCTCCCTTCCTGTCGTGTGTGCTCTTTTTTCGCCCCATTTTGCAAATTGAAACATTCCCTCTGAGGGGAGGGCGCACACAGCACACAGCACACAGCACACAGCACACAGCACCCAGCACAGTGAAGCCATAAAACGAAGGCAACATCAAACAGAGTGTAGGGCTCGCTCGTCTTGGAGCTGTGTCATAAATTCCATCTAAGCCAAATCTGATGACATCCTTAGTTATGTCACATTGGCTGTATGACCGAAAATATCTTTATTTCATTTCACTCGCTGGTGCGGTTGTTGTTGTTGTTGTTGTTGATGGTGTCTTTTGACAGTTTTTGATGTCATGCCTTCGGGTGGGTTTTATGTGAGACGTTTTTGTGCCTATTTTTGGTCTGGTTTTATGGGCTTTTTGAGGGGGCGCCTGAAAAGTGATGTGTACACTTCGATAGGCAGATGCCCCATAAACCGGGGCGGTGATGAACGAGGCTTTAAATATAAGCGATAAAAGGTATTGGAGGAAAATTCAATTTTTTTTGTCTTAAGTGGCCCGACATGAGCGGCGCTGTTGGGGATTTGGGCAAGCATTAGGAGAGGCTGCTGTCAATTTTATTTCAAATTTGTCTGGACATTGAGTGTTGGTAGCCGGTGATGGGGAATCGGGGCAATTATGGCATTGGATTGGTGCTTAAGAGGTTCTCATGAGGCGATCGTGAACTGTGGAACATTCTGGGGGATTTGACGGGAGGTGGCGTGAGTCCCAGGAAAGCAGTGGCCAATGAAGCCCGGCAATTATGGGACAAGTTGAGAAGAACTCAAGCAGATTGTAGGTCTAATGCGCCTCGAGGGAATGCAGAACATAATGGAGAAGGGAAAGACACGCTCTGGGAATCTCACACGCCTCAATGACTGTCTCCGGTCACATATGACGGAGTTGATGGTAAGTGTGTGATTCTTTAGGCGTTTGTTTTCGAAGAGGCGCAATCGGCGGTGAATTCGGCCGGGCGGAGAGACAGAGCCCGGCCGACAAAAAAATTGACAAACAAATTGGCATCCATTGCGGGCAGTGAGAGGCGCTTGTTTAAAAGTGACTCGAGAGAACGCCCGACAACTCACATAAAGGCCAAGTTCGACAATATCAAAGTGTGCTCAGGTGACTAGGACGAGAGTGGCGCACTGGGAGGCGAGTAGCACACTAGGACCAGAGTCGCACCTTTCAACGAGAGTCGCGCACTGCGACGAAAGTGGCGCAATGGGACCAGAGTCGCGCACGGGCGAGAGTCGCGCACTAGGACCAGAGTCGCACCTTTCGACGAGAGTGGCGCACTAGGACCAGAGTCGCGCACTGGGACCAGAGTCGCGAACTAGGACCAGAGTCGCACCATTCAACGAGGGCGCACTGGGACCAGAGTCGCGCCATTCAACCAGAGTCGCGCACTGCGACGAGAGTGGCGCACTGGGACGCAGTGGCGCACTAGGACCAGAATCGCACCATTCGACGAGAGTGGCGCACCAGGACCAGAGTCGTGCCATTCGACCTCCACGTTGAAGACAACGAAAATGACTTCGACGAAAGAGATGGCTTCAGGGTGTCATCGGTTCATTGAAGAGAATGATGCGTGGAAGTGGCGGGAGTGGGGTGGATGACCCCGTATGCTGTGGCAAGAAGTCGACAGCTATTTCCGTCCCCGAAGATGAGGAACTTCGGAAGGAGCTGGAACAAGTCTTGCGTCGAGGGTGCGTATGTAAATGGGGAGAGGTAGAGATTGTCTCGCTTGTTTTTCAGAAAGGGAGAACGCATCTTTCCGCTCGCTTTTGATGATGTGCAGAGTGCTCCCGGACCACCTTGAATCTCAGGAGAACGGGAGTTGGAGTTGGGAGAGCAGACACGAGTAGAAGCCTATAAGTGGGCTTGGTCAGAGAACAAGGAAAGTTCCATACTTCGATTCGTCGCAAGCGTGGTCCGGGTTTGACATTAACGGAAGTGGCAAGTGAACTGTCTTCATAGGCTGCACAGGTCTAGTTTAAGATGAATTGTGAACCAGCAGGATATTCTAATCATCTTGCACGATCCACTAAATGGGTCGCAAAGGACAAACAGAGAGATCTCCAGACCACTGGATCCTACATCATCGACTCACTCATCACGGGCTATGTCCCAACACGAGAGGACTGGCACTGGATCCGATTTCACCGACTCACTCATCACGGGCTATGTCCAAATGCAATCGGGCGAGTTTTTGAACTTGGCCCAACCACCTCGTCATGCCTCGAGAGTCGTGTTGATGATGGCAGCATTCATGCCAAGTGCCCACAGCATCGAGGCGTAGCCCTTTGCGTTCGACAGAGCAGCTGCTCTACAGCGAGTGAATCTTGTGACCATGCCCAAGTCGACCGTGAATCTCGCCAAGACCAACCACATCATGGTCTTCATCGTCGTGCGACACCCGATTCGACCACCATCCATGGAATACCGCCCACCGCAGCACGGTCGCGGTGTAAACTTCGATGACAAATTCACCACATTCGAGTGCTGTTAATCGGCAAAACTTGTCATCGGACGCACACGCACAGTCTTCTCAAAGACCGACATATCTCAAATTTCAAATCAGAGATTTTTTGCGTCCTACATCTAGCGCGCCGCACAACCGCAGGTCAGCCTCAATCAATTCCCATTAACACCATTCCAGTTGACGTACACTAGACGTCGTCTAAGTGAATGTGTCTGCCGAGCCGAATCTCAAAAGCCAGCCAACACAGATATGTTTGATTAATTAGTGTCCAATTGCTGACAGGTTTGAAGTTTCTCTTCCCCGCTCGGCTTGATTGGCTTCTGTATTCAACTAGAATCAGCTATCGTTTAATTTGCCTAAGGCGCCATTTCCCCTCGCCGCCCTCCCCGCTCCCATGGCCATTAACCGCAGCGGCGGCAGTGACGCGTATCTGGCACTGAATGACCGGTGAAAATGTGGAAAAAAATTTCCATAAATGCAGTAGGGGCTGATTGCGGTAATTAATTTGCAGTTTTGATTGAATGGAATGCGTTTGGAGTGCGGCGACACGCTGCAGAACCTAAATGCATGCGCCCAGTGCTGGGACTTGGACACAATTTGCATCGCCTAGCCGCGCCGTGAGGGCCAGTTAACCTCATTAGGAGTCGCGAGTAAAGTCCCGCGCACACAAGCGGACCGAGCGAGCGCACGGCACATGTGCGGCAGCAAATTAAAACGTTGTGCGTGCAGACAAGTTTCGCGGAAAGTGCAGTCGGTGAACACTTAAGTGACTCTGGTCGTCGCTAGCGTACTTAATTTGCTACAGATGGCCATAGATAGGTACCTCCTCTCTGGTTCAGATGCACACACACACGCGTTTGTTAGCTCACTCAATCATGCGGCAATTGATTGATGTTGTTGCTCTTTTGCCAAACGTGTGTCTTTCCCGCTCCCTCTGCCCCTGCACGGTGTGCATCTACCAGTTACAGCAAACGTATTGATGCGATACGTTTCTCATCTGGTTTGACTGGGTTTTGTGGATTCTCTTTGCGCGTCCACCACTCGTGCTGAGTACCAGTCAGTCGGAGAGGAGGAAATGACTGTTGGGTGTAATGAAATCCTTTCTAGAGCGTAGCACCAGTACCACAAGGTGTGGCATGAGTGAGTGCATAATAACGCAAACGGACACTCCACTGCTGCTGCTGCTGCTGCTAAGCCGCGTACAAGGAGGGGGCTGCGAGTAAAATGAATTAATGAAGGCAACGATACTGCGATATCCATCTGAGCCCGCCACTGCCGCCGCCGCCACGAACTGGCGACCGTGCGAAGAGCGCGGAGCAGTTGTTTTGTTTTTGCTGCTGGTGTGTCTTTTTGTATTCCCCGCTTTTGTCGTATCATATCTGAAGTGATTTACGAGCGGGTTTCACTGGGTGCGGTTGTCGGATTTATTGTACGCAAAATATAGGAAATGCTTAATAGCCTATGTAGTCGATGTTCTATTGTCTGGATTGGTTCAAGTGGGTGGCGGTTGGCGTGCAACCAACCCCACTGAGTTGGGTACGCAAATTGTGTTTTACGAATAATGAGTGCGAGAGGATTAGTTGCCAGTTCGTTCATGACTAAAAGTGAACACGGTCTGGGCACTGGGGTTGCATCATCGGTTGTTGGGTGGTTCTTTGGCGGTAAGCCGTCATTTGCAATTGCCCACGGGCCCTTGGGACAAAGTGGGAAACAATTCTTCGGAAGTAGGTACAAACGCGAAACGGTCACTCGTGGAATATAACGTCATTTCCGATGACAGTTTGTTTGCTTTCTAACAGACTTGAGATGACTTAATGTTTACTGAGGATGGCATGGCATGACATAGCCGAACACCACAGAGAGATGAGGTTTCGGATGATGTTTACATTTTCTAATCGATTTTGAAATAAAACAGGATCTGGCATAAATGACGACTGGAAAAAATGGAAGGACGGGCTAGAGGACAGCTACACCGTACCGCAAAAATAACACTTTTTAAATATGGCGTTGCTAAACACCCCGTTGCACATCTGTGTTTTTTGCCAATCTAGAGGAACTTTATTTCTGATGCGCTTGCTCCAGCTAAACTATGGATTTTCCTATTCGGTGACGGGAAAAACATTAATTCTATCAAGTTGTTAAAACCTATAGTCATATGTGGTCACCGATAGGGGGCGTATAGCCCGCGCCAGCCACCCTCCATAAACATTACGGATTCAAACGTCTCTAACTAAAAGGGCAATGGAACGAATTTGTTCAAACCTTCACCAATATGTTCAAAAAAGATAGTAGAACATTAATTTCATCTCTCCTATCAAACAGGTCCAAGGATATTTTGAAAAATTTAACACCTTAAACGTCCATCATCACATTCATCGTTTGGAAAAAAACGTAAATAAAAGGTTCACAATTTTTTAGGGGAAATCAATCTGCAGGTCGGCATCATCCAATATCACGGAAATCAATGCACGTAGTATCACAACGGGCCTACTTTTGCCGAAGTGTGACTGCCTTCTGCAGCCAGCCACTATAGCCTAACCGAACCTTTATTTCTGTAGAACTAACAAGGGTTGCAACTTGTTCTGATATCCACCTCCCCAGCAATGTACTCCATACCTTACCTATATGTTGAGGGTAAAACCTTTAGACCAGCGTAGAGCGTAGTGGCTGACTGGTTCCATCTAACTGAAGCCCGCTTTAGTCGTCCATCTCTTCTTAGAAGAAACGAGAAAAACAAACGACTAGTTAATGGGGGTCCAGTCAGGCACCATCTGTCTGTCCGAAGGTGTTTTTTTTTTCTATTCCCATTTCTAGGAATTCATTAGAATGGGGTGCTCCATAAATCGGCAGAAAATACAATTTTAGGAAGCTACCTGGAATTTCAAATCGATAGCTTCATTATAAATATCCACAAATAACGCTTAAAAATGAAATGTGCCTAGCCAGACCTGGGTGTCCGAGGGACGGTTAAGTATTATTTTTTAATTGCATGCACACTTTTACATTTTTGTTTGTGTTATTTATTCTGTCTAGGAAAAGCGGTGTCGGCGGCAACTGTAGCTCCCCTTCCAATTTCTTCTGAAATAGATTACTAGACGTCGTCGTACTAGACGTCAATATTAACCAAACTACGGCACGAATAGTATGTCGTGATGAGTTGTAGATCCCATCCTGATTTCTGTGTTTCACGCTTTAGAGGGATCTGTTATATTAGCTCCTCTAAGCACTATGCACCAGGGTTGCCGGTATGCGACTTTGGTCACAATTTGACACTTTTTTGAGGCCGTCGAGAGACCATAAAAAGACTTCGGCTATTATTTCATATGAAAGATATTTCGTTCACGAAACACGTTAAGTTTCTCATAAGCAATAAACTCAACGCTAATTATAAGAAAAAGCAAATGACTGCACCACTCCTAAGTATGGTAAAACCTTAAAATTAGTAGCGATTTGGGACAATTGCGACTTTTTTGTGCGACTTTCTCCAATTTTTCACACAAGGAGACCCACATAATCAAGCGTCCTTGTACCGAACAGATACACTGTCCCTGTAACAACACTGTCGTTGAGTTTCGTTAAGCTGAGTTCACATTTGTTTAGTTCAAATAATATGGTTTGCACAACAGTCCCTGGTGAACCATGCCCACAGAAACCTCCAAAGAAATCAATCGTGTTGCAAATTGTCTCTCAAGGCCTCTAAAATAGGTCAGTCGACCGCACTTATATCGTGTATATTAATTTTGTCAATCTTTGATTTCTATCTTTCGGCAAAGTGTGGCCTTTCGTATACTTTCCAAGCCCAACTGTAAGGGACGTACGGAGATTTAAGTAAACTTAAGCAATGAATACAAAACGTGTAAAATGTCACGATTGCAACCACGTCGGGTCGTTCAGTTTCGTTAAATTTCTGTTCACATTTGCTCACTTAGTCATTCGAGTCACTGACAATGCTCAAAGAGTATAAATGTCTACAAAAGATTCTCTGTCACCATTGCAACCACGTCGGGTCGTTCAGTTTCGTTAAATTTTTGTTCCCATTTGCTCACTTAGTCTTTCGAGTCCCTGACAATGCTCTTCAGTGGCTAATAGAAGTCAAGATCTAATGCAAATAATCATCCTTTACGGTCCATGTCCAATTCACTTCTCCTTGCCGACGCCAATCCACCAATGACTCAGTTGAGAAGACAAGTTCCCTTTAAGCCAATTCAAATCAACTCCTCCACAATCACTCAACCTTCTGAGCACTTCTGCCATACCCCACACTCTGCACAAGAGCCACTGCATAGTTGTAACCATCAATGGATTCCCAACCAGTTTCAGTTTCTAGTTAAGTAATTTGACGCACAGTTTCATAAGCACCTAATTAGCTTTTTATTGATTTTTTCCAAAACAGCCGAACCCACGCACCGATTCAGATTTAAAACCGAAATCGATCACAGGCGTCAGTTTATTGCTTTCGCCGCATTTCGAAAAGAATCAATTTGGAAGCATTTTATTTGGTGACTGAATACATCGAATGAATAAATCTGTTTCCCTTTTTGAGAACATTTCACAACTCATTGCCACACACGCGCGATGGCTTCTTTATTTTGTGAAGGCCATTAAACTTCCGAAAAAGAAGTCTATTTTACGGACCGTGGGGTCAAGATGAAGATATTTAGACGAGTTCGCTGACACTTTTCATGCTCAAATCACAATTCCAATATCATTCGACTTCGTTTGGGCGTTCGGCAGCAATTTTCGACAGCGATATTGTACACATCCGTGATGTGCGAGATGTGCAACGAATGCATGGTGTGGCCAAATTGTGGCATATAATTAGTCGAAAACAGGTCACACGTGATCGTTAGGCCATATTGATCCAAACACAGTCAATTGAGTGATGGATTGGGACAACATCGAAAATTGTTGTGTGTTGTTTCACTCAATGCTAGATGTCGATCCGGTGCAGTAGATGTAGATTCAGATGTGTGGTAACTTGTGCACCGCCGGGCTGACTGTTGATCGTGTTGAAAGAGGTGTTTAAGACCTGAGTGTATGAAGTTCGGGAGTGCCCCCGAGACAAATGATCGTCGTGTAGGAGTTTAAAACAGGCACAATTCGTGCAAAAACTTACCACGATCCGTTCCAGAAACTACTTTTCACAGTCCACAGTCTCCTCTTAGCTATTCAACCGTTGAGCTGCGGACAGATCTTGCCCCGGGAGTTGAATGAATCGAAAAAAAAAACACCGTTAAGCTGCGGACAGATCTTGCCCCAGGAGTTGAATGAATCAAAAAACACAAACTCACTCTTTTCAAAGCAGCTTTGCCTCTCTCAGCATCAGACAACCAAGAGTTTCTCAGAAGACGGTGGTCGCAGGTCAGTAAAACGTTATATTCTTTACAGGGGTACAGCCGTACCCGAAAATAAAAAAAAAATCCCAAAAGGAACTGGTATTGTAGATAATTCAATAATAGTTGTTTTTTCATCAACGTAAAATAAAATAAAGTTACTTTGCACTGCGTAAGTTTTACACAAAACTGGGGTACGAGTGTACCCCAAATCGCATTGACGAAAATGCCTTCGCCCTTAAAGAATAAAATCGAGTTGTGTTGCCTGTGGTTTTAGGTTAACAGCTTTAATGTCCAACTTGGCAGCACTGTGCGTTGTGACAGCCAATTTGACAATTGATCTGTTGTCGGTAGGCTTTGTCATTTAATCTTAGGCAGAATTTTTCATCGAACAAAACCTGGAAAGAGTTCGAATTTAGTTCGAATATCAGGTGGACATTCAATTCGGGAAGAGTCACATCAGTGACAATGCCAATTCCCGGTTGGCTGTTGTGAACAATCCCGGAGGAACAACATTTCGAAGACCTTACCAGGTTTAAATGTCATTTCAATCCAATTTGAAAACGATGGAACTGTTCAAAGCGAAGATCTTGTTCAGTAAAATGAGAGCTGGATGGAGATGGAGATATAGCCACATCGCGACGGACGGATGGTGGCGTTGCCTGGCAAATAAGAGATCGTCCAGAGCTCGGTGAATGATGGTATCCATTAGATATGGCATCCTTGTAGACTTATCAATTATCACTTTCGCTGTAATAACCGAGCAGAGCTGTGGTTTCTTAAAAACGGCGCCAAGTGTCAGATCTTTGATAAGCTCACGGGCAAGTGAATAGAACTCCAAGACCATGTGATGGAAGACACACGTCTGAGTTGGGGTAACCCTTTGCTTCCTAGTAGTTTCACAGCACAGCCACACTCTATATTCCTAGTGCTTTCATGGTTAGACCAAATGTTTAAAAAAAAAATGTTGGATTTGGTGATGGGTTAAGTGAAGAATCTTTTATGGTGTTCATGAAATTCAAAGCAACCCCAAAAGAGACGCACACAAATTCCCTGCCGACAGTGAACACAATGAATTAAACAGTCGCAGCTCCACGCCAGCAACTGAAAGCACCCAGCAATGCGATCTCATTCCACCCGAATTTGAGCTTAACTGAAAAGACCAACAATTTACATACCATCATCATAATCGTTTACAATCCGAACAATGTACTTTCAAAAATTTCTCCTCCCTAAGCACTCAATTATTAGGGGCGCCCTCCACCCATCGCACCCCCGCCACACACAGTGAATCAAATAAAATCTAAAGCATTTAATTTCGCTCCGTTTGGCAAGCACCCAAGCAACCCTCACCCACCCAACCTCTCTGTGTGTGTGTAGGTATCTAGACAAATCCCCTCTCGGGAGACCAAAGGAAGAAGAATAGAATTCAAATTGAACAGGCAATAACATAAAACCCTTAAGAGATAACCATAAAAAAGAAAAGCCAAATAACAGCACACCAACAATGGGCCTGCACTGTAGTCAATGGGAATTTCATCTTCACGATTACAGCCGTTCCGCCGTTGTTGTTGTTGTTTTAACAGGTTTTCGCAGCGCAGAAAATGTACACAAACCTATGACAAAACGAGAGCAAAGCAAAAAAAAAATAAAGTAAATGTAAAGCGGAAAAAATTCCATTCCAAAACGAACTCGAAACGAAGCGATTCTTTCGTTTTTTGTGCTCGTATCCACACCCCCTTGTAATGCGATGAACTGCCGCTTAAAAACCGCGCACATACACCCACACAGGCACGTATGCGGACTACATGAAAGAGACACGTACTCGCCGCCGTATCGTTTCGGCCTCCGGAAGCAACAACACCAGCGATTTGGGGCTCAGTTCAGATGGAGCAGCAGGAAGAAATGCCAACGACGATGCTCTGCCGGGCTGTGTGAAAAACCAAACCAAACGCAAGCCGCCCCAGTTGGTTCTCAGGCCAAGCAAAAAAAAGCCAATTGAATCTCTCCACCACCAGCGCGCACATATCCATGTATCCACGTACACACGCTCATGAGTTGGCGCTCGACTTGTGCTGGGGAACGTAAGACACAGCGCAAGCTGTAGCCGCGGTACATCGCTCTGCTCTCTGCTTGTGCTGCTGGCAATTTGTAGTACACATGCGTTTTCGAACCGAAACTGAGTCATCCCCCCGTTCTCGCAACTCTCGGATCCCCAAGAGCCCTTGCGACAGATGCAGAGATACTCTTGTTCTCGCTCGTGTATACACATATGTACACGGTATCTTTGTATCTCTGATGGGATTTTCTTTCTTGTGTTGTTCAGCCGCCACATGCGAGCAAGAGCGAGAGCGAGAGAGAGCGTGCCTACAAAGTTGAAATTTCAATCGAAATAATCGCTTAAATTGAAATTGTGGCCAAATTATCTGCTCGCTTCAGTCGATTGCCCACCGAAGTCCATCATACACGCATCTGGACGCATAGCCGACCTGATGTGCACCGGTAATTACCGAATTCATTTGGCAATTAGCTCTGCCTCCCCATGAAAAGGTGCTCAGATATGTACATTGATAAGCCACAGAAAAACCAGGGCCCACACACCCACCGCCACCCTTTCAGCCAGCCCAGCTCGCACAAGGGGGTTGGTTGTGTGTCGGTAATCGGTAATGAAATTGAACATGTGATTTAACAAGCAGATCGATCGGAAAAGGTTTAGTTCGGTCTTGCTGTGGGTGGGCCCCGAGTCATGTCCTTTCCCCGGATTTAATTGAATTTCATGTTCGATGGGCATTTCGGCTTTCTGCTGCTTCACTCGTTTCGTAATAATTGAAAATTACACCGCATTAGAGACTGGCCTGGGAGTCTCGCTGGTGGAGCTTTTTTTTGTTCCCTCAGTCACCGCCTAAGCTGGCCGTGAGGAATGTAATCGGAGACGTAATCATTGGACAAACTTGACCCCAATCCGAGAGATCGAGAAGCAGTCGCAGATTTGAATGACGTGACGCGAAGTCTTCATGTGTGTGACAGAAGAATAAATTAAGATCATGCGAAATTGGAACAGACAGAAAATGGGAATGGGAAATAAATTAGCGAGCACCACTGGGCAGCATGGACAGGGAAGTGATAGCTAAGCTAAGCTAATTCATTTCATCAATTTTCAGATTCTCTCATCGGGTTGATTTTTGTTTCTGTTTTGTTTTAGATTTCAGGCTACATTCGAGTTTGTTTGATTTAGTCGCAGGTATGTCCAAATGGGCGGAAATATTACAAGTCTCAAAGTGGCCCAATGGCAGTCGTGTCGGGATGTTCTAGGGCCAGCGCCGCCAGTGGCTCGGGGAAATCCGGATGATCATTCTTCTTCAGAAGGAGGCAGCGATATACAATCATTCTTCTCTTTAAGAAGCTCTGGCAAAGGTGTCGACACTTCCGATAGTGCAGCCTTCCACCCCTTATAGCCGACCAGAAAATGGTAAATTCCACCACGATGGCGCCTTGGGCCTGTCATATTTTCATTAAAACTTCAAACTCCCTGCCTTTGAGGAGATAGCGAATTTCTTATTTCAAACTCACTCTCATATTTGATCTTATTTGATCCATGTTTTTTCACGTTTTTCTAGAGGATTCAGACCGTTTGTTTACGTTTTGATACAACTTTGATCAATATACGGGCGTTCCGACTTCGCGTCACTTCACAAGGTCCAAGGTTTTTCACGTATTTTTGTCGTCGAACTCAAGGACCAAATTCTGTCTCGAGGTTTGGGTACAAATTTGCTAGTCGATTCGAGAGTCAGATCTCAGAGAGCTTACGTTGAGGCTTACTTTTTGCACATAAAGTCGAATTTCTGTCGTCCTGCAAGTTACTTCAAGTACGCCTTGTAAACTTCAAGATTTTCTAACAAAAAAATATATAAATAGGCGATGTCAAAGCATACTCAGCAATGTCTGTCCTGTTACTGATGATTTACAAATTCAAGTCAAGACAGAAATAAGACATTAGATACATGACGACATTCTTGGCAATCTTAACAAAAATATTATGGCCTCGGCTAGACGGATTAACGCTGATTTTAATACATTCGTTGAGTTCCAAGACCACCCCTACCGGGACTGCAATTTCATCGCACACAACATGTAGACCAATTAATTAACAAAATGGATGTGTCCGAATTTTTTGTTGTAAAATTTGAATCGTTAAGGATCAGCACAGTTGACCAAACTAAGATCAGGCTTATGTATGGATCGATCCAACAAATACCCAAAGCCATCGTCAATTTTCAGAGTCCGTAATTATCTCTGTGAATTTTTGCAAAGTTCCAACACGAAATGTGAGTTACGTACGATACATTCAAATGCATAAGCAAAACTGAACGAAACTTAACGACTATGCTTCGTTAAGTTTCGTTCAGTTTACCATTTTCGCCTAAAGGTGTGTGTCCATGAGCCAGTGTCAAATTTGAACGAAATGTGTCGTCATGTTTTTGGCGGTCGTGACATTGTGGGTTGACGAAACTTAACGATGCATAGTATATCATTTTCGCCTTAAGGTCCAACTTATGCGCTTGACTCATATGTGTCCATGAGCTAGCCTCAAATGTTAACAAAATGTTTCGTCATGTTTTTGGCGGTCGTGGCGTTGTGGGTTGGGGCGCCTACTCACACCAGGTTCGATACCCGGTACGAGCAAAGTACTTTTCGCGGCGTCACCTCTTTCGAGTTACTGGCAATGGTTAAAGACTATAACTGACTAGAGAAAAGCTTCTCAAATTTGGCCGTTCGGAGTCGGCATAAAACTGCAGGTCCCTTCTACTCGCGAGAGAACAATAGAACGTCCAACATGAGTGGCTGCTGAGAAGGAAAGCCCTGGATCTCTACGGGCTATAGCACCACCCACCTTATTAAAATCGCCATGTTTGCAAAAACACACATTTTGCTCCCAACGGCAAATGATGACTGGACCAGATTTGAAGATCAGATAAAAGCGTATTAACTTCGCTTTCACTGGGATTCGAATCGGAGACCCCACAAACCAAGGGAAGGCACTTAACGAACTGGCGTCTATCCTAACACGCCCCTCTAAACAAGGGCAGCCACTTAAGGAACTGCCGTCTATCCTAACACCCCCCCACTAACCAAGGGCAGGCACTTAACTAACTGCGCCATCCAGTCGTCGTCCATTATGGTTAATCATTTAGAAAGGTAGACTAAATTTAGGCCGATTATTAGCTATTAGAGCGTTTGTCATTGAAAACCAACTTTGGCCTGATTTTAATGGAGTCCAAGTGTGTAATTTTTAGATAAGATTAAGTTGGCTTAGTAAGTAACAGCACACTCATTCTCACCATATCAGAAGAAATGCTTCTAAGACGGCCACAAGTCGTTGTGAAGACGTAAAAGACACAGGGGCAACGCCCTCGGAGGATTACTTCGTCAATGGTCTAAGGGTGCTGAGCAATGTTAGTCAACTGCATCGCTTCCCAGTCTTCAACAGTCTAAGGGTGCTGAGCAATGTTAGCCCCAGTCAACTGTATCGCTTGTTAGCAAGCACCATGGTTGGAGGACTAGGAGTTATCCAATGTATTACAATGGGACCACTTGTGGCTAAAGTGTGCAGACCACCGCAATCTGCCACTTCAACCCAACCTTTCTTAGCAAGTCTAGCTCAATACTTGGAGGAATTTAGTTCAAAACTCTATAAAATGTATTCAAGTTACAAATGATTGAATAAATCCTCAGACTTCAAAGCTCTGAACTGAGTAAAAAATGTATAAGTGACCTCAGCAAACCAAAGTGGAGAACCACAATGTTGAGGTGTTGGGCACCTACTTTTAAAACATGCTCTGTAGGAAGGTGGTCTTACCGGTGAATTCAGAGATGATTTAAAAACAGGGAAAACGATACTGTGGGTGTTTTCAAAAATTCGGAGGGATGTACAGACTCACTTGTTTTTTGCACTGCCAACTTTACATGTAGTTGAGTTGCAGGTCAGGTCATTTAATGAGAAAAGGTGTTAAGTAAAAGGAATGTTTGCAGATGTGGCAAATGCGGATGATGGAGCGTTTTTGCATGAATTTTTGGAGGGAATCAAGGGACTTGTATAACCAAAGTGATCTACCACCAAGATTATGTCTGCGTTCATTAACATCCCAACTAGAAGCGACTAAAGAGCACCAAATGTAGTCAAGTTTAGCCTTCGGTCCACCAAGTTCGTGCCTTTCATTGATTCACAACGAATCGACACACAAAAATGGTCTACCTAATCAAATGATTCGCTTATCATTCCGGAAATACATACTGCAGCACTCCATCTCCGGAGAGGGCACACGAACAGAATTGAATGACGCACCTACATACATTTATACGTACATTCCCCGTATGTCAGTAAGGCAACCGCAAAATCGAAGAAAAAAAATCTCCTCATGCTTGTGCGAGTCTGAGCGTAGAATCAAATACAAAATTGCCCCCTTCCCCTCCTCCAACAGGCAAAAAGAACTATGAACTGCCCGATTATAGCAAAAGCCACCCAAACCATTTGCGAAAGACACCAACAACACTGCGAACGAAATTGGCAAAGAAAGAAATTGAAGAAAAAGGAATAAAGAGATAAAGGAAAATAATAATAAACCGAATACATTCACCCAATTGACAACTCTCAAGAGACGGGAGAGCCGGAGAGTACGGGATACATACAGACGATGAGATACTTGTACATTAGATACACAAGCCATATGCTGATGGCTTTCAAGTGGAAAAGTTAAAAGGTAAGGAAATCTGCCGAAGAGTCGAGGCAGAAAGAGCGAGCGAGGGAATACAACTTCATTCAGATGAGGATGGAAAATTCATAACAAAAAAAAAACAAACATCTGAATATCATCATAGATACAAAAAAACGCGGCACATCTCAACAGTGGAGGCAGAAAAAAAACTTCACCTCTTTGTTGGTTTTGTGTGCTGGTTTGTTTTTTTTTTTTGCTGAATGGGAGGGTAGATGGTCGGATGAAAGGATGGTAGTGAGTGGGAGAGGGTGGTGCGGAGAATCCTCTCTCTCCCTTTGGGCTTGTACTGTATGTAGCCCACAGAATTTCATACATTTTATACAACCAAAGAGATTACTGCTGCTGCCTCTCGGTATTCTTCCTTCTAATTACGTGTGAATGTGTGGGGAGCATGGGTGTGTGCGATTGTGCGCCTGTGTGTGTGTGATTCTGTGTTAGGAGGGAAACCGAACTGAATGGCGGATACTGGGGGATACAGGGAAACAGGTTTGCACGATGTATAGGTGTCCCTTGAAGGATTTTAGAGGATCTCTGCCTAGCTGAGGGTGTGAGTGTGCGTGGGGAGAGGAAAGAGAGACGAAGAATAAATCCTAGAAGAAATATTTTGACTGCTATAGAGACTTACCTTTTTAAATACGATAATTAATCGCAATTTATAATCCACATGAGAGGAGAGATGTTACTGTTAATCCTTTTTTTTTTTGCTTTCCGGGTGTCTTCTCATAGAAACATCCAAAAGGTGGGGAGGGGAAGCTGTGTTTTTTCTTGTCAAAGAATCTGTATCTGCTTAGCCCATTAGAGTGCCGGGGGAGGACGGGGCGTCGTTCAAGGAGTTCACAGAAAATTCACACTTTTGAGTTAGAATTAAGAACTCCTTACATCCGGTGATGGGGTTGGTTCCACCCCATGTGGGGGGGGGGGAATTTTTGTTGGCGATCCAAGGGTGTGCGAATGCCAACAAAAAAAATATTTAGAACTCTTTCTTGCGTATCTTGTGGGCAGAGAAAGAGACCGAGAAACACACTCTCTCTCTCTCTCTGTCACTTTCTTCTGTGAGTATATACTGTGTATTTTTTTGGTGAGTATTCCGTTTCAACTAAGGAGAGAGAATGAAAGAGAGAAACAAAAAACTCAACTCCTCGACGGTAACGACAACGACGACGACGATGACGACGAACGTACGGGCGGGCGGGCGGACGGACGTACGAACGAACGCACGAACGAACGAACAAGCGACCAATTCTCTTTGCTCCGGTTTTTAGGATGACGACGACGACGACGACGTTAATGATGATGATGATTTTCGATTTGTTTTTGTTGCTGCTTCTGCTATGTTATTGGTTTTGCTTTATGCGGGGTAGCGCTGCTCAACGATTGTGTATTTTACTCCGAAACCGAATCCATGCCCACAGTGGGGTCTGATGGGTACATTTGTTGTGCGCAGCTACTCACTGGCGTATTTTTATTATTTTTTGTTTCACTTTGTTGTTGTAACATGAGATCTTTAGGGCACCACACACCACAATGAAATTCAAAAGACAGCAAATTCAACAAAAACTGAGTAAAAAAGGCGGCGAGTATACAAAAACACACCGATCGAATGAACGCCACAAGAAAAATAAATAAATGCGAGCAAAAATAAACGAGCACGACCGCACGGCGGACTGAGATGACGATAAGACCGTACCTTTTTTTTGTTTTTGTTTTAAATTTATTTCTTATTGGAGCTCGTCGTTGGTATTGCGCTACTTAACGATTCTGCATCTGCACATTGAATTGGATTTGAACACTGAATGGCTTCCGATACGCGTTAAATTCACGATGGTGCGCTGGGTACACCGGGTTTTCGTTCCCTTTTTCTTTTTGAACACTTTGTAAAATATTGAAAATTATGTTGAGATCCACTCTTGTGTGGCACCGGATACTTTTTTCATTTATTCCTTCAGAGATACTCCTCTTCTTTTCACGCACTGGTACGCTGCATATGAATTTCCGCTTGCGAATTCGATTGTAAATTTTGATTTATATTTTTTCGCACTTGTATCGCATGGATACGGAATATCACACCACAAAATTAAAAGAAAAAAACTATCCAAATTCGTGCTACACAATCAACACACTGCGACGAGTGGCAGACAACACAACACAAGAATAAGGAAAAAATATGAAAAAAAAGAAAACAACAATTTTTACAAAGAATCTTTTGTGTTTTGCCGATCTCCGTGCAATAAGACACGGTTGTGTGTACGGTCGAGGGGAAGAAAATAGTTTTCGTTTTTCCTCTCCCGTTCGGCTTGAACTGCTCGATATATTATTGCTTGATTTGTGAAGAATGCTGTTTCGCCGCTGTTCCTGTTTGTGGATAAACGATATAAATTTTCTTTTAACTTTTGTGTTTTTTTTTTGTTTGAATTTTGTTTTTTATTCCATTTTTTTTGTGGGGGGGAATGAGATATATATATATATAATTTTTTTGTGTAGTTTTTTTCCTTTCGTTCGAACCGTCGAACCGGGGAACGAACGTCAACGTACAGCGCGTACAGCGAACGAGCGAAGTTCTCCCGTATCTATACACAAAGCGAAGCGGAATTTCTATGATGGGAATAATTTTTAGATACCTCTCACAGATACCCTCACACGCGCTCACTCACACCAACCGTGCACACGCGAGAGATACACACGCATACAGCCGGCCGCCTGCGGCTGTGTGTGTGATTAATAATGGCGGAATTACCGCACAGTTTGGGTGCAACTGCTGGACTTGCTTTCGTGAGTTGATGTGTGTGTGAACGGGTCATTTGGCGGCCATGATGCTTTCGAACAGCCCGCCATCTCGCTCTGTCGAAGCGGCGGCCCTGTGCTGCCGTCTCGAAGTTGGTATTTATTTGAAGCATCTCACAGGGAGTGAGACACAGAGAGCGACTTTCACGTACTCTCAAACTGTCGCCTGACACTCTGGGAAAATAATATATACCTACAATTTGTTCGTTTTTTTTTTTTTTTTGCTGAGGATAGCTTAATGTTTTTAATTCACTTTACAGTTGCAACATGCCGTCACTTGGGGAATCCCACTTCAGCCGCCGAGGTGTTTGCCTTAAAGTCGAGGTGCATCCTCATGGGCAGCAGCCGCCATCAAAGTAGAGCATTTCACGCAATGGGCATGCTTATGGGTTCATCTGCCGGCTTTTGTTGACAAATACACAGTTCTTTTCGCTTTGCCCTCGCAGTGTACACATGTATCCACTGGGCACTATGGGGTGTGGGCGTGAAGGCTGGCGCGCGGGCATGTCCTCGCAAAGGATGTTCGCCGATAAATAGGTGGGTTAATCCCATTTGAGGGATATTACGCTCAAAGAGGAAGCATTTGCCAGAAGTTATGTAACTTGAATGTATGCCCTTCCATCTGGTTTGCTCTGCAAAGTGTGCATTTCTGAAGGAAAGTAGACTTGGAACTTTGGTGGAAGTCTTGATTTAATGCAATCTCAAAGTTGAATTAATGGCGGGTTGCTTGAGGGATTCGAAGAGTTGGTGAATGTGGAAGAGATGGGTTCCGGAATATTTGGTGGCGAGGTGTACGCAGTTGTTCAGTCAAAAGGGAGCATTTATTTAGTCATGACAAAAATTAATTCATTTTGAATTCTTCGTGAAATGCCTCTATGACTGGGTCGTTCGATAAGTCAGTGAGGGTTTTATCTCGCAACATTCTCTCCTTTTCCATATCTTAACAGAAATCCTGAGCTGACGGTCTAACAGCCCAGCTTTTCAAAGCGATAGGCGATGACTGGGTAAGCAGCATGCATCAACTCAAGCCGTTGAAGAGATCATGTCTGAAGAATGGACACCAGTGGCATTGTTTGACCGATCCACCAGAAAGTAGACACTCATTGGAATTGGGGCAACTGTAGAGGATTCAGTCTTCTGATCATCCCGTCAAAAGATCTTATACGCCGGTTTCTGTCAGCAACCTAGGAAAAGCCACCAACGACCTTGCAACTTTTGGAAGAAACCCAAGAGCAACAAATCGATATCTACCACCTTTTCATCGATTTTAAGGCAGCCTATGATGGCATCTGTGGAGAAGAACTATGCAGAACAGTGTCAAGTTTTGGCATCCCTACCAGTCTCGCTGGTTTCTGGAGGACGATAATGAAGAATGGACGCTGCTCCATCCAGGTCGGTAAAGACCTAATCGAGACCCTTGTTAAAAAAGTATTCAGATAAGGCGACAAGGACACGAGTACGATTTTCGATTTTCTCAAAAAATAGAATACATTGTGTTTGATTCAGGATTGATGTAAGCATGGACCCCAAAAAGCCAGTATAGCACATCCCTTCACAGCTTTGGAAAAAATTGGTCCAAACCTTTCCATTTTTCATTTTTTATCAAAAACTTGAGTTTGCATGCGAAGACATACATACAGTCGAACTTCCCTATAATGAATTCGCACGGGACCTCAACAAAGTTTTCCAATATATTTAAAGACTTAAACACATTATCCGGTGTATTGCTTCTCATCTCGACGAAGGTTCGAAGTTCATTAAGAGATGAAGAAACTCGACCTATTGTCTACCAAGTCTTCTTCACTGGCCAAATCTTCATCAGTTTCTGAATCTGTTAATGTAATGTAATGTTAATATAATTTTTGTCAAACATTTATTTCGCAAGAAAAACCTTGGGAATCCTGAACTCGATTTTCCAAAACACTAAAGCTGCCAAATGGGATAATGGTAAAAAGTCCTCTTCATTCCATTCCAAAGATCGTCTTTGATTGTCATCCTTAAAAAATCCTGCCTTTCTAAAACAGTTTGCAATTGCTTCTGGTTTCAAGTAGACGTTCCATACTGTGCTTAAATTTCGAATGGCTTGCAGCAAATCTATGGCAATAACAGGATCCACATTATCCACATCAGCATTGCTTCATCAATATCCTCAAAAAGACATGTTCCAAGTCTTTTGCGTTTAGCACTTAATTGTCCGTCTTCTGCACTTTTTAGAATCACTGACTTGTGTTTTAGAATGTTTGACAATGAACTGGGAAGAATTCCAAACTCCTTGGCAATATCTTTCTTTCTTGTTACTCCCTCCTCAACTTTTTCAAGAGAAATACTATTTCGCTGCAACATTTTTACTATAATCACTCACCGTCGAAGTTCAAGATATTTGTGTGCATTCAAAATGAATGAAACAGACAAGGAGACATCGAACAAACAAAAAACTAACGGGTAAAATTACCGTTACGCTCGATATTTGTGCAGATGTTAAAACATTTGGACATGAGAAAGTAGTATGAAAAAAATGCATTAAAAGGAGACACAAAACGTGTGAAAATAAAATTTCCAACTAGAAAATTTATCCACTGTAGAGAAAAATTCACTGTATAGAAATTCATTACACGGACAGAAATACACTTAAAACAGAACCAGAAAGCTGTGTGTTTGGAATTTGTTCATTATACGGAGAACTTTGTTATATAGGAGTTCACTATAGGGAAGTTCGACTGTGATGTGATTTAAATTTTGGACGGAAAAACAGGTTTCTGGCTTTCAAATTTGGTAAATGCACTAGTAGCCGGACAGTAAACACAAATTTCAATTTTGATGTCCTCTTATGTGCCAACTGTTAAAGCTTCAGCGATAAGGTTTGGATATGTAAACAGTGTAGATAATTTTTGAAAAGATAGTAAAACTCCTCCAACACATTTATTATTGTGGTAAGTAAAGGGTGATTTTTTAAAAGCTATAGGAAAGTTAAAAAAAAAAAAAAAACGAATAAAATTCAGAAAAATGCATGAAATCTTTATTTGAGTCGATAGTACGGTTCATATAATTTAATGTTTGAAGATGATTTCATGCCAATGTTGACCTTGGCTGCGCCTCAAATGGTCCATCCGCTTAGTCCAATTTTGGCATACTCTTTCCAACATTTCGGCCGGTATCTCACGAATAAATGCTTCAATGTTGTCTTCCAATGCGCCAGTTGAAGCGGGCTTGACTGTATAGACATGTGCTTTAAGACATGAGCCCCACAAAAAATAGTCTAAAGGCGTTAAATCGCCCGATCTAGGCCCGATCCCGAACGTGAAATAAAATGTTCACCGAACTCGCCTCTTAATAAGTCCATTGTTGCCCGTGCTGTGTGGCATGTGGCACCGTCTTGTTGAAACCACATGTCATGCAAGTCAAGCTCTTGCATTTTGGGCAAAAAAAAGTTGGATATCATCTCACGGTAGCGCTCACCATTCACACGTTACGATTCGCATCATCTTTGAAGAAGTACGGTCCAATGATGCCACCAGCCCATAAACCGCACCAAACTGTGACTTTTTCTGGCTGCATTGGTAGCTCTTGCAATGCTTCTGGCTGTCCAAAATCGACAATTCTGCTTATTTACGTACCCATTGAGCCAAAAATGAGTTTCGTCTAAACTGACCATAAAATGGAACAAGCGCGCGATGAGCTCTCTTAACAGAGCACACATTTTCAGCTGTTTAAACCAGTGTTGCCAAAAAGATAATAGCTAAAAAATCACCCTTTATAAGTGCATTAAATAGTTCTCACTTTTGCCAAGGATCCAAAATTGGGGCGCACTTTCAACAATGTCCTTTCGAGGTCGTAAGTACTGGAACTCTACCATAGGTTCAACGAGTATTCCATCGCCCTTTTTGTTGGCTTTTCAAAACTCAGCCTTTTACATTTTAGTCAGCTGCTTTTATTGAACTCAAATGATTTGCCCGAATATCTTATAAGGCCCGCGTTAAACTGCTTTCCTCCGTTCTAAATACGACATTTTTAACGTCTTAAATATTTTAAGGTGCAGAATTTTTGTCCGGATATAAAACCGTCCGGATAAACAGACGCTTTTTTTTAAATGATGTCCGCCTACTGAAGCCGTCGACGAAACATGCAATATTCTTCATTTAAAAGTATTAAAACATCAATTTAAAATTTTGCTTTTTTTTATTTTATTTCATTTTAGATTTAAATGCATATTTTATCTGCAAAGCCGGAAGGGCTTGTCTTATTATTTATTATAAAAATGTTGAAATTCAAGTATTCACAATTCATAAAAAATGGAAGTATACAATTTCGAAGTTAACTTATATTTTCTGTAAGAAGTTACAAACTACAATTAAAATTAGTGACTGTATAGTGATTTTATTTTTACGATAGATATATTTCTTTAACTTTTTTTTTGCATTTTGCATTTGGTAAGTGGCGGAGCTCCGTTGGGAGTTCATTGGGCACCATCGGAACTGCTACCTTAAATGTTCTTCGGCCATACTCGTTCCAGTTCCGTGGAACTTCATATAGCTGTTTCTGTCGTCTTCTGGTGTTTCTCGTCTGCTGCGTCTGCATTCTGTAGATGTTGCCAAAATTTGCCAGGATTTTCAGTTTATATTGACGGGGGATGCTTATTAAACCTATCGTCTTTGCTCCTTGCTGATCATCGCTGCTGCGTCCAGTTCGTTGTACCATTTTTTGAAGTCTTGCATGCGCTTGATATAGCGCTTGCATTTGAGACGCTCTTCCCCATGCAAGTATTCCCTATCTTAGATGTGATTTCACAAGTCCGAAATAGCATTGTTTGACTACTGCTGATGTGCTGAGGTTGTTTAGGTGATTTTTTTCTTCAAGTTGTCGATGTGGTAGCTCCATTTGAAGTTGTAGTCGATCGTTAGTCCTAGATATTTGTGTGTTGACACGTTCTCTATAACTCCAGTGCAGTCGTCATCTTCTTTTATTCCGTCACATCTATTTCTGTGCAAACAATCTACTTCGTGCAAGTTAAGTAGCAAAATATTCTCTCGCCCACGCTACACGGGTACTTCAACGGAAACTAACATCGTTCCTGCAAAACTGCTGACGTAGCGTATAGGACACCGAAGACACCGAGATCGCCGCTGCATTCCATCACGTACGGCACACGGGATCCAGAGAGCACCAGAATATTTAAGGTAGCATAAGAACTTTTGCATTTGGTTATTATTGACTCGTGTAAGGGGAAGGCTTTGCCCACCAGAGCCGAGTAAAAAAATATATTTTTTATGATAAAGGGTAAGAAACAAGTTTAATTTGCATCTTACTCTTAAGTTTTGTTCTGGGAATAGGCGGCGGACGAATGTGCATTAAATTGGGCTTAAGTGCGTTGTCGCGACACCAAGCACTGACTCTGCACATATCTTTCTGCTTCGCCAACGATCCTATGGCTAACTCCGATCGCTGTGTCGTCCGCATACGCATAACACTGACAGTAGACCGTTGACGTAAATGATAAAAAGCAGTGGACCTAGATTTGACACTTGCGGGACACCGTACTCGATCTTTTCTTCGTCACTGGCATCCTCACCAATGTTCACCGGGAATACCCTGTTACTTAGGTAGCTTTCAAACCATGTTGACCTTGACCTCTGATTCCAGTATTGTTCGACTGTCTAAGGAATTGCTTGTCAAAGGCTTTTTTGAAATCAATGAACACCAGTAGCCGGACACACTGTACGACAGCAAAGATCAGTATACAATTTTTGCTGCAGTACCCGGACACCAAATAATTTGAGTAAAATGTATTTATTTTTTTTAATTTATATTTAACTAAAATTAAAACTTCTTCGATGTGCAAAAAAACATAAATAGTGTTAAAAATGCTCGAATTTTGAAAACAGCGCCGAACGCACTTAGCTGCACTCATTCACGACTACCGCGTACTAACTGATGTCTACTTCGCAACCCAGTTATGGCATCTATTGGACACTTCGTGTGTGTATGAAACATAGATGGTTGGTTTTGTATTTATTTTTCACACTAAAACCGGTAAATTCCCTTATTTTGACAATGAACGACTGGAATAACCGGCTACTAGCACTGTCCGGATACTAGTGCCTTTACCCTACTTGATTGCCTGTGTCGACATCCTTTTTTATTTATAGTCATTGTTTTTCTAAAATTGCCGCTTCCTCCTACACACGCGAGATGTAGTCCCGTCCAAAGTAAAAACTGCTTATTTCTGGCCCTCTATAAAATACCATTAAGTTATCGCACCCCGCGAGGAGCTGCCAAGCGACTTCTTCAACATCGTTCTTGAAAAAATTGTCCAAAACTCACACCAGAGGCACAGTCCTCCAGAAGTCCGTCTAACTACTCGCATATGCCGACGAAATTGACAGAAAAACGCAGCGTGATGTCAATGGAATCTTAGCGAGTATTGTAAACCGAATTAATGAGGGCATGACCAACTAACGAGAAAGGACACCCAACACTGACGTCACAGTAGTAGTCGGAGACTTTGTCTACCTCAGCCAGCGACACCAGCGCTGAAATTAAACGAAGAACAACTCTTGCCAATTGCGGCTGCTTGCGCTAAGAAAGCGGCTGGTGGGCAAAGGCCTCACTCGTACAACGTCTAAATAACTTTGATCGTCTCAGCCCCAGTTAGATGGATTGCGGAAAATAAAATGATGTCAAATTTTAAGTTGTTGTTATTGACCAGTAATTATAATAAAAAATAACTACATTCAACAAAACAAAGCATCGTCATCATCATCTTCATCTTCTGACCCGCATGCTCCACTAATAGGGGTCGCGGGGGTAAACCACTCACGAGAGATCTCCAGGCAACTCGATCCTTCGCCGTCGACTCTTACTCATCAGGAGTTATGCCCAAGTGTAACCAGGAGAGTTCTTGGACTTGGTCCATCCATCTCGTCCTGGGTCTGCCAAGCGGTCGCCTACCGGATGGTATTGCATTCAACGCCCGCCTCGGAAGTCGTGATGAAGGGGACATTCGTGCCACGTGACCAACCCAACGAAGCATAGCCCTCTCCGTTCGAAGAAGCAGCTCCTCAATGTTGAGTTCCTCGCACACTGCCGTGTTTCTCACCCTATCCCGGAAAGCAATTCCCACATCTCAGCAGCTTGCATTCGCGATCCTATTCATTCGATCATTACCCAAAAACTCATGACCATAGGTGAGAGTTGGAACAAATACTGAGTTGAAAACCGCTTACTTGGCTTTGACACCAAGCCTCGCCTTCCTGATTACAGATCTACCAAGCTGTTTCAAAATTGACCCCGCTTGACCAATCCTACAGGAAAGCTCAGCATTACTCCTTCCATCACTCGTGAAAAATACCCCGAGGTACTTAAATTTCTGCACAATGGGACAAGAAGAAGACGATTGGCTTTGGATATTGCCTACTCTGATCAACCAGGGCCCCATTTGGAGCCAGGCCTGCATGGTGGCAGTATGCGAGCGTCTGGTGGCTGGTCTGTCCCGCTCGGCAGCCACCAACCTGTAGAGGCAGTGAACAGACCTTCTGGAGATGACGGATTTGTCCACGTTGACCTGCATTCCAGCATCAGCACATACGGCCACAAGCCTGTCGATTGCGCGCTGGAGTTCCGTCGGGGAAGATGTGAGGATAAGTAAGTCATCTGCAAAAAGAAGATGACTTACCCTCAACATTCCTCGCCTCGGCTGCGCTGCGAAATCCAGTCCATATAAACAATGAAAAGGAGAGTGACACGACGCACCCTTGGCGGAGTCCATCGCCCACGATGAAAGTTGTTGATTTAGCACCGTTAACCCGAACACAGTTGCTACAGTTTGCGTATAATTATAGACTAGCCTTCGTTGCTGCAAATACATCAATTATTGCTATTTCCCGATGAATTGACATTAAGGCTAAATCAATAAGTCGGTCTTCATCGGTAGAGTTTCATAAAAAAGTTGTAAAATGTTCTTTCTGGTGCACATGCCAATACTGGTAGGAAGGGGGGTGGTTAGCAAGTGCCTCCAAAGTGGGTCAACAAAACAAGGGATTATGTCGGCGTGGTTACTCTGACAGCCAGCCAATTTTGTCATTCTATTCCAGTAATGACTTAACCGGGGTTCCACACGGTCGCTTAGCTTATCAAAGAGGTAGGAGCCCATTGTGGCTACGCAGCTGATGTAGCAGCCATTTGAGAACATTCCCAGTCTTTGTGTATGTAGACCGAATAGTCAGCGTCCGGTAATTATTCCCACTGCAGTGCCGATAAGTTTTGACTGGAGACGAGGCCAGTTTTGATTGGAGATTTGGCATGTGAAGCCTGTCTTCCATCTGACATTGACTTGTAATGTTCAGCTGTACTTATGTCCAGGGAGGACTTGTGTGTTGCCATTAATTTTTTGTTTCAAAAATATTTGTTTTGAATATCTCATGTAAATGCGAAATGACTGCACTGTGGCCGAATTGGTTAGTTTTTGTTGGAATTTGTATTTTACTAGAAGTTCTGGGCGCTAAGTCGTGTGACCTACGTTTTGCTCTGTTCTCGTAAGAATCTTCAAACCCCTGAAATCCCCCCTAGTTACGGCCTTGATCAAGGTCGGTAACGAACTCATGGAGGCCTTCAATGTCAAAAAAGGTTTCAGACAAGGCGACACGCTGTAATGTGATTTATTCAATATCATACTTGAGCAGATCGTGTGAAACGCACGATCTTCTAAAAGTCCGTTCATCTGTTTGCCTACGCGGACGACAACGAACACAGCGAGCCGCTTTGTTTGATGGCATTGAAGTGGAAGCGGCCAAAATGGGTCTTGCAGTAAAACAGGGCAAAACAAAGTACATGCTGTCCTCACGGAAGGACGCACAACACCGGCTACCGGCAAGGACT
This sequence comes from Eristalis tenax, assembly GCA_905231855.2. Taxonomy (NCBI): domain Eukaryota; kingdom Metazoa; phylum Arthropoda; class Insecta; order Diptera; family Syrphidae; genus Eristalis; species Eristalis tenax. The sequence goes on along the minus strand of HG993127.1, from coordinate 37,209,300 downwards.
TCGTCTACCTCGGCTCTGCAGTAAACAGGGACAGAATTACTCTCGCCAATCGTTGTTTCAGGCATTTGAGCAACAGAGCCATCACTCGGAACACCACCCCGACTTTATAGAAGACTCTGATCACCCCTGTCCTGCGCTATGGTGCAGAGACTTGGACGCTATTGGGAGCGGCTGAAGAAGCTCTTGGTCACTCTGAGAGAAAAGTTCTCCGTGCGATCTTTCGTGATGGCGTCTGGAGGAGGAGATTCAACCACGACCTGCGCGGTTTGTACATAGGCATGTGCCTTTTTGTTCCAACGCTCAAGATGGCTAGGTCATGCAGAACGGATGGTCACCACAGCTCCGGCCCGAAGAGTCTGCGATTCCGAGCCATTGGAACAGTGCAACATAGGACGTCCTCGAACGAGATGGCGCACACAAAATATTATTTGTCAGCAAAAAATTGAGCAGAAGTCGTACCTCAAATTGCATAGAAGTCCCCTCATTCTCGCAGTCGTGTCACATGCCACTGTGACAAAAATTGTACTGCCTTAGTCACGACAAATTTGTCACAGTAACACGTGACACGACTGTTTGCGCACAACACAGGTTCTTAAATCGCTGTACAGCGTTGCGCCACCTGCTCCCCAATTGGTCGTTTTTTTCCCATTACTAGGTGTTAGAGGCTTGTTCAACAAAACGACATATTCCCGTTGAATCAATTTACATGACGACTTGAGTGCAAAGCGCACAACTTGAACGCCAGCGTCGACGTGCTTCGTGTCAATTTAAAATCGCCATCATTTTTATCGACATCCGGACACAAAACCCACCGCACACACATTGCCAGCTTCCTTATGCTCGTGTGTGACCACAATAAAAAGCACACAGCCATTACCAATACCTCCCCATGATGCGAGTACTTCAACGCCCCACCCCATCATAAAACCCAAATGATTGCAGCAATCTACATACGAACATATTTGGTTACATTTTTGCAAACTGCTCAACGTAATGACCATCCACTTGGCCCTTCACCAATGACAACTGTTTTATCGCATTTCACAACTCACCCCCAGTGGCGTCTGCTCAGACCCATCGACTTAGCAGGAACATAAGCAGGAACATAAGCCAACAAAGAGATAAAATCCAAACTACTGAAATGTCCACCCCGAGGGACTGAACAGAATGATGACGCTCCCCCTAGCGTCCCTCTCCGACCGACGATCTCATTCTGAGGTTAACAAATTTCCATTTAAAATGCCAACACTCAAAGGTCAAGTCAATAACGTTCATTAAATTTATCCTCTTCAGGCAAATGCTTGTCCTTTCCAACCCAATCCAGACACACACGCACACACGGGAACACACACCCAACGAGTCATATTCATCCTGTGTCGCAAAACAGTGTAGCCGTGCTTCAAGGCAAATCCTATTGAGGAGATGAAGACCCTTAAAAGGATCCCATCCATGGCGGAGGATGGGAAGTGAAAGGAAATCATAGGGAATCACTTCGCGTCCTTGTTTTTGTGCCCCCCCTCTCCCTCGGATGCGAATACATTTGTGTTCTCTGTAAAAATTCAATTCAATTTCAAATAACAATACCGGCGCGCATATTTCTTCACTCAATTTCATTTCTATTAGCACTGCCGAGGGGGCGACCGACGCAGGGGCACGGCACAAGGATACAAGGATACAAGGATACAGGGATACACCCTCTATCGGTTCGACTTCTGCAGGCCTTGGGCGACCATGTCGGTGTGCGCTCATGGCTGTGTTCGTCGCTCATAAATAGCAATCGAGATGAAATGATATTATTCCGGACGAGAAACGAAATAAGGACATCATAAAATTTGCTTCTTTCAAACTCTAGATTGAATATTGTTATGTTTATGTGCGCAGCCATACATGGGGGCGGGTGGACGTGCTGGTTTAGATCGACTGATATGTGAGATTGACGTTCAGTTGGTGGCCCACTCGAGTGGGTGGGCGGTGGGCATTTTTCTGATTTCATTTTTGTGTGTGAGTTTTACGGCTTCCCATGTGTCCTTTGGCTTACATTCTTTCTCATTCCCACCCCTCGCAGAAACACACACTCGCACACACGCCTAGCCATAACCAAGTGAACTTCCTTCTGCTCCCGTGAGCCCAATCGTTTGATGTCATTCTTTTGATAAGAAAAAAAAAAGAGAAAAAATAATGTAAACGGAAGACGCTGAGGAAACCCATGTAGTCAGCCGAAATTGTTGTCCTCTTGTGAAATCTTGTGAATCTGGTATTTTTTGACATTATTCCTCGTTCGTCGTCCTCGCAGGGGGGAGAATGTATTTTCTCTTTTTTTTCCCCATTCTCGTTCACACATACAGGCATACATACGTACATGGATAAATCATTATCGAGCGCTGGCGGAGAAGTGGAATCTCTTCAGTTGAACCTACAATCCGTCAGAGGATATGACGCAACATTTGTTTTTTTTTTTTTTGCTGGTACATCAAGGATACTTCGGTGAAGACACACTTATTGAGTACGAGGGCGCAGCACGGATCGTGTGTGTATAGCGTGCTAAGGGTGGCATTTAAGCACGTGCCCAATAGACTTAAATTCTGCCTGGCAGTGGAATTCCGCTTGCCACGGAACAGAGAGGGAGACTTATGTCATGTTCCTGGGATACTCAGTGAATGTGAAAATAAAAGTAATGAAAAACTTTCGCAGATTGATGTCTTTTTCTCGGAAGATAACGCCGGAAGTTTACAGATGATGGGATGAAAGTTGAAATTGGCTTGGGATTGGATGTGGATATCTGTGGGCTGTGGGCTCTTTGTGTGGGTCAATAATTTGGTCTCGCACAATTGTGGACATAACTTAACTTGGGGCTGGCTTGTGCGATGGGATGGCATGGTATGTGAGGCACTTGGGACTCGTGTCGCACACACGTTTGTTGATACACAAATTGTGATTCCTTTAAGGCATCCTCCCCGAGGGTGAGGGTGAAATATTCCCAGATATGTGGTACAAATGGGATGATGTGCAAAGGTGGTACTGGTTGCGTGTTAACACCTGTAAGCTGATTTCTGGCAATATTGCATTTGACACTTGTGCTATCGGTTGTTGCAAACAGAAGGTCCTTGGGTACACAGCGTGGGATGTTTTGTTTCCTTTCAGCTCAACACATTGGCTGCCATCGCTGTCCTACAGCGCAGAATGAAGAAATTTTCTGATGCTCCTTTCCTAGCGAGGCAGTCGGCCATTTCGTTGCCTTCTATTCCGATATGGCCAGGTATCCAACACAGACTTACCCTGTTACTCCTGCTCAGTCTGTTACAGTCCTGCACAGTGGATTTGATGATAAATGAGTCCAGTGCCAGGATAGCGGCACGACTGTCCGACACTATTGCTATGTCGCAGTTGGTATAGTTCCTGTCAAGATTTATCTGAGCGCATCTGTTTATGGCAAAGACTTCTGCTTGAAAGTTGCTGGTGCGTTTGCGCATGGGCTTGTAGTACTTTGTCCAAATACTCCTGCCCCTTTTCCTTCATCAGTTCTTGATCCATCCGTATACCATTTCACCGTATCGCTGCTCAGTCTGTGGATTAAGGATTCTGTGCTCCAGTCTTTCCTGGTGCTGAGCTTAAGCGTGAACTTCTGGAAGTTGAATTTCCTGCTCGCGTCATCCTTCGGAAAGCCCAAGAGTAGAAACTGCATCGAATTGTCTCGATGTGGTGCACCTGTCCTTTCCTATCTCTTCTTATGCCGACCACCAGATGCAATGGAGTCAGCTCCAATAACAGCTGGGCAAGTTCTCATGGCCCCTGTAATACAGAGGCGTGCCAACGTTTGAACTTTGTTGAGTGTCTCTCTGGCACTGATCAGGTTGGTTCTTTTGGACCAAACTATTGCACCGCAGGTTATTGTTGGCCTAACAATAGCTATGTACGTCTATCTTAGGGTGCTTGGACTGCAACCCCAGGATTTGCCTACTTACTTCCTTACTTATCAGGCCGACGACCTTTTGGGCTTCTGAGCCTGATCAATTGCTGCCTTCCATCGTTGACGGTCCTAGGCACGCTGCTTCCAGTCAACAAGAAGCTGTCTTGCACCCGTGATTCCTTGGTCTTTATACCGGAGATTCGGTCTTCCTCTCCTTCTCGAACCAGGACGCCGGGATTCGAAGAGCCTCTTAGCTGGAGCGTTGGTGTCCATTCGCTCGATGTGGCCGAGCCAGTGCAGTCGACGAAGCACATCCACATCCTGGTACAGCTCGTAGAGTTCACGGTTGGACACAGTGGCGGTGTCCAGAAAGTCATTGCGGCCCATACCGCACGAGTGTCTGGACAGTGGTGGTGTCCAGAAAGTCATTGCGTCCCATACCGCACGAGTGTCTGGACAGTGGTGGTGTCCAGAAAGTCATTGCGTCCCATACCGCACGAGTGTCTGGACACAGTGGCGGTGTCCAGAAAGTCATTGGGTCCCATACCGCACGAGTGTCTGGACACAGTGGCGGTGTCCAGAAAGTCATTGCGTCCCATACCGCACGAGTGTCCAGAAAGTCATTGCGGCCCATGCCGCACGAGTGTCTGGACAGTGGTGGTGTCCAGAAAGTCATTGCGGCCCATACCGCACGAGTGTCTGGACAGTGGTGGTGTCCAGAAAGTCATTGCGGCCCATACCGCACGAGTGTCTGGACACAGTGGCGGTGTCCAGAAAGTCATTGCGTCCCATACCGCACGAGTGTCTGGACAGTGGTGGTGTCCAGAAAGTCATTGCGGCCCATACCGCACGAGTGTCTGGACACAGTGGCGGTGTCCAGAAAGTCATTGCGTCCCATACCGCACGAGTGTCTGGACAGTGGTGGCGTCCAGAAAGTCATTGTGTCCCATACCGCACGAGAGTCTGGACACAGTGGCGGTGTACAGAAAGTCATTGCGTCCCATACCGCACGAGTGTCTGGACACAGTGGCGGTGTCCAGAAAGTCATTGCGTCCCATGCCGCACGAGTGTCTGGACACAGTGGCGGTGTCCAGAAAGTCATTGCGTCCCATACCGCACGAGTGTCTGGACACAGTGGCGGTGTCCAGAAAGTCATTGCGTCCCATTCCGCACGAGTGTCTGGACACAGTGGTGGTGTCCAGAAAGTCATTGGGTCCCATGCCGCACGAGTGTCTGGACACAGTGGCGGTGTCCAGAAAGTCATTGGGTCCCATACCGCACGAGTGTCTGGACACAGTGGCGGTGTCCAGAAAGTCATTGCGTCCCATGCCGCACGAGTGTCTGGACACAGTGGCGGTGTCCAGAAAGTCATTGCGTCCCATACCGCACGAGTGTCTGGACAGTGGTGGTGTCCAGAAAGTCATTGCGGCCCATACCGCACCAGTGTCTGGACACAGTGGCGGTGTCCAGAAAGTCATTGCGTCCCATACCGCACGAGTGTCTGGACAGTGGTGATGACCATGTGATCCATTTGATATTCATGTGATCTGCCCAGCTAAGCTTGCACATGGTAGGCTAGTGTTTACATAAAATCCAGCTTACATCCAGCTCCAGCTTCATTCGCCTCGGCAGACTTCGTCTTCAACAATTCGCATCAAACGGCTCAAACAGCCCCTCTAGCTGCGTGCGACTTCAGAAACAGAGCAGTCCTCAATTGGAAGTCCACATCCGAGCTTCATTGGCAATTGACATCTTAGCCCGTCGGAATATGTCAAAAGACAAGCGGCCACAAATCACTTAAGCATTGCATGTGTATCCGTATCGCAATCAACTGCAACACAATTACATTAAGACCCGTGTTCATTTTGCACTTGAGACGTCGTTTCAACAACAATTAATTGCTCGCTCCGTTGCACTCCGTATCGATGGCTTGACAATCTCCCTTAACCCAAACGACACCCGTGTGTGTGGGGGAGAGAGCCGAACCGAACCGAACCGAACCAGCAGCCAACGACGAGCAACGAGAAACGAGAAAGTATCCGAGTTAACGCTCATGTTTGGACGGGGGCCCCTTTCTCGTGCACGGAGCATGTTACATGCACAACTTAATGCATTCATTTGAATGCCATCGACGAATGGTGAACCGAAGGATCAACGTTCCTATCCCAGCCATTAATTGCCAGTTGGCATCGAATGACCAACGCCAGGCGGAGCGACAATGATGACCGGGAACGAACGTGCATGCACCACACATTTGACAAAACAATTTACGAAGCAAATGGCTACGTAATTATGGTCCCATACATCCGGGGGTCTGTGCCGCAGGGGGGAGTCTTTTTCAAGGATTCCGCATCGATTTGGAGAACGCCGCAGCAGCAGAAGCATGAGAGTCTCCCGCCACAAGCTCTAAGCGAGTATAAATCTTAACCCCCACTCCCCGAACCGACTGATGGGACGGAGAGCGAGAGAGTGAGAGAGAGAGAGAGATAGAGGCGGGCCCTTTTACAGTGTGTAGCCCTCTCCTTGTGATGTGATTTTATCTGCTACTGCTCCAGGTTCCCCCACAGCTTAACATCTATCAAGTGCACAAGGTTGGAACTGAATTCCACGGACTGGGGGCCTGAGGAGACCGAGAGGCAAAATGGAATTCAATTTGGCAAACATACGTTTGTGGGGAGAAGTTTTACTTTTATGGTGTGTACTCTGTGGATGTGCTGTTGTTATCGGAAGGACTCAATCACTGAAAGCAGCTCTTTCTGCTTCTTCTCCGTCGTCGTGTGTATCCCCTGAATGTTGCCGCCTCGTAGATGTAGTGCGGATGTACTTCTATTCCGATAATTCCCTTGGTGGGCGAACTGCTCGTACTGGAATGGTGTACTGGTCTATGGTGCGAGGCAGCAGCAGAACGTGCTGCTTGGCTTCGGTACGTCGCCTTCAGTTGTAGCCGGCAACGTATTCTTGTCGATGGAGGTGCAAATAATGCCGAGGACTTTTCGGTTCCGTGCGAGTCGTCTCGAATGAAGGTAAGCCCGTCTGTGTCCCTGTGTGTGGGTGTGCCCGGTGACCTGTGCTATGCAAGTTATGAGTGCTTGAGTTGAAGACACTTAGATTTGATTAGTTTTCGCATCTGCCTCCCGCAAAGGTATCTTCTTTTCTTCGCTTGATCTCAAACAATGGCATTCACTGGCACTTGGCAAGGCAATAACAGGCGAAAATCCACTCCAGACATTCCTTTGTGTTCGGCTTTAGAGAGATGTGAGTTGCCGATGAGATTGGCTGCTGGATCGGCGCAAACTGACAACACAATGCGAGTGGTGATACACATCTGCCACGTGAGTTAAGTGACTCGGATCCTGAAGGACTGGCCGATGTCACTGCGATGACATTAGACCGTATTTGTTTGGGAAGGAAATGCGACTCCAGGAATGGAATTGAAATCTGGTCCATCTGAGGACCCATCCGACGCACTTGTTGAAACACCAACCAACTGGCTGGCCCTCAAAGTTAGCAAAAATTCCAAGAAAATGGAGAAATAATCTCATCGTTGTGGAATTCATTTTTAAAAATGCCTTCTGTGGCATGCTCCCCCATTTTCCTGGAAAGACAAATAAAATTCGCAAGAACATTGCCGCCCGGGGAGAAAGTGGCGCAGGAATTTACGAGTAATCCCGTTGGGTGTTCCTTTCTCGACATCCCTTGCTCTTTGCACACTGATGCCGGAAATGGGTAGACGGTGGGATTTAAACGAAATTGTTGCACCAAGGGGAGGCGGGTTTTCGTGCTGAACTGGGACATGTAGGCATTCTGTTCAATTAATGGAGACGATTCGGGGTAATCGTTGGCAGCAGTTTGGCTGTGAAACATGCAAGCCAAGGGTTCCAACGACATGAAGTACTACGAAAGTAGAAGTTGAGTTCATAATTGCAAAATTATTGCCCCTGCCCTGCCGAATATATTCTCTCAATACACTTATGAGCACATACACTGCCGCAAGTGTGCAGCTACATTGCTACATTTTGCAGCCAACTCAACACTGCCAGATTCCAATATGTCGCCACCTGTACTTGAGAGCGTTGATTTCACCTTGGGACCAATCCACTTCCGCACTCGAACAGTTGCAAGTGTGTTCCCCAAGGATTCTGTACATAAAGATCTCGACGTGCACAAATCCGCTGTCCCGGATGGTATTCCCCCTATTTTTCTGAAGAGGTGTCCTTCGGCGCTGGCAATACCACTGCGTAGGCTTTCTCATTCATCCTACTCTTCAGGTCTCTTTCCGAGCAGATGCAAAACAGCATTTGTCCAGCCCGTCCCTAAAAAGAGCGAATCTTCGTCACCCACCTCGTATCATAGCACTTACGTCCCTTCATTCTAAGGTCAGGAGAAAGCTGATAAATCGTCAGCTTACGAAAAATCTTGAATCGCGGAAGCTTCTTAAAGTTGAGTTTCTCGCGCACTGCCGTGTTGGAGACGACCATAACCTCCGACTTTTGTCTCTTCCGAAAATTGTCTTAGTTGCAACCGCCCATAAATGCATGTCAGCAAGGATTGCAACTTCATAGGATAGTCGAAAGACATAGCTAAGTGTCAAGTTTAGTTCAGAGGGCCTGCAGGGGGCCAGAAAGTTAGATATAATAAGTTATTGGGTCTGTGACTTCATACGTGCGGTTTTCTTTTCAAAATTCGAACATTTATTTAAGAAAAACATGAACAATAGTAAAGGGTAATTTTTTAAAAGCTATAGGAAAGGTTAAAAATTAAAAAAAACACATAAAATTCAGAAAAATGCATGAAATCTTTATTTGAGTCGATAGTACGGTTCATATAATTTAATGTTTCAAGATTATTTCATGCAAATGTTGACCTTGACTGCGCCTCAAAGGGTCCATCCGCTTAGTCCAATTTTGGCATACTCTTTCCAACATTTCGGCCGGTATCTCACGAATAAATGCTTCAATGTTGTCTTCCAATGCGTCAATTGAAGCGGGCTTGTCTGTATAGACATGAGCTGTAACATAGCCCCGCAAAAAATTGTCTAAAGGCGTTAAATCGCACGATCTAGGCCCGATCCCGAACGTGAAATAAAATGTTCACCGAACTCGCCTCTCAATAAGTCCATTGTTGCGCGTGCTGTGTGGCATGTGGCGCCGTCTTGTTGGAACCACATGTCATGCAAGTCAAGCTCTTGCATTTTGGACAAAAAAAAGTTGGATATCATCTCACGGTAGCGCTCACCATTCACAGTTACGTTACGATTCGCATCTTCTTTGAAGAAGTAAGAAGTACGGTCCAATGATGCCACCAGCCTACAAACCGCACCAAACTGTGACTTTTTCTGGATGCATTGGTAGCTCTTGCAATGCTTCTGGCTGATATTCACTCCAAAATCGACAATTCTGCTTATTTACTTACCCATTGAGCCAAAAATGAGCTTCGTCTAAACTGACCATAAAATGGAAGAAGCGCGTCATGGACTTTCTTAACAGAGCACGCATTTTGATAAAAAAAATTCAATAATTTGCAAGCGTTGTTTCAGATGAAACTGAAGATGTTTGACAGTGAAACAAAACACGAAACGTGCGTCAGCTGTTTAAGCCAGTGTTGCCAAAAAGATAATAGCTAAAAAATCACCCTTTACAAATATCAGAATACGTAGTGTTATATGGGCATCAGCTCGGTCAAATCATTGAAGAGGTAGCCCCTAAGCTGACTTTATTGCAAGTCTCCTCCTAGACGCTGCAGTCACTCGTTCCTGCAGCTCCTGTCCCGAGTTCCAGTGGCACAGACACCGGTTATGACGCCGATAAGAGTGCTGACAGTTGGTTTGCTCAGTCTGATCAGACTGTATGATCGTGTCGGATTGAGAGTAGTTTCATAGAGAGGCACCCTGTGTCATTCCCCTTATTCCCTTAGTCGAAGTGACACAATGTCGCCTCGCATTTGTCTGTCAACTCACATCAAGACTGTACTGGGACAAAAAATCAAACCATTTCCCACCCAAAATACATCTAGTTGGCAACACATGCTCCTTGTTCTGTCAAACAAATGTCGGATAGTTTGAATTTATCTGATTTAGTCGATATTTGTCACGAGCTAAAGGCTTATTTTTGAGTTGAAAGAGTTTGGAAAAATATACATTCTCGTACAATGAACAGTGTGGCACTATTTTTTGAATGTGATCACGAAGAATGGACTGACATGAGATTAACGAGACGAGTTAGTCGCGATAATTCTAATCCTTTGGATTTGCCGGAATAACAGCGAGTCAAATTTGAAATAAAACACCACTCAGCTATTTCAGGTTATCAAAGGAGGCATTCTGTTACTTGGTGGATGGAATTAGTATAACTGCATCACGACGGTCGACTGCTGTGTTGCCGATCTCAACCCTTCTGTCAATGGAATAGGTCTGGCTGGACCTTTATAGGTTTTGTATGGAAATTAATGGGTTTCAATACTATAACTTTTTTTTTTCAAAATTTGAACGTTTATTTAAGAAAAACATGTACAACAGTATTATTCAAGGTATTGCCCCTCTGAAGCTATGACTTTTTCATCCATCTTTCTGGCAATTTGTGGATACCATCCCAAAAGAACTGCGCCGGCTTGGCAGCCAAGAATGAATCAAGCCAATTTTTGATATTCTGCTCCGATGTGAACCGTATTTCAGTGAGGGCGTTCTGCATCGACCGGAACAAATGGTAGTCAGAAGGGGCAAGGTCTGGGTATAAGGTGGGTGGGGTAAAACATCGCATCCCCTGTTTTCCAACTAGTTCCTAACCGGAATAGCAAGGTGGGGCCGAGCGTTGTCTTGATCGAAAATTATTGCCTCGTGTCTGGTCGCGTATTCTGGGAGTTTCCGGGCTCTCTTCAGACGGATTAATTGTGTTCGGTAGCGTTGTCCATTGAGGGCTTCACCCGGTTTAAGCAGCTCATAGTACAGCACATCCTTCTGATCCCACCAAATACAGAGCATTACCTTCGCGCCATGGAGATTCGTCTGTGCCGTTGATTTGGCTGGTTGGCTAAGCCAAAATCACCACTTTTGGCACGTCCGCTCAGCTACCGCATGTTCACCATAAACTTCCACCAAAATACGATGACTTTCGGCAGCAGTTTTCTTCATATTAAACTTATGAAGAATAACTCTCCGCAAAAACACTTTTTCAGGCACAAAGTTCGACATGTTGTTTACGCTTCAAATGAATGAACTATACAGAAGTGACGTACAATGACAGTAGCTTTCCAACGCATGTTCCAATGGAATAATACAAGTTACGCCATCTCTTAGCAAACCGCACGTTCTAGACCCAATATATAATTTATACGCAGCGTCACACCTTTTTTTTGCATCACTTTGCAAAGCTAGCGACGGCGGGGACCGGTGTTGGTGTAACCGCCACTAAAAATGTCGTTCTTTGGCGGACTCGTTTCTGTCTCGCCCAGAGGTCGCTCAACTGAATCGGATGAGATCCTCGTGACTGCTAGCGACATCCCGTTCGTATTGGAGTAGCCTGTCCACTGTTCGGCGTACGACATGGAAGATGACATGGCATCTGTCTGTATTCTGTATTAGGCCAATCGTGTTCGGGACGAATAAAGTCTTTATTTCGCACCCTTTCATGGTACATAATATTGGGGTAGTAAGCCCCAAAGATCAGACTGTTGGAAGAGGTCATAGCTCTTGCAAGGTGCCGTCTGATCAGTTTAATAATAAAATGAACAATCCTTCTCAAGTTTGCCTCGTTGTACAGGACCTCGTTGGGATAGTACTTCGTGTACTCAGACCAGAGACAGGTCCGAAGACACTGTCTCTCGAACAACCTCATCTTTTCCATCTGGGAAGGACTCACGTTGAGCCACAACGGACAACCGTACGCCATAAATGGCCTGATGAGGGCCATGTAGCAGATTAACTTCACCCTGGTGTCAAGTTGGCTGCTGTAAAACAACCCTCTTGCCACAGCTAAGGCTTTTTTAGCTTTTGTCAGAGCAATGTCTACACATGATATTGATCCAACCAAATACGACCACCTTACTGCACACTTTACGTCTAACGGCCGTCCTTTAGGGTCAACTATTGCGAACTTTCGCCAGTTTATGGGTGTGCCCAGGATGCCGTGTACAACGGGGTCCTTAAAAGGATGGTTTCACACTTCAGTTGATAATCAACTTCCAGTCGTCGCAGAATCGCTGGATTTGTTCGAAGTCACATTGCATCACGATATTTATCACTTCGACCTACGAACCTGATCTGTCAGCCTACGCAATTAGATGCGGCATTGAACCCCATCCAAGCAGTGAATATTGAAAACAAGATCGGCGGTCCAACCGCCCCCTGTTTCAGACCATTTTTGATGTCAAAGACCGTGTTTGAAGTTACGTCGCCACTTTTCACGACGAACTCTCTTCCTGTCATCATGTCTTCGATGATGTTTAGCAAAGGTTTACTTATGCAGAGCCTGACCAGCTTGAGGAAGAGGCCCTCCAACCAAACGGTGTCGAACGCCTTCTCTAAGTGAGTCGGGCAGGCACCCGTCCATTTTGATTCCACTGAATGTCGGACACCAATTTGGACGCAGCATGTACGGTTTCATGCCGAATTCGAACTGGTTATCCTCAACCCATTGCTTCAGTACTCGAATGACTACCTTTTCAAAAAGCTTGCTTATGCAAGGAAGAAGCCTGAGCGAACGGGGGTTTGTTGGGATGGATTTGTCTTTGTCTCGTTTAGGGATCGGTTGCACCGCAGTAATATGCATTACTTAGCGCACTGCTGAGCACTGTTGTGTAAATCTGAGTCGCTTCGAAGGGAAGATGGCGGAGCACAATTTTTGGTGTTCCATCGATTCAAAGTGTTTCAAAGTGTTTCCCTGGTCGGATGAACTTCGAATTATCGAGAGCTCGCTGCGCACAGTTGGAAATTTTGTGAAAAAAGATTCGACTAGAAGACACTACGACTAAACAAAACGGATACTCTAAGGACTCGTCAATTCAATCAAATCCCGCACAAGGTGCAGTTGCACGTGAGTAAATTTGAAAATTGATTCGAAAAGCACTAATGTTTGCCACCAAAATGTGGACGCACATCCGACCTGCTCTACGCAGCAATCCCATTGTTAGCTGGTCGGGGATGTGGGGAAGCTCTCGTTTATCGCATTCCGGTTGTGCTTCCACAGATGAAATTAATTTCAAATGGAGACTATCCAACGGATTTGCCGATTGCCGACTACTGACGCTAAATTGATTCTCCGCACCCGGGCCGACTGCAAAGTCGATTGTAATCGCTCTGAGCTACGCACACCGGACATACGCATCGATTGTGTGAAAGGTGCGCCATTAGAGGCAGTTTGTAATCTGACTCCAGGCAAATGGTGGTGTCTCCTGAATGACCCGCACTGAGCACATTGTTAACCGAGCGTTGTCGTAATCCTTGGCTTAGTTTCAGCAGAGCATGCATTCCGTGCGAGTGCGAGTGCGAGTAGGTGAACTGTGTGGAACCCAACACGTTATGTGAAATTAATCTGATGAAGATGTTGAACAAGTTAATTGCACGGTGCAGCCGTCATTCAGTCGGTTCGCATTACCAATCCGGTTTGTGCTGGGGAGCTGTGCCGAAGCGCTTTTCATGCATTTGCCGCCATGGACCGGTGGCGCGGCAGAGCACGGCGGAGCGCACGGTGTCATCGAGTGCGCAATGGAAGAACTGCAATTAACCGACCTGAACGTGCTCATTAATCATTTCATCGCAGCATCAGCCTCATCCGCAGAAGTGGAGTAGCCCGGTGGCGTGGGGAACAGAGGCAACAGCAGGAGCAGGCAGGAGGTAAAGTATGCTCGGCTGGGTTGCGTAAAGGACGTGTATGACATGATCTATGTTCATCTGCCATGCATCGAGGCGGTTGTATTCGTGCAATCGATCATTGCGAATAGCAGAGCACGAAGGAAATTTAAATTAATGCGAAATCTGTTTTGAACATTTCATCAGATGCGTATGCGTTAAATGTACCGCAGCTCGGTGCATCCATGTTTATCAAGTGGACGTCCACGAGGCGGAAAGTTGGAAGATTTAAATTCAATATTGAACGCAAATACGCAAAATATGGTAACGTGCGGGGTGAATCAGAGCGGGGCTACTGTTGAATGGATTGCGGAAGTGACTTTGGAAGGGAATTCATTTTGGCAGCGGGGAAATTAGTGACTCTTATCGGAGTTTGAAGTGGATGGCTATGGTTTAAGACGGTGAGAGAGAGAGAGAGAGAGAGAGAGGAAGTGGAGAGCGAGAGAGATAGAGAAAGAGAGAGAGAGAGAGAGAGTTGGTAGGGGGGGGGGGGGAGATAGAGGAAAATAGAGAGAGAGAGAGAGAGAGAGAGAGAGAAAGAGAGAGAGAGGGGAGAGAGCGAGAGAGAGAATGATGGTGGTATAGTGAGAGAGAGAGAGAGAGAGAGAGACAGAGAGAGAGAGGGAGAGAGAGCGAGAGTTGGTAGGGGGGATAGAGAGAGATAGAATGAGGGCGGTATAGAGATAGAGGAATATAGAGAGACGAAGAGAGGGAGATAGAGGAAGATAGAGAGAGAGAGAGAGAGAGAGAGAGAGAGAAAGAGAGAGAGAGGAGGGAGTGAGAGAGAGAATGATGGTGGTATAGTGAGAGAGAGAGAGAGGGATATAGAGGGGCGGAGAGGGAGAGAGAGAGAGAGAGAAAATATATAGATATGGAGAGGGAGAGAGGGAGAGAGAGAGAGGGAGAGAGATGGAGTGAAAGAAAGATATATAAAGAGAGAGAGGGGAGACTGAGATAGATAGAGAGAGAACGATTGTGAGTGAGTGACTTACTCTTTAAAAACAACACATTGACCGCGATATCACGGAAATTCCGTCACATCCACTCAAGTTTATGGACAATTTCGACAAATGGCTGCGCTTGTGTCGGCACGCAGCCTACTGCCTACTTTATGAATCATTAAAAAACAAAACACCATTTTTAATTAAGGACCAGAATTGGCCAGCCCTCGTGAATTTTGGGCCGCCCAACTTCGACAAAGAAATCTCAGCCGAGTGCGATATTGTCCCATGAAGTGTGCAACGAGACTGCGGGGGCTACCTAATAAGCCACAAAGCGTAACATCCTCCCATATAAGTTAATGGCCCGGCAACGCACACAATTCAAGACCACCGAAATGTGGGCAAACTTAAGTTTACTGCGCGAACTTTACGAGTTTTCCCCCTGCCCCTCTGCCGGGTACAAAGTGAAGCAGGCTCCATTCCCCAGGGCGAGTGCTCTGGAACGAGTGGCCATAAAACGAGGTCAAAGCGAACGCAGACATTTCGTTTTAATTTGTAAATCCCACCCAATCCATTCCTCATCGTCTACCTGACTGATTGTGTTCCGCCCCCCTTCCAAGAGAAACTACGTCTTTATCGATGATTTACAGAGCACCTAATGAATTACCGGATCAAATTCACATCCAAGATTGTGAACCACTTTCCGCTTCGGTGAGTCGCAGCACTATCGCTAAAAACAAGGGAAAAGATATCCATCCACTCTCGTACATGTGTTCAATCTCCGCCACAGGGGTGAACACGATGGGGAGGCAGCAGGAAGGAGGAAACAACAAACGACAACGAAACACTTCATCTCGTATTTATGGCGCACAATTCACACCATGTATCTGTGCTCACAAAGTCATAATGCGCCATCTTCATCGTCGAGGAGCGTCTTCCCGTGAAGGCATCGGCATCGACATCACGAACGAGCCTCCCCATCTCTATCCATCCATCCATCCATCCATCTACCCAGCATCCGTCCGTTCGATAAGTTTTATGCTCTGCTCGGTGTCTTCCGAGATCGGCCCCTCGGCTGCGCGGACCAAACGGCTACATAAACGACCGACACGGTCTCCCTTTGTTGTGCCTGCGCTCCAGAGTAACCTTTAAGGCAAATCACTGGCTCTGGCTGCTGGATGCTGGCCTGGCCATAAAGCAGATGCGGGGAGATATTCAGATACAAAGGAAAAAGAGCCGAACGGCGGAACCTACCAATTAACCGGTAATTTGCTTCATTAATTATCGGCGAAAATGATGCGACGTCGATGTCGTCTTGGTCGTGGTCTTCCCCCTTTCCACCACCCTCCGTCCACCGCGCAGTCATCGCCGACATCGTTGAAAGCCACCAGAGAGGGGAGGCGCTTTTTGCCATTCCACGGTGTACAGTGTACACACTTGTGTTCATGGGAGTCGTGGGATTCATGAGATTCATGGCATTGGGGCGATTCTCTCGTGAATCTCTTGACGGGATCTCCCAGGGGCACTGCTCAGTGTGTTATCGTTAGAATCCTACCCACGAAACGGGCTGAATATTGATTTTTACTTACGCGCGCTCCGCACTGGGCCTCGCCAGCCATCCAGAGGCCAAGGGCTGTGCAAATTGAATGAGGTTAGTTGGGACTTTCATTAAGGCGTTCTCCCTGTGTGCGTGTGTGTGCAGATTAGCAATCGGTTGTGAGTATCTGTCAAATTGAATCGCAATTAAATGCAGATGCCACAAATGCGAGCTGTCGATGGTGAGTGATTGGGGGTGCCACCGCCGCCGCCGTGCGGGTGCAGATGGGCGCCTTTGAGGTATTCTCCGGCTTAGGAGGATATTCTCTTGGGCGTTTCTGCTCATCCGGTTGATGATACGCCTCCCCCCGGGCATCGGAACGAATTAAGATGCAAATCTCATTGAAGGATCTAGAATTGATTTCGTGATGCGGTGTCAAGTTGTCGAGTGGCGCACAAGCATGAGGGGGTATTGCGAATCTGTGCGCTCGCCCCGCAGGCGGAACGAATCGTGTGTGGCTGTGTGTGCGTCATTGCATCTGAGCTTCCAGGCGGTATGATAATAGGCCTCTTCAAAGGTTCACAGCCAGAGTTGATCTATGCATGAACACTGGATTATGAGTTGCTGAGGGGGCCTGGAGGCAGTGAGAGCATGTGCTTACAACGGATTGAGAAGAACTTCATTCTGTCTGTGGCATGGCGTTGTGTAGGTACTTGGTTTTGGTTAGTGTACCTGAGAGTCCTCTCCTCTGGTTGTCGATGGGCATGAAATATGTACGAGCTGGTGTAGGGAATTAAATGCCGGTATTTTGCCTTGGTGTTGCCCGGGATCAGTTGTTCCTGAAATGTGACTAGGCACCCCACATATGTGCCTTACCGTTGCCAGAGGTATTCATAACATTTGGAGTGGTTTATATTGTCCAGTGATATCAGGTTATGCTTTAAAGGGATCTGTTTTGAAGGACGTCTTCTTTGTGTGGCCCTTTAGTGCGGGGTACACTCGACTAGCACTCGACTCATTGCCAGTGTGCTAGGTTGACGTAGACACCCAGGGACCACTTGTGATGCCCATGGAGCGGAGGAAATCGTCGTAATTGCCATATTTCCAGTCTGCGTTGAACAGCCAGTTGAACCCAAGACAGAGTAATGGTTGGTGTGCGTTGTGTCATGGAGGCCATGTATGGTTATTTTTCTCCTCCTTTTTCTGTGCAGTTTGGTGTGAAATCGGGTCTCAGCCTAGATGCAGCACGGTTCAAACACAGTACATACTACACTAGAAGAGATCAATCTAATGTATACAACTAAGTGACAAAATGCGGATGTTTTTCCCTCTGCCGACAATAATTTTCAAACAAAGGGGATCTGCAGAAAGGAATAGTTGCGGAACCGATGTTGTCGTTGAATATTTTTTAAAGCCTGGCGAAGCGAGCGGGATTTAATCCAGTCCAGTACAAAATGTTTGGTCGCAGTTCCGCTGTTTATTTATTTATTTTTCGTATTTTTGCTTGCTCTAACTCTCATATTGTTATATTGCACAAAATTACAGGGCAAACTGGGGCACATTTCACACTTAATGTTTAAATGTCTATATTTGCTAAAATTGTGGATCAATTCCAATTCTTTTTCCTTGACGTGATGCATTAACAATTCTAGATAAAACTCCCAGACACATTTTACTTTTATAATAACTTCACCATTTTTTTTTTACTTTTCATTTGTTTAAGTCGTTGTGTTAAAAGCCCCCGGGCACAATGAGAACATTTGACAATTACAGCTTTAACTCCTAATCGTATCCATACAAATTGTCAGCGGGTTTATTAGATAATTTTTATTTTAACGATTTATTTTAACAATATGAAGAAACATAAATCCATTTTCTTTAAAACAAAACATTGGGTCTATAACTTAGTGCGGGTTGCTAAGAGATGGCGTAACTTGTATTCTTCCATTGGAACATGCGTTGGAAAGCTACTGTCATTGCACGTCACTTCAGTACAGTTCATTCATTTGAAGCGTAAACAACAATCATTTTTTTTTTTCACTCAAACATGTCGAACTTTGTGCTTGAAAAAGTGTTCTCTCATCACTTTAATATGAAGAGAACTGCTGGCGAAAGTCATCGTATTTTGGTGGAAGTTTATGGTGAACATGCGGTAGCTGAACGTGCCAAAAGTGGTGATTTTGGCTTGGCCAACCAGCCAAATCAACGGCACAGACGAATCTCCATGGCGCGAAGGTAATGCTCTGTATTTGGTGGGATCAGAAGGGTGTGCTGTACTATGAGCTGCTAAAACCTGGTTAAACAATCAATGGACAACGCTACCGAACACAATTAATCCGTTTGAAGAGAGCCCGGAAACTCCCAGAATACGCGACCAGACACGAGGCAATAATTTTCGATCATGACAACGCTCGGCCCCTGGTTGCTATTCCGGCTAAGAAATATTTAGAAAACAGTGGATGGGATGTTTTACCGCACCCACCTTATAGCCCAGACCTTGCCCCTTCTGACTACCATTTGTTCCGGTGGATGCAGAACGCCCTCACTGAAATACGCTTCACATCAGAGCAGAATATCAAAAATTGGCTTTCATTCTTGGCTGCCAAGCCGGCGCTATTCTTTTGGGATGGGATCCACGAATTGCCAGAAAGATGGGAAAAAGTCATAGCTTCAGAGGGGCAATACCTTGAATAATACTATTGTTCATGTTTTTCTTAAATAAACTTTAAAATTTAAAAAAAAAATTATAAGTTATAGACCCAATATTTTCTTGTCGGACACAGTATCTGCAACTGAAGGTGTCTGCGTCTATGTTATCGAAATGGTGTCCTACCATGGTTCCATTGTAAACACTGTGGTAATAAACTGTAGCAACTGCAGTAAGAAACTGATAAGTGGTTTCGATCGATGTATTTACTGGTCCAGTGCCTGATGCGCACAAGTTTTGTTTGCTTGTTTTTGGATGTTATGGATGTGAGTTAAGAACAGTGCATCGTTTTGCACGCAACAGCGCTCCACGACATTCGGCAGCTCCAGCTCCAGATAGGGCACCTTCCTTCCTTGTTTTTTTTTTTTTTGTATTGACACCTTATTCTACCCTAAGCTAAGTGCGTCGGCCATAGGTTGCAGCTAATATTATGCACATCCAATCCACTGCAAGACAGGGGACCAACTTTTCCCAATACGGGAGTCTGAACTACCCTTTCAAACCGGGGTCGAAAGGATTCGAAGGGGTAGTGTCCTCTCTTCCCAGCCACCAAAATTTGTGGTGCTGCATAGCAACATCCCGGATGTCCCCCCTGGGTACCGCCGTACTAAACCGGGGGAGACTCTCCTCAGCTCGCTGTGCGACGGAACGGTCGTAGTTGAGTCGCCCATCCACCGTTGATCTGGCGATGTGGTAGATGAGCTGCTTGTCTAGATGGAGAAATGCTTCTGGGGGGACAAAGCCGTTGTGACGTACCCTTTCGTGGTATAATGAATTGGGGTAGTAAGCCCCCGAGGTACAGTTATTGACCGACTTCATCGCTCTGGCAGTATGCCCTCGAATCAACTTCACTAGGACATTGTCCACTCGCATAAGGTTCGCCCTGTTGTATAAGATCTCATTGGAGTAGAATTTTCTGTACTGGGACTATGGAGTTCTGTAAAGGCGAAGGCAAGCCCTAAGACAAGCCCTCTCGAACGACCGAATCTTTTCCATCAAGCTTGCACTCACATTGAACCACAGGGGACAGCCGTAGGTAACCATTGGCCGGATGGGCCATGTAGCAGATGACCCTCTCATCGAGTTGGCTGTTGTAAATCAGTCTCTTTGTATGGGCAATAGCGCCTCGGGCCCTGGCCAGAGCAGCATCTACGTGTTTGTTAAAATATAGGTACTGGTCAAGCCAGATCCCCAGGTATCTGACTACAGTCCTTTGCGCCGGTGTTTGCCCGTGTCGTCCAACAATATAGAACCTTCGCCAATTCTTTTTCGTATCCGCCGAGGCCTTATACAACGGCGTCCTGAACAATATGGTTTCCGACTTCTGAAAGTTGATGTTCAACTTCCAGTCATCGCAATCTCTCATGAATGAATCGAAGTCACCCTGCACAGAGGTCCTCGATCTTTTTGCCTGATCTGTACACGATTAAGTCGGCGGCGTACGCAATTACGTGAGGAAGAGGACTTATCAGATCGCTCAAGTAAATGTTGAAGAGGATCGGCGAATTAACGGCACCCTGTTGGAGACCATTTTCGACATCGAAAATGCCTGTGGAGGTCACGTTGCCATTCTTGACGACATACCGTCTACCGGTAAGCATGTTACACAGTAGGTACAGCAGTGGTTTGCTAATGCCCAGCCGATTGAGCTAAAAGACCTTCTATCCATACGGTGTCAAAGGGATTCTCCAGATCAATTCAGCAGGCACCCGTACATTGTTTATGACTCTTGTTCCATTGGATATCCGACACCAGTTTCGACGCGGCATGAATAGTGTCCTTCCATCTATGCACCGCGCAAAAATTCCACCTGCAGCGGAAATGTTGACGATGCGTATGACGGATAGGCAGTAGGTAGAGCACAGATCCATTTTTTATCGCTTTAAGTCAGATCAGTTTTAGAATCCAAGAAAGGAGGTCTTCCTCTAAAAAAAAAAAAATTAATGTGAGTCGATAAGCAACTTAATGGTGCGCACAAAGGGCATTTATTATTGTTTCATTGAATTGTTGGTAGTATTCTCTATCTCTTTAAAAAGGTGGAAATGTCTTATAATTGTACGGCTTAATGACGAATCTCATCCAGCAAGCTGAGTGCTTATTCGTACACCCAACTTTCGGCAGCTGGGGTCCATGAGACTAATTCTTTCGCATTGAACCACAGCGCGATCTCCTTGCTGGCAGATTCAACAGCATCGGAACCATGGAGAATGTTGCGACCAACTTGGGTGCAAAAATCACCACGAATGGTTCCTGGCAAAGAGTCAGCTGGGTTGGTGGCACCCAACGTTTGACGTCCAGTCTTAACAACGTTTAATACTTCCCATACCATTGGAACTACAGGGCCGGAGCTCATGTAATTGACCAAACCAGGGAAGAATGGGCGGGCTGACAAATCAGCGCAGTGTTTCTCGAGCAAGTCCTTTGTGGGCCACATTAATTTCGACCAACTTGAAGCCCTTCTGCTCGACACGTTCGATGATCTTACCGACGAGTCCACGTTGGACTCCATCGGGTTTAACCATGATAAAAGTACGCTCCTTATTTGCTGCCATTGCTGTTGAGATCAACGAGAACACATTTATTATACGAAGGGCTGTTGCCCACAATTTTAGAGTTTGAGAGTTGGAAAAGCTGAGTAAAAACCGCAAACTTGGCTTTGATACCAAGCTCGCCCTACAGGAAAGCTCAGCATTGCTCCTCCCATCCTCCCTAGATATTGCGATTTTCTCGATTTACCGAGTGCACCTGGACATTATGTCATTCGCTATACCGGACCGCCACGGCACTTACCTTCACTCGAAGTAGATTCCCATTCTTCCCTTGCCACCCTTGTGGTCATTCACCAGACAACACCGTGAACATGCCATCGCCCACTCCCCGCCAGCTACTTCATCAATTTATTGAAGTCGACCACTTGTCATAGCCAGTCATTTGCTGGCGTGTCATTCAGTTCACAAACAAAAAACAAAATCTTCGCCCAAGAGAATTACCAGACCAACAATAAAAAAAACGCGAGCATTTTTACTGTCGTCTCCGCAGTCGTTCACGAGCAGAACAATTCAAATTCAATTATATTGAGGCTTTCAATAAACCAATATCGCATCGATGATGATTCATTCACCAGATATCGTCCTTGTATCCGATTCATGCTGCCTCTCGTCGCTCCCCTCATCCGCCGGTCTGTCACAATAAACATCGAATGCAATGTAAACTCGACAAAACGTAAACGAAAACATTGTTAAAGTGATGGATTTACGAACAAATTTTCCACCATCAAAATGGAAAATTGATATAAAATTTCGCTACAGTCGCTCATCGATGTCCACCGTCCGATGGAACATAAAAAATGCACACACACAAGCCCAGCTCACCCCTCAGCCGACGATGAATGAACTACCCTTCAGGACGGGGAGTTGGTATAACTCGCCGTCGGTCGTCGTCGTCCACGGCGTAAATGCTGAAAAAACACAGCAAAAAAAAAAAGAAGAAGAGAAATTGTGAAAAATTCAATAAATTGTTTTCACTGTCCCCGTTCGTCGGGGAGGGTGGAGAAATTTATATTTAACAAGATTCCAAAAGGATATTAGCCTCATGGAGTAGCGAAGGGATGAATGCCAAAAAGCGAAGCGAAATGAAAGAAAATAAAGCGAAAAATCAACCATTGGCCGTGCAGCCCGCTCTTGTGGGTGATGTACTTCGCAGATCCTATGAAAATACCATTTTGACTGCAGTCACTCTTCAGACTCCAGGGCAGTTCAGCAGAATTCCTCACTCGCAGCACCACGGTGAGCCGGTGATGATGATGCTGATGACGATGGAACTAACTTTGGTGGTGAAAGTGCCAGGAGAGTGGGTTGTTGGGAAAATCGATCTCAAAACGAAAGAGCATTTCATCATCATCGCGAGAGCAGTTGTCGACGTTGTCGACGTTGCCACCACCACCGCCACCATCGTCGTCATAGTCATCGTTGTCGTCCTCTTTGGAGACATGCACGCTGGTGTTGACGTTCGCAGTTCGGTGGGGAGGCAACGATATGGATGTGCAGTAGAACTGTTGGCGTTGGAGGAACGACTCTCGAGGAATCGATAAATAGGAGTCTCTTGATGAGTGCATGCAATTATGGGTGCTTTGAGATTTGTTTTTTTAGAGACTCGAGCAATTTTCAAAAGGCTGTCATTTATCGCAATTATTTTCGAGTTCTTGTACCTGCCCTGGAGTGGCATGAACATGATTGACGAGGGATCCAGTGACGTGACACTGATTTTCTATGGCCTTTGGACATTCAAATCCAAAGGACGAACAGGCGTAATTCTTAGACGCCGCCGGTCGGACCTGATACGTTGGCCAAGTCGGCCATAAGACCTCTCATTGAGCTCGGTTAAATGAACACATCCAAAAGGTTACCGATGCCTACATGATGGGAAGCACACTAACTAGAAAGACGAATGCATTAGGTTTGTTTGTTCATTAATGGTATGTAATGAAGCCACTTCTGCAGAAGTTGTAGAATGCTCTGTGAAGGGCCAGCCAATGAGAGGAATGAAAGGAAGGTATTTCGTGGGAAAACACTTCTTTGTAAAGCATTACAACTCAAATAGGGTTGAACTGAATTCGTATTGGCATCGTGAGTCACGTCCGTAAGGTGCCATGACGACCGGAGGCATCGAAAAGGATTTAAAAACTTTCACAAAATTGATTTGGATCACGACGTGCATGACCCCCTTCTCACTGAGGTCGGCTTTATTTCCCAAGCAGTCATCGGCGTTGTTTCTCTTTAGAAAAGTGAAATAACCACGAATTCTAAAATTCGGTGTCTCACGGCAGCTCTCCACCCACTAGTTCGTTAGTAAAGGACTTAGACCAAATAACTCCCACAGCATCCAATGTTCGCTTTCATTTCTGGTTAAATGGTTAAGTTAAAAAATAAAACCTGGGGTTGATGCGTCGACCCCTGCGCACTTAAGCCTACGCAGCCCAGGTTCGACTCCCGGTACGAGCAAAATACTTTTCACGGCCCCACCACTTCCGAATTTCCGACAATGCTCAAAGAGGTTAACCGTCTACTAAAAGCTTCGGAGTCGGCATAAAACTGTAGGTCCCTTCCACTCGTGAGGCACGATAGCACGCTCAACACGAGTGGTTGCTGTATAAGCTAGGCCCTGGCCGTCTCGGCTGTAGCGCCACCTATATTTTTATTTTTGCAATAACACGCTTAAGGTCGGGCTAATCGATGTGGATGGTCTTTTCCGGGGCTCGGATTGATGGCAGATAGTATGTCTGTCTTTAGTCTTGTGTTGCTGTCCACCATGCTGGTGTGGACGCGTGTCCGTATGAAAACCGTGCCTCAGGGCCAGTAGGGCCGGCAGGCCCAGGAGGATAAGCAATAGCCTCGAGTTCTGGCGTCTGTGTTGTTCGAAGCCAAACGGTTATTTCTAAGCACCCCGATCTTACGCCTGATTGGTGCACTGCTACAGCGTACGACAACTACCACTCGGATGGTAAACACGTGTGTATTCAATTTCCTAGTGGTGTAACGTGTCCACAGGTCCAAAGGCAAATTATCATGCAAACTGAAGGTTCGCCCCAGACTATGGTGTCGTCTAGAAGAACGACGCTTGGACGGCTGTCTTAACCGTCCCCTACCTCATCCCCAGATACTCGTACTCGAGTTAAGCTTGAATAAATCAGCACGGACCCCGGTCATCCCTTATGGTCATCATGTAGATAACTTTCCGAGATCCCCTCGCATCAGCCAATACACAAGCTTGTCAGTACACACGTACGTGTGCGCAAATCAGGTCCCTGCAGATTTAGCTGCTTCCATTCCCTTTTCGTGCTGACGGCGTTTCATCCCTGCGGCAAGTTGATTACTCTTTTAAATTAAACAAAAATCTTCTCCAAGGATTCACATCAGTTCTTTTATTTCTTTCCCATTTCCCGCCGAAGGCAGCAAAAACACACGCACACACACTCCCGGACACAAGTAACAACTGGCAGTCCTTTTCACGAGTTTCCTTTTCATCAATAAACTTCATCGAAGTAAAGAAAAGAGAAAAGAAAAAGCAGACGGGGATGGTTGAAAGTGGGGTGAACAAAAGAACACAGATGCGCACACCACCCTCCGGTCCAGCAGTACTCTACAGTCTTTGGTGTTGTTGTGCTTGGCACTCAACTCTTCAATGGCAGAGCATCCTTGCGAACGCCACGAAAAGGCATGAGCCGGAGACAACTCATCCCACCACTCAACCCTCCCCCCCAGAGAAGCAATGAAAATGTCTGACACAACACCGAGCGCACAGCAGGAGCAGGCACTGATGTGATTGAAAAGAGAGAAAAGCTAAAAAGGAGTAATTTGATGTTTCACTGGTTCCCTCGAAATGATGGTCGTTGAAAGTCAACAAGAGAAGAAGGGATTAAATTGCCAAAAATTCAATGAATCCCTTTTTGTGGCGGAAATGTGCGAAGATGAGTGGGGAGATGTCTCGGGGATAAAATTGAGAGTTTCTCTTGCATTTACACCCAAAACTGAGGGAGGGGGGCTGATTTAATGACGTGGGTCTTCAAGGGCCAGGGTCTTCCGTTTTATTGGTTGCCTCCTTGCTTTGGGGTGCGGTGCGCTGATGATTTTCCCTTCGGAAGGCCACCAGAGATTGCCAGGTCTTGATATCATTAGTCAATCGTTTTTTATTTCATTTTGGGACAGGGTTGTGTTTGCCTAGGTGGTGCCAGTTAAGCATCGAGTTAAGGCCGATGCTTGTCAACGTGAATCATAAAGATTCACTTGTGAATATAAATGGAGGCATGGGCACACTGTGTAAGGCACACATCTGCAATCGAAAACGGTGGGATAACTTGAAGAACCCTCTCTGTTTTATTTTCTGATGGCAATTTGTTCGAAATTGTCTGGACAAAGCATATACCCAAAATTGGGAGTCAAAAAATGATCACGGCCACGATAAATGTTGGGTCAGGCAACGAGGGAATCTGCCTGACTTTGCACCCACCGCGCGTGCCTTAACAAGACGATGATCCAAAGCACTTAGGCAAGGTAGTCAAAAAATGTCCGCTTTATAGGACACCCAAGCAGCTGGATACAACGTCATGGGGGTCGGTCAATAATGAAAGGCGCTGTAGTATGGTGCCGGTGATCAGATCACAAACTGCCCTGAGACAAGAATGGACAACGATAAGAGCTGAGATGCCTGTCATGAACATTATGACTCATCGGAGAGTTTCCAGATTAGTTCGGGAATGCAAGTCCTCTCGGAATTCCCTAAGACTTGCCTGGCCGGGTCACCACGGGATCGCTGGAAATGAGAATGCCGATGAACTTGCAAGGATCAGAGATTTGATGTGATGGGTCTACCTGCGTCCTTAGTTAGAGCTTCCATCGATGGTTGGGCCTCTCGAGAACACAATCGTAGGTGGCATGACTCTCCAGGACGCAGACAGGCCAAGTGCATGCTCTGTAAGAAATCCGCTGCAGAGATCGCGCTGCTTGTTATCCCCTGGCAGAAAAGACTGCAGACGACTTACAGGCGTACAAACGGGACCCTAAACCTTCGCCAAACATCTTAGTGTGCTTTTTGGAATTGTCGAGTCAATTAATCGGCGAAAAGGCGTGGCGGGAGCTGACTGAAAGGAGGGTGGCAGGCCGGCCATGCTGTTTAATTTACCCCAAAAGTGTTTATCTACGAGCACACTTAGTGGCTGGAGGCGACGAAAACCCGCTGCGACGCCTATGGAGAAGACGACGACACTGCAGAGCACCTCCTCCGTCACTGTCCCGCCTTTGCTCGGATCAGGTGGCAGGCCTTTGGTGCTGAAGTGATGACAGCTGTTGACGTAGGCTCTCCATCACAGAAGCGCCAGCTGGTCTTCCTTCGACCAAGACCAGTAGGTTCCTGTCTGGCAGTAAAATGGAGCAGTTTAGTTTGAGTCTAAGTGCTCCATGCTCTCAAATAGTGGGAGATGTGCCTTCAATGAATGGTACTCTCTAAACTGTGAAATTACATATTTTGTTGGAGAAACGTCCCCCCTTTGAGTAGGATTTTTGCATTTTCTCCTCACCACCTTGTGGAGCAGTGTGTCGTTCTCCAACTCGACCTCCATCAAACAACAAGAAGTGTCCGAAAGGAAATCAGATACATGTCAATCTGCAAAGGCCGCCCTCCTTTCGGTCGGACACAATTTAAACCACAAATTTCCGCTTGAGGACAACCCCTGCCCGTCTCTCCTTCGGTTAGTGCAATCAATTCAAAGCCTCACAACATGTTCGATGTGTAACCACAATGTAGAAACCTCTGACATTCGTCACATCCCCATCGTCGTAACGTCAGACCCATCTCCCGCACAGCGGTCACAAACATTAAAAGCCACAATCAAACTTATAGCCACTCAGGCTACAGGAATAATTTCGTGTGAACCCCGGCCAGTGACGAGCCCTCCACATGCCGACCGTCCCCCAGTTGGGGCAATTATTGCTAAAGAATTTATGGCACCACAATGCGGTCAATATCGATTTAATTGCCTTTCCAGGCGGGACGACCCACCCCCGGGCACGAAGTGTGCTCGTAGATGGGCATTTTTGGGGTGAATTAATCAGCATTCGCCCAGCAGGGCCGGCCTGCCAACCTCCTTTCAGTCAGCGCCCGCCGCGCCGTGTCGCCGATTAATTAACTCGACAATTCCAAAAAGGACACGCCATGCCAAATAATGTTCGCATCTTGGCCAAAAATGTCACCAAATACAGCGACACACGTACACACGGACCGAAGGGCACTTGGCAGCGCGATGGTGTGCACGTGAGACCGGATGTCTCGGGTGTCACACAAAGGATGCCAATAGACAATCTAATATCCATCTCCTGATTAATCTTGCTCACTCGTCAATTTGTTGTGAAACATTTTGGAAGCCCTTCTCGGAATCCCTGCACCGCATTTTAATCCAGTCGACAACAAAGCACCACCCGCACCGAGACTGTGGTAATCGAACGTGAAGGCTAGGCATGGGGTTGGCGGTGGGGAAGGTGGATGTGAATGCGAGTAATGGCCCCCCGAAGGGAGCACTTAAGGCAATCCATGTGACTACGTTGCACGAGTACGAGCTACGATCGCGAGAAATACAGCACAACGCCCACACTCTTTATTCGAGTGTCCTTCGCCTCTATCAGTCCTTGAACAGCACTCTCCACGAACGGCTGGGGGATGGGGAGGAGAGGTTTATTTATGGTATTCTGGTGACACATCACCAGCAATAGGTGGTGGTGGTGCAATTGTTTTGTAAATTTAACCCCTCTTTGTGTGCACGGGCGTGGTGTGTGTTTGTGTACATTGACCGAACTGCTGGCGGGCATTGTATGCGTGTTTGCGGGGTGGTAAGTGGTCCGTTCGCTGGGATAGTGCAGAGACCATGATTAGATTCATAAGCCCTTGAGAGGGGTTTTTAACTGCAGATAATCTGGAGGATTTGTTCGATGAATACTTGCTTTTTTTCTGTTTTGTTGGTTGTGTTCTGCAGTGGCGCCATTGTTCGCAAGGATTTTACGATGTGTGTTCATCAGTGCGAGTGCTCAGACCTTTGGCAATAGAATTTATGGGTACATACATTCTTGCGGTTGGCGCACTCGGAAAGTGAGAGATCATCTGGTTTATCTTGGACTCAACTCGAGTCCTGTCAGCTTTTCATGTTCCAGGTCGATGTGGTTTTTTGAAATACCTTTTGAATGATTTTGTGACGGGTGTGATTTTAAGCGAATGTATGATTTTTGATGTGCAACGTCATTCAAGTGATTGTTGAACTCCTCCAAGCGCACACAATGATTCCCCAGACGTCTGGTGTTATTTCAACAAGGCTGTGGCTTTAAGGACGATGGTCGTGGTTAGCTAGGTTGGTGCAGGGAAAGAAGCACTTTTGTCAGGTTAAGGGAGTTGTGAAAAAGACATTCCTTGAAAAATTCAATCAAATCACCTGCTGGCCATCAAATTAAGCAACCAACTTAAAATGAACATGAAGACAGAAGAGTCAAAATGCAGAAAAAAAGCCATTATCCGATTGAGTAGAGGCAATGATTGACTACTGAATGAATCTTCATCCCAGGAGTGCAGCTTCAGTTGCTCTACTCTCTCTTAAGGCCCTCAGCGAGGGCGCATGTGACGTGGTGTTAATGCAGGCACCATGGGTGGAAAACAGTGGCAACATAAAGAGGTTGGCAACGCGTCATTGAACATAGTCTTCTCACAAGCCGGAGGTGAAGCTATCGAAGCTCGTAAAATAGTTATCTTCCATCCTCGAACAGTACTAATGATCTCACAGTCATAGGCATGAACGACAGAGGTGGCAAACACCAAATAGCGTCAACCTACAGGGCTCACGACATTGATTCACTACCGCGAAAACTGAAGCGATGGTCTACCGACTTAGACATCATTGCGGATATTCAGTACGGATTTCGGGAAAAACATTCAACGCTACATCCTCTAATGAAGTGTAGATGCCCTGAACAATAACGAGGTCAGCGTCTTCTGCGTCCTGGACGTAGAAAAGGCCTTCGATACGGTCTGGAAACAGACGGCATTCCCCTCCAACGTCAGCAGAATAATTTATAGCTTTCTGCATTCCAGAAGATTCTACGTCTCAGTTCCAAGGCGGGAGTTGCACAAGGATCAAAGCTGGGACCGCGGCTTTTCAACATCGGCCTTTCAACATCTACACGGCAGTTCAACCAGATCGTTCGCAGATGACTTGCTGACTTATGCCAGCTCGACGTCACCACAGATAGCCGCGCAAAGGGTCGAAATCCAGATAACGAACAAATTTTGACTACTATTCGTATCAATGCTGGGAAATCGGCAATTATGTGCTTAGGGTGACCATCCAGAGGTGGATGCAGATCAGCAGCGAAATGTCGAAGCATAAAGGTAGTGCTCGCTAACGGTGCAGAAATATAGGTCAAGTATCTTGGTTGAAGTACCTGGTTGAAGTTCAGCAGTCATTTGAAACTGACCCTCAAGAAGGCCAACGTAGGCTTCCATCGCGTCTATCCCTTGATGCGCAAGCAAAATGGACTAAACCAGAGGACAAGACTGCTGCTATACAAGCAGCTTATACGGCCGATCTTTACGTACGACTTCCCAACATGGCACACCATCTCTAAGACCAGCACGACCCACCCCCGTTCATTTCGAAGACAGATTTGAAAGCGGTCTTCGAATCAATAAAGAAGAAGAAGTCAGTGGGAGTCGACGGGATCTCGAACATTGTGTTAAGACATCTCCCGATGGAATTAACCACTTCCCGATGGAATTAACCACTATGTACACGATCCTCTTTAACAATGCTCTAAATAATGCACATTATCCGGAACATTGGAAAACTGCGATTGTGCAACCCATATCCAAACGACGAAAAGACTCTTCGAATCCGTGCAACCTCCGGTCAATCAGTCTCCTGGCGAACATCAGCAAGGTATTCGAGAAAGTGATTAATACAGCTCTGATTAACTGGACTAAGGACATAAATATAATTCTGGATAACCAATTCGGTTTCAAAGCGGGTCATGACACTATTCATGCCGCGTCGAAACTGGTGTCGGATATCCAATGGAACAAGAGCCAGAAACAATGTACGGGTGCCTGCCTGATTGATCTGGAGAATCCCTTTGACACCGTATGGATAGAAGGTCTTTTAGCTCAATCGGCTGAGCATTAGTAAACCACTGCTGTACCTAGTGTGTAACATGCTTACCGGTAGACGGTTCGTAGTCAAGTATGGCAACGTGACCTCCACAGGTATTTTCGATGTCGAAAATGGTCTCCAACAGGGTGCCGTTAATTCGCCGATCCTGTTCAACATTTACTTGAGCGATCTGATAAGTCCTCTTCCTCACGTAATTGCGTACGCCGACGACTTGATCGTGTACAGATCAGGCAAAAAGATCGAGGACCTCACTACTCTCGTGCAGGGTGACTTCGATTCATTCATGAGAGATTGCGATGACTGGAAGTTGAACATCAACTTTCAGAAGTCGGAAACCATATTGTTCAGGACGCCGTTGTATAAGGCCTCGGCGGATACGAAAAAGAATTGGCGAAGGTTCTCTATTGACGACACGGGCAAACACTGGCGCAAAGGACTGCAGTCAGATACCTGGGGATCTGGCTAGATCAGTATCTATATTTTAACAAACATGTAGATGCTGCTCTGGCCAGGGCCCGAGGCGCTATTGCCCATACAAAGAGACTGATTTACAACAGCCAACTCGATGAGAGGGTCATCTGCTACATGGCCCTCATCCGGTCAATGCTTACCTATGGCTGTTCCCTGTGGTTCAGTGTGAGTTCGGTCGTTCGAGAGGGCTTGCC
Organism: Eristalis tenax; assembly: GCA_905231855.2. Lineage (NCBI taxonomy): Eukaryota > Metazoa > Arthropoda > Insecta > Diptera > Syrphidae > Eristalis > Eristalis tenax. Next base: position 37,178,004 of record HG993127.1, on the reverse strand, counting down.
TTCGCCTTTATAGAACTCCAGAGTCCCAGTACAGAAAATTCTATTCCAATGAGATCTTATACAACAGGGCGAGCCTTATGCGAGTGGACAATTTCCTAGTGAAGTTGATTCGAGGGCATACTGCCAGAGCGATGAAGTCGGTCAATAACTTGATCTCTGGGCTTACTACCCCAATTCATTATACCACGAAAGGGTACGTCACAACGGCTTCGTCCCCCCAGAAGCGTTTCTCCATCTAGACAAGCACAGTCTTATACAGAATGTAAATGCGGTGCCGCTCATCTACCATATCGCCAGATCAACTGTGGATGGGCGACTCAACCACGACCGTTCCGTCGCACAACGAGCTGAGGAGGGTCTCCTCCGGTTCAGCACGTCGGTTTCGAGACGGGATGTACGGGATGTTTCTATGCAACATCGAAAGTTTTGGTGGCTGGGGAGAGAGGGAACTCCATCGTCGAACCCTTTAGACCCGGGGTAAATAGGGTAGTCCGTATCCCCGAATGAGGGAGTAGTCGGTCTCTGTCTTGCAGTGGATTAGATGTATGCTGTCTATATGTATGTCTATCCGCAGCATCCTATGACCGACTTACACACATTAGGGTAGTGTTAGTGTTAAGGTAGATGTAAGTTGTAAATAGAAAAAAAAAATAAAAACAAAAAAAAACAAGATTGGTATACACATGTGTACACATGTTTGTACCTCTGTGTATACCCATGTATATATATTTTCCCAATTTTCTTAATTTAAAATTTTTGATTCAATATCCATGTTTCGTTTAAATATATCCGTTGTAAGTTTAGGTCGAAAGACATAGCATAAGTTTAAGTTTAGCTTAGAGCGCCCGCAGAGGGCCAGTAAGTGACATCTAGCACTGTTCGTTAAACTAGTTTTAAGCATTCTTGTCTAGTATTTAAGTATTTTATGAAGTAAAGAATAAAAATGAATTAAAAAAAAAAAAAAAACCAGCACGACCCACCTTCGACAGGCACCAGAGGAACAATAGGCTTTACGACCAAGCACGCATCATCCACCTGCAACAGTACATGGTGACACTGTGCAGAAAGCAGCTACTAAACACCAACAACCATCCAAACGAGGAGATCAGGAACTTGAGAAACACAATCCCCGGACAACGCCTGTCAAGTATTTGCGTTCAATGGTATTTAAAGCTGCCTCGGGCGTTTGCCTTATGCTCGTGATCTGCTCGCTTTAGTGTACATGTTCTAGTGCAAGAAATCTGACCCTTTTACATTCTTGGCAAAGTTAGGGCCTTTCGCCTTTGCGAATAGCTAGTTTGTAATGCCTTCTCTAGGGCATAGCCTTCGTCAGGGACAAAGTGTAGCTCGTCGATGGAGGAGCACCCGGATTATTCGATCGCTACTCCACGTATCCACGAGAGTGGATGTAGAGGCGTCGGAGTCGGCGCTGACTTGTGACTCCTCGGAGGTAGTATCTGCAGACAAGGGTCGTGCCCTCATGGCTCCGGCCTTCTCGTCGACTGATGTGCCTGACTAGCGATGGTGGCCGATGAAGTTTAGGCCGTCAGATGCTCAAGAACAGGAACAGAATTTGTGGTGTTCTTAGAGATTCACCAGTCTCATCGTTTTTGAATGTTTGTGAAAGAAGCATCGCCCTGGACAGAGCCCGATTACTCACGCAGGGATGGATTTAAACCGAAGGTTTAGCCACGCAGCCCACGCGTATGCTGTTTCGGCTCTAGTTTAGATATTTATTTATTTATTTACAAAGCTAACATATAGTTATTAAAATTATAAATTAGCTGTAAGGCCAGAGTGATGAAGCCGTAGGCTATGTTTAGAGGTTATTTTCCAGAGGCTTACCTGTCCAGTCGCTTGCTTTGGCTGAATACGTACGTAGGCGCAAGACCAAGGGTTAGACAACACCGCCATGCGCAAAGGAACCAATGTTCAGATTGAACGTGCCTGAGATGTCGGGCCTATTATCTCGCCGCAGCATTCGTTGCCCGGTGGTCGCTTCGAGGAGGCAGTTAGCCTTCTTGTACCGGTTGCTCAAAAGCGATCCTGCATTTGAGTTTGCCCTATGAGTCCGGTTTGGTGGTTAGTTCAGACAACACATCGAAGGACCCACATCATTCTCTGCAAAATTACACCAGCTAAGAGGAGTTTTGAGTCAGATCCAGCTGCTTCGAGATGGGAACGAATGCAGTAACCATGTGGATCCACGACAGCTTGGTGGTGGTGACTATAACCAGCGTGCACGGGGCTTTTCAAGGATGAAAGCACACCCTCCAAGTGTCGCTAGCCTCAAAAGGAAACGATTTCGATTTTATATCCACGCCTATCTGTCTGTCTGGTGCTGTTAGAATGCTTTATACAATGAGCCTTCTTAAGCAGCCTTCTTAGTTGGCGACGGCAAATCCGCTCGATAGGGTGCATCAAGGGCATGCATCTGCATCAGCGGAGCAATGCGAACTATCTCCTCTCTTGCTTTAAGTACCCACCTCAACCTTCCGCCGATCGATCTCTTCGGCAGGCAAGTCGCTGCCAGCACGGCGATTGGATGGAAATCGCTGCGTATGTGGAAGGCTAGCTCCGGTCACTCTACCATCCTCGACAGATTTGGATCCCTGCCAGGAAACACAGATTCCACGCTCATCTTCGAGGGAAAAACCTCTCAACCAGCATACCCTCCAGATCTTATTAGACGTCGGAACACCTAACGCTGGACGATCCTCTGCGAATTTGTACAGATGGATCGAATATGGGCGAAGGAGTGGGTGTGGGAGTCCACTGTTAGGAGCTGTCTACTCACAGCTGTCATTCCGACTATCGACCCAATGTGCCGTCTTTCAGGCAGAGACTACAGCGATTAATGAAGCTCTGTCATGGTCAGAAACAATGTAATCTTAGGTACGGGCATTGTCATCTCCTCGGGTAACCCGGAAACAATCCAATCTCCGAGTGCGGTCACATTTAACTCCAAGACTTCTCTTAATTGCCGCCTATCTCTTAACAAGGTGGCCAGGTACTTCAGCGTCCAAATCACGTGGGTGCCGGGACACAGTGATATCACAGAGAATTGCAAAGCAGATGAACTCCTTAGAAAGGACAACGCCTCAACACTCTACCCGGACGGGGAACTGCCGTCCATGCCTGTCGCTACTACAAAACGTCTACTAAAGCTTCAAGCGCTTACTTACACCAGACGTAGATGGTCTTCCGGCACTGGATGCCTCATAACAAAGCTCTTATGTCCTACCATCGATCCAAAACGCTCTCGCGACCTGTCCAGAATGAGCCGACCGAATCTTAGAGCTCTGATTCGGCGCCATTGCAATTAATTGGAATTCACGCCTCAAGACTGGATATCCCCTATAACGCCTTCCGCAGAAGTTGTAGGAATGAAGAGGAAGAAGAAACCATTTCACACACTCCTTGCAATTGCAATGCCCTCTCATCCCGCAGACTCAGGCACTTGGACGCCCCCATATGTCCACGACTTGACAGATCTAAGCAGTGTTGGTCGCTGATGAGGATCTATTAGGCCTTGTGGTACGGGCCTACTTTTGCCCTAAGTGTGGTTAGCCTATAGGCAGTCAGCCACTCCAACCTACCACCATCTTGCCCGCTCTGTTAACCCACAATCAATCACATCAACCTTCTGCATTATATCCCATCAAAGCCAATCTAAATCGGGCCCCAACAAACGATCACATGGCATGTGTGATAAATAAGCTCTCAACTCGAAAATCTCTCTCACTTCTGTGCAGGGGGTGCAAATCAATGAAATCGCATGACACCACAAAAACGCACCACCTCTGCATTCCATTCCACAGCTGCTTTGTGTGATTCCAACCGACCGTCAAAGAGCCAATGGAACAGGCAGACCGAAGTGAAAATCAGAAAATCAAAATCAATTCCTACGAATCCACACATCATCACTCCACAAAAGGATACACAAAACCTTGCAACGAATACCAAATACCACCGATTGAGGTAAACTCTGCATGAATAGCTTCCTCCGCTCCGCTCTACGGACCGAATGTGGATTCGGGCACGACTGTCAATAACAGGAAACAGTGAATAACTTTTGCATACACACACGCACACACACACACACACACAGTCGCACATTAAATTCCACATCCTGCCGTGCGTCGGTCGACGGTCGTCGGCCGTCGTTCGTCGGTCGGATCAATTCAACTAAGCACCCTTCAAACTTTTCAGCAACCAAGAATCCAATCAATGGATTCTAAAATGTAGCCACCTGGAAAATATGAACACACCCGGTTGCATGTTTGGTTGGAATTAATTTCAGCACTATGCTCGCTGCCTCATCAATTGAATGGGCGCTGGAACCCGCTATCCGCGCCCGGCTCGTGCCGTCGCCCAGCCAATGTGGAAGCACATCGCATGACAAAGTCAACAAATTGATGGAATTTTTACAGCCACCCAACATCCCCCTAGTGGATTGCGATACTCGTAACAACCTGATGTATTAAATCCATAAAAACCATCTTACATAAACGAATCCATTGGCATGCACACACAATCATCGAACGAGCCACCTCGCGCCGCCCACAAAACATGAAATGGAAAAATAAGCAAAATTAACATGAACATATTCACCCCATTACCGCGTGTGTCGAGGAGCACTCCACTCGCCGAGGGGATGGAATAAAAATCGATAACAATAAATAAAGCGTGCAAAATGCCACATCACACATTAGGAGTGTGTGGCGTGATGGCACGGAGCGGGGGCGGGGGCCGACACTCTATGTACATCCCCATAAAGGCGGAAGTTTTACGAGCGCAATAGACATATCCGGTCTTTCACATGCTGTATCCGGCGGCGCGCGGGGCATTCGACGGGTCTCCGGGCAGAAGGCGAAGGAACAAGCTGAAGGGATGAGACTGTCTTCGATTCTTCTTTTTTATTGGTTCTGTTAGTCACAGGGACAACCGGGGGTAATTGGATATTTGGCAGCCCCTTGCCAGGTCGGAGGATTGAAGTATCCCTTACCGAGTGTTTGGGTCTTCTTTTCGCATTTAGATATCGAATGACAATGACTCGGCATGCCCTGAACATGAGACAAAAATCGGATCATTGTCGTTTGAATAAACATCAAGAATTCGGCGCTGAAACTCTACTCTATCTGGGGGATACGACTGCATTGAAATTCGAAGCAGGACATTGACATGTGATGGGGAAAAACTGAGATGTTCAAGTGGCATCAAGTGACAGCGAGGGCAGATGTGTGCGCCGCAAAGCTAATCGATATGGGCGCAGGATGGATATCACAGATTGGCAAAAGATCGATCCTTCGATTTGCTTGACTGATAGCACTTTGAGGCAAGCATGAGTGAGGCTGTACACCTTGTTCCGAGTCCGCGAGGGCGGCAGTGTTTGATGGGATGCATTGAGTCTGCTTTCATGTGACTGGACTTGCCACCTTATGTCGGGGGTGATTGACAAACAGTTTTCAAAGTTCCCTCTCAACGCTCCTTCACGTGCACAAACCCTTTCAAATCACCCCCGCAAGCGTCTCACTTTCCCTTGTTCCCTGTCAGCATCAGATGGGAAGCGGGAACTTATGCAGCATCCCTTTAAATTTATATCTGTTTTGTGTACATGCGAAAACCTATCGTTCACCCCTGCCCATCACGTAACCACCGTCCCCCACCAGTGAGCAGGGTTACAGGACCCTCTTCCGCAAGGAACAACCATCTGTGACGTGTCACTCTGTTTATTTAATGAAACCGTCGCATGATTACAATTTAAACTTCATTTGTCCTCAGACCTAACCGAATCGCCGTCATCGAATTAATTACCCATACAAATTAGGGTTCCTCCCCTCAGCCAAGCTATGAGCAAACTCAATCACAACGTCCTCCATTGAGGCGGCCGGCCGTCCAGAGATGATTATAATTCAAATTTAATCATTCGCAGAGAGTCGCAGCAGGGGATGACGTACGAAACGGATTCACACACGCATGTCGCACGCCAACGGGATGAGGAACTCTGTGAGCCAACAACTTGCGGTTAGGATGAAATTAATTTGATGGCCGATGGTGCCTTTTGGCATAGTCTTCTCGGATGACGACTTGAAGAGTGTTAGCTTGTGACGCTGTGCAAATTGGCTCCTGTTGGCTACCGTCGCCATGGCTACGGTGCGGTCCAGAGGAATCCTGAAGATCATTGCTTCAGATTTAATATTCTTCGCTGCATGTTTGCTCTGATCCCTCAACACGGAGAGGATTCCAGTGTTTGTCCAGGCGGTAACGGTTAGGCGAGGAAAAGAAGGTTACATAGGCTTTGTAGCTCTGCAGGGATGCCATCTGGTCTCGTCTAGCCTTGAAGGCCTTGAAGGTATTTGCTGTCCAAAAGTCACTGAGGGAGTTAAGGAACCTGGCTGAAGGGGGCATTTTTTTGGCTATTAATGTCCAAACAACCTACTCAGACGTCAACGCTAACGAATGTTCATAAGAAAAATATGGGTGGCGCTGCAGATGTGGATCTGGGCTGGGCTTCTTCAGGAACCACTAGTGTTGTGCACACCCAACGGCGAAGTTTGAGAAGCTTAGCATCAGTCAGTCGAAATAGCTCCAGGAATGATTTATGATTGTTATTAAATTGGGCCCAATGAGTATACGCAGCTACCCACCAAGCCACGGCTGGGGCCGATAAGCCGAGTCTTCTTCAAGCCTCAATCAAAAAGCATCTCTAGCTAGCTTTCCTCTAGAGTCGCACGCCAAATTGGTTGAGGTCCATCTCCACCTGGGTGCGCCACCTTAAACGCGGACATCCTCTGTTGCGATGTCCCACAGGCTCGGAGTCGAAGGCTCATCGGGCCGGTGTTGAGTTGTCCATACACTTTAACCATCGTAGGCTTTAGATCCATAGACGCCAGGCCAGACTCATGTCGCTGTACAGCCCATACTGCTCGTGGTTGAACCTTCTCCTCCAAATGTCATCAACGCAGACATGGCCAAAGATCGCGGGCAGAACTTTTCTCTCGAAAATACCAAGAACCTATTCATCTGCTTTGGATATAGTCTATGCCTCTGCGCCGTAGAGCAGCATGGGGATGATCAAGCTCTTATACTGAGTCAACTTAGTCTTCCGAGAGAGGGCTCTGTTACTCAGTAGCCTCTTGAGTCCATAGAAAAAGCGATTGGCAAGAGTTACTCTGCGTTTGACCTCTACACGAAATCCTTGACCACCTCAAGGTCATAGCTGCCCATTGTGGCACTCTGTCCAAAACGTCGATCCTGTGCGTGATTTCTTGAGCACATCTTACACTTGTTCTCGTTCACCGCCCGACCTACTTTTGCCGCTTTCGTTTCAATGCCACCAAACGCCTCAGTGACGGCTCGCTGAGTTCCGCCAATCACGTCAATGTACGGACTTCTGGTGCCTCTAGCATTTGCGTGCGAGTCCTGCGCGATCTTCTCCTGGACGACGTTAAGGAAGTCACATGGGCCGGGTCTTTGAAAGCTCAAAGTACACTCTGTTGTTCTTTCCTTGCTCAATTTATGTTACCTCGGCCAAAATTCAAGCTGTTTCACATGCGCCGTCGTTCACATTCTACGGTCGAAGGACAGAGTCGTTGGTCTTCTTCTTATGGCTCCTCGTCAGAATGCCGCCATTTCCTAAAGTTTCCCCGTAGGAGGAAGAACTCCAATGGCACCGTCATACAATCATTTCCGAACCCCACTTGATGTGAGATGAGTCACCCAGCATTCCAGCAATTTCGGAAATGTAAACATTCTCTTTGCGAGAACGATCCACACGCACGCACATTCACCCTTAAAGTGCTCCAGAGGACTTTACAAACAAAGCAAACTGGATTGAGATCGAGGCCATTAAGGGATTAAAACTGTTCATCCAGCAACTGAATTAATTTCGAACACACCCACCCGCGTGCATAAATTCCACGAATCACACCTCGTTTCCATGCCGATTTGCGGGGCTTACCTCAAATGTATTTACGACAAATTAGCCTCATCTCTATTCGGTTGGCTTCGATTACACGGCCTTTCAGGCGTGCGCCGAGATTAACCGGGAAATTCGCATTCAACCATTTTACATGCGACCTTCGAACGGCCATCGCCATCTCGTCCACTCGAACGTAGTCCGCCTGTGGAATGGCCGCCCATTCCGGTTCTAGTCAACTTAAATCCCCAATGTCATTATTTCTCCCATAATTCCATCATTATGCAAAACAGTCAGACACAATCGTCCATCTTCGCAGCATGACTGCTTCGCTTCATCCGGCCGGCCCCCGAAAACCTTACAAGTCCCCCATCGCAACCATAGCCGTAGTCGCTGGTGCTGTTGCTGTTGCTGTTGCTGCCGTCGTCAACGTCAGTGTGCCGTTGTTTCTGTTGCCATCGCCAGCTATGTACATTTTATGGCCGTTATAATAATTATACTCCCAAGGGATGATACTGGCGGACGGAATCAGAATGATTCCCCCGACAGCCGCACGACAAACAGTAAACGCATCATCCCCCATTTGATTAAGTATTCAGCATGTTCGCAACCCCGGAGTCGTTCTGCAGCCCAGCCATTGTTGGCCATATTCAGTGTCTCCCTCCCATCGCGCGGCGGCTTAGCCCACGAACTGTGGCTGTGGGTGGCGGGTGGTGGGTGGTGGGCCGGGGGCGAACGTATGCACTCAGGCCAGGTCACCGCACGATATTAGTCAGGAATGCAAATGAGTTGACCAAACGAAATTATCGTCATGTCAACTATTTTCAAATCTGGTGGTGATGGGCAGGAGCCACCTCAGCCGAGGGACGGCCCGACACACGGAACCGTGGATTTGGTTCAATTGGCCCAAAGGGAGGAGCGGCGACGGCGGGAGCGATAACGCAAACATCACCACCCTTTGCAGACATTCGTGTGAGTGTGTTAGGTTGCGTGTCCTGTGGAGCTGCGGTATTTACGGAATGGAATTTCATTTAATTCCTGTGCCTTGCTGGGAGAATTTTATGACAGCAGTTATTTTATCAACGGTAAATATTGAAAAACAAAAAGACGAGAAAGACGCACAAGACGATGTTTTTCGACGAGCTTCGACAAAAGTACACACGTCTGGGGCATTCTGTTGACATTCCATGCATTGCATGCGGGGCTCATACATGTGTAATCACTTTAATGGCAGATAAGTGAAGAGTAAACACTTTGTTGGGGGTTGTACTGTGGGATGGACATTCGACGTGTCGGGTGAAGGCTAAGGTATGGGATCTGGGACCTATCTACCAGAACTGACTTCTTGTAATTCAATTCACTTTCATTTTCTGTTTGATTACAAAGGCCGTCTCGAGATCATCGTTTAGTCGCAAGGACATGCACATGCTGTGCCGCAGGAAAACATGTCTGAACATACCGCATATCGAGTTCTGCAGCAGGAAGGATTAATAATTCTAACACCGGCCCTGTCCAGCTGTTGTAATAAAAAAAACAACTCGGTCCCAACACACTCCTTTGATTAACTCCTACAAAATGAAACGTCTTGCACCATCGTTAGAGGATAAAGGCACTAGGACAGTTAGCAAAAATCTTTACTTCGACTTCCTCTTATTTTTTAACTATTAAAGCTTTCGTGAAAAGGTCTGGATATATTGGGTCTATAACTTGACTGCGGTGTTTTCTTCAAAATTTCAACGTTTATTTAAGAAAAACATGTACAACAGTATTATTCAAGGTATTGCCCCTCTGAAGCTATGACTTTTTCCCATCTTTCTGGCAATTTGTGGATCCCATCAAAAAAGAACTGTGCCGGCTTGGCAGCCAAGAATAAAAGCCAATTTTTGATATTCTGCTCCGATGTGAACCGCATTTCAGTGAGGGCGTTCTGCATCGACCGGAACAAATGGTAGTCAGAAGGGGCAAGTTCTGGGCTATAAGACGGGTGCGGTAAAACATCCCACCCACTGTTTTCCAAATATTTCTTGGCCGGAATAGCAACGAGGAGCCGAGCAATGTCATGATCGAAAATTATTCCCTCGTGTCTGGTCGCATATTCCGGGAGTTTCCGGGCTCTCTTCAAACGGATTAATTGTGTTCGGTAGCGTTGTCCATTGATGGTTTCACCCCGTCCAAAATACGATGACTTTCGCCAGCAGTTCTCTTCATATTAAAGTGATGAAGAAGAACTCTCCGCAAAAACACTTTTTCAGGCACAAAGTTCGACTTATTTGAGTGAAAACAAATTATTGTTGTTTATGCTTCAAATGAATGAACTGTACTGAAATGACGTACAATGACAGTAGCTTGCCAACGCATGTTCCAATGCTCCGCTGTCCCGTGTGGTTCAACGTGCGTGCAAGCTTGATGGAAAAGATTCGGTTGTTCGAGAGGGCTTGTCTTAGGGCTTGCCTTCGCCTTTATAGAACTCCAGAGTCCCAGTACAGAAAATTCTATTCCAATGAGGTCTTATACAACAGGGCGAACCTGATACGAGTGGACAATTTTCTACTGAAGTTGATTCGAGGGCATACTGCCAGAGCGATGAAGTACTGCCTGATCTCGGGGCTTACTACCCCAATCCACAATACCACGAAAGGGTACGCCACAACGGCGTCGTCCCCCCAGAAGCCTTTCTCCATTTAGACAAGAACGGACTGTTACAAGATATAAATGCAGTACCGCTCATCTACCACATCGCCAGATCAATTGTGGGTTGCAATGCAACACCGAAAATTCTGGTGGCTGGGAAGAGGGGGAACTCTCTCGTCGAACCCTCTAGACCGGGGATAGAAAGGGTAGTACGTATCCCCGAAAGGGGGAGCAGTCGGTTACTGTCTTGCAGCAATGGAGATGCAAATCTATGAGCGGTAAGCCATGGTCGACCTACATAGCCTAGGGTAGTTTTTAAGGTAGCTTGTAAGTTATAAATAAATGTAAAAAAAACCATGTTCCAATGGAATAATACAAGTTACGCCATCTCTTAGCAAACCGCACGAATTAAGTTATAGACCCAAAATAAATAACGTAGAAAGGATGGTAAAATTTATCAAACATAATTTTTATTGCGGATAATTTGTGGATTTCATTCTTAAAAAAGTTCTATTTACGCTAGTATCCCGACAGAAATTTTCGGTTTCGACGTTTTAGTTTCAGAAGCCGGACACCAACATTTCGCATCGACTTTCAACGTTTTATTTAGTTTTAAACTAAAAAACAAGACTTATTCACATTGCAAGCGTTTGATTTATTAGCGATGATAAAAAAGAAATAAAATATCGTGCCACCCTGCACCCTTGCAGCTTGCTGTTGCACCGCAGCCGAGGCGAGGAATGTTTCACATTGGGAGAGTTGAGGGTAGTGAATCTCAGATCTTCCCAGACGAAAACTAGATAGACTTGTAGCCGCATGTGCTGATGCTGGAATGAAGGTCAACGTGGACAAAACGGAGGTTATGGTCATCTCCAGAAGGTCGGCCTCTACAGGTTGGTGGCTGCCGAGCGGGACAGGCCGGCCACCAGACGCTCGCATACTGCCACCATTCAGGCCTGGCTCCAAATGGGGCCCTGGCACATCAGGGTAGGCAATACCCAAGGCCAATCGCCTTCTTCTTGTCCCATTGAAGCATGTGGAGAAGTTTAAGTATCTCGGGGTCTTTTTCAGTGAGTGTGAGTGAGTGTGTGAAGGAGTAAAGCTGGAAGGAGATGGAAGGAGTAATGAGCTTTCCTGTAGGATTGGTCAAGCGGGGTCAATTTTGAAGCAGCTTGGTAGATCTGTAATCAGGAAGGCGAGGCTTGGTGTCAAAGCCAAGTAAGCGGTTTTCAACTCAGTATTTGTTCCAACTCTCACCTATGGTCATGAGATTTTGGGAAATGACCGAATGAATAGGATCGCGAATGAAAGCTGCTGAGATGTGGGAATTGCTTTCCGGGATAGGGTGAGAAACACGGCAGTGTGCGAGGAACTCAACATTGAGGAGCTGCTTCCTCGAACGGAGAGGGCTATGCTTCGTTGGGTTGGTCACGTGGCACGAATGTCCCCTTGATCACGACTTCCGAGGCGGTCGTTGAATGCAATACCATCCGGTAGGCGACCGCTTGGCAAACCCAGGACGAGATGGTTGGACCAAGTCCAAAAACTCGCCTGGTCACGCTTGGGCATAACTCCTGATGAGTTAGAGTCGATGGCTGACGATCGAGTTGCCTGGATGTCTCTCGTGCGTGGTTTACCCTCGCGACCCCTTGAGTGGAGCATGGGGGTCAGAAAATGATAGCGATGATGAACGTTGTATTTAAAGCAAAAATGTACTGTGAAGCAAATTTGGTATGAGGTAAATAAATGTAAATTAAAAAAATATATAATATGGCAACACACACGGTCCACGTCCCTTGCCATGGGTGTCTATAATTCTATGTTCAGCGAACGCTTCCGGCATAATATAGGAGTGCCATTACTCTACTGTGTTGACAAGTCATAATAGCCTAAGTTGGGTTTTATACTTTTTCAGGAGAGGAGTTCAAATTTTTTAATTTCAAGCATGCAAGGATTTTCGGCAATTACTTCTGCTTAAAAGAAGATAAAATAATAGGGGTGCCAGGGTGTAGCTGGCCAGGGACCGACATCTCAGCAACTACTCGTGTTGTGCGTGTTGTACTGTTGCCTCACGAGTAGACGGGACCTAAAGTTGTTCTTATGCTGACTCTAAACGGCCAATTTTAGAAGATTTTACTAGACAGCTATAGTCTTTGAGCATTGCCATTGACTCAAAAGAGGTGGAGGGGGGGGGGGGGGGGGGGCTTGAAAAGTATTGTGCTAGTACAGGGAATAGGGCCTCGGTAACGTAGGCACCCACAACGCCACGTTGGCTCCCACAAGGAATCCATTTTACTAGACTCTCTCTTTGAGCATTGTCAGTGACTCGAAAGAGGGGGAGCCTTGACCATTTTTTTGCTAGTATAGGGAATAGAGCCTCGGTAACGACGCCACGTCGGCTCCCACAAAAAATCACGTCTACAGACTGTTAAATGGCGGCAAGGACCCAAACACAGCTATCAGGCCGATGTTCCACTCAGTCTGACCGTTGATAGACGAGAAATCCGTCTCCCCGCCCTAGATAGCACAGCCGAGTAAAGTCTTACAAGGCTACAGGGCTGTCCACTGAACCCTTGAAGGCAGCTGGAGATGATCTGGTTTGGTGGATACATCAGCTCATCTGTAAGATATGGTCCGAGGAACGCATGTGCGATGGTTGCGAGCACAGTCCAGTTTGTCCGCTCCACAAGAAAATATATCCCTTTGACTGCACCAATTATGGGGCGATAAGTGTCCTTCAAATCGCATACAAATCGTCTCTTCTATTTTTTTTTTTGTCAGTTGAAAACCAGATATTTAAAAAATAACTCCTGTTGAATTTTTGATTTAGCCTGTTTTACAAAACTTCCGCTCTGATCCATGCGATTTGCGACATCAACAAACCACGGGCTCGAAGTCAATTCTCCCGATCCTCGCGTGTGCTGTCAAATTAAACTGAAATTCCCAAGAGAACGCACAAATAGTGGCTGCCTCACCATCCGCAAACCATATCAATAAGCAGAGAAAAAAATTACTAGTCATTGCGAAACGATGAACAACTTAATTGACTTTCCTCTTGCAATGCGCCGTGTTAAGTCCCAAGCCACCTGCCCCCCATCCGCCTACTCTATAAATAACTCAAACCGTCATCGAAGTGAATTTCGAATTCAAAGGATAATCAGAAAATCACAATCTCACAGTTCTTTCCTTCCTTCATCGAATGAATGAATATTTGAAGCGAACCAACAAAAGGATAACGAGAAACCCAACTCAATTCGCACTTGGCCTGGCTGGCTGTAGCGAGTGTGTTCGGAATTTACAATTTAAATGCGAGCACAGGGACACACACACTAACGCACACATCGAGAAGAAACCAAACCGTCCACCTACCAAATCCATTTGTCGGCGCTGCAATCATTTCAACTTGATCCGTCACCGTTCCATTCTCGACCGACGACCGTTGTGTGCGGTGTTCGTTGTTCGGTCGCACAGTCCGTACTGTACCGGGGTAGCAGCAGCGCAGCGTCAGGTTCTCCCCTTGACAATTGATGAATCCTGGAAACTTTATTAGCATTTGTGTTCTGCCCCCATCCCACATAACAATATCCGATGATCCTTATCGCACACACACTCACGCAGCGGCGAGAGGGTGGCAAACAGAAATCTTTGCATTTGTATGCCAGAACTGTATCCCGTCCCGAGCCGGGGTTCTCTGGCTCTTTAGTCAATATCTGCAGCTAGGGGACTGAATTTCTGACTGTGCTCGCGTACTTGCGTCGGAACGCTCGTACGTCGTCGTGTGTGATGTGTAGACTATGCGGCCCCCGGTTTTCGGTGAGTCGTCGCTGCGCTGCTCATCATCCACCACTGTTATCCACACTCAGACTGCCCCTGTAAACAGAGGGAAACTGCTTGTGTTTGATCCCTTTCATTCGCCGAATGAGGGCATGTCCTCGTTGAGGAAGGATCTCGGCTTTGGTATTTCATTTTTGTTTCTCCCTGGCTTCGTCCTTTTTGAATTCATTGTTTCGTTTTTTTTTGGTTGCCTCCTTTTCGGTTTTGTTTGTGCTTCTTTCCCGCCTCGTCCTGTGGACTGATGGCTCGACGAAGAGACGGGAAACGTCGATGATGATTTTCATGCTCATAACGATGATTGACACAGCTGCCCCCTGCGGCCGCTGGACAGACGGGGGAGATGGCAATAAACTGAATTGTTGCAACAAAAGAAAACAAAAATGGGCTCCCATGGGAGAGGACACGACACTGCCATGTGCGCATATGGTAATTCAATTTGAGGATGCGGCGGTTTAATGGATTTTTTTTTGAATTTTTGCGAAATCTTCACCGTGCCGGTGTTCGGGACAATTTGATTTTTTTTCCGCCCTGATTTGTGCGGCGCTCAAGGTATCATTGAACTGGGCGTTTATGTTGAACCACTCGTCGTATCTGATGTGATTAAGGGGAATTTTCGTGAATGGGATTTTTGGTGGATAATTAATTTGTATAATGGGACTTGAGTGCGTTTTTCTCTGCTTGAAGGGTCCGGGCGGTGGGATGCACTCATTAGGAGTGAAGGACAGCAGTTGGGCTGCTGTCATGTAAACGTCAGATACGACACTTGGGATTTATTGAGTTCATCTCTTGGCGGACAGATGGGGGAGGACACTTTGGGGCCCCTCGAGGCGATGGCCTGTTCAGCAAATTACCAAAATTAATACTAACCTACTGATCCTATGCGGGTACTCTAAGCTAATCCAATCTACATTATACATGTGCCTTTCGGCTTAATCTATGTGTTTTTTTTAAGTCTTTTTTGTTTTTCTTCTTAGTAACTACCTTAAAAACCTATGTAAGCTGGCCACCATACCTATAAGATCTGCAGTGAATATTGAAAACAAGATCGGCGAACCAACCGCTCCCTGTTGCAGACCGTTTGATGTCAAAGCCCGTGGAAGAAGTTACCTCGCCACTTTTCACGACGAACTTTCTACCTGTTATCATGTCATAGATCATGTATAGCAATGCCTAGCCTGACCAGCTTGAGGAAGAGGCCCTCCAACCAAACGGTGTCGAACGCTTTCTCCAAGTCAATCAGGCAAGCACCCGTGCATTGTTTTTTGTCTTTATTCCATTGAATGTCGGACACCAGTTTAGACGCGGCATGTATGGTTGTCCGGTATGCTTTTATTTTCCTCAACCCACTGTTTCAGAACTCGACTGGCAATCTTTTCAAAAACCTTGCTTAGACAACGAAGAAGACTGAGCGACCGAAGGTTCGTCGGGATTGATCTGTCTTTGTCCCGTTTAGGGATTGGTTGCACCACAGCTGTTTTCCAATGTTTTGGGTAATATGCATTGCTCAGCGCATTGTTAAATAATGTTGTGAAAATCTGCACAGCTTCGGGGGGAAGATGGCGAAGCACAATATTAGGTATACCATCGATTCCCACTGACTTTTTCTTCTGCAGCGAGTTAAAGATACCCTGGAGATCTTCTTGAGAAATCAAGATGTGATTTCCATCATGGGCGACGGCACTATTTGCCATGTAATCGTCATTGAACCTGGTGAGACCTGGGTTCTCGCCATTGTCTTATCTCATTACGAAGATTACTGTGGTTCAGCAGGGCTTCGTTCTCCAGTTCGCGATTCGGCCTACGAACCTCGTTAACCGTATACACTCGCTGGAACACAGCACCGATTGCTTTCACCTTCTGCTGAGGATCTTCAACCACGAAGAAGTCATTGTCTAGCACTGCCCCATCTGGATCTATGCCAACTGAAGTCAGAATCTGTTCGTTATTTGTCGTCCTAGGGAGTCTAACGGCCTGAATGTCGTTTTGATCTTTCCTCCGAAATATTTTGTTTACTTGAGGGAACATACCCGGGTTGTTAGAACGTACAGCCCGGACCTTATGACATACGCCTTTTTTTATTAGGAGAGCAACCCCGCCCCCTTGCAAGGATTGGGGCCGGTCTCTTCGAATTTTGTGGTAATTTTTGTACCAGAGTTTGCGCGTTTGGTTCAGCTTAGTTTCGCTGACCATCAACACGTCTAGATTGTGAATTTGCAGAAGGTTACCCAGCGTTAGTTTTCGTTCAGTCCTAATCAGTGAATTCACATTCACTGCTAGGATCTTAAGGTTACTGGCTGCGTGCGCAGCCATTAGGAAGTTGTGGCGTTAGGCACGGCAAACAACGTCGAGAGGATGAGGTCTACCCGCGTTGGTTGAAGAGCTTATCGCCGCCGGATGCTGCTTTGGCATCATTTTTGTTTGTTTTTTTTCGAGAGGGGATCCTTGATGTGGTGTCCTGTGGGAAATTATGCATTTTTAAATGCTGCAAGTTTAGGTTTTCGCAACAACACAAGCTCTTAATAAATCGAGAGGATCAAGGGATTTGTGGGGTTCTTAATCGAGCGAGGCACAGCAGCGACTAGGGGGTTAATTGACGAATATTCCTCAAGGTCAAGCGTCAAGGTCAAGCTTCAATTGTATAAATGGCTGATACCCTACCACCTGTTGAAGAGGAATCTCAAATGCGACACCTATGACTGCATTAAACCATTATCGTGGCTTCACAAAGCCCAATTTGGGAGCATAGTGCGATAAGAAACCCTTAACCACGTATCCAGCGACCTGGGGTTCTGGAGACCGATCCCAGATTATGGGCCGATTTTTCAATAGTCATAAACATAAGCATTTTAATAAACAGTAGGTTTCAGTTTCCCCGTTCAGCGATATTGGTTTATCGAGTTCATTTTCAACATCGAGCACTATTGGTTCAGTGTCTGCCAAATCATTTAAAACTTCATCGGAAATGGTAACTTGGCTTGCTTTTTCGATAGCATCCGGTATGAACAATGCACTCGAAGCTTCTTCTTCTTCTTTGTTTGGCGCTACAGTCCGGGGTGGACCTGGGCCTCAACCAACAAGCCTCTCCAGCCAGCACGATCTTTCGCCAGCTGCCTCCAGTTGTGCACACCAAGTTGGTTGAGGTCCTTCTCCACTTGTGTGCGCCATCTTGTTCTAGGACGACCTCTTATGCGTTGTCCCAAAGGCTCGGAATCGAAGACTCTTCGGGCCGGAGCTGTGGTGTCAATCCGCTCTACGTGACCAAGCCATCTTAAGCGTTGGATCCGAAGACGCTTAACTAGGTGCATGCCGCTGTACAGCCCGTACAGTTCGTGGTTGAATCTCCTTCTCCAGACGCCATCAATACAAACAGGACCAAAGATCGCACGCAGAACTTTTCTCTCAAAAAGACCAAGAGCTTCTTCATCCGCTTTCAATAGCGTCCATGTCTCTGCGCCATAGAGCAGGACGGGGATGATTAGGGTGTTATATAATGTCAACTTGGTGTTTCGAGAGATGGCTCTGTTACTCAATTGCCTCTTGAGCCCAAAGAAACAGCGATTGGCAAGAGTAATTCTGCGCTTGATTTCGGTACTGGTGTTATTGTCCCTGTTTACTGCAGAGCCAAGGCAGACGAAGTCCTTGACTACCTCAAAGTTTCTGCTGCCCATTATGACGCTCTGTCCGAGGCGTCGATGGTGTGCGTCCTTTCGTGATGACAGCATGTACTTTGTTTTGCCCTGATTAACTGCCAAACCCATTTTAGCCGCTTCCGCTTCAATGCTAGCAAAAGCCTCATTGACAGCTCGCTGTGTTCGTCCAATCACGTCAATGTCGTCCGCGTAGGCAAGCAGTTGAACGGACTTTTGGAAGATCGTGCCTCTGGTGTTGACATTTGAGTCTCGCACGATCTTCTCAAGTATGATGTTGAAGAAATCACATGACAGCGTGTCGCCTTGTCTAAAACCTTTTTTGACATTGAAGGTCTCGGTGAGTTCGTTACCGACCTTGATGGAGCAGCGAGAGTTCTCCATCGTCATCCTGCACAATCTGACGAGTTTGGCTGGAATGTCAAAAGTAGACATGGCATTGTATAGCTCGTCTCTATGCACGCTGTCATATGCGGCCTTGAAATCGACGAATAGGTGGTGGGTGTCGATCTGCATCTCGTGGGTTTTTTCCAGGATCTGCCGCAGTGTGAAAATTTGGTCGATGGTGGACTTTCCCGGCCTGAAACCGCACTGATAAGGACCTATCAGGTTATTGACGAATGGTTTCAGGCGTTCACACAAGACGGCAGAGAGGATCTTGTACGCTATGTTAAGGAGACTGATCCCTCGATAGTTGGCGCAGTCAAAAGGGTCTCCTTTCTTGTGGACCGGACAAACGACGCTGAGATTCCACTCATCGGGCATGCTTTTCTCCGACCATATCTTACAGATGAGCTGGTGCATGCGCCCAACCAGATCATCTCCAGCTGCTTTAAACAGTTCCGTGGACAGTCCGTCCGCTCCAGCAGCTTTGTTCGACTTTAGTCTAGATATCGCTATCTTGACCTCGCCTAAGTCGGGGGCACGGAATTCTTGGTCATCCTCGTCCAAGTTAAGTGGAACATTCTGCCTGACAGCGGAATTTGTGTCGTCATCGCCGTTTAACAGTCTGCATAAGTGATTTTTCCAAATTCTCAGGAGCGACTGCGATTCTACTACTAGTCCATTTTCATCCCTGCAGGCTTCTGTCCGAGGTCTATACCCTCCGGATAACTGTTTTACCTTTTGGTAAAAAAAACTCGAAGCTGCTGGATAGTCATTTGACGGTCTTTTACTGAACTGAAAAGTTACTACTAAATTGGTATCGAGCATTCTCTCCGCCAGCCAAATGCCTAACAACGTATTTTATCGACACCGAAATGGCGATAGCCAAAATTGACCTGGAACAGAGCCTATCCTATGCACTTTATCGGAACAGAAAAACCTCTTAATTTGAAGAATCTTAAATCTGCTTTTCCTTTGACATCGGTTTAAGACAAAATTCGCAGAGTGTGCCTGGTCCTTCCTCACTTCTGCCTACTTGTCTAATATGACTTATTCAACATTTTAAATAACATCAGACGCACCACTGTGCCGCACCATCCCATTAAAACTCCGAAGCCACAGATGATTGCTAAATGCTGCTAGGGTCACATTTCACAACCCTTTCCAATGCCCTGGTGTGTCAGCTTAGACACAAAACCACTCCCTTCTTCATGTTTGATGCACACCACACAGAGCCCCCCCCCCCCCCAAGAACAGCCCAACTCTCATTGCCAATAAAACGTATGGGTATGACTGCAAACCTTCGGGATGAATAATTGCATCTCCAAGGGCTGAGTGCTGCCCCCAAAGGACATAAAACATCTCATCTGCACTCAGAGCCATTCAAAAGCCCACCCCGCCGCCCGGACTCCCATGCGATAGCTGGTAAATTATGTTTACCATTTGAAATTAAATAATAAACTAGCAATGAGAACGACTTATTCCCTTTCATTCCCAGAGTTCGAGTTAATTTGTCGTTCGAATCGGCCAAACGCCAACCCTTGTGTTCTGCCAAAAAAAAAAAAAAAAAGCCCCACCACCCCTCCGCCAAACACACCATATAATAGACGACACAAAACAATGGCGATTATGTTCGTTGTCCTATGAAATAATGTTGATTTATAGTTGTCATAATAATTCAAGTACAGTTGCCAACGGCAAACAACAACCACATGCACGCCCTGAATTCGGAAAATCCACAGCGCTGAGGAAATATGGCGGCGGTGGGCACATCGTTTCGAGTATTCACCTCTTACAAAAACCCACTTGATCCGTGCAAAGATAAACGGAAGTTTCCGTGTAGTCGAGGTGGCACTGGTGGGCAGCTTTGGGAACGGTCCCAGCAGACGTGTGTGAATGGATTCAGGGAAATTGTTTTATCCACATCCTGTGCCCACATTCCGTTATGTCGATGTCGGCCAGGAGAACGAAAACAAAAACCTCCTCTCACTGGGATAGTGTGTGTTTGTTGAATTTTTCTCATATAATCTCATTTAGTGTTCACAGCAAATACCCCAATGCTCTTAGTTGTGGGGGTGCACGAGAGCGAGAGCGAGAGAGAGAGAGGCGGTGGTTGCCCATCATGAGGGTGGAGCTGATATTAAAGTGGTTTCTTGCCACCAACGAGCATTTACAGGGTTGCCAGCGGTCCGTTGTGATTTCAATCTAAATTTGATTTTCTGGCGTTTCCTTGTTGACTTAAAACGATCTGCCCAACGTCCAATGTGATGTCGTTTGAAATCGATTTTCCCCTGTTCTGGTTGCCAGGCCATAGAGTTACTTACTTACTTACTAACTTAAGGTGGCGCTACAGTCCGAGGTGAGGTCCCTTTCCACTTGCGTGCGCCACCTGAGTCGCTGTCTTCCTCTACTGCGCCGTCCCTCGGGGGTGGATTCAAAGACTTTTCGGGCCGGAGCATTGGTTTCCATCCGCTCTACATGACCTAGCCACTGGCTAAGTCGATGTCGCTAAACAGCCCATATAGTTCGTCATTATATCTCCTCCTCCACTCACCATCTATGCAGACGGGACCGAAAATCACACGAAGAATTTTCCTCTCGAAGCAACCAAGAGCAGCTTCATCCGCTTTTGATAAAGTCCATGCCTCCGCGCCATATAGCAGGACTGGGACGATTAAGGTCTTGTAAAGCGTTAGCTTGGTTGTTCGAGAGAGGGCTTTGTTTACCTTGGGCTTTCTTAGCCCAAAGAAGCAGCGATTGACAAGAGTTATTCTTCGTTTGATTTCAGCGCTGGTGTCGTTGTCTGAATTGATAGCGGTGCCTAGGTATACAAAGTTTTTGACTACCTCAAAGTTATATCTGTCTGCTGTGACGTTCTGACCGAGACGTCGGTGTTGGGTGTCCTTTCTCGTTGACAGCATGTACTTGGTCTTACCCTCGTTTACCGCTAAACCCATCTTCGCGGCCTCCGTTGCAATACCCACAAAGAAAAGAAAGATTGTTCCTCTGGTGTTGGCGTTCGAGTTTTGAACAATTCTTTCAAGAACGATGTTGAAAAAGTCGCATGACAGCGCGTCGCCTTGTCTGAATCCTTTTTTTGACATTAAAGGTCTCGGTTAGGTCTTTACCGACCTTGATGGAGCAGCGTGCATTCTCCATCGTCATCCTACACAAACGGACGAGTTTGGTAGGGATGCCAAAACTAGACATTGCTCTGTATAGCTCGTCTCTATAAATGCTTTCATACGCGGCCTTAAAATCGATAAAAAGGTGGTGGGTATCGATTTGTTGCTCCTGGGTTTTCTCCAAAATCTGCCGCAGTGTGAATATTTGGTCGATGGTGGATTTTCCTGGCCTAAAGTCACACTGGTATGGACCGACCAGGTTGTTGGCGAATGGCTTTAGGCGTTCACACAGTACGGCAGATATATTATATTATATGCGATACTTAGGAGACTGATGCCTCTGTAGTTGGCGCAGTTCAGAGGGTCTCCTTTTTTATGGATCGGGCAGACTATGCCAGGCCATAGAGACATCCCGGAAACTGCAAGGCTGATGAACTGGCGTAACGTTCCACTGCCTGTTGATGGACTCTCTTGTACCTTCAAGTTGCAGTTCAATAATCTACTTATGTACCTTCAAAGAAAACCAGTGACGGATAGTTGCCCAATCTCAAAACAGAGCTGGCCTCGTCTTGAAAAATATCAAATCGCCTGATATCTCTAAAGAGCCGTGGGAATAGTGGAACCTTCACGCAAAGAGTCTAGGCATATTCTTCGATGACTTTTACAGGAGCTGCCTAGACGAGGAGGAGGCAGATAGCATCCAACACAGCCTGTTCCCCCAGTTCTTCGTTCCACCCGTTCTTCAATCGAAGTGAAAGCCTACACCATTCCACTTTGGGAACGCGGGTCGACGTCATCATTCTCCAGAGCCAGAGAGAGGGAATCTGAATCGAAAGACTGCTGAAACGCCTTGAGTCGTCTCCGCATCCATACTGAAGCCACTACACGTCTTAGCGCCTCTCCAATAAACCGGTCAGGACAATAAACAATCTGACAGCATGGCAACCCCGACCACCACATTCTGACTTCACTAAGACTCCATAAATATTTGTACACTATCATATACCTCTGTTCACATTGTGCTCAGTTAGGAAAACCTTTCCAATTTAGTTGCCTTCATAAGAAATGAAATAAAAATAAAAGGGGGACGACAGGGATCTGAGCAAATAATACAAAAAGAAGAGCGAAACCATGGAAAATAAAGTGTTTCCCTTGCCCAGCCACCCGTCCGGGAACAAACACCGGAGTGTGGTCCTCCGAACTGAACACTGGAACGGTGTGTATGTAAGGTTAATACCCTGACTACAATGCAACATCAATGTGCAACAACACAGTCTAACAACACGTTAACCGTTGCGCGCTTCTGCTTGCTGGTGACGATATAATTGCTGCTCCTTGTCTGTGAATTTTATATTCTCTTTCACTCTCTGTCACACGGCATGCCATTGCCGCTCACTCTGCATAAGGACATTTCGGGGACATCGCACGTTCCACACAGTGAACGTGAAACTCCGGGCAAACAGACTAACACACACAGGCACACCCACATACAATGAACTGTATCACATCGGCAGCAAAACTTGCTACATTTCTGCTGAATCCTGCGAGGGGGATGCCTGCGAAGGGAGCCACACACAAAAGTTGGACACGAACTGCTCCTGCAGTGTGGGTGCGATGAATTCGCCTCGGAGTGCCCTGTGCTGAGATGGTGGCATTTGTCTGCCTACCTATTTGCTGTTGGGATTTGATTTCATGAAAAAAGGACACACACACGGCTGGGCGGCGCGGGGGATGGACTGGATGGAGGGGGAAGGCAAATGGACCAACATGGGGGAGGGACAACCCTTGAATTACAATTTTATGTCAGATTTATTCAGATCGTTTGCACGTCCTTTTTGCTTTCTTTTCGTTACTCTACTTAAATTTGTTTTTTGCTCGTGCATAACAGGCAGAGGATGCGCCCCGGTACGAGTGTGCGTGCGACTGTGTGAGTGTGGAGCAAGGTCTGGCTGGGGAGAAATGAAAAGAAAAACGAACACTTTTGGCTTCTGGACTTCGGATGACATTTTGAAGGACCCAGGTGCACGGGAATAAAGTGACTTACACCTTGGCAAATGGATTTAAATTAAAATGTTAAATAAACGACCGTACGGAGGGGTCTCTGTGTGTGTCCTTTCACTGGCTGCTGGCTGCTGGCTGCTGGCTGCCGTGATTGAATACAGAAATGTCATTTGATTTGCAAATATAAGGGAGCGTGATGTTTTAATGAACTTCTGATTGGGAGAAAATGTTTATTTGCTCTGCATTGGCCCCCCCCACCAGCACTGTCCGGTTATTATAACTTTTGCTGGCTGCCCTTCGCTTGGCACGTACACCCTTGGAATGCTGTTGACCATTTTAAGAGGGATTTCCTGCATTTGATTGATTAACTTCGACTTCATAAATATTGGCTGAGGATTCTGTTTGCCAGCAGGGACTTCTGGACATGCAAATACGATGGCAAGAATTACGTGCTGGATAACACCGTTTAAAGGTAAGGGAACTTCACTGGCTGTCAGAGGAAGTGTGTGGTGATTAAATGGAGACACTTCGACGGGCTGTAGTGTGACCTGCGTGGAGTGGAAGTTGGAGAGTTTTGGACTTTGGATGGTTTTAAAGTATGGTTGACTCGGGGAGTCTCTCCTAGTTAGTTGAGGGCAGTGTCTGAGATCCAAGAGCTTGCCCCACGGGGTTGCATTGCTTGGGGAGGGGAACATGATGTAAATGGAGACTGCCATGTGCCTCCTTAACCATGTGCAAAGGATGGCCAACAGTGGATCCTCACATCAGTCACCGGCAACATGTCGGAAGTCGACACAGCTGTGAGAGCGCCTTGCTGCAGCCTGGGCGGCGTTCATTTTGACTTGAAATTATCTGCGATTGGTCTATTCTGCTGCTTGTTAGTTGCGACTACTTTCCACCCTTGGTATACTGAAACATTATATCCGCCCCGGAATTGGCAACATGTCGACTCGAGCGTGTCTCTAAGGCAGTTTATAACGAATGTCTGAATAGCTAGGTCAACGCCAACACAGGCTTGTGTTGAGTACCAGGCTCCTCGAGGGATGAGCGCAAATCGTTGTCGTTGCGAGTAGTGGTACATCAACAGTAAGTGGCATGAGCGGTTCGATTTAATAGGATCTTGCTTGAGCCACGCATGCATATTTAGAATTGTCATATCTCCTGGAACATTTCCCAAACCCCGACTTTTGGTGTCACGTGCTTAGCAACTACTTGTGTTGAGCGTGCTATTGTCAAGTAGTGGGGACCTACAGTTTTATGCCAGATTGAGAAGCTTTTTCTAGCCATTTATGGTTAGGTAAGGTTAGCCTGGCGACCCATTTGGAGCTCTTGATAAAGCGATGGAGCTGACGGATGCTAACACAACTTGGATATGTCAAGTCGTAGACATATAGTGCGTCCAAGTGACTACGTCTGCGAGATGAGAGGGCATTGCAATTGCAAAGAAGGTGTAAAATAGATCCTTGCTTCTCTTAATCCCTACAACTTCTGCAGAAGTAGCCAGTCTTGAGGCGTGAATTCCAATGAATTACAATGTCGCCGAATCAGAGCTCTAAGACTCAGTGTACTCATTCTGAGCAGGTCGCGAGAGCGTTTTCGAGCGATGGTAAGACAAAAGTGCTTTGTTATGGTGTAAGGAAGCGCTTCAAGCTTTAGTAGACGTTTTGTAGTAGCGACAGGCATGGATGGCAGTTCCCCGTCCGGGTAGAGTGTTGAGGCGGTGTCCTTTCTAAGGAGTTCATCCGCTTCGCAATTCTCTCTGGGATATCACTGTGTCCCGGCACCCACGTGATTTGGACGCTGAAGTACCTGGCCACCTTGTTAAGAGATAGGCGGCAACTAAGGGACGCCTAGGAGTTCAATGTGACCGCACTCGGAGATTGGATTGTTGCCGGGCTACCCGAAGAGATGACAATGTCCGAACCTAATGTTAAACTGTTTTTTGCCCATGACAGAGCTTCATTAATCGCTATAGTCCCTGCCTGAAAGACGCCACAGTGGGGAGGTAGTCGGAATGACAGCTGACAGAAGACAGATCCTTACAGTAGACTCCCACACCCACTCCTTCGCCCATTTTCGATCTCTATGTGAAAAATCGCAGAGAATCCTTCAGCGTCTGGTGTTCGGACGTCCAGCGAGATCTGGAGGGTGTGCTGGTTAACAAGTTTCTCTCGAAGACGAGCTTAGGTATTGTGAGGTCAGTGTTTCCTTATAGGGATCCAAATCTATCGAGGATGGTAGAGTGTCCGGAGCTGAGCTCCTTCCACATACGCAGCGATTTCCATCTAATCGCCGTGCTGCCGGCGACCTGCCTGCCGAAGAGATCGATCGGCGGGGCTAAGGAGTGTACTTAAAGCCTGGGAGGGGTTAGTTGGCATCGCTCCGCAAAGCAAATGCATCCCATCCGCTGCACCGTGTTGGTGTTCGCGGTAGTTGTCTTTGTCTAAAGCAGTCCACCAGATCGCGACGCCGTACAGTAGTCTGACAACCGATACGAATAACCAGAGAACCACTCGTGGCTGTAGACCCCATTTGCATCGTATAGCTGTTTTTACAACAATAGGCTTGGGTTTCCAAGCCTTAGCTTAATGAGGGCCACGGATTTGGCAAGGTTGCTAAAGCGACTCGCCTGATAATGGAGAGATTGATGGCTGGATTTCCTGGTAAAGAGGACTAAGGATCGTTTTGTTCACAATTGCTCAACTTCCCGCAAAACTGGGAGTTGATCAACTTCGGGGTTGGCCCCAACTCGTTATTTAATCGGCGAATTTAATTTTGTTCACTATTTCAACTCACAGTCTGCAATGTGAATTGCCCAACTTTCTATTTTTAAATTTCCCCTGGGATATTTCGACAATTCACACTTCCAATGCCATTTTCTACTTTGAAATAGAGAGGAGAATTGAGAGCGTAGATATGCAGATATACAGATTGCAGCAGAGATAATGGTTGCATATCCCTATCCTCCATTATGTCCGGTGTTCATTTGCTGCCGGCATGTTATGCAGAACAGCCCAAGCGATTATGCGCATTTGTAATGCGTACACTAATAAGGCCAGCATGTGCCTATTGAATTTATTCGAGCGAATATTATTGACGATTGGTCAGTGTGTACTTGCCCGTAACTTACGGGACCTGTTAACAAATGAAAAAGAATTGATCACATACTTCATTATTTCAAATCAAAGGGCCAGTGTCTTCTCTCGTTTCACTGCAATGGATCCTGTATTAGTTCGAGTACCATTATTTGTGTCCGCTTCGAGAGACGAAAACTATAAATGACACACACATTCAATCCATCCTGTATACAGACGTGAGCATGCAACTCCGCCAATGGAAGAAAGGAGGCAGATTGATCCCTTAACTTCTGCTATCTCCGTAAGTTGAGAAAATAAAGAGTTGATAAACTTCTGTGTTGTGATTTGAAAGTTGAAACCGTACAATTTGAGTGAATGAAAGCAAATCCAGAAGTCGAAAAGAAAAATCCCAAAGTTGTGTTTAACTTTAAGGGAACAAAACGACCCTAAGTCTGTTTTCTGTGGATTAACACTTAGGCTGCATGCATTGGTCCATTAATCTAGTTCGACTGCATTATATCCCTAATCGTGGATAAGAGTTTCTCAGAGGCACCCTGTCCCATCCAGTGTTAGTTGAAGTTCATTCACTACTACGTTCCACAGGAGGGACGCGAGAGTACTCCACACCTTGTGGAGTGACTCTATTAACCCCTCTACAGATCGTGGAATCACCAAGCTTGGAGCAGATTGCTCTCTTATTAAGAAGTTGGCTCGATACCGAACCGGTTGTACTCTGAGCATTGTCAGTGACTCGAAAGGGCTGGGCCGTGAACATTAGTTTTTCCCGTTCTTTCAGAGGAAATGTGTGGTGATTAAATGAAGACACATCGAAGGGCTTTAGTGTAACCTGCGTGAAGTGGAAGCTGGAGAGTTTAAGACTTTGGTTGCTTTTAAAGTGAGGTTGCCTCGGGGAGTCTCTCCTCGTTAGTTTAAAGCAATGTCTGAGATCTAAGAGCTTGCCCCCAGGGTTGCATTGCTTGGGGAGGGGGCGCGATGTAAATGGAGAATGCAGCGTCGTGGATATGTAGATGCAACCTCCTTAGCCATGTGCAAAGGATGGCCAGACGTGGATCCGCGCATCAGTCACCGACAACTCAAACTCACTAGGGACTTTTCGATCCCGAGCCGTTTGTACTCTGTGAGCATTGTCAGTGACTCGAAAGAGCTCGGCCGGGAATCGAACCTGGGCAAGGTCTCTCGCACCTGGATGGGTTATGTCGTTGAGCTGGGTTACGCCAGATGTGAGAATCGCACCATTGCCTTGTTTGCTGCTCTTCAAGTCCATCTTGAAAACTTGCATGCGGTGCTCACTACCATACTTGCGCTGTAGCGAGCCCATGATTGCGTTGTAGTCCATCTGCAGATCTTCCAGAATCGTGTGGAGCACGTCTGCAGCACCACCCATTAACGACGCAACCAAAGCTGGCGCCTTATCTTCTTAGCTTGAATGTGCCCTGGTGACAGATGTTTCGAACTGCAGCCTGAAGATGTTGAAGGCTGTTGTTCCGTCGTACATCAGTGGTTTGAACTTGGTTCCGACGCTGCCAATCAGTGGTTCCCTCACCTTCAGATGTCCTTCTTCATGACGTCGACCGCTGTTCTAGACCGTCCACACACCAACTCACAACGCCACTTAAAGTTACCTGCTATTTTATTGTATATATTACTGTATGCATACCCCGGTATGTAGGGTATTGATTAGAATCCTTTTTTTATATTTTTTTTTCATATTTGCCAGGTTTCTCCGGTCGTTACTATTGTAGCTCGAATAAATGAGAATACAAATTCCCACAACATACCCCGGTATGCGAGTGTTGACACAAGGTTGCCGCACATTTTCCCCATCAAGGTGGCACATAATTTCCAAGCGAAATTGCAAGAGTTCCGACGAATATGTAAGGCAGTTCTAAATTTCTCTCCCTCTAGCTTCATCCACAACATCCTGATGCCTTGCCAGCCGTAGCCTCCGCAAAATCTCGTCCCACGACCACTTCAAGCTCTCCATCTCATCAGTGGCCTCGTAATCATCATCATCATTATTTAAATACCCAATTTCATCCACATCATCATCCCCACCTCGGTAATAACCGCCACCTTGTGGTGGCACACCCGCACCGTGAGTCGCCCACTCCAGCCAAAAATAAAGTTCGAATGAAAGTTCCTGCGGTCGTGTGGTGGTTAAATTCCATTTCATCGAATTGCTCGCAGTGTCCTCTGGCTCCTCCAACAAGGGGAAACAACACAAAAGTCTACTCTAGCCCACTTCATGAGTACAAACCTTGTCCATTGTTACCTCCTTGACGGGGACATAAATATTTCAAAGTCTATGCGAAAACTTCTGATTGCTTCTTAAAGTATCCGGCAAGGATCCACAAGGGCCCCACAAGGACGATGGGTGTGATGTAAAAATATTCCCAACTTCCATGATCCCCGGGATCTCTGCGCAAGGGACCACCGAAAGTCCCTCGTTTCGCATCTCAAGTCTGCCGGTCCATCCTTGACTGAATGGAGAACAATAATAATTCATCCCTACCCTCGTCGTCCGCGCCGTTTCCCCTTGGTCGATTGCGTAACGAAACGATAGCTATTACTCGGATAAACCTTAAAATTTTCGCTGAAAATTGATTTATTGATGCCATCGAATCAATTACTTCCCTCAATGCAAAATAACTTCTCCCTTTTCTTTTTCGTATTCCTTATCGAGCGAGGAGCGTCCTTTATGGTGGCTTGGTTTGCTTTTGCTTGTCTTTCGGAAGCTGCCAACCCCGCCCGCCCAATTCAACCATGCCTGCCTGACTGCCTGGCTGCCTGGCTGCCTTTCATCTTCACATTGGCATTCGCTCTGACATCATTGGTTCTGGCAAAGTCCACAGACATCCCTTGGAGCACTTACGTTCCATTTTGCTGGGATAATGAATTTATACGTAGCTTCCGAGGGAACTTATTCGTGCCCGCAGTCTGCTGTCCCACCGCTCATTCGCTGTGGGACATCCACCCTGCTACTGTATATCCACATGAATGTTGGCTGAACTGGAAAAACTTGATGCGATAAACTTTTCCAAGTGGCACGTCGTTCTTTCTACAGAATTCAACAAAAAGCGACATGAACGACGACGACGACGACGATGAGCTATTTTCCACAAAATTCTTCTCGCTCGCTTGCAGAGCAGATTTTAATGGAGATACTTGAGTTTTATTAAAATTCAAAACTGAAAAGGATATCCTTCTTCACTCCTGTCTTCTGTTTTCTTTTGTTCGGCTCTTCTTTCCGTTCCTCGTCTCTCGTACATCCTCCCGCCGTGCTCTGTGGCGCTGTGCTCGTTCGTTTCTTTTGATTTATTTCGAAAAGATTTCAAATTTGAATGTTTGAAACGCCAGAGTGTGAGAGAGAGAGAGAGAGAGAGAGAGAGAGAGAGAGACAGATGGAGTGAGATGGGTGGGAAGGTGAACGAGGAAAAGTTTTCCCAAGATTTCGCATCGAATGAGTGAATTATTATAATTAAATGTATCTGCCTTACATCCATCCGGGCGTGTCGCGAGGAGCGGCAACGGGAAATTGTTGCGTTGTGAAGTTATTTTATTAATTTCCACCACGATGGTATTTCATTATGTGAGCCCATCCGTGAATTGCTGCTTTTGAGAGGGCGAGGCGACGGGGACTTAGACGACGACGACGACGACAACAGCGACGAACGACACCGCCAAAGACGATGGCAAGAGTAAGAGTAAGAGTGGAACGTCCTCGACAGATTCCCCGTGGTGTTTTGAAATTGAATAAATATTTGATGTCTTTGAGACAAAGATACGCTTCGTAGCCGGGCCAGGTGATGCTTAGAAGTTTACAAAATATTTTCATTTCAACCGTTCAGTCGAGTCCCTGAAGGTCATTGGAAGAGGACGAAATGCGAAATACAAGCGAACGGCCAACGTAAAGGTTTTCATCTGCAAGTGGTGCCTCTTGACGAGGAGAGCATGGCTTCTGTAAGCGGTTCGTGCTTGCGAGAGAGTTCTGCATGCAGAGGAGGGCTGATGGAAGGAGGAGACTTTTTGCAGAGCTGCTCCCCCGGGCTGACAAAACATTTATGCTCTGCATTTGGAAAGGAATATAATATAAATGGAAGGACTCGCTATTTTTGACTTTACTTTGATCCGTGCAGGAATGGCATCTGGGGGACCGGCCTGTCGCTTCATGCATTCACTCCCTAGCTTGTGAAGTCCTTGTAATTGGGGTGATATCTAGCGGTAGGGATAAGTGGAGAAAGTTAATTAAGTTAGTGCTTACGGAGATCAAATTGTATGGTCATACGAAGGTGAGCATACATTTGTGCCCCGCTGTCCCCAAAGAACGCAAACTATCCAGCTTTCAAAAAATGCCATCGCACGTGAATGCGTGTGTTAATAGGTGCTTTGTGTTATGAATTAGAAACATACTTTGATCACTTTAAAACTGGTTGAGAGGGTTGAGAGGCTACTTGAGTTTGTTTCTTCTCATAAGACAAAGGAATGTCCCGACATTTGGTGCCCCGCTCTGAGAGAAAGAAATCTTAACTGGATTTCGAGTCACCTATCAAATAGGACTCAAACTGTGAAAATTGGTACTTGTCAATCTAGAATTATCGAGGTGTTATCTGGTGTTCCCCAAGGCAGTCACTTAGGGCCATTACTATTTATTTTATCTGTTAATGCAATTCCGTCAATTTTTAAATATGTTAATTGTTTAATGCATGCTGACGATTTAAAGATTTTTCTGCGTGCAAACATCCAAGACCGTAAAAAAATTCAAAATGATTTAGTCGCGTTAGTCAAATGGTGTGATATCAACCATCTGGAGTTAAATGTTAATAAATGTCATTCGTTTTCTGTTTTCCATATTTTGCTGCCTCTTCTCTGTGAATGACTCTAACGAGAAAAACTGAAATTAAAGACCTTGGTATAATTTTTGATACGAAATTGAAGTTCTCATTTCATATCGAGTACGTAATTGCTAAAGCAAACTCAATGCTTGGGTTTCTTAAACGTTCTTGTCATGAATTTTCTAATTCGTATGCCCTAAAGTCAGTTTACATGTCTCTTGTACATCCGTATCTGGAATACTGTTCCGTAATATGGTCTCCATCGTATGCAAAGCACGTGTTACGTTTAGAAAAGGCTCAAAAGTCCTTTACGAGATTCGTTATAAAAAGAATGAATTGCAACCTGCAATCTATGCCTCCTTATCAAATAAGATGTGCCTTAAAAGGACTACAAAAATACGAAGTATTCAGTCTATAATGTATATTTATGATATTTTCTCGTTCAATGCGTCAAGCTGTATGCCCCAGAAAGAAATCTTCGATCAAGAAACCTGTTATACCAACAAAGACACTTATAAAGGGTGATTTTTTAAAAGCTATAGGAAATGTTTAAAAAAAAAAACATATCAAATTTAGAAAAATGCATGAAGTCTTTATTTGGATCGATAGTACGGTCCATATAATTTAATGTTTGAAGATTATTTCATGCCAATGTTGACCTTGACTGCGCCTCAAATGGTCCATCCGCTTAGTCCCATTTTGGCGTACTCTTTCCAAAATTTCGGCCGGTATCTCACGAATAAAAGCTTCAATGTTGTCTTCCAATGCGTCAATTGAAGCGGGCTTGTCTGTATAGACATGTGCTTTAAGACATGAGCCCCACAAAAAATAGTCTAAAGGCGTTAAATCGCCTGATCTAGGCCCGATCCCGAACGTGAAATAAAATGTTCACCGAACTCGCCTCTCAATAAGTCCATTGTTGCGCGTGCTGTGTGGCATGTGGCACCGTCTTGTTGAAACCACATGTCATGCAAGTCAAGCTCTTGCATTTTGGGCAAAAAAAAGTTGGAAATCATCTCACGGTAGCGCTCACCATTCACAGTACGTTACGATTCGCATCATCTTTGAAGAAGTAGGGCCCAATGATGCCACCAGCCCATGAACCGCACCAAACTGTGACTTTTTCTGGATGCATTGGTAGCTCTTGCAATGCTTCTGGCTGATATTCACTCCAAAATCGACAATTCTGCTTATTTACGTACCCATTGAGCCAAAAATTAGCCTCGTCTAAACTGACCATAAAATGGAAGAAGCGCGCCATGGACTTTCTTAACAGAGCATGCATTTTGATAAAAAAATTCAATAATTTGCTAGCGTTGTTTCAGATCAAACTGAAGATGTTTGACAGTGAAACAAAACACGAAACGTGCGTCAGCTGTTTAAACCAGTGTTGCCAAAAAGATAATAGCTAAAAAATCACCCTTTATAATTATGGTTTTAATGAGCCGCTTACAAAATGCATTCTAAATTTTAATTCTGCCTGTATCGAAATAGATCTACGAGTATGTGATGATAGACTGAAATTTCGATTAAGCAGGAAACCAGCTGGAATCTCTTACGAAAGATGAGGGCATGTCAAACGACCTGCGGACGTGTTGGATGGTCTCCTCTCGCTCGTGATAGAGGGGACCCGTCCCGGAGTCGTGTGAACGGCTTTGGCACAGTGACCGGTTATGGAGCAAATGATGCAACCAGCGCTGGTCTAATTCTTGATCGAAATAGACTGTGTTGGGATTCTGTCAATATTTTATAGTAAGTTGTCCATTAATTCTTGTTGCTTACACAGGAAAACATCAGTTCCGCACGCTTCGCGTCACAAAACAAGAATCAGAGATGATGGAGGAAGAGATATTCCTCTTTCCAGTGGAAAACCCCCAGTCCATCGCAGTTGTGCTCTCAAGTCACGCACACTTGTTAGAAGTTTAGGCCAACGCAATGGTGTTAGGCTGGAGTAATCAGCTTGCGCTTAGCTCACACGTTACAAAAAACGCTGTCAGATGAATCTGAGGGGCAAGAAACGTAAAAGTGGCCCATCTCTGACAAGAATGAACGGAAAAACGCAAAATGCAAAGAAACTCAAATCCTTCTGTGCACTTGTGTTGCCCGACTTAAGTCCAGGAAATCCACGAACCAATTCCAAGTTCTCCCCAGATCAATGTTGCTTTTGCTGTACACAGGAATTTCAGTACTGTCTACGTTCAGGATAAGTGTCGACGAAATCTGTCTTGCAGTGTGAGATGTCGTGGGTCTTCTGTAGAAAATCAGCGTGAATTTGTCTGGTAGTGTTCATCATCGCCAAGAGACAGTCTCCATTTGAGGCAGGGATAATGGAGGATGGAGATATCCAACTTCGGCCATTTTTACCCCTTGTCCATGTCGGCATAATGTCTTACAAAATGCCCGGCACCACGACTCATCGCAACACCGCATTAAAAACGCTGTCAGATGCAGTCAAGGGACAAGGGAGGTAGAAGTTGGATATCTCTATCCTCCATTATAATTCTTGCACGAGTGGAAGGGACCTACAGTCTTCTGCCGACTCCGAACGGCCACTTTGAGAAGCTAGAGAGTTTAGACTCTGTGAGCATTGTCAGTCACGCGAAACATTTGGGACCGTGTTTATTATTTTCTTCGTACCGGGAATCGAACCCAGGCGGCGAGTTTCAGTTGCGTAGGGGTCGACGCACATATTCACATGGCCGCCCAATTAACTAACTTGGTATGCGCGTAATTACAAGCATCATGACAGTTAAGGAATCCGTCCCGGGACTCCAGAAAACAATCGCTAACGGTGAGGCAACGCCTCCCCCCAACTGTCTTTTCTTTCTCTTAATTCGATTTATTTCTTTCCGATCCAATGTCCAAAATCAGACTGACTCTAAAACTAAATTGAAGCCCAACCATCCAGAATGCAGGGTCATCAGTTTTATGCCGACGCGTGTATCCGGTGCGATGCAATTTGATGTTCGGTGATCGGGCGAATAGCGCGACCCAACTTGATCTTCAATGAATGTGTGCAAAGGTTTGCACCTGAATAAACTTAGTCAGCAATTCTCATACATACTGCTACCCTGCATGGCGGTTAACACACAAGCATCGATCCCGCAGCTTTTGAAAACATCAATAGTACGGCCAATATACGGAAATGGTGAACTGCAGACCCATCTCAATTCTATCATCTGTCGACAAGATTATGGAGGAAGTACTGGCAAAGAGGCTTAAAATCCTGAACAATCAATATGGTTTTCGCAAAAACAAGAGCATCAACCATCTGCTGGCTGATTTTGCGAGTCAAATAAATCAAAGCCTGGATAGAAACCAAAGTACAGTGGTTCTATTCATAGATTTTAAAAAAGCCTTCGATACATTAAGCCACGCACAATTACTGAGGCAGTTAGAAAGGATTGGAGTTCCTTGCAAACTACTTCACGGGCCGAACATTTTAAGTAAAGATTGGTGAATTCCTAAGTGAAGATGATGATGTTGTATAGGGTGTCCCACAGGGATCAAAACTGGGTCCTCTTCTATTTATTACCTGCGCCAATGATCGGATGTGAGATGAAGTATGTCGTGCCTAAGTGGACGACACAGCGATTGTAACTAGCCATAGGAACGTAAATGAAGCTGCAAGCTTAGAATTCAACGGAATCACAGCTTGGTGCCACGACCATGGACTAATTATCAACGCTCTGAAGACAAAGGTAACTAAAATCATCAAAAAAAAAAAAACCAAGATGTTGCAAGATGATGCAGAAATGTAAGAGAAAATGAGAGATGCAACGGATACATCGATAGTATCAAGTATCTTGGACTCACCGTTGACTACAACTTTAAATGGAGT
Source organism: Eristalis tenax (assembly GCA_905231855.2). NCBI lineage: Eukaryota > Metazoa > Arthropoda > Insecta > Diptera > Syrphidae > Eristalis > Eristalis tenax. Next base: position 37,142,690 of record HG993127.1, on the reverse strand, counting down.
TACCGCCTACTTAAAACTAAACTGTGTCAATCCGCTTACGCACTCTTCCACCTAAGAAATGTCTGCACAATTCTTAGGCAATGCTATTTTGGCTCAGTCGACTCAGATCTGAGGTATGACATTTTAGCTTGGGGAAGAGCGCCCTAAATGCAAAAAACACATGTGCGACTCCAAGGATTAGTGCAAATCCCTCGACACCCTGGAGTCCAAAACTTCCGTAATACTCTGAACATTCAGTAGATCTACAATCTAGAAATTCCAGCGCACTTCTACAACGACGATAGACTCAGAACCCCAACGCGACAGGCAGTGAATACGAGAAGAAGACGAACAGCAGTTCAATGAAGTCCCGAGATATTGGAACGAGCACGGAAGAAGGACGCTTAGTGTTGCAGTTCCATCAGTGCTTCCAACGAACTTTCCAGAGAATTTCGCAACACAACGAATGCAATGAAATCTTAAAAAAAGTGAATTTCCTCTCATTATTGAGAGGAATCTTTCCATTGCGCTGGAAATACTTATAAGCTATTTTACGAAGTGGAAAATAAAGTTAAATAAGGAAAAAATGCAAGCTATCTTTTTCACTCGAAAAAGAAAAGCATGTTACATTCCGTCCAATCACTTGCGAGTGGCTAATGCATCAATTGAATGGAGTTCTTCCGTAAAATACTTAGGAATTCATCTTGATTCGAAATTACTGTTTCATCAACATGTGAGGCAAACGCTGAACAAAATAAATATAAGTACAAAACTTTTATATCCCCTTATAAACAGAAAGTCAATGTTATCAATTGAAAACAAAATGATATTGCACAAGGTTATATTTCAAGCCATAATTCTATATGGATGCCAGGTTTGGGGTAATTGCGCAAAGTGCCATATAGCAAAGTTACAGAGAGCACAAAATAAACTCTTAAAAATGATGCTAAACCTCCCATGGTATTTCTCTACGAGGGTTTTACATAAAAGGACTAATGTTGAATTGATACCTGAAAGAATAAACACCCTGATGGCAAAATTTAAAGTCCGATGTAGACATTCTGACAACACTTTAGTAAAAGATCTATTTCCCTAGTCGTTGTTCTTGCAATATCCCTATGCAATTTCAATTCAGTTGAATGTAGAAGAAACTAATTGTGTATCCGTTCATTTATTTTTATATTACTTATTTATTAATTCATATTTATTTATTTATTTATTTATTTATTTACTAATTTATTTATTTATTTATTTATTTATTTATTTATTTATTTTTGTTTATTATTATTATATATATTTATTTATTATTATTATATCTTTTTTTATTTATTTACTTATTTATTATTTATTTATGTATTTTTTCTGCATTATTTAATTTATGAATTTAACTATTCATTTATTTATAGTATCCGTTTATATCCGGATATATGTTTTATTATCATAATTTTAATTTTTTTTGTTTTGTGTTTTACTTAAGTGAGGTTTTTTGTTTTTTTTTATGTTTTTTTTTTCCTCAAATTGTAATTATAAATATGTCTCATTTATTTTTCATAATCAACAATATTAAACTATTTCAGTAGAAAGATGCGATTAGGTATCAAATCTCTGTATAAGACAATGTGCGGTAACGCAGACCATAAATACAATACAATACAAAAAAAAGTCAAACAAAGTTATTTACGACTTGTGTTTTTTAATAATGTTCAATTTAGCTTTTTTTATTGTACGAGGGGCTTTCAACATATTCTCGGTATCAATATGAGGGAAAATGCGAATTCAATTTAAATTGCTTTTATTTTTCAATATAATCTCCCCTAACATCAATGCATTTGTTACATCTTGATCTTGAGATAAGCTTTTTTAAGCCCTCAAAAAAATAAATTTCCTCTTTCTCTGCAAAATACCCATTTATTGCCGACTTGAGTTCTTCATCATCCGAAAACCTTTTTCCACGAAGACATTTTTTCCAATCCGGAAACAGGAAATAATCACTAGGGGCAAGGTCTGGACTATAGGGTGGGTGTTGGATTTCTTCGAAACCACAATCTCTCGCAGCAGCCTTGGAAATTCGCGCCGTGTGAGCAGGAGCGTTGTCATGAAGAAGCAACACACCCGCTGCGAGCTTACCCCGTCTTTTCTTCCGCAAATTATGCAAAGTGGAAGCGTAGGATGTAGCGTTGATGGATTCACCTTTTTTTTGTATTCCCTTTGAGTCCCAAAAAACTGTGGTCATGAGCTTCCCGGCAGACGGAGTGACTTTGAACTTCTTCGGGGGGTCCATTCCTTTTTTATGCCACTGCATGGACTCTTGTTTGCTTTCAAGGTCATAGTGGTGGACCCATGTTTCGTCGCCAGTAACAATTCCATTCCTAACACCGTCCGCGTTCTCACTACACGTCTCCAAAAGCTCTCTACAGCATGCGACTCTCACTTTTTTCTGAGGCGCTGGGAGCATTCGTGGCACCCACCTTGCACTGTCCTTTGAAAGGTTAAGATGGCGATGAGGAATGGTGTGAATGGTACCAAATGAAAGCTTGGTGATCTCTGCCATAATTTTCACCCTTATTCGGGCATCCTGAAGAACAAGTTTTTCGACTTCTTTGATGCTTTCTCCCGTACGAGCAGTAGCCGGGGCGCCGCAGCGGGGGTCGTCTTCAATGCTCTCTCTGCCTCTCTTGAACGCACTTGACCACTTTTGCACAGATGACAATGAAGGTGCGGAACCCTGGTAAACAGCCACCATGGCTGTTGACTTTTTCCTTGCTTAGCGAGAAATTTAATTATAGCGCGATGCTCAATTTCCACCATCATCGCCTCAGTTGCCATTGTGATTCTGTTTAACTGGAGATAAAACGCGAATTAATAATCACATTTATATGAAGTTTTACACGAATGCGCTACAATAATAGTATTACTTGATAAATAAGTCAATTTATATATACAACCACAGCTTCACCCCGATACCGAGAATATATTGAACGTATTTTACAATTAATGAAAGTCAAAATAATTGCGACCAGTCTTCTGCAGACAAGCCCTTCCGGCTTGGCAGATAAACAATCCATGTAAACAAAGGAAGTGAATAAAAATGAAAAAAAAAATGCTGTTCAACTACAAAAATAAACCATCGATCCATCGGATGCTTACATAAGTTGATCACAGATGGATAAAAACGAATTCATTCCCAGGCTAGAGCATTGAAGACATCTGAGCGGCCTTGTGCAAACTGCATGCTTCGCCAAATGAAACCCCCTGGAGCTTCGGCTCCCAATTGACACAAGTTCACAAAGGACGTCGTTCTGCGACTGCCGGAAACCTCAAACACAATTCGCACTAAGCTTTCGAGTGGGTGTTGCATAATTGCTTCTGCACTAAATGTTAATCGCCAACAGCTCGGCAGCGGAGTGTCCTTGAACCTCGTGTGAATTACCATCGTTTGTCATGCTCTCTTCGTCCCCATTCCCGACGCCCTCCAACTCCAATGAACCATTAAACAATTACCACAGCCCATGAAGTAGTTCAAGAGACCCAAGTCGCTATGCTTTGTCGCGACAAATAGTGATTGTCGTGTAAAAGGAATGCCTTCATATTAAAAGCAGTTCACCGCCCCTCCCTCCTCCAGCGCCGAGTAAGCAAAAAGAGAAATCCACTCGAATCTATGAAATTACAATTCCTTCCGCACCATTATACACGTAAAATATAGAGTTTGCCACTTCAGACTCCTGCCAGTCCTTGTGGCCCCACTCGAGGTCCTCCGCCAGCCACCCTCTGGAGCGCTCAATGGAGCACTGTGTGCTAGCTACGGCCAACAACTAAGATGCAGTGTGCTTACGCCTTGGAGCGAGAACAAATCAACGTCGGAGGAGCACACATAAAAAATGCACAAACCGGGGAGAAGCACCTCTTACGCTTCCAGGACTTCCATTATTTTCGCCCTGCTGATGGCTCCATTGTAGCTACGTGCCTAAGCACTGCCTGGCATTCTTTTAATGCGCTCATCACCATTCACGTCGTTGTCGTCAACATGGCAAGCATGAGCGGCGGCAGCAACTCATCGTCTTAGAGCTGGCCTCTCCGCTGGCTCCCGTGTTGGTGGTGCTTTTATGATGATATGCAGACGACCTTTGAACCGGCATGCTCCCCTTGCTCTGGCTGTGGCTTGAGATGACCCACCGCTCCGCCACGGATCTGCATGCCCTTCGCGGGAAATTGTTACGAGTGTGCTGGGCCGGGGACCACGGAGGACTATTATGCTGGGATCCGTTAAAATATGGCCGACGGAAGCGGGGGAATGGGATGTTCGGTGGTTTAATCTGCTCAAAGATGGGCATCTTTGCGTATACAAGTCCCCCCAGTCCCCCAGTGCATCTGCACACACTCCATGTTGGCCGAACAAAGCCACCTCGTAGAGCCCTGCTGCATGCCCACCGTGCAGCAGGGAATTCGCTTTTGCCAGTTCTAGCCGCTGTTCGTGCGGCATGCGAACAGGCACTAGGCACTGGATACTTGGTTGGTATGTTGGTATGCATTATGCAACGGAGCTCTGGACGTGGCCATGTTTGAGATTTCGTTTCTCGTTTGCTCGTGACTTGGGTGTACCTGGGAGTTTTGATATAGCTGACCGGATGGATAATGCACGGATGCTGGTGGTTCTCTGAGTGAGTTCGTGTGTGTGTGGGGGATTGTCGGTTTTGGTAATTAGGTTTCTGCCTCCATTAACATGGCCACAATGCAAATTGCTACATTCTGGCTGCAGTCGTGCCTGTGGTGGGCGTGGGGCTGCAGGAAATTTCATTATCGCCGAGTGAAGGTTGAAGGATATTGCAATGATTTCGAGGCGATGTCCGATGGTTTCTGTGAATGGTTGACTGTTGCTGGGTGAATCACAAGAAATGACTAAAGATTGTTAAAGTGCTCCCGCGGCGAGGGTTTAGTACCAATGCTCGAAAAGAAATCGACTATGACTTAGTAAACTGTTTGTTCATAGTCTGATGTGGTTGGGGAAAGAAAAATACTTTCCGAATATATTACCGTAAAGTAACGACATCTGAAAAACTTCGATTTTACCAAAGGTCCTTTTATTACTACACTAGCTGTACCCGCACTTCGTACGCGTGGGCATTATAATTTCCTAACGCGATGCTCAAAACTGACATATTGGGTCTATTACTTTATTTTTTTTCAAAATTTTAACGTTTATTTAAGAAAAACATGAACAATAGTAATTTTTTAAAAGCTTTAGGAAAGTTTTTTCAAAAAAAAAAAACACATAAAATTCAGAAAAATGCATGAAACCTTTATTTGAAGATTATTTCATGCCAATGTTGACCTTGACTGCGCCTCAAATGGTCCATCCGCTTAGTCCAATTTTGGCGTACTCTTTCCAACATTTCGGCCGGTATCTCACGAATAAATGCTTCAATGTTGTCTTCCAATGCGTCAATTGAAGCGGGCTTGTCTGTATAGACACGAGCTTTAACATAGCCCCACAAAAAATTGTCTAAAGGCGTTAAATCGCACGATCTAGGCCCGATCCCGAACGTGAAATAAAATGTTCACCGAACTCGCCTCTCAATGAGTCCATTCTTGCGCGTGCTGTGTGGCATGTGGCACCGTCTTGTTGAAACCACATGTCATGCAAGTCAAGCTCCTGCATTTTGAGCAAAAAAAGTTGGATATCATCTCACGGTAGCGCTCACCATTCACAGTTACGTTACGATTCGCATCATCTTTGAAGAAGTACGGTCCAAAGATGCCACCAGCCCATAAACCGCACCAAACTGTGACTTTTTCTGGATGCATTGGTAGCTCTTGCAACAATTCTTCTGGCTGATATTCACTACAAAATCGACAATTCTGCTTATTTACTCACCCATTGAGCCAAAAATGAGCTTCGTCTAAACTGACCATAAAATGGAAGAAGCGCGCGATGAACTTTCTTAACGCACGCATTTTGATAATAAAATTCAATAATTTGCAAGCGTTGTTCGTTTGTAAGACGATTCAGGGTTAAATTATAGACCAAACTGAAGATGTTCGACAGTGAAACAAAACACGAAACGTGCGTCAGCTGTTTAAACCAGTGTTGCCAAAAAGATAATAGCTAAAAAATCACCCTTTACAAGAAATTCAAAAATAATTTGTTGTCATTCGAGAAGGCTTAAATAACCAATAGAACTAGGCGCACCACTATTATTTTTAACACAACTTTATATGCGTCAGAAAAGAATACTTCCATTCTTTTAAACATTCACGCATTTTTAGAGATTGATCAAAGATAATTTTAAGTGTACGATAAAGCGAATTCCAACTTTTTTTTTTTAAATTCCAGCCGGAACACCCCCGGGCCCTGGGCTGTAATTTACTTTAAGATTTGTTAAGGCATTTATTACGTCCTGGTCTGTAAATTCCAACACACCTTTAACCGGAACCTCGGGTATATTAGAGTGTTAGACTCTGATTTGGATGCTTATCAGCCAAACTGCTTCACCACGAGTAATATTTGTTTCCGAGAACACCAAGGAACGACTACACTCAACCTGAGTGCACACTTAATCATCTTGAGTTGAGATCGGTGTTCATTCTGTCCCCCAAAAAATGAAGAGATCTCTTTTGATCTATAATGACTTAAAACACTGAGTGATAGTGAACAAGACTCCGCATTATTTTTTACCACACCACTGTGTGTTGAGTCCTGGAAGTAGCACAACAAAACTGCGAGTCGTATTCGATGCATCCTTGAATCCAAAATGACCTGTTTAAAATTTTGTTACAGTTCAGAACTCTTGTCTATTTATTTACGGCTGATATCGCCAGACACTTGAAGACGAAGGCAGTTAATGGTTTTCAACGTATCACCTGGAGGGAATCACCGGATCAACCGTGAAAAAATTACCAGTAAATGAGCCCACACGAATACCTGACATTGCAGATCATTCCGCCAACACCCTGGACCTGTTTCTCACCTCTCGTCCTGACAAATATTCTATTGACATTCTGTCACCTCTAGGCTCGTCTGACCATTGTGTCGTATCAGCTAATTTCTCGTTATCGCCACAAGCAGTTAGAGAACAAGTTCCTAAAAGAACAGTATGACGAGAAAGCCGATTGGAGCGGTCTAAACAACTTCTTTAGGAATTTTAACTGGTCACTATGCTTCCTCGATAGTGACGTGGATGCCGCTGCTGATATGATCACAAACATTCTTCTGCTGCGCATGAGCTCCTCCATTCCTCATAGAGTGAAGTGTATCAAGCATGGTACGACTCGAGCTAAAGAGGCTACCAGGTTGAGAGAGAAATGGACCAATGACTGTAATGCAATTATAAGACGTGTGAAATTCTCGTATGAGCAAAAGTTGAGGCAAAAAGTGCTACAATGTCCCACGGGTGGCAAAAACTTTTGGTCATTTGTAAAAAACGTAAAGAGTTCCGCCTCGTCTTCAATTCCCACGCTCATTTACAATGACATCGCAGCTGTCAGCTCATTAGACAAAGCGAATCTGCTTGCGGCGCATTTTGCAGCCAGCTCAACACTGCCAGATTCCAATGTGTCACCATCCACTTCCGCACTCGTACAGTTGCAGGAGTACTTAAAGATCTCGACGGGCACAAATCCGCTGGCCCGGATGGTATTCCCCCTATTCTTCTGAAGAGGTGTTCTTCTGCGCTGGCAAAACCACTGCGTAAGCTTTTTCATCTCTCCTACTCTTTAGGTCTCTTTCCGAGCAGATGGAAAACAGCATTTATCCAGCCCGTCCCTGAAAATGACGAATCTTCGTCACCCACCTCGTACCGACCTACAGCACCTAGGTCCCTTAAGGTCATGGAAACGCTGATAAATCGTCAGCTTATGAAATATCTCGAATCGCGGAAGATTCTTAATGACCGGCAGTATGGCAACAGCTCCACTGGTGATCTGATAGCTTATCTCACCGAAAAGTGGAACCAATCTTTGCACAATGCAGGCGAAAACAAGATCGTTGCGCTTGATATTTCCAAGGCATTTGACAGAGTTTGGCATCAAGCTCTCTTGTCGAAAATGCGTGCCTATGGTGTCGATGAATCTCTTCTTCAATGATTAGAAATTACCTTTCCAACCGTTCAATTCAAGTTGTTTTGGATGGGTTCAAGTCTGACATCCACCAAATAAATGCTGGTGTTGCCCAAGGCTCTGTTCTGTCTCCGACACTCTTTCTCATTTTTATAAATGATCTCTTGTCTGCTACTTCTAATGCAATCCATTCCCTCGCTGATGACAGCACCCTCAGCTTTTCATATTCGTTCCAAGACTCACGACCACGCCCTTCGGCCGTAGAATTGGAACGGCCGCATATGATAAGCACATTGAATTCCGATCTTAACAACATAATCAATTGGGGAAAGAACAATCGAGTGGAATTCAATGCTGCCTGCTGTCACTCAAGCGAGCCCTTTTTAATCAGCCATTATCCATGGATGGCACCTGTGTCGATGAAACCGGAAAGCTTTCCATTCTTGATTGGAACGATCACATATTTGAGGTCGCCAAAAATGCTGCGAAATGTTTAGGTTTCCTCAATCGATGCAAGTAGTACTTTACTCCCCCCGATTTGGCTTTAATTTACAAGGCGTATATCCGCTATCTGGTCCGGTGCCCCCAAAACCACCCTGCACCTACTAGAAAGAATCCAAATGCCAAGGATACAACTTATAGGAGACAACAATATTGCAGAGTCATTGGACTCAGTCGAACATCGACCGTCTCGTCACTGTCTCGTCAAGTGAGCTTGCCATCTGCATTCCTCCTCTCCATGAATTCACCCGCAATACCCGTCCCGCCTGGAATGCTCATCAGCTTACCCTCAAGCCTACTTTCGGACGCACAGTTAAACTCAGAGTCTCGTTCATCAGCCGCACGGCTCGAGTATGGAATGCTCATCTCAGCCCAATATTTCCCCCTGAATACAATCCGCAGATATTTAAAACCAATGTGCACAGGTACCTCCTCTCCCTTTCTCCCTCTACACCTTCGGCCCGTGCTGTGTCTTGAACCCGGACACTTAAGGGTACTAACAATACCTTGTGCGCGCGCAAATTATATAAAAAAAAAACCAACTTCATACGGTAACCTACGGAACAAAATCATCTCCGTATTTATGTTTGAGATGCCTACAGGACCTGTCACAAACAGCAGATCTTCAGTACTCCCTGGGATCGACTATCATTCAACGAGATATATATGTAGACGATATTCTCAGCGGTAGCAATGATTTGCAAGAAGCCTTACAGATGCAAGCAAAATTGAGGGATCTCTCAGACGAGGGCCAATTTCCTCTGCGAAAATGGTGTTGGAACACCATTTCACCACAGTCACTCCTGGCAAACATACCCGAAGATCATAAAGAAACAGAAAACGCTTGGTCTAACCTGTCTTCCATCCTCTGATTAATTCATCATCAAAACGAAGTGGAAGCCTGAATCACCAAACGCACAATCTTATCCGACACCGCTCACATTTTCGACTTTGTTGAAATTGTAAGTCCAGTCGTCACACTGGCCAAACAGAGATAATGGAGGAAGAGATGTGCCACTTCTATGTTTCCCCTCAGATTCAGCAGACAGGCGTCTGTGAATACGTCTGAGCTAAGCGAAGCTGATTACTCCCGCCTAACGCCATTGCGTTCCTCTGTACCCCCAACAAGTGTGCGTGAAAATAAAGCAGTATGCGGGACTCGAGAGCACAACCGTCAACATCTGCGGTGATCTGCGATGGACTGGGGGTTTCCTCTGTAAAGACGAATATCTCTTCCTCCATTGCATCCGGCCAAAATCTTTCTGCAAAGACTCCGGAGGTTGAAACTCGACTGGGACGCTCGACTCGACGCGTCTCCCCGACGAAGTAAAAATTGATGATACTCAAAGATGCAATAAATCTCGAGCTTCCTGCTTTCTCGGACGCATCAGAGCGAGCGTATGGAGCAGCAGTATGTTCAAAATCCAGGGTGGCACCCACCAAGCAGCTTACAATTCCTCGCCTTGAGCTCTGCGCAGCCAAACGTATGGTCCAACTCATAAAGATCGTTAACGACAGTATTCCAACAGCAATCGACGAAACGATCTTATGGACGGATTCACAGATCGTGTTGTCATGGATTCACTCCCACTCGCTACTGCAGACGTTCGTGGCCAATCGCGTTCCATACATACAAAGTGAAGCCCAGAAACAGTATCGGAGTACGTCAACTCCAAGCTTAAGCCACCAGAAGAAAAGAATGATCATGCAGTCACAACTATATTTCTACTTCTACAACAACAAACTCTACATCGGCTTCACTTAAAACTAACGTCCAACGTATGTGCTCACTCGCAGTCTTCAATGCTCCACTTGAAGCGATCGTCGCTCTTCGCCTTCTCACGATCCTCCACGGCCGTGAAGACCCTGTTCGAGAGTTGCTCATCGTCGAACTCGTCGCTCACGTACAGCAGCTCGTTGTATTCGACGTTCCAGATGAGGCAGTCGTCGCCGTGCGGCTCGATCTTCCACTCGCTGCCCATGATCATGTCGTCGGAGTCCTGGGTAGCGGCCACCAGCCGATTGCGCCCGTCAAAGGTGTCGTCGTCGGCGTACAGGTAGCCGCCGTAGGGAAACTCGAAGAACAAGCTGTAGTTGAGGCGCTTGGGCTTCCAGCGCATTTGCTTGCCCGGCGCCATGATGGCGTACCTTCGCCCCCTCTGGCCGTTGGCAATGTGCAGGTAGTCGTGGATGTATCGGCTCTTCAAGCAGATTCTGTCCGCGAAGACCAGACTCCGAATGGACGAGGGAAGCCTCTGCTCGAGCAGCTGCAGCTGGGCCCTCTTCTCCGGCGTCATGTTGATCCAGGTCGAATTGGAGCGCTGGATGAGCTCGCGGAAGTAGTAGCCCAGCTTGAGGATGTACCGCTTGCCGTCGATGTCTCCGTGGCGCGCCATCTCGTTGTAGATGGCGTTGAAGCTGTCGATCAGCTGTGGGATCATGTGGAACTTCTCCATGTTCCTCATCAGCTGGTCGGTCTCGATGAGAGGATACACGCCGGCGACCACTCTCGAAATGACGCGGGTGAAGAGACTCGAGTCGAGGGCGGAGATTTCGTCGGCCAGGGTTGGCACGTCGGGGTCCCTCTCGAAGTACCTGCTGATCGAGTTGTCGATCCAGAGCTTGGAGACTGCGCTCTCGAAGAGGAGCTTCAGCCCGTCGACCATGTTTGTTGCCTTGGTCAGGGTCTCGTCGCTTATGGAGCTCCGCAGCACCACCTCGTCCTGCAGACCCTGGATGACTCGCACGACCTTCAGTGGGTCGTCGTGGCCACGCCGTATCACTTCCTCCAGCAGACTCTTGTACACCAGAAACTTGAGCTCACCGTCACGCGCGGCACTGGCGAAGTCCACGAGCAGGTTGAAGTTCTCGACGCGGTTGTCGTAGACTTCCTGCACGATTGCCTCAACCCCAGACATCTGCCGCAGCAGCTCTTTTTCGGCGAGCGGAAAACTCCTCTGTCGAATAAAAGTCCGTGCATTGTGCTCCGGAACGGTGGGGATCTGATGGGCCGCTCCCTTGTAGACCAACAGCTGCTCGTCGATCTGGCGCAGCTCGTCCCTCAAGAGCGGCAGCTTCCTCCGGCAGTATATGTGTCTTTCGTTTCTCGTATACGAGCAGAAGTACTTCTCCAGCCGGTCTATCTGATCCTGCACTTCAACGCGCTCGTCCTGCAGCCTCCTCACCCAGTCCACGTCGCTCTCCTCAGCGTGAAGGCAGCTCAAGAGCAGCACCCCCGCGATAAGCGTTTCCACACCAAATCTAATGCTGAGCGTCATCTCTCGACGGCGAAAGAACTCAAACTGACGCGAGCATCTCCCGAGGATGTACTTTTAGTCGAGGGTTGCATCACACCGAAAGTGATAAGACAATTGAAACGTGAAATATGAAATACTTTCAATTTTCTTGTTTCCCTCCGAAGTCCGATAGCACGGCCGGCCGAGAACGGCGGCGGCGGCCACAGGAGATTTATGTGCATGCAGGGTTAAGAGTTAAGAGCGACACAGGCTGGAGCGCACTAATTGGACACGGCACACTGATTGCACCGAACACAGCCCGCACCGCGCTCCGCGCCCCGCGCCGCCGTGTCATTCCGCCTTTACAAGGGTTAAGTGGCGGCTTAATGAATTCGATCGCACTGCGGCGCACTGCCGTGATTATCTCTAAGAAAAGTGAACTGACGTCGAAACGATGGTGAAAGCTGAAACGGACCTGGACCTGCTGCTTGTTGTGATCTGGGGGGTTTCGTAATTTGTTCTAATTAAAATAAATTCTTGCGCCGATGCCTAATGAGCGCGGACTCGCGTCGTTTGGCTTAATTGAAATGTGTGTCTTCTCGATTAGGTTGCGACCGATAAGGCCTGAGTGACAGGTGGGCCCATTTGTTATCTACTCGCTGGATTTTTAAATCGTTTTTGGGACGACTTTTGGTGCTTGGATGTGGGTGAGGCTGTGCTAGGTGCAATTGGGCGCTTCTGCTGCTTCTGAACTGTAACGTCGCACGAAGAGTGGAGGAGAGACTTTGAAGGGCACTTGAGAACAGAGGGGTTGGGTTAAGGTGTGTTGGTAGACCACATTGATAGGCCACGTCTCACTTGAGTGCTGCTGGAGCCTTTGTTATAAGATCTGTCATCTTGGTTTCGTTAGAGAGATAGAGAGAGAGAGAGAGAGGGAGAGAGAGGGAGAGAGAGAGAGAGAGAGAGAGAGGGGGAGGTTTTAGAGGAGTGTTTGTTAGATTTGTTTGATCTTAGAGGTCTTGGATGAAGTGTTGTCCCAGTGTTCAATGTCTAAACTGGCAGTGTCAGAAGTAGTGAGGAGCGTCCTCTTTTTCGTTGGCTAGTCCCATTTCCATTTCATGGTACTTCCTATGATAATGGCCAGTTAGTTCTCCAACAACGACCGACAGCACCTTTTTGGCGCATCGAAGCTCTGTAATCAGGAAACACGAGCTTCGTGTCAAAGCCAAGTTAGTGATTTTCAGCTCAGCATTTATCACCTATGGTCATGGAATTTGGGTAATGGCTGACCGTCTAAGAACGCGAATACAGCTTGAAGGGGTTTGGTTTCCTCGTGCTGTTGTGGGAGTTAATCGCAGTGACGGGGTGAGAAACACGGCATTGAGCGAGGAGATCAATGTTGGACAGTTGCTTCTTCGAGCGGATAGGGCCATGCTGCGATGGTTTGGTCACGAGGTACGAATGTCCTCTGAATGTTATTCCAGCAGGCAGGCGACTTCTTGCAGACCTGCGATGAGAAAAATATTATATTTATGTTTTTAGGCCATTCTTCTTCTTGGAGCGAGTCCGGGGTGGACCTGAGCCTCTCTTAACATGTCCCTCCAGTCGGCTCGGTCCCTCTGCACCTGTCTCTAGTTCCGCACACCAAGCTGGCTGAGGTACCTCTCGACTTGTGTACACCACCTTGTACGTGAACGCCCTCTATTGCGGGCCCGTACAGTTTCAGAGTCGAAGATTCTTCAAGTCGAAGCTAAGTTGTCCATAGACTCTGCATGGAATAACCATGTTACGCGTTGCATTTCCTGCGTTGGATCCGTAGTCGCCTGGCCAGACTCATGTCGCTGCAAAGCCCCTACAATTCGTGGTTGAACCTTGTTCTCCAAAAGCCATCAACGCAGACTGGGTCAAAGATCGCGCGCTGATCTTTGCTCTCGAAAAGACCAAGAGTCTCTTCATGCGCTTTGGATATAGTCCATTCCTCTGCATCGTAGAGCAGGATGGGGATGATCAAGGCCTTATACCGAGCCAACTTAGTCTTCTGAGAGAAGGCTCTGTTACTCAACTGCCCCTTGAGCCCATAGAAACAGCGATAGGCATGAGTTGTACTCCGTGTGATCTCGGTACTGATGTTGTTTGTACTGTCCATTGCCGAGGTAGACGAAGTGCTTCACTTTCTGGAAGTTATAGCTGCCGAGCAGTGATGTTCTGGCCGAGCAGTCGATGTTCTTTTACGATCGTTTCCGTTTCAATACCAGCAAAGGTCTCATTGACTGCTCGCTGCGGTCTGCCAATGATGTGCCAATGTCATCCGCGTATGCCAGTTGTAGGGAAATTCGTACCTCTTGTGGTGGCCAGTAGTTTTGCACGATCTTCTCAAAAACGATGGTAAAAAATTATGCGTTGTTAAAACATGACTGTGCGTCACCTTGTCTAACTCTTTTTTTTGACACTGAAGGTCTTTTTGAGTTCGTTTCCGGCGGTGATGGAGCGCGAGAATTCTCCGTCGCCATCCTGCCCAACCTGACGAGTTTGGCAGGAAAGTCAAAACTAGACATGGCGTTGCATAGCTCTAGTCTTTATGCACGCTCTCATATGCGGACTTGAAATCGACGAATAGATGGTGTGTGTCGATTGGCATTTCCTGCGTCTTTTCGAGGATCTGCCGCAGATTTGGTCGATGGTGGACTTGCCCTGAGTAAAACCGCACTGGTAATGACCTATCAGGTGATTGGCGAATGGAAAAGATCTTGTAGGCAAGGCTCACGAGACTAATCCTTCGGTAGTTGCCACAATTGAAGTCACACATGTTACCATATGTAAGCTTACGTTTCACCAAGGAAAATTATATCACAAATAGTGTGCAGTAGTGAGAATACTCCACAAGAAAAAGTTCGCTTTTCTTCGTGCGGTTGTGAGAAACACAGGAGTGAGCGAGAAAGTCATGGCACGGAAGTCCCCATCTTTACGACTGCCAAGCCGGGCGTTGAATGCGATTTCATCTGAGCCCCTTGGCAGGCCCAGGACGAGGTTGGTGGGCCAAGTCCAAATACTCGCCTGGTCGCGCTTAGGCATAGCTCCTGATGAGATGGAGCCGATGTTGTGAACTACATTCGCGACGTCGTTGGTTACCACTCGAAGTACCAAATTGTAGTCAACAAGTTTTCACACAACTTGTTGACATTCCCATCACAAATTTGTCGCTTACAAATTTGTAATTTCTGAAACAGAAAACGAAGTTCCAAGTTTGTAATTGTGAGTCACAAGTACAAATTCGTGGTTGTAATTTGTAGCTTGGTAACATAAGCCACTGGGCGTAGCTTCTGCAGCAACCACTCGTTCATATAACGAATGGATGAGATCTACAATTTTATGGCGAACAGCGAAGTTTGACAAGATTTTTCCAACAGCAGTACTCTTTAAGCATTGTCAGTCACTCGAAAGAGGTGGAGTCGTGAATTATGAAAGATTGCATATTCGGGGATCGAACCTGGCACCCCCTGCGTGGGAGTTGACACGCCAACCCACCAGCCACGGCTGGTGCTCTCTCATCTATGGTCATGAAATTTGTTTGGGTAATGACCGAAAGAATAAGATCGTGAATACAGACGAAAGCTGAGAGAAATTTCTCCGTGCTGTTGTGGGAATTACTCGCCGGGATGGGGTGAGAAACACGGCAGTCCGCGAGGAACTCAACATTGGCTGCTTCTTCGATAGTTTGGTCACGTGGCACGAAAGTCCCCATCTTCATACAGATCCCATCTAATACAGTAACAGATCGTTAATTCGGAAAGAATGGGGGGGAAGTTGAGTCTCTTAGAGTCCGTTAGAGTTAATGAGAGTTTAAGGCGTTAGAGCGTGTCTCTATTGATGAAATGGTGCAATACTACTACTCTCACTGACGGTACTAAGAAATTTGTCCGCTTATGAGAGTCCGGTTATCCGGTGTCCGGTTATGAGCAAATATGGTACCACAGTGCAAAATTGCACTTTTCACATCTTAAAGCAAACATCTTAAAAAACGAATAAAACAGAAGGAGCACGAAGAAAAATCCAGTCAATGTCCTTAGAATCGTAACCATCCATTAGGACAGCGAGACTTTCTCAAGGAAGCTTCCAACATCGGCCTGCGTAACTTTTGCAACATGCCCAGAAATTGTCCGAAATGCCAACTTGTGCCGCTTCTTAAATCTCTCTAGCCAGCTAGATGGTGCATTACTATTTGCATAGCTCAAACCTTCGCCCTTTACTTTGGATCTTGATCCAGATAGAGGGGTGTTTAACAAACCAATCAATACAAAGTCGGTTTAAGAACACTGAAAATAAAATATTTCCTTTTTTGAGGCAAAATTACCGCGGCTTGTGACTTTCCGATATTATATTCTTCCCTTAATATGCGACCACTAATTTTTGTTTTGAATAAGTTTAATATTCTTTCAATGTTAACCAAAGCAAAGCAAAGGAAATAAACGATAACGAAGTGTGCCCAGATGCGTTTTGTCCGTTTAAGAGGGAGAGAGAGTGAAATTCTGCTACGTTTATGAAAATTCGTGTCCGCGTCCGGTTATAAGAGAGTCCGTATAATAATAATAATAATATGAGCGGCGCTACATCTCAGCAACCACTCGTGTTGTGGAAGGGACCTACAGTTTTATGCCGACTCCGAATGGCCAAGTTTGAGAAGCTTTTTTTAGGCAGTCATTACTCTCAAGCATTGTCAGTCACTCGAAAGAGGTCGCAAAGCCGTGGAAATTATTGTTGGTCTTACCGGCCGGGTATCGAACCAAGGCAACGAGGTTCAGTTGCGCAGGGGTCGACGCCCATACCCACAACGCCACGGCAGCTATGAGAAATGTCAAATGAAATGCAGAAAAAAAAAACTTGACGTTTAGGTGTGGTTCACATTCAACATCGGCCCTTCAAATTTAACCACCCTGTATATGAGAGAATTATTTACATTGAAAATCACATGAATAATTCTGTATTTTGGAAACTGTCCGGTTATGAGAGGTGTCCGTGAGGAGAGAGTACACTGTACGTGTAAAATGCCGGGATTCCCGCACCACAAGTATTTGTATGGTTTTCCCGACTTCTAAATGTGCTCTGTCCGGACTACCCCAATCGACATTTTGATGGTTTTATCCGACTTGACATATTTTAGATCACTCAATGCGTTATTTAATGATTGCTAATTTAATTTACTTTTTGCATAAAAAAATTGGAAACCAACTCTCATTTATTCGGGAGAATTCCTTTTATTCTGAATTAAAGGGCTTGTACTGTGCCACACGCTTGTATCGGACCGTTGGCTCGGCTCTGTGCGATAACAAAATAAGTTTGGCCTGGTCTTCGCCAGTTTATATCGGACATTGTGAGGCCGAACGAAATCAAGACCATCCTGAAGTTCGAGGGCTTTTTAAAGACTCAACCCGGCAAGCATGTGGTAAGAAAAATTAACACCAAGTATGAGACAGGGTTTGACATAGCTCGACTTCAGCTATCACTAAAATACTTGAAAAAATCAACTTTGTAATTTCGTTGATTGTATTTTGAAACTTAATTGTTATTATTGAAAGTAAATAAAACATATTTGGTTTATAGTAAACTAATAGTTAACTATTGACGTAATTCATAAAGCAATGACATTTTAGGAACAGGAAATTAAAGGTGAACTATTCCATACAAAGTATGTGGCAGGGTGTGACATACCCGACAGCAGTTTGCACGCTACACTTCGATCACGACACTATTCCACCACGCACACAATTGCCCCCAGCTACCGAGCACGCCAGTGTTGGCAGATGAATATTTCAGTTTATACACAACATTTTAAACTGTCTGGATATGATATGCTCTGCCTTGTGCTCGCCGGGTTGAAAGGTAGGAAAATAACTTGTCACAACGTCTTCACTTCACACGAATAAGGAATCGATTTGCTAAAACGAAAGCTCTCTATAGTTGAAACAGTGCGGAGAAATAAAATGTGTTCACCTCCGCAAATTGTGGACTTGCATCGACAGCCAGAGAAAATGTTCCATTTCCTTGCCAACTCAGCTCTTGTTGCGTATTTACCGAAGAATATCCGGGCACCTAAAAAACCAAATATTACAACTCTACAAAATCAAGCGTTTTCTTGACCAACTTATACGCGTGAATCGAAAGGGTGGGCTCAGAGGTTATTTTAAAACATTCTGGATGTAGGAGGCGACAATCCTTTAGCGATATATGTGAGATGGACGACTGTCTTTTCAAATTGGAACAAGGGATTTTAGGAGAAATCTCTGGTCGAACTTTCGTCCACACAGCCTTCCCGGAAGATCTTCCTCGAATCCTTAAGGACAACCAACTGTGTCTGATACCGTGATCTGCAATCTGCAAATCACTCTACACTCAACTGTGGAACATAGTGGTCAACGAATTGCTTGTGACACATGATGTGATTGGGTGCAAGATCATTGCCTATTCAGATGATGTTATCATTGCAGTATCTGGAAAATACATATCCGCGATCGGGGATATTATGCAATCTGCTCTCTCCAAGCTAGTGATATGGACTAGCGAAAGTGGAGTAGGCGTCAATCCCCAAAATGGACCTAGTCCTCTTCACTAGGAAGTACAAAATCCCTAACCTCGACCCTCCCACACTAGGTGGGACCTCCTTAACGCTGAATGATAGTGCTAAATTCTTAAATCTTATATTACACCCGAGATAGAGATCCAGGAATGTGACAAGAAGGGCTCCACGGGTCTTTACTGCTGCAAGAGGGCCATTGGGTGCAAATGGGGACTACAGCCCCGGCTATTTATTGTGTATCAGTAGTCAGACCCGTACTGTCGTATGGCGTCGCAATTTTGTGGACCGCACTCAAAAAGAAAAAAACAACATCACACAACTCTCTAGAGTGGCGAGAGAGATGGCATGCGTATGCATTAGCGGAGCGCCAAACACTACCTCCTCCGACGCACTGAACATAGTCCTTAACCTGCCACCGATAGAACTAATTGGCAGACAGACAGTCGCTAGGACGGCGTTCAGATTAAGATCGCTGAATAGCTGGGTAGAACATAGGTCTGGACATTCAACGATCCTACGCAGGTATAGCTCTCTACCCACAGATACAGGCCTCACTATGCCTAACCTCCTCTTCGAGAAAACATTTCTCAGCCAGCATACCACCCCGATCTGATCACCAAGCGCTAGACGGTCCACTGTGAATCTGCACTGGTGTCTATTCGAAGGATCTGAACACCAAGCTTTCTCCACGTCTACCAGAACACTGTGGCGTCTTTCAGGCGGAGACTATAGCGATTAAGGAAGTTGTGGCTTGGCTAAATAACAATGTAATATCGACTCTGTCACAAGACTTCCCTCTGAACGAGATGGCCAAGTAGTTTAACTCCCATCTTATGTGTGTGTCGGGTCACTGTGACGACACTGTATGGACGGTCTTACTAGAAATGGCACAAACCCTCTACTCTTTCCGCAAAAACTTGAGACGATTGCTCAAACAAACCGCGCATGGACAGGAGGTGTTCAAGCGATCGCTTAGCCTGATCTGATTAAGCTGACCGAATCTCAGATCTCTTATTGGCGTTCTAACAGAAATTGCTGTGCCATTGGAACTCACGCCTCTAGGACTTCCTAATAAAGATTTCTACAGAAGCTGCATGAACAGGATGAAGAAGAAACCATTGAACGCTTGCTATACTTGCTGAGGAGACCATTCAGAGGTGGGTGCAAATGAACAGCCATAAATATCCACAAACGTCAAATATCTTGGCGTTAACTTCGCGGAAGACTGTTAAAGTTCAACAGTCATTTGAAACTGACCCTTAACAAGGCCAAAGCAAAATGGATTACGCTAGGGGACAAAACTGCTGCTACACAAGCAGCTTATACGGCCGATCTTAACGTACGGCTTCACAGTATGGCACACCATCTCTAAGACCAGCATGACGAAGCTCGATAGTTTCGAAAGATAAATATATGCTAATTATTCCCCTTCGACAGGGACCGTCAAAGTAACAATGCGACCAAGCACGCATCATCCCCTGCAACAGTACATGGTGACACTGGTGCGTACATCGGGTTGTTCAAGTCCGTTCGTCCATGGTGGTCCTTATGGGATGGGGTGGTGATGTGTTACCCTTAGCCTCGATGGTGATTTCTATCGCTGCTCCGGTAGAACATGCAGCTCGTTGGTCGACGTCGTTGGAAAGTTCTGCTCATATAGCAGATTTAACGCGTTGAGGTAGCGTTGTCCGGGAATTGTGTTTCTCAGGTTCCTGATTCCTTCGTTAGGATGGCTGTGGAATCTAGTAGCCGCTTTCTGAACAGTGTCACCATGTACTGTTGGAGGGGGATGATGCTTGGTCGTAAAGCCTATTGTTGCTGTGATGAGTCCCTCAGTCCAGACCGTGTCGAAAGCCTTTTCTACATCCAGGAAGCAGGCGACGGTGACCTCGTTATCGTTCAGTGCACTGTACTGAATATCCGGAATGATGTTTAGGTCGGTAGACCATCGCTTAAGTTTTCTTACTACCAGGTCCTCCAGGATCCTGCTTATATTGCTCAGGAGCGATATAGGCCTGTATCCTGAAACTCTGGCAGCGTTTCCCTTTTTTCGTATTGCCACGATTTTTGCTATTTTTCACATGCTAGGAAAGTAGCAATTGTTGATGCAATTGTTCATGATGATTGTGAGAAGTATCATCACCGTTTGTGGCATTCGCTTCAGGGCGAAATTCGAAATGTTGTCATCCCCGGCTGCTTTCCTCGTTGGACTGCGTTGAATAATTCCCGCAATTTCTTCGGCGGTTGTGAGGTCATCGTTTCCTGTCGGGTCGTCCGCTGGGTTGGTTTCGTTGAAGATGATGTCTGGTGCGGATGAAGTCTCAAGTGCATTGACGTAGTTGTTGACTTCTGTGACAAATTCCGGGTCATCGGTCGGTGATGGTTGAAAGTTGCCTTCGAAAAAGGATGAAAAGGCTTCTGCTTGCGTCTTCTTCGCTTGTCGTCAGTGTTTGTGGCAGCTTCTTCCTCTCGCCAATAATTTGGTGAATTTATCGGAACGTGTCGGGTCCTGGCTGTATCTTGCAGAGCCTGTTCTCCATCTGTACATTGTTGTGCGTTTGTACCGCGTTCCGAAACATGATGTTCGTGCAGTTCAACTCACTGAGAACAGCTTGGTAGTCTCTGCCTCGTGTGTTCAGCTCCCGGTGGTGTATTCGCTGGAGTCTTTTCCTCAGCCTTTGCCTGTGGTGATAAAGGTTTTGGACATGTGCGGGTAAGTGACTATACCTGTCTCTGCTTGTCCTGGGCCTTTTTTTGCTGGTCTAAGGCGTTGTTGATTGAGGTCTCGAGTCCTTCAACCGCTGTGTCAATCTCCGCATTGGTGAGGTTCCTTGTTTCCTGGCGGTATGTGGATGTTCTCAGCTGATGTAGGTTGACGAGGTCCCCTTCTGGTCGGCTGTTTAAATCGGCAACCACCCTAGCTCAAAAGGACCACCATGGACACACGGATGTAATTGTTTACATTAAATTAAACAAAGCACATCAGTTGGGCCCCTATTGTCGAGCCAACACATTAACTTTTAGTTTGCAAGTCTAGCTGTAAACTCAATTGTAAAAAATAATTCTGTTCCAATACATTTTTAAATCACCCTATTTTTGCTGCAGATTTGTGTCTTCAAGTGGGATCAATTTCCATTCGGTGGCTGTACTTGCTAATTCTTGGAGTCTCAGGGTGCCTTTAGTGCAGAACTCGTTCGTATTGGATCGCGTCTTTGCTATACTTCCCAGATGAACTATATTCAATTACAGCCCAAGAAAGAGGATTTTCTTCGAAAATTTCGAGATTTCGGGGTGGGTTTGGAGGTGTTTTCTATTAAAGCGACCAGTCACTCAAATTGTTGATTTTGTTGTTATTTCTGCACTAAACGTGAACATATTAGTCAACTTTTATTCCCATCAAGACCAAATTTGGGTTAAAACTTACAAATTTATCCTTCGTTGTTTGGCGTCACCCACTGAAATGCAAACGACAAAATCTCTCTCATTCTATCTCGCTTTCCCACGAAATGTGACTAAGGAAATTCGCACAACTATCGTGCAAGTGACAAATGCCAACAAATACAAACAAGGGGGATTGACATCGCGCCGTATTCGATAGGAGAACAAGGGGGATTGACATCTCGCCGTATTCGATATGATCCCACGCCTAAAGTTTGTAACCCAACTAAGTCTTGCCTTCACTGGCTTTCGTTCGAACTTCTAAATTGCTTCACCCTTTCACACTCAGTGACTGCGTTCCACTTCTCTGCTATACTGGTTCTCCTCCCATCGTGCCAGTTCATTGCTCCTGTTAACACACGACGTCATGCATAAATCATCAATCTGTTTCGTAATCACGCTCCATACGACCGTCTTTAAGTTTCAACTTTATGAGGTGTTTATGAAAATTGAAAACTTCCTTCCTGCGCTGCCTTGCCCCTGCGATCCGTCTCAAATCATCATCATCGTTGCTGTGCCCACTCCCCACGTTCAGGCATTTCTTCGCACACATTCATCGCTAAAACAAAAGATAGATATCAACTTCACTTAAACCCGAAATAACTTAGTGTTTTAATTACGACCATAATGCAGGAGGAGAATTTCATTATAATTTCCTCCCCCTCGCCGACACACACACACACACACACATAGCCCACCCATCGTTCGGAACAATAACGACAACGACAACGACAACGACAACGACGACGAACGATGTCGGTATTAACCCTTGGAAAACAAAACACACGCATTTAACCCTCACCGTCGTCGTCTGCCCTGCCGCCCGCCTCGTTCAGCCAAAAATCCCGGCGTATCATCAAATATGCATAACAAAAGGAGTCTTTCCCGTAAGTTTGTGACTTAATTAAATGTAATTTCCATGTAGTTCGGCAGCAGGACGAGCCGAGGCGGGAGGGTTTACGGCGCAGGATACCCGAACGAGTTAAATGCCACCCGCACACCGTTTGTGTCAGACATTCATTCAAGCTCCCTCAACGAAAGCAGCTCGGCGCACAAATAAAACGCAAAAAGAAAAACCAAACAAAAAAGGGAGCACAACATAAACCATTTTCCCAGTTACCCCATTTTTCACGCAAACACACACATATGCGCGTGTGTGTGTGGGTGTATTGTCGCGCAGAGAGGATAATAATTTCAACATCAGCAGCGCCAGGCAGTGTAAAACGAAAAGGCACAACAACACGAAAGTAATTACCAAGCAGAATAAGCACCACTCTGGCAACAAATAATTATAAAATAATGAATCCTTCGTCCTGTGCTCGTCCGGAGAGCGGGGTGCTGGCGCAAAAAGGGCCAACAGCCAGAAATGAGACAGCAGACTGGGGGGCACACGCGCACACACGCGAACTGTGGCTTCGTGAAAATATTCGAAACTTTTGCGAAGGCGCCAAGCCTGTCGTCGTCGTCATCATCTTCGAAGTCCTTTATTAATTATTCAAAAAATAAAGTACTTACGGCATCCGGGACTCTTAAGAAATCCCCCTTAAACGCCACGGAGTGGCGTAGTCAACGCAGTGACGATACGACGACAACAGCAACAGAGATGCCGGCAACAAAGCGGTTAGCGGTGTTGGTGGCAGGCGATTTATTCCCGAATTCGGGTATTTAAGCACGCAGTCTATAGTGTTGTGGCTGTAGCTCCTTGGGCTTTAGCCTCATTTATAATTTTAATCAACGTAAAAGCTCTTCTAATGCGCCCAGAAGAAGGAGACACAGTGGAGTCGGAAAGGACAAAGGACAAAGCCTGCAGATGAGTCCCACACCCGCACGCTCCCCAGAGGGAAACGAAGAGAATACATATTTTGTGTTATAATAAATTGTGGTCTTGATTCCGCTCTCCCTTGGCTTGTGCTCACGTGCGTCCCTGACGATGGGGAAGGAAGCGCAATGATGATTGAGGATTGACGGAAAGGGACGGGGGAATTACCGCAATTGTTTTGGAGTTTCGTGTTCGCAACTTTTAGCCGAGATGCTTAAAAATTAATTAAAGGACATTTTGAACGGCATAATGGGATCGAATGAAGAGAATCAGACTGCTCAGGAGATTAGCAAGCGTCAAGAGGAGGAATTTTATTTATTTTTTCTTTCATTTCTGCTTCCTTGAGAAGGAGGACATTTATTTTGCTGCCAAGTGAGCATTTGGATTTAAATCGAAGAATTATTCGAAAGGAATTAATGTGTCCTTTTGCCGGGATTCCAGAATCGAATAACCGTCAACAATGGGGGGCATGCCCCCGCCTGGGGAGCACTTTGCCCCCATATCACAAATCAAGCGAATCGTGTTCGTTGAAATGGAATCGGAGGACTTGTTGAGGGCCGGTGTGTGGGCGAAATCAAACGAATTAAATTCAATTGAGGCATTCAAGTTAAGTGCCGGTTTAATTTGAACGATAAGTTCGAAATGCTTTCGGCACTTTTTGTGTAGGAACGTTAAGAGGTCCATCGGCGTTTGGAATGGTCACATTTGCGAGGGGAGGTGGATTGGAAAGGGAATTTCAGGCAATTCAAGAGGGCAGTCAAATATTTTCGCAATGAAAGATCTACTTGATAAGGCTTGTCCGTCGTTGGTTGTCTTCAGGGGGATGAGTCTCTTTAAGTGACGTGTAATAAGGGCTAGCAAGTTGATGAGAATTCGAAAACCTTGTAAAGCAGAGAGTCGATTGAAGCGGCAATATTCGTTTCCCTCTATGAGGGATTTTATTTATTCAAATTAAACTGCTGACGTTACTCAGCCCGAAGTCAACTTAAAGCTAAACCTACTCCACTTATTCTAATCGGCTTAAAACATTGAGCTAGCGTCTAGCTGTTCACACACTTTGCAACTTTGAGAGCGTGTTAACTTGTACAACACACTAGAAGGCACTAAGATCAATCACTGGGGACGAGTTTCGTCTAGATCGGCACTAAAACTAAAGGTGCCCTGCAATTTGAAATTTAGAACTTTATAAACAGTTTGGCTGTTTCTATAAAATCACGGCAAGAGAGCACTGGTCAGAGCCCATAGACGAGCCGGAAAACTCAATTAATGTATACACAGACGGCTCAGAGCAGGATAAAGGTGTCGGTGCTGGTGTATAAGTTAAGAACGCAAATATTTAATTCCTCAAATAACAATTTTCTGTTCGCTTCGCATCAAATGCTGGCACAATGTCTGGACCATCTGACACCTGTGCAATGCGGTGCATTCCATCACGTACTGCGACGGTAACCGGAGAATCCCTGTGGGAACTTGTTCGCTGCTGAGTGCATGATTGGGTCATGTGGAATAGTATTTAAGGCAGATTTAGAATCTACGTCTAAGTTTGTAAGGGGTAACGCTTCTTCTTCTTCTTCTTTGTTTGGCGCTACAGTCCGGGGTGGATCTGGGCCTCAACCAACAAGCCTCTCCAGCCAGCACGATCTTTCGCCAGCTGCCTCCAGTTGTGCACACCAAGTTGGTTGAGGTCCTTCTCCACTTGTGTGCGCCATCTTGTTCTAGGACGACCTCTTATGCGTTGCCCCAAAGGCTCGGAATCGAAGACTCTTCGGGCCGGAGCTGTGGTGTCAATCCGCTCTACGTGACCTAGCCATCTTAAGCGTTGGATCCGAAGACGCTTAACTAGGTGCATGCCGCTGTACAGCCCGTACAGTTCGTGGTTGAATCTCCTTCTCCAGACGCCATCAATACAAACAGGACCAAAGATCGCACGCAGAACTTTTCTCTCAAAAAGACCAAGAGCTTCCTCATCCGCTTTCAATAGCGTCCATGTCTCTGCGCCATAGAGCAGGACGGGGATGATTAGGGTGTTATATAATGTCAACTTGGTGTTTCGAGAGATGGCTCTGTTACTCAATTGCCTCTTGAGACTGGTGTTATTGTCCCTGTTTACTGCAGAGCCAAGGTAGACGAAGTCCTTGACTACCTCAAAGTTTCTGCTGCCCATTATGACGCTCTGTCCGAGGCGTCGATGGTGTGCGTCCTTTCGTGATGACAGCATGTACTTTGTTTTGCCCTGGTTAACTGCCAAACCCATTTTAGCCGCTTCCGCTTCAATGCTAGCAAAAGCCTCATTGACAGCTCGCTGTGTTCGTCCAATCACGTCAATGTCGTCCGCGTAGGCAAGCAGTTGAACGGACTTTTGGAAGATCGTGCCTCTGGTGTTGACATTTGAGTTTCGCACGATCTTCTCAAGTATGAAGAAATCACATGCCAGCGTGTCGCCTTGTCTAAAACCTTTTTTGACATTGAAGGTCTCGGTGAGTTCGTTACCGACCTTGATGGAGCAGCGAGAGTTCTCCATCGTCATCCTGCACAATCTGACGAGTTTGGCTGGAATGTCAAAAGTAGACATGGCATTGTATAGCTCGTCTCTATGCACGCTGTCATATGCGGCCTTGAAATCGACGAATAGGTGGTGGGTGTCGATCTGCATCTCGTGGGTTTTTTCCAGGATCTGCCGCAGTATGAAAAAGGGGTAACGCTGCCGTAATAAAAATTAAGTTTTTTTTTAAATTAAAATAATCTAGTATTATTTAATTTAAGAGACATCAAAACCTGCTACAAACTGGACTAACGAAACAGCGGAACTGATAGCCATCCAGGGAGCAGCGAAAAGCCTGAAATGCAGCACAAGCCGCACTCGCAATAATATCTTAATTAAAACGGTACTCAACTGCTTGGAAGCTCTTCAGACCCTCTTTTGTAACAACGCTGTCTTATTGATATGGGTTCCTGGACACATGGGAATCCAGCCTAGAGGTGACAGAATGTCAATAGAATATTTGTCAGGATGAGAGGTGAGAAACAGGTCCAGGGTGTTGGCGGAATGATCTGCAATGTGAGGTATTCGTGTGGGCTCATTTACTAGCTGGGTCAGATTATTTACCTCTGCAAAGATTTCAACATACCTTCCTTCGGATGTTGTCTGGCCCGAATGTCGAAGCCAATTAGAATTGTGTACATTGCGAGGAAACAGGGATACAATTCTTGATAGCGCATCAAATTCGTTAAAAATTGAGTTTTAACCGCAGAAAGTTAAATTCCGGATTGGAACAGAGGCCGTATTGAGGTTGAAGTTGGTAAGCTACATCACTACGCACGTAGAGGGCGAGACCGCGGTGTAAAAAGCTTTATCCAGGCAGGTTTAAATCCGATAAATCGGTATTCTCCCCTACCTGTGTTTCACTCAGCGCCAAGACAGCTGCTTTATAGCGGGATAGGTGGACGTACACAGCGAAGAGATTCACTCTAAGCCCACGCACATTGCTCAAGTCAACCCTAAAACTTCCCATAGAATACCAAACGGAGATATTAGAAAAAAAAAAAAAAAACCAACTCCGACTGACTTTCTTCAATGAACTCGACAATGCCAGCAAACGATGCGTGGAATAGTAGTAATTCATGCCACGTCACCTAAATCTTCTGGCCCAAAACAACATCGCCAAAACAAAATTAATACTCTCGTTACCGAGAGATGACTGCAGTATACTTGAAGAGGGACCACTCCCTCCCCAGTGGGTCACGATGCTCGTATACTAGGCCTGACTGCCGCTGATAGTTGCAGAAACTGTGGTTGAAAGCCTGGGACATCTGTTTTGTTTCTGCCCGGCTTTAGCCAAAACTCGATGTAATATTCTAGGTGAGCCATTCTTTAAATCCTTAGATGACGTGGCCATCGTGAAACCACAATATCTTGTACTTTCTGCTTAAATAAAGCTGCAGTGGACTACAACTAGGTTTACTGTCTGTAGTGGTAGCACTATGGAGCAACAGGTCTATGTGAGGCTGAGCCGCTAATATCCATTATGCTTAAAGTCCTAAGTTCGTTGCCGCCTGTGCAAACAATCGCAGAAAATTGGAGGCGTTGCCAAGAAGCCATCAAAGAAGCTGCTGATATGCTGGGATTTTCGACACCACATGGAAAAAACCCATGGTTGGACGACGAGTGCTGGCAGGCACATGCAGCGAAGCAAGAAGCCTACCACGCAACCTACCAGCATCGAACTACAAGAGCTGTTCGAGAGCTCTGCGAACAGAGGCGAAGGGAAAAGACCCGGATTCTCAGGAAGAGGAGAGGTGCTACAGCAAGAAGGAGGTCCGAAAGTTTTACCAAAAGGTGAATCAGTTATCCAATGGAATAAAAGGTCGGACAGCAGGGACGAGAATGGACAAATAGTGGTAGAGTCACAGTCGATACTGAGAATCTGGAAAGACCACTTCAGTAGACTATCAATGGGCAATGAAAAAAAATAATGCCCCACTCCACACAATGGAAGATGATAGAAGAGATTTCCGTCCCGCCGACCTAGGGGCAAGACAGCGATACCGAGACTAAAGTCGGATAAAGCTGCTGGTCTGCAGAATTTTTAAGGCAGCGGGAGATGAGCTGGTAGGGAACATGCAACAGCTCATATGTAAGATATGGTCGGAGGAAAGCATGCCCGACAGTGGAATCTCGGTATCGTTTGCCCGATCCACAAGGAAGGACACCCAACTACCGAGGGATAAGTCTCCTTACCATCGCGTATAAGATCTTCTCTGCCGTTTTGTGCCAGCGCCTGAAACAATTCGTCAACTGATAGGTTTCGGGGAGGAGCCCACCACTCTTTTCCATCCTAAAAGATACAGGAAATTCAAATCGACGCATACATAGTGACGGGCTATATAACGCCAAGTCTAGTTTTGACATTCCTGCTAAACCCGTCAGGTTGTGCAGGATGACGATGGAGAACTCTCGCTGTTCCATCAAGGTCGGTAACGAACTCACCGAGACCTTCAATCTCGAAAAAGGAGTTAGACAAGGCGACGCGCTGCCATGTGGCATGTTGTGTGGCATGATGTGTGTTTAACATCGTCCTGGAGAAGATCGTGCCAAACTCCCTGGCCAAGATAAGAGGCACGATCTTCCGTACAATTGCTGGAATACGCGGATAAGATTCCAGGTGATTGGCAGAACGCAGCGAGCAGTCAATGAGACCTTTGCTGGTATTGAAACGGGAACGATCGTAAAAGAACATCGACTACTCGGCCAGAACATCACTGCTCGGCAGCTATAACTTCCAGAAAGTGAATGACTTCGTCTACCTCGGCTCCGCGGTGGACAGTACAAACAACATCAGTACCGAGATCACACGGAGTATAACTCATGCCTATCGCTGTTTCTATGAGCTCAAGGGGCAGTTGAGTAACAGAGCCTTCTCTCAGAAGACTAAGTTGGCTCGGTATAAGGCCTTGATCATCCCCGTCCTGCTCTACGACGCAGAGGAATGGACTATATCTAAAGCGCATGAAAAGACTCTTGATCTTTCCGAGAGAAAAGTTCTGCGCACAATCTTTGACCCTGTCTGCGTTGATGACGCTTCAACCACGAATTGTAGGGGCTTTGCAGCGACATGAGTCTGGCCAGGCGACTACGGATCCAACGCGTAACATGGTTAGGCCATGCAGAGTGTATGGACCAATTAGCTCCGACTTGAAGAATCTTCGACTCTGAACCCGTACAAGGTGGCGTACACAAGTCGAGAGGGATTTCAGCCGGCTTGGTGTGCGGAACTGGAGACAGGCGGAGAGAGACCGGGCCGACTGGAGATGCATGTTAAAAGAGGCCCAGGTCCACCCCGGACTGTAGAGCCCCAAGAAGAAGAAATTTCAACCACAAACCACCACTTTTGCTGAAACGAACAAAATTAAGCTTTTCTGCAAACATCCTTTGTAGAGTTCAACTTCGAATTTGAAATTCCCAGAATGTGGACAAAATCACAAATTTTGTTAAAAATCACTTGGTTGGTGAAATAGGCCACAGGCCCACCTCGAACTGCCGCGCCACCCAAATTGTTATTATTGTACAGTGCAAGGGTTAAGATAGAAGAGGGTAGAAAAATGTATTGTACTTTAATGTCAGCTCGAGCAAGGACGCACAACATCGAGGAAAATGTGATCCTGCCTGAGAGACAGACAGCGCCTCGCACCCATGCACCCATTCAACCGACTCCTCGAAAACCCTCCACCTAATGGCAGCTGTGTTTCGGAGCGGAACAACTCAGCTCTCCACCCGCCGTCTCTTGGAAAGGATACAACTTCCTTCCCGGCTGACAGACGCTGTACATTGTGTTGTCGGCATTCTGAGAAATCGCATGTGAGTGTGGACTCGCCTCATGGAATATGTTTGAAAAGGCGCTCCTTGTCGACTTGAGCACCACGATCTTCCTTGCATCGGGCGCCTGTTCCAGCTCTTCCACGAGCGGCAAAAATGAAGTTCTCTCATGCGGAATAAAAGGATAAATGTTTTCATTTTTTTCCTTCGCATCCCGTTTCCGTTTCCTCATTTTCATAGTCTCCTTTTGCAGCTCCTCAAATGTCACACAATCCGGGTGGATGCACGGGCACATGGCCTCCTCTCTGGCTGGAGCCCCAGTCCCAGCTCACAGTTGTGCGAATGTACATGTAATCATAGGGAATGCCTCCCTTGTTATGTCAAAATAATTCTGAACTGAGTGGAACATGCATTGTCCCATCGTTTGACAGACATTCAGGGTGTACATGTGTACCTGATGGCCATTCATGGGATTAAAGTGGTAAATTTGAATTTTCATTATGAAACGAGCCATTTGCCGTTCGCCCGAGGGGCCGTCGGTGAATGGGGTTACTATCCAATCCATGGCATTGTAATTGACAACCGTCTACAGATGCTATCTCGAGTACACATGCGAGCTTGTGCGGGGCGGGTGTGGAGCAGGTAATTCTGTTAAGCCCCCAATTGAATAGAGTTAAATTGCTTTCGGTCGGAGCACTTTTAAATCACTGTCATTTGGTTCGAAAACGTTGGATATTTATCAACGAAATGGGCGGACGATGTGCTCACATTTGGGGGCAGTATCTTTGCCCTCGCACACGACTGGCTGTAAGCACATCCATGAGCACTTGAATACTAATTAGTCTGCTTCGACCCCTTTTCCTGGAAGAGGAACTCATCCGGTCTTTGTTGTCATCAACACGTGCGCAGATCTTACGAAAGGATTCTGAAGTCTTGTGGGCGGGTGGTCGGCGGGGGGTGACTACCTATGGCTCCTTAATTTTCAGGTCACATAAGACACAGAATAGGACTTGTTGTAACACGTTCTGACTGCTCCACACTTTGTATACAGAGCAATGTTCAGAAAGTTCTGCGGCGGTTTGAGCAACGCGGTGGGTGTCTTCGTTTGTCGTCAAATTGACGTAGCAGATAGAAGTTTACTTAATTAGTTATTGCCTGCGCGGGAGTTATTTAATTTCGGTATACGTGCGCTCCTTTCTCAGCTCTTTGAGTGTTCAAATTGTATTGGCAACAATACAAAGTTGCAATGCAAAGAAAGACTAAATTAATGTATAATACACCGTGGCGCAGTGAGGTGCGAGCGAGTGCGAGTTGCAGAAGCTACGCCAGGTCCACCTCGGACTGTGGAGCACCCCATATTACTAGGCAGGGAAGGGGGCTGCTAGTGAATTCACCGGCACACGTAGACCATGTTGGTCCATAGTGGTACCCGCAGTCCAGGCTGCTGCCACTGATCAACCACTCCAGTGATAGTGCCGTTAAATTGGCAAATGGTGACTGGACCAGACTTAAAAACCAGATAAGAGCGTATTAACTTTGCTTTTACAGGAATTCGCACCGGGGACCCCACAATCCAAGGGCAGGCACTTACCGAACTGCCGTCTATACTAACAGCCCTCCACTAACCAAGGGCAGGCACTTACCGAACTGTCGTCTATTCTAACAGCCCGCCACTAACCAAGGGCAGGCACTTACCGAACTGCCGTCTATACTAACAGCCCTCCACTAACCAAGGGCAGGCACTTACCGAACTGTCGTCTATTCTAACAGCCCCCCACTAACCAAGGGCAGGCACTTACCGAACTGCCGTCTATCCTAACAGCCCCCCACTAACCAAGGGCGGGCACTTACCGAACTGTCGTCTATTCTAACAGCCCCCCACTAACCAAGGGCAGGCACTTACCAAACTGCCGTCGATCCTTACACCCCCCACTGACCAAGGTCACCAACTTACCGAACTGCCGTCTATCCTAACAGCCCCCCACTAACCAAGGGCAGGCACTTACCAAACTGCAGTCGATCCTTACACCCCCACTGACCAAGGTCACCAACTTACCGAACTGCCGTCTATTCTAACAGTCCCCCACTGACCAAGGGCAGCCACTTAAGGAACTGCCGTCTATCCTAACAGCCCCCACTAACCAAGGGCAGCCACTTACCGCACTGCCGTCTATCCTAACAGCCCCCCACTAACCAAGGGCGGGCACTTACCGAACTGTCGTCTATTCTAACAGCCCCCCACTAACCAAGGGCAGGCACTTACCGAACTGCCGTCTATCCTAACAGCCCCCCACTAACCAAGGGCGGGCACTTACCGAACTGTCGTCTATTCTAACAGCCCCCCACTAACCAAGGGCAGGCACTTACCAAACTGCCGTCGATCCTTACACCCCCCACTGACCAAGGTCACCAACTTACCGAACTGCCGTCTATCCTAACAGCCCCCCACTAACCAAGGGCAGGCACTTACCAAACTGCCGTCGATCCTTACACCCCCACTGACCAAGGTCACCAACTTACCGAACTGCCGTCTATTCTAACAGTCCCCCACTGACCAAGGGCAGCCACTTAAGGAACTGCTGTCTATCCTAACAGCCCCCCAGTAATCAAGGGCAGGCACTTACCAAACTGCCGTCGGTCCTTACACCCCCCACTGACCAAGGTCACCAACTTACCGAACTGCCGTCTATCCTAACAGCCCCCACTAACCAAGGGCAGCCACTTACCGCACTGCCGTCTATCCTAACAGCCCCCCACTAACCAAGGGCAGGCACTTACCGAACTGTCGTCGATCCTTACACCCCCCACTGACCAAGGTCACCAACTTACCGAACTGCCGTCTATCCTAACAGCCCCCACTAACCAAGGGCAGGCACTTACCGAACTGCCGTCCATACTAACAGCCCCCCACTAACCAAGGGCAGGCACTTACCGAACTGCCGTCTATACTAACAGCCCCCACTAACCAAGGGCATCCACTTAACGAAATGCCGTCTATCCCAACGGCCGGCACTTACGGAACTGCCGTCTATTCTAACAGCCCCCACTAACCAAGGGCAGGCACTTACCGAACTGCCGACAACTGCGAAGCCGATGTGTGTCGCTGGGTGTACTGGGAGGTGTCCTAGCTAACACTAGGAGGTGTTCCACCGTTCACCTTCAATGTCGATCGATGCAGCCTACCATCCACTCAAGATACACACGATCAACACCACGAATCGTAAGTGGTTGTAAGGTATCCCGTCGCTTAAGACAAAAGAAATTCCTCAACGATTACTCAATCTGCCTAGACTCGGTTGATCTTCACTCAGGACGCTCACCGTCGTCATAGCCGGACCCTGCACAGTTGGCACTCATTCCCGAAGGTTGGGTGGCCTCTTAACTCAGGACGCTCACCGGCGTCATAGTCGGACCCTGCACTATTGGCACTCATTCCGGAAGGTTGGGTACCCTCTTAACTCAGGAAGCTCACCGGCGTCATAGCCGGACCCTGCACCATTGGCACTCATTCCCGAAGGTTGGGTACCCTCTTAACTCAGGACGCTCACCGGCGTCATAGCCGGACCCTGAACAGTTGGCACTCATTCCCGAAGGTTGGGTGGCCTCTTAACTCAGGACGCTCACCGGCGTCATAGCCGGACCCTGCACTATTGGCACTCATTCCGGAAGGTTGGGTACCCTCTTAACTCAGGACGCTCACCGGCGTCATAGCCGGACCCTGCACAGTTGGCACTCATTCCCGAAGGTTGGGTGGCCTCTTAACTCAGGACGCTCACCGGCGTCATAGCCGGACCCTGCACAGTTGGCACTCATTCCCGAAGGTTGGGTGGCCTCTTAACTCAGGACGCTCACCGGCGTCATAGCCGGACCCTGCACAGTTGGCACTCATTCCCGAAGGTTGGGTGGCCTCTTAACTCAGGACGCTCACCGGCGTCATAGCCGGACCCTGCACTATTGGCACTCATTCCGGAAGGTTGGGTACCCTCTTAACTCAGGACGCTCACCGTCGTCATAGCCGGACCCTGCACAGTTGGCACTCATTCCCGAAGGTTGGGTGGCCTCTTAACTCAGGACGCTCACCGGCGTCATAGCCGGACCCTGCACTATTGGCACTCATTCCGGAAGGTTGGGTGCCTTCTTATCTCAGGACGCTCACCGGGGTCATAGCCGGACCCTGCACTATTGGCACTCATTCCCGAAGGTTGGGTGGCCTCTTGACTCAGGACGCTCACCGGCGTCATAGCCGGACCCTGCACTATTGGCACTCATTCCCGAAGGTTGGGTGGCCTCTTGACTCAGGACGCTCACCGGCGTCATAGCCGGACCCTGCACAGTTGGCACTCATTCCCGAAGGTTGGGTGGCCTCTTAACTCAGGACGCTCACCGGCGTCATAGCCGGACCCTGCACAGTTGGCACTCATTCCCGAAGGTTGGGTGGCCTCTTAACTCAGGACGCTCACCGGCGTCATAGCCGGACCCTGCACTATTGGCACTCATTCCGGAAGGTTGGGTGCCTTCTTATCTCAGGACGCTCACCGGGGTCATAGCCGGACCCTGCACAGTTGGCACTCATTCCCGAAGGTTGGGTGGCCTCTTAACTCAGGACGCTCACCGGCGTCATAGCCGGACCCTGCACTATTGGCACTCATTCCGGAAGGTTGGGTGCCTTCTTATCTCAGGACGCTCACCGGGGTCATAGCCGGACCCTGCACTATTGGCACTCATTCCCGAAGGTTGGGTGGCCTCTTGACTCAGGACGCTCACCGGCGTCATAGCCGGACCCTGCACTATTGGCACTCATTCCGGAAGGTTGGGTGCCTTCTTATCTCAGGACGCTCACCGGGGTCATAGCCGGACCCTGCACAGTTGGCACTCATTCCCGAAGGTTGGGTGGCCTCTTAACTCAGGACGCTCACCGGCGTCATAGCCGGACCCTGAACAGTTGGCACTCATTCCCGAAGGTTGGGTGCCCGCGCTTGCAAGTCGTAGGTACTTACACCTAGGGGCCGACTACTTCAACAACCTTAATAAGCTATAAAGCGTCAACATAAGCCAGCTACACCGAAGCTAATCGTCATCAATCCGCTGGAAACTGAGGGTCGGCATCATCCAATTTCACGGAAATCAATCCGCGCGACATCAGAACGGGCCAACATTGTCCTAAATGTGACTGCTTTCTGCATTCAGCCACTACGACCTAACCTAACAAAACCCACTCCGAACTGGGGTTGGAATGAAAAAAAGCGTCCGATTAAGGATAAAAATAAGTCCAAATGAAAGCACTTAACCCTTAATTTGTCTGTTAATCAAATAGAACCATCGAAAGTGAGAACAATTAAAAATACACGTTTTCCCCGACGCTTCTGTTCGTACACACGGCCATGCGGATAAATCTTCGTTAAGTAGACTGCAAAACGCTTCAGAGCATTATTCGGATGCTCGAAGGATATCATTTGCTTCCTTATCCACCCCCTTAGTCCGGCATCTATTGCCAAGAAAACACGCTCATCCAAAGTTGGCAAAAGACCCTACGTTTAAGCTCCAGTTAACGAATTCCCACCTCGCCCAGCGCCACCGTCTTCGTCGTCGCCATTTCGAAGGCAAAATACTTTGCATCTTCTTGTGTGCGAGTTACATTACTCTCTGCGATATAATTCCCTTCCTTAAATGATTCGAGAACTTTTAACCCTCTCAGCTCATCCCGAAAATAACCATGAAAGGTTCTCCTTTTTCCTTTTTCCCTTTTCTTTTTGCCTGCTTGCCAGGCAAAGGCAAAAACATAAAACGAACCAAAAATACTCCCTCATTTGTGTGTGTTCGCCTTGCTTTGCTCCTCGTTTCCTCGTTTCGTGGCGCAAGGAGCATTAAGTAAACTCTTCTGGTAAGTGAAAGGCATCCTTATCAACACACAAGCCCTTGGCTTCACTTCTTAGTTAAAGTCTGAGTCTACCTTTTCAGTGTATGCCTTGTTGGAGTTCGTGCTCCTCTCTCACGCTGTGGCAGTGCTGGTGGGTCTGGGTTCACGACTGAATGAAAGTGGGTGTGGCATTCAGATCAATACTCTTATTACAGGTGCGCTGATAGCACTTGCCACACGGGTGCTTTTTTGAGATTGTTTTGAAACTTAATGCCTGTTCCGGGCGGCGGAGGGGGTGGTGTGTGAATTGAAATTTTGAGGCAATTTACTGCATGGAATCAGTTAAGTCAGCTTAAGCTGCTAATTAAGATAATTACAAGAAGGATTTCGTGTGTTAACAACGAACATGAAGGCAGCACGAATTTGCAAGTGAATGTGATTAAAATAACTGGGGACTGAGGGTCGGCCTTGAGTTGAATGTCTAGACTGGGGCGGATTGTACTACTTTTTGGGTGGCGGTGTGTGTCCTTTTGAACTTGGTGAATGTGCATGACATTTGAGCAACTACGCAACTACAATCCGGGCGCCACTAGCCACCATGCCGCCGGGTCAGGGCTCTAGTAGGTCCAAGGATAATGGAATCATACCCATTTGAGGACCGAAAACTAAGGTGTGAGCGAAAAGTAAGCCGTGGCCAGGAATGTAAGGCGGGGGGTTAAACCAGCCATTGACGAGCTCCCTCTTGGCGGCGGTCTGTTGTGTGCTAAAGCCTCACCCGTGCACGGCGGCTCTGCACGGGTTGACTGTCATTTCCGGGACGCCTCGTGGGATCCAAATTTAAAAACCAAATAAAGCACGCACACAAAACAAACACAAACCAAAGCCATACTCACTGGTTGGTTGGTTAAAGTCGCTACTGCTGGGTAAGTAGCGCATTGTGCGCCGTTTTGATACCACACCTCCTAGCCCTGGGTTGTTGGGATTAGGCAATCGATATGCTTTCAGTAGCAATCTCGGATAAGTCACTAAGGGACGGCGATAGAGCCACTATTGAACAACCAACAACAAGTATACACGCCACAACTTCGCCGTCAACGTCCGCCACGATGGCAAGCGGCTACAACCACAGAGGAGGAAACCTCTATGGACCTGGAGGAGTAACTATTAGCCGAACCAGTCGGGAGTACTCCGAAGAAGACAAAAATGAGGAAAAAGATGTCGGAAGGAGAGAGAGAACACCTCGTGTCCTAGTGCCTCACTGAGAATGAGTGGAGCTCCCTAGAATGGGCAACAAAGGTCATGGAAAATTACGCATCAACCAGGCATGAAATTCCGTGTCCACCCAAAGACCTTGAAAGGAGCGCCGTCACATATACGGGATCTTAGAGCAACCGGAACGACAGACTAAATCGCAAGGATACCCCGTTTGGACAAGCAGTTGCGACGGATCCACATCGCAAAGTGCCAAGACAGCTCCTAATGCAAGGAGACACGAGGCGATAACCCAGACTATGGCTGAGGACGCCGTGGGCAAATGCCCGAGGTCCAACTAAGGCGGTGTGTATATCTCTAAAAAGCTAACTCCGACCGACCAATGGACAGAGACTCTGAGTAAGTCGGGCAAGTGAGGTGGTCAACAGGACTCTCAATGCTTGAAGCAAGGATGAATGGTCAAATGAGTTCGCCAAGAAAAGGGTGAGGAACCTACTCCTAAGGAAAAAAAATGTATGAAAGTTGGTGGCTTCCAATCAATCTTGCAATGCCGCAGCGGTTTCAGACTTGCGCCACTTGCACCAAGAGTCAGGCCCAGCAGGGCAATTCATGTGCTGCTGATATTTATCAGTTGAAATTTGGAATGGAATCGGAATAACGTCGAATCACTAATCCATAAAAAAAAATAGTCAGAGCTTTTTTAGGAGGCTGATTTTTACCTCTTTTCGACGGTGCGGCTGGCTCTTTTCGCTGCTTTCTTATCTGGGTTGTCAATTTGTTGGCTTCTTTCAATCGTCGGTACATTCTCTTGGCGTGTAGAACGCATTCTTTCTTTTGAATAATGAAGGCAGGTCCATAAGGTTGCTTGTTCACAACTGAAGTGAATGTTTTTGTATCGCCGTCGGCTGACGCTTCCACGCTCCACCATAAATCGGCTACAGCTTCAAGAGTTTTAAAGGAACTGTCTTGAATAATTATAGGTTCGAATTAAACAAGAACAAAATGGATTTTTTGAAACTGAGAATGGTGGGGGGTCCCCTTAAAAAGAAGTGATCGTTGCACTGGAGCTTCTATGAACTTGGGCATTTTCTTTGACACCAGGACTCTGGCTGGGACGTACAGTTGTGTTCAAAATAATAGTAGTGCGCCTAGATACATTGGTTATTTAAGCTTTGTCGAATGACAACAACTTATTTTTGAATTTCTTGTAAAGGGTGATTTTTTAGCTATTATCTTTTTGGCAACACTGGTTTAAACAGCTGACGCACGTTTCGTGTTTTGTTTCACTGTCAAACATCTTCGCTTTGGTCTATATTTTAACCATGAATAATTTTACAAGCGAACAACGCTTGCAACTTATTGAATTTTGTTATCAAAATGCGTGCTCTGTTAAGAAAGTTCATCTCGCGCTTCTTCCATTTTATGGTCAGTTTAGACGAAGCTCATTTTTGGCCAGAAGCATTGCAAGAGCTACCAATGCATCCAGAAAAAGTCACAGTTTGGTGCGGTTTATGGGCTGGTGGCATCATTGGACCGTACTTCTTCAAAGATGATGCGAATCGTAACGTAACTGTGAATGGTGACCGCTACCGTGAGATGATATCCAACTTTTTTTTGCCCAAAATGCAAGAGCTTGACTTGCATGACATGTGGTTTCAACAAGACGGTGCCACATGCCACACAGCACGCGCAACAATGAACTTATTGAGAGGCGAGTTCGGTGAACATTTTATTTCACGTTCGGGACCGATCAATTGGCCGCCTAGATCGTGCGATTTAACGCCTTTAGACTATTTTTTGTGGGGCTATGTTGAAGCTCATGTCTATACAGACAAGCCCGCTTCAATTGACGCATTGGCAGACAACATTGAAGCATTTATTCGTGAGATACCGGCCGAAATGTTGGAAAGAGTATGCCAAAATTGGACTAAGCGGATGGACCATTTGAGGCGCAGCCAAGGTCAACATTTGCATGAAATAATCTTCAAACATTAAATTACATGGACCGTACTATCGACTCAAATAAAGATTTCATGCATTTTTCTGAATTTTATGGGTTTTTTTTTTGAAAAACTTTCCTATAGCTTTTAAAATACCCTTTACATACAAAATTTTTATTCTTAATTATAGATATTAAAAGTGTATTTTTAACAAAATAATTCGTTCTTAATCGACAACGTTTATAGCTTGGAAATTAAAAATTTAAAGCAACAAAAAACTACAAGCAGAATTTCCCTGTTCAAAATAATAGTAGTGTTTTTTACATTTAACAAAAAATGGGTCTTAAACAAAAGATAACCTTAATACTTGGTTGTAAACCCCTTATTCTATAGGACTGCCGACGTGGCATGGAGTCCACCAAATCCTTGCATCTACTGGTTGTAATATTCTGCCACGCGCTTTGCACTACTTGCCAAAGTTCTCTATTATTGGTTGGCTGTGCGTTCGCCACTGCTTTCTTTAAGTCACACCACAAGTCTTCTATGGGGTTAAGGTCTGGTGACTGTGCGGGCCACACCATAACATTATCCCCATTGACCCGAAACCATTGCTTGGCTTTTTTGCTGGTATGTTTGGGGTCATTATCTTGCTGAAAGACCAGATTAAAGGCGTTTCATATTCTGCGTAAGGCAACATTACCCTTGCAGAATATCAACGTATACAGTCTGGGCCATGATCCCAGAAATAAGATGGTGGGCCTATCCATCTTATTTCACCACCTTGGTAGGAAAAACAGCCCCAAACCATTATTTTTGAACCGCCGTGTTTTATGGTCCTTAAAGTGCATTGAGGGCGATATTCCGTGTTTGGAGGACGGCGAACATATTGACGGGACCCACATGCCCCAAAAAGAACAATTTTGCTCTCATCAGTCCATTTCCACAGGCCAGGTGATGTGTTCTTTGGCAAAAGCTATCCGAGCTGCTATGTGCTCTCCGAGCGTATAGCCCTTCATTTAAGAGCCGCCTGCGGACTGTGACAGCACTAATACTTAGCCCCAACTCCTTTTGGATGACATTTGAAGGAGCAGAGGGGTGCGTCTTGCTATATCTTACAATTCGCCTGCTTCGCTTTACTGCGTTAGCAATCATTGGGACTGTGCATCCTATGATTTCTTGAATTTCTTTAAGCGTTTTTCCATCTGCTCTTAATTTTCAAATCAATTTTCTCTCCTGCTCTGTGCAGTGCTTATTGCGGCCCACTGTTTAATTAAAAGTTCAAGATTTTACTATAATCTAAATTAAAAATATTTATTTGTTCTTACTTTTATGATTCTACCTTTAAATTTAATTTTTCACCAAATTTTAAGACAGTTAATTAGAGCACTACTGTTTTTTTTTTTTTTGAACAGCTGTATAAGCACTTCGCAGCACAGATGCTACCAGAGATGATGGAGGAAGAGATATTCCTCTTTCCAATGGAAAACCGCCAGTCCATCGCATTTGTGCTCTAAAGTCACGCATACTAATTTATTTTCACGCACACTTGTTAGAAGCATAGAGCAACGCAATGGTGTTAGGCAGGAGTAAACAGCTTGCGCTTAGCTCACACGTTATAAAAAACGCTGTCAGATGAATCTGAGGGGCAAGAAACGTAGAAGTGGCCCATCTCTTCCTCCCTCATCTCTGGATACTACAACCGACATGCAGTGGAAAATATGATCAGTATTTGTTTTGTCAAGTATTTGCAGGCTGCATTCAGGGAAAATATAACAAAATTTGCTTGCAATTGCTCGGGATATGCAAATTAAAAGTGCACTACTATTATTTTGAACACAGCTGTTCACACAGCACACACAAACTGACTTTCCCTGCACTCAGGGCAAGGCGACCTGGGCCACCTTACTTTCGCCAAACACCTAAGTGCGCATGGCATCAGTGATGAGACCCTCTGCTACGCCTGTGGAGAACACGACGGAGGCTCCTCATCATAGAAGCGCCTAAAAAGCCCAACAACTGTAGGTTGATGCGTGGTAGTACAGAGGACTAGTTTTTGCGTCTGAGTGCTCTGTAGAAAGCCCCCTTAATGACGACTGAGTAGAATGCATTGAGTCATTGAGTGCTCCAGTGTAGCATTAGTAGCATACCTCCGACAAGAAACAACTCTCAGACAGCTCATTCCATATTGGGAACTCAACTTACCTAACCGACCGCATAAAGATGCCCATTTACCCCATACTACCCTTTCAGTTGCACTTGATGACATCTTCAGTCTTACTGCACTTGACCTTCTTGGCCATCCGGTTCAATGGAGAAACAAAGGTCCCACAAGAAGTTGGCAGAGCACCCACCAACAGAGATCACTGAACAGTACATCACTGATCCATGCTTGGTGGCAGGTCGAGGACGCGTTGCAGGAAATTGTGAAGCGGGCGAAACAGCTCAACCCACTCACTCCAATGAGGATGACTGAATATGGATACCCCTTGTGATCGGTAACATCTTGCTAGTGGGCCTAGAACTGAATTCGTGCGGGTTTTGTTTATTTAAGAAAAACATGTACAATAGTATTATTCAATGTATTGCCGATCTGAATCTATGACTTTTTCCCATCTTTCTGGCAATTTATGGATCCCACCCCAAAGAATGACTTGGCAGCCAAGAATGAATCAAGCCAATGTGTGATATTCTGCTCTGATGCGAACCGTATTTCAGTGAGGGCGTCCTGCATCGACTGGAACAAATGGTAATCAGAAGGGGCAAGGTCTGGGCTATAAGGCGGGTGGGGTAAAACTTCCCATCAACTGTTTTCCAAATAGTTCTTAACCGGAATAACAACGTGGGGCCGAGCGTTGTCATGATGAAAAATTATTGCCTGGTGTCTGGTCGCATATTCCGGCCGTTTTTCGGCTACTGCTCTCTTCAAACGGATTAATTGTGTTCGTTAGCGTTGTCCATTGATGGTTTCACCCGGTTTTAGCAGCTCATACTACAGCACACCCTTCTGATCCCACCAAATACAGAGCATTACCCTCGCGAGATGGATATTCGGCTTTGCCGTTGATTTGGCTGGTTGGCTGGTTGGCACATATGATTTTTTGCGCTTGGGGTTGTAATGGATTCATTTTTCATCACCAGTCACAATCCGATGCAAAAATGACTTCCTTTTGTGTCGTTCCAGGCCAAGCAAAACCGCCTTTTGACGTCTCTCGACTTGAGCTCATGTGAAACCCAATTTTCTTGCCTTTGAATATTTTTAGCATTTTGAAATGGCTGCTTGAGTGACGCCCAAAGTTTCTGCGAGCTCTTCTTGTGTTTGGCAACAATCTTCATAGAGTAATGCTTCCAGTTCTTCATCTTGAAACTTTTTTGGCTGCCCAGGACGTTCATCGTCTTCCAAGCCAAAGTCACCACTTTTTCCAAACGTGCAAACCCCTTTGGCTACGTTCGCTCAGCTGGCGCATGTTCACCATAAACTTTCACCAAAATATGATAAATTTCGGCAGCAGTTTTCTTCATATTAAAATAATGGAGGAGAACTCTCCGCAAAAACACTTTTTCAGGCACAAAGTTCCACATATTTGAGTGAAAAAAAGTGATTGTTGTTTACGCTTCAATCAAATGACGTACAATGACAGTAGCTTTCCAACGCATGTTCCAATGGAATAATAGAAGTGGCGGCATCTCTTAGCAAACCGCACGAATTAAGTTATGAACCCAATACAAGGGGAACTAACCAAATTTACCAACACAAGGTGGCTGACAAACAGTACATCTCAAGCCTCAAAAATGATCTGGCCCAGCATTGTTCCCAATCGCTCAAAACAACTCCTGTCTCTCTCTCTCTTAACAGGACATCCATGAGTTATACGGTTGTCGTCATTGCAGGCTATCGCAGGAGCTTCATGGACGTAGAAGAGACAGACAGCTTCTGTCCAGTTTTGTCTTGCAAATACTCCGATCCTGACTGACCACTTGGCTCTGAGAAGCACACCCATCACTCACATGCACTACCTACTTCATCCACCCTTCGACGGTATTTAATTAGGAACACGCCAAAATAGTTCGTGTATGGCTATGGATCATCTAGGTCTCAATAACCGCCCTAAACTATTCCCCTACTTACCACCCTTCAAGAACGATTTATCTCGCGGTTTGATGATGGGAACTGATCCATAAGGTCGCCAGTTTGGTGGTCTTTGAATTTTGTTCATGCTTATGAACACAGTCACTTTGACAGAAATAACAATTGTTGGGACTTTGCCACAATTGTGGTAGATTCACAACTATTTTGCGAAATTTGTACGTCAACCACATCTACTACCCAAAGTGCAAAATCTACCACACATTGTAATCCTTCCATTTTATGCCAATTGCTGTTTTTTCGTATTTCTGAAACCCTCCTCAAAACACAATTTAAAAGGAAATTATGTGCAAAAAATTACTGAGAAGTGAGTTGTTGGTAACCACTGTGCATGAACACATGGGAGAGTAAGGAGCTCGTTCACTTCATTTATGGAAGCGTTCTCGTAGAATGGGACATTTCTTCTAAATTTCTCGTTTGTGTAAACGAGATCTACCACGCTCTTTTCAAGTTTACCACTCATTTTCTTCGGGATCTACCACACTTTGAAGACTTGAAGTCCCAGCAGTGACCCGAGCTACTGCTCAATAGCTTCATCCAATCGAGTGCTACATCAGCTGCAGCGGTCACTTGAATTATCTGCTTCAGTGTATGTGTTGTGTTCCAAACAATAAATTCAAGTACAAAAATTTGATCAAAATCGAACTCACAGTCACCCTGTATACAGCAAACGTCAATTGTTTTTTTCCAGATGCATCGCAATGGGTACTCATTCATTTCTGGATAATGGGTCATCAGCAGAGATGATCATCCCTGTCCCCCATCTTCTCTGCTTCTCTGGTCAGCACCTCTGGAATTGTCTCTGCTGTTGAACATCCTTACCAACTGGTTACCAATAACATAAGTGCCTGCGTGAACGTATCAGAAAAATGTCAAATCCTCCAGAAATATGTGGTTTTTACTCCGTAACTGGAGACGATAGATATGAGGAGACGCTTTCGTCGCTACGATATTTCATAGAACCGAAATTACCGATCGACCTGAACAGAGGTATCGATGAACTGGAATCAAAACCCTACCATTTTGAAAACATGGGACATATTCTCAGATTCATATTGAATCACAGAGGAGAACTTTTGAACCAAACGGGATCCATGCAAGTGTCTACACAGTACATCACCTACAAGGGGATCCTGCGATTAATTATGTGCCCCAATATAGCACCATACCCCTGGACTATCATCGCCATAAAATACAAGGGGAATATATACCTCTGCGAGTACATATCACTAGAGGAGAAACAAGAAAAACAAAATATAAGTCCAAGATTGAAGAGAATCTTCAAATATCATCCAATGTATAAACATCACTGCCTAGCAGGCTGGTCTACTGAGCAGTTTGTGAAACCAGATCAGGGTCTTTTGATGTACATTGCATGCTTTTCTTTCTTCAGAGTGCCCAAATAAGACGCCAGACATATCCAATACAAGCAGCAATAAATTCGTTTGTGTTCTCAAGAGGAATCTAGTCAACCGACAATTTTTGATGGCAACGCAAATGGATGGAACGGACAGTAGCACA
Source organism: Eristalis tenax (assembly GCA_905231855.2). NCBI lineage: Eukaryota > Metazoa > Arthropoda > Insecta > Diptera > Syrphidae > Eristalis > Eristalis tenax. The sequence goes on along the minus strand of HG993127.1, from coordinate 37,098,107 downwards.
CCATTGGATCGGTAAGTGATGACAAGTCAACCAGTGGAATTGTGTACCAAACTTTCCGTTTTGCTGCTTGTTTGTACTAGAGTTTGTTCGAGTTGTGCACACCACGCATGAGGGTACTTGTGGTGCAGCGTCACAAAATGTACTCCTAGGCATTGGATGGACTTTCATAAGTCGTACTTCCTTTTCAATTTCAGACAAAACTTTAGAGAATGGAAACCGAATCAATTTATTGGACTCACACTGAACTGTGAATTGAACTCACAGAACAGACTGAGGAAGTTTGAAAGATTCAAGATATCCGACACATGGGCGACGTGCTTTTTGGCCGGGATTGAACGGTATCACATTGGCTTCAGAAATGATTTCGGAATACTTACGCATGACAGATGCTATTCCATTGATGAGTTGGAGACAATCAGTAAGGTACTCGGAGAATAATCTGGTTTTTATGAATCCCTAAATGTGTATGATTTGTGCTTCGTTTTTGTTTCCTCAGCGAAACTGGACGGGGTCTATGGATGGTTTGGAATTTCTTGACTATTTTCTGAGTACAGTTGAAACCGACTTAAAGGATATAGATTGTCCTTACACTTGTATGAAATACCATTTCGATGAGAAAACGAAATTCGTATCAGTCACCAAGCATGAGGGCAAAACTGAATACAGTTCGATACCAGAATGGTATCTGCAAGAAATTGACAAACAGACTAACTTGGATTGATTTGTAATAAAGTACATTTTCCCACAAAATTATATGGAATACGCCTCACTTTTTCGATAGTTTTTTGTTCATCATTTCACTAAATAACATTCGATTGCTTATTCTTGTCTTCGATCCACACAAGGAGAACAACAAATGATAGAAGGCGCTGTGATCTCATATGTTGTGGAGTTTGTAGAGATCATGTTTACCAAGTGTCGTGTTCCAGCAGATACCACAACGCCAAGCAGTCCTGCTAGAATTTAAGCTGAAGCTTGATATGAATTAAATATTTGTTTATAAATAATTTTTCTCAACATTATTTCCCGTCAAGTCGCATGCATTGAACAGTTGACCAGCGCAGGGATAGTTTCTCAACGGGTGGGCGAATCATCGATGCAGCACCCAAGCGTGTACATAAATAGGTATAAAGCACAGGATCATGAGAGTGAAACAGAACTGTTGGTTGCGCCTCGTGTCCATTAACTTTTTAGAACGGCTACCGGTCAAAATAACTTCCCAATGAGTCTGCTATTTTCTGGTAAATGGTCATTGCAAATTTATTCCATTCGTATGTGTTATGATGGAAGGTGCTGCGGGATGTCAGTAACGATTCCTGTTAAAGGCCAGGTCAAGTTGTCAAGGAGTCTTCCCGCTTCGACATCTGATTAGAAGTGGAAGAGCTCCTCAGGCACTACAAGGCGGATATTGCAGTAATCCAGGCAACGCTGGCCAGGATAAGAAATAATCAGGAAAAAGAGTCGACAGGCGACAGCCCTGCTGTCATCCGCTCTCAAATAACATCAACCTGATGTGTAGGCACGCTTCGGGAACCTTCAAACCATTGGAAACCAATCGCGAAGGCAGGAGATTTATTCAATCTGGCTTCCTTATAACCTGTCGGGAAAGAATCCACACCACCGATCACAAAACGATCGAAAGTTACAACTCCGAGGTAGTTAAGGAATGCGATCATTTCGGGGCAAACACGGGTCCGACGTAGTCGGCCTTGGTAGCCGGTTGTACTTCGGTTTGTCGTATCAAGTTAGACCATAACTCCAGAAGGGCAAAAATCGTACGCCTCAAGATTCCTAGTTGGCCAGCCTTTCGATGTTGAAGCGGTAGTTAGACGAATACTCAAATTCTGGTTTGGACATAATGTTCCTGCCCGCGAGGAAGGTGAACGTCAAAAATTTGCTTGCAAACGGACTGCAATGAAGATGCACATATTCTCCCAGCTTTAGCCAAACACTGCATCGCATAAGCGCCCCAAAATACTTGTCCCTAAAGGCCGCACATCAAAATCAATTGCTTCCTTTCAAACCACGCCGACACACTTCGAAATGCCGGTTTATTCTCTTCCACCAACCAGCACATCTGGCAACTACATTCCATGTCGAATGAAACTGAACACAATTAAACAACCTGTTAATAATTTGAATTGTGAATTATACTATATTAATTTCATGCTTGTTCAATCCCAAAGATATGTCTTGCCGGGAGTGGGTAACTTCTTTGATTTGGTAGCACCTTCATCAGAAAGAAGCTTCTGTTGAACCAAATCAATTGGTGGAATAACCTCGCGTCTTGGATCCCTATCGGTATAGGAGTTATCCGAGAGAAGATGTGCTGGTCCATCAGGAATAACTGGCGGTGGTTGAGTACGATCAGCTACACCATCCTCAAAACGAAGAGCTACAGTGTGTTCCCTCTGTGTGAAGAAAACTTTGACTTACATAACATAAGGAGCAAGCAAACAAACGATTTGATTCACTTACGCCAAGAAGAAACGACCGGACACGTTGAAGAAACGGTGCTATATCCCTTCGTGCTGCATTTGCCATTTTTTTTAATTCTATAATAATGAGAGATTAAATAAATTTTAACGAAAATCACAAATATTTGTTCATGTTACCTTCTGTTCCGCAGAATATTGATGTGTCAAATGTGACAAACACTGACATTTCAGTTTTCACCACCACGAGTGGGGAATAATAGTTGTGTGGATGCGTTCACTATGTGCGATTATTTTCGATACATAGTTGGCTGGCACATCATTTTTATTGAAATGTTGTATGAAAGGAGGAATGTTTGATGGAATATAATGGGAGGGTATGTATTTTCTCATTCGATTTGGTTATGATTGACTGCAAATAAGGAGAAGTGGTTCTGTTCGCTTTGGTTCTTCAAAATTGAAAGGCTTTATCCTGCGATCAGAAATGAAGTATGATAGAGATGCCGAACTTCTACCTCTCTTGCCTCTTAAAATTTTTGAGAACCATTTTTTATATTGTTTTCTAAAGCCAAATTGACCAATCAGAGAACGGAATTTACGTTATTTCGTGAATAACTGTCAAAAATTCATGAATAGCCGTCAAAATTTTCATGATTATCCGTCAAATTCGTCGATGGACTAGAGGTCAATCAGCTGTGAAGTTGGGTATCTCTATCATACTTCATTTCTGCCTGCGATTTTGAAGGAGTTTCGATGAAGCTGGATAGAAAATACAACATATGGAAAAAATATAGCCAAAGGCGCTGTCATTTTCCTGGCAGTGTAAGGGAATTCTCGGTAAGGTTTGGAGTTTATCTTCAAAAAGATCGGATCTACACGTTCCTCTCGTAGCGTTTAGTGCTATAGACTTTCTCTTAGAAACGTAACTGCTGCTTACCCCTGGTCTCCCGGTCTGTTTAGTATGCATAGGGGCCTTCTCTAGCAGAATCTCCCCCGCACATATCATGGGTTGCACTTTTAAGGCCATATTCCACATAAACTAAGAAGTGGCCTTTATTACAACTCTTACTTCCGCTTCGATAACCTTATGCACCGTATTTACCTTGGCACCAGTCTTATGGATAAGGCGTCTGGCGTCAGTACTCTAGCTATGACGTCCATACAAAGTCGACTCTCCCTGCACTCAGGACTGGCTCCGGCCAGACTATAAATCCTCAACCCTTTAACCACCTCCAAGGTGAGTTCGGGAATTCAAGTCTTCTCTGAATTTGATCGACAGCCAAAATTCGCAAAGACTTGTCCGGGTCTCCGACCACCAACGGTCAGAGGAGGCACTTTCAGGACCTGAACCCGAGCTGGAGCTACCTGCGTTCTTGGTCACGGCTTCCATCTATGGCTGGGGCTTTCGAAAGCACCACCGGAGGTCGAATGACTCTGTATAATGCAGACAGACCAGTATCGTCATGGTCCCTAACGTCTGTGAGGATCCGCGGCATTCTTGTTAACTCTAGACAGTAATTACTGCAGACGACTAACCGACCACCACTCCCTCGCCAAACACAAGTGTGCTTGGCATAGGCAATGAAACCCTCTTCTATGCCTGTGGAGAAGGCGACGTCACTGCAGAGCACTTCCTCCCACCTTTGCTAGGATCAGCTGACAGCTATCCGTTGCTGATAAGGTGACAGCTGAGGATGTAGACCACATATTCCCGTAAAAGTAGGTTGAGGTCTGGCAGGACAATGGACCAGTTTTCGAGTCCGACTGCTCTGTAGAAAACCCCCCTAATGACGGCAGAGTAGAATGCATTCTCTTCAAACTTCTGCAAAAGTGGCAAAATAACGTGTTTTTTTTTTTTTCTCTGGAGAGAACACTGGGCACGACGAATTTCAGCCTTTTAGGTGGCGTGAAAAATACAAGCAAATTGCCATAACCATCTGTTTGATGAGAGTATTTCTAATTCCTGTGACGAAAGACCATGACACGAAACTAATGCGAACCAAAGCGAGTAAAGGGGCACCTAACGAGCTCCTGCAACCGAAGTTCGTTGTTTCAAATAAAAGCGATAGCACTGTCAGTGACAACACTTGTCTCTTCACAGACATTATGTGGTTACTTAGTACGTCAGTGTTGTTAACGTGCCTAAGTGTTGTGATAAGAAACGTAAATTCTCACGGGAATGTTCCAGGAAGATGTGATTTCTTGAACTACTGCGCGCATATAAGACAAGCCAAGTAAAGGAACACAGTCGAAATCATCCGAAGCCGTGGTTAAACTTTTCTTTTCAGTGTTAATCCAATTGGTAATCATCCGGCGACATGCCCAGACTCGACCATTTGCAACCGTGAGTTGGACTTTTTCAAGAAAAAACCGGAAAGGTATTTGTTGGTGATTGTGCTCAGTGCATTGAGTTGAAATAATTTTGTTTGCAGAAAAATAAAGCTTAAGGTGATACCAATCGATGAAGTGGGATATGAGCAAATTAAGGTCTTCTCCGGGTGCCAACTGGAGCCACACTGTGGCCGAATTCCAGTGAAGAGGCCCTCGACACAGTTGTGGTATTTATATGGCGACACGACACGAAATGACTGACCATTTATTTATGTTTTTTTTTTTTTCTTCTAATTTTAGGTCTTCAGCAAACTACAAAGTAAGCAGCACAGTAATCAGCGGTGGTTGATTATTTCTAATGGAACAACTGATTGCATTGCATTTGAGGAAGTTCTCGCAATTGTTTATTATTGACTCTATCTCTCTCTCTCTCTCTCACCCTCACTCACTTTTTAACTGTGCTAGTGTTCTCTGCCCTTCTGAAGCTGAGTGCAGTTACCTAACACTCTTCCCATTTGAGGGATCATCAGCTCTTGTTGACGCTTCGTTAAGTTTCACTGACTTTCGTTAAAATTTTCTTGGGATCGAAATGAGCGCTCTCTCGAGACACCAAGAACAGTCTTCGCATTTGAGGGGTCACCTCTCAGCTCTTGTTGACGCTTCGTTAAGTTTCACTGACTTTCGTTAAAATTTTCTCGGGATCGAAATGAGCGCCCTCTCCAGATACCAAGAACAGTCTTCGCATTTGAGGGGTCAGCTCTCAGCTCTTGTCGACGCTTCGTTAAGTTTCGTTGAGTTTTGTTAAATTGTTCTGGGGATTGATATTAGTGCAGTCTCCAGATTACAAACACTCTTCCCATTTAAGGAGTTAGTTCTCAGCTCTTGTCGACGCTTCGTTAAGTTTCGTTGAATTTCGTTAAAGTTTTCTTGGGATCGAAATGATCGCCCTCTCCAGATACCCAGATCAGTCTTCTCATAAAAGGGTCAGTTCCCAGCTCTTGTCGACGCTTTGAAACACATGTGGATTAATTCCAGACGAACCCCCTCAAGTCGGTCAAATCCGGGCCGTAGACACTCGAACATAGTCCGCAACGAGCGGTCACCCTCCACTGAATGTTCCGCGTGAGAACAGTTGAGACAGTTGCACATTGTTTGGATTTATCGTGCTTGGTCAAGGAGTTATGCGATTGTGAGAAGGTCAGAGCCCACAGCTCTTGACCGAAGAGTCTTCGATTCAGAGCCAATGCAACAGAGGACGTCCTCGAACGACATGGCGCACACAAGTGGAGAAGGACACAAGTGGGAAATTGATGTGCTCAACTGGAGGGAGCTGGCGAAAGATCGTGCTAGATGGAGAGGCTTGTTGAGACCCAGGTCCACCCCGGCTTTTAGCGCCAAACAAAGAAGAAGCCATGGTGTTGACCGACCTCAAGTCTTTAGAACTAACTCGTCAATTGGTTCGATGCAGAGTATAGCTATCCTCGTTGATAGCCAAGCAGCCACTAAAGCTATAGCATCTACCACAATACCCTCGAAAACAATTTAAGCTAGTTTGGCAGAATGTATACCATTGTTTGAGTTCCCGGGCACAGAAACATCCTAGATAATGAAAGAGCCGACCAACTAGCCAAGCAATGTTCCGCACTCGGCAGCTAGTAGGCCGTAGAGGTGCATATACCATTAAGACTAGTCAAAGCTAGAATGGATTCACATTTCCGGAAAATTGCTGATTTGGTAAAATCCTGAAAACATGTATTACACGGACTGTGGGAGGGTCTGAGAATCTTTGCACGATGAAATGGCATACCTTGTTGAATATGTCCACAGCTGGACCACAGCTACCATTGCTAGCTTTCCCAGCTCCTGGAACATATGAGTTGAAAAGGCGATCATTGCTGCCTGGTCATGCCTTCAAAATTCGATCAAATACCTTAGGCACAATCGAAAGCAGTGATGTTGCTCTTTAGGACTGTTTGCCGGTTAGGCTACTTTCACTCTCGCAACTGTTTTGAGCAAGATTCTTTCAATGTGTGTGCGATTCCCTTTGTTTTATCCCTTTTGCTTCGTCTGTCTTGTCGCAAAGATGGAAGAGTCGCTGAAAAAAATTAGCGAGTGTTAAAGCCACCTTAGGAGTTGCGAGTTTCTGTCGCCTGTCATTGGCACTGATTGAGTTCCGGGCACACTTTAGGAGGGCTTTACTGGGTAGCTCCTTAAAGATTTCTCACGTGATTAAGCCGTAACCAGGAGGAGTTCTGTTAAAGTGCCCCCTCTTATTCGGTGTTGGAACCCATTGTTCTTTCGTCCGGATTTAGAATATGATCTGATTTAGGTCAAATATGCGCCGGTTTGTTGGATAATTTGTTGCCATGTTCATGGTAATGCCGTTAGCCCTCGTCCCTCACTGAGAGAGTGCTGTTTCACAAGCCTATCTTGAGGCGAACCCAACAAAACCAATTGATCACCAACAAAATCGTTGCCCAATGGCCAGGAACAAGTGATAATCACTTGGTGCTTGGTAGGGCCTATAAGGTGGACGTCGTAACCAAGATTCCGGAACTTCTCGCGACTCGCTATCGACATGAGTAGCCCAGGCATTGTCCCAAAATGAACTCAATTCCTCTCCTCTGGGCCACAACTGGCTACTTCGGAGCTTCCTTCAGACGATCCAATTGTAGATGAATCACTGCCAATTCCACCAAACACACAGGCGAGAGAGACCTTCTAGGCCGTCAACCCCGTCTTGGCCACCGTTTGCGTCGACTCACCGCGATTCGGCCACGACCGTTTCCTAGCCACTCTTCGTCACCAGTCACCAGCGATACAGCAGAGATGCGCTGATCGAAATTCGGTCCATGGGGTTTTTAGGCGTGAACTCGTGAAGTACCCATAATCGGAGCCTTATTCAATTGCCAATCGAAACAGTGCGTTCATACCTCTTAGACTACACGAGTTCTGTGATTTTATCGATATTTTCGACAGTTGGCCTTCCAGAGCGCGGTGTATCGTTGAAATTACCGAAACGGAATCGACTGAGCCCTGCGCATGATTCACTGTTACAGTCTCAGCACCTAGACATTATTCACATTCTCATCCGCTTGCGTTTTGGCCTGTCTCGAAGAAGAACTGTAAAATATGGCGTATTTCTCATTGCCGGTGTCCATCTGCGACTTATCACGTGTGACACGTTGAATGTTCCATCAAGCATTTGCGCGTCGAATGGCTTGAAGGTCGCGGTCAAGCAGTCAGCTTTATCTCCATCGTCTCAGTCTAAGTGCCACCATTTTAAGCTTGGTTTGAGCAGTGGTCGCAGCTGACTGCATCGACTCACACGCTCGTTTGAATTCCCAACGCTACGCCCCACGTTTCTTGGGTCACAGAAAATGTCCAGAGAGCTTCCTTGTACAGCAACCCTTGCCCCCTTCGGAGTCGACATAAATAAATAGGCTTCCTCCACTCTTGCGAGAACAATAGCCCGCTCACAACTGGAAACCCGGCTTAGTTTTGAGAGAGTGCTACTAATTCGCCCACGCTCATCTAGGTCTGTGTGACGAAAGACCATAAGACGGAACTAATGTCAATCAACGCGAGAAAACTTCCTCAAGTGTCGCGATGATCATCGCATTCATTCATTCGCTTCAGTGCCCTTCTGAGTAACACAAAGTTTCAACTTACAGATTCCAGTTCGATGCAACTTCGTGGACTACTGCGACAGTCTGAGGCAATACAAGTAAAGTGGCATCCCGCAGTCTAGTCGTATGCCGACTTACTTAACTTCACATTTGTACTTCCAGAGTCCATCCGATTGGCACTCATCCCGGAACATGCCCAGATCCAACAATCTGCGGCAGAGAGGCGGAGTCCTTTAGCCGACGGAAAGAAAGGTGAGCCACGCCCATCGCCGTCGCTGTCTGCGACTCATCTGACACATTTCGATTGCAGTAAAATATCCCTGGATATAATACCAACTCAGGACCCGTACACGTGCAGGCGTTCGGACACATGCTTCAAGCCGGTGACGAAAATGAGGGAAATACCGGAACAGTACGAACTTATGCCGATACTCCCAGTCCCTCTTACTAATAAGCTCCCATTTCCACCAGCATCGCGATTATAGCTTTCCCCGACCCCGACCTTCTGCCAGGAACATGCAAGGACCTCAAACATTGCGGTCGTGTGCCGCAGCGAGAAAGCAGGCCCAGCAAGTATTGACATTGATATGGCCGACGAAACAAAACGACCCACTGTCTCAATTTTTTCAGAACTGAAACTTCAACGTCTGACGCTTTCCCGAGTTCATGTGAAGGTAAAGTACACTGCGAGAGAGTACCGCAAATGGAGAGCCGACCTCCCACGACGTAAGTTGATCCACGACAAAAAAAGCGGAAATACATCAGATGTTTATGAATTTCTCTTCCAGGTCCAAGCCAACAGATGCTCACCCAGGATCAGAAAACTTCCCACAGCGAGGAGGAGGCTCCTCTGTGAGACGAAAACGAAGGTACGCTAAACAAGCGCACTCAATTCACGCACTGCCACTAGCCTTGAACAAACTGACTAATTATTTCATTTTCCACCAGTGTGGTCTTTCGGAACAAACGGGATGTTCGAAGAAGCTTCCCAAGACGCGGTAAGAGGGAAGTACAGGATGATGGGCTCCCAGGAGGAGGGAAATTCCCAAGGCGCGGTAAGAGGGAAGCACAGAATGATGCTCTCCCAGGGACGTGCGCGGACCTCAAGCACTGTGGACGTACACCTCAACGTGAGAGCCGACCTCCCTCCGGGTAAGTTGGTCGAAGGCAAACGGGAAGTCAGTCGATTGAGCCTCAATTTCAATTCCAGGTCCGAAAGCACGGACGCCCACCCGGGACCAGGAAGCTTCCCACGACGCGGTAAGAGAGAAGCACAGAATGATGCTCTCCCAGGGACGTGCGCGGACCTCAAGCACTGTGGACGTACACCTCAACGAGAGAGCCGACCTCCCTCCGGGTAAGTTGGTCGAAGGCAAACGGGAAGTCAGTCGATTGAGGCTCAATTTCAATTCCAGGTCCGAAAGCACGGACGCCCACCCGGGACCAGGAAGCTTCCCAAGACGCGGTAAGAGGGAAGTACAGGATGATGGGCTCCCGGGAGGAGGGAAATTCCCGAGGCGCGGTAAGAGGGAAGTACAGGATGATGGGCTCCCAGGAGGAGGGAAATTCCCAAGGCGCGGTAAGAGGGAAGCACAGAATGATGCTCTCCCAGGGACGTGCGCGGACCTCAAGCACTGTGGACGTACACCTCAACGTGAGAGCCGACCTCCCTCCGGGTAAGTTGGTCGAAGGCAAACGGGAAGTCAGTCGATTGAGCCTCAATTTCAATTCCAGGTCCGAAAGCACGGACGCCCACCCGGGACCAGGAAGCTTCCCACGACGCGGTAAGAGAGAAGCACAGAATGATGCTCTCCCAGGGACGTGCGCGGACCTTAGGCACTGTGGACGCACACCTCAACGAGAGAGCCGACCTCCCTCCGGGTAAGTTAGTCGAAGGCAAACGGGAAGTCAGTCGATTGAGGCTCAATTTCAATTCCAGGTCCGAAAGCACGGACGCCCACCCGGGACCAGGAAGCTTCCCACGACGCGGTAAGAGAGAAGCACAGAATGATGCTCTCCCAGGGACGTGCGCGGACCTCAAGCACTGTGGACGTACACCTCAACGAGAGAGCCGACCTCCCTCCGGGTAAGTTGGTCGAAGGCAAACGGGAAGTCAGTCGATTGAGGCTCAATTTCAATTCCAGGTCCGAAAGCACGGACGCCCACCCGGGACCAGGAAGCTTCCCACGACGCGGTAAGAGAGAAGCACAGAATGATGCTCTCCCAGGGACGTGCGCGGACCTGAAGCACTGTGGACGTACACCTCAACGAGAGAGCCGACCTCCCTCCGGGTAAGTTGGTCGAAGGCAAACGGGAAGTCAGTCGATTGAGGCTCAATTTCAATTCCAGGTCCGAAAGCACGGACGCCCACCCGGGACCAGGAAGCTTCCCACGACGCGGTAAGAGAGAAGCACAGAATGATGCTCTCCCAGGGACGTGCGCGGACCTCAAGCACTGTGGACGTACACCTCAACGAGAGAGCCGACCTCCCTCCGGGTAAGTTGGTCGAAGGCAAACGGGAAGTCAGTCGATTGAGGCTCAATTTCAATTCCAGGTCCGAAAGCACGGACGCCCACCCGGGACCAGGAAGCTTCCCACGACGCGGTAAGAGAGAAGCACAGAATGATGCTCTCCCAGGGACGTGCGCGGACCTCAAGCACTGTGGACGTACACCTCAACGAGAGAGCCGACCTCCCTCCGGGTAAGTTAGTCGAAGGCAAACGGGAAGTCAGTCGATTGAGGCTCAATTTCAATTCCAGGTCCGAAAGCACGGACGCCCACCCGGGACCAGGAAGCTTCCCACGACGCGGTAAGAGAGAAGCACAGAATGATGCTCTCCCAGGGACGTGCGCGGACCTCAAGCACTGTGGACGTACACCTCAACGTGAGAGCCGACCTCCCTCCGGGTAAGTTGGTCGAAGGCAAACGGGAAGTCAGTCGATTGAGCCTCAATTTCAATTCCAGGTCCGAAAGCACGGACGCCCACCCGGGACCAGGAAGCTTCCCACGACGCGGTAAGAGAGAAGCACAGAATGATGCTCTCCCAGGGACGTGCGCGGACCTTAGGCACTGTGGACGCACACCTCAACGAGAGAGCCGACCTCCCTCCGGGTAAGTTGGTCGAAGGCAAACGGGAAGTCAGTCGATTGAGCCTCAATTTCAATTCCAGGTCCGAAAGCACGGACGCTCACCCGGGACCAGGAAGCTTCCCACGACGCGGTAAGAGAGAAGCACAGAATGATGCTCTCCCAGGGACGTGCGCGGACCTGAAGCACTGTGGACGTACACCTCAACGAGAGAGCCGACCTCCCTCCGGGTAAGTTGGTCGAAGGCAAACGGGAAGTCAGTCGATTGAGGCTCAATTTCAATTCCAGGTCCGAAAGCACGGACGCCCACCCGGGACCAGGAAGCTTCCCACGACGCGGTAAGAGAGAAGCACAGAATGATGCTCTCCCAGGGACGTGCGCGGACCTCAAGCACTGTGGACGCACACCTCAACGAGAGAGCCGACCTCCCTCCGGGTAAGTTAGTCGAAGGCAAACGGGAAGTCAGTCGATTGAGGCTCAATTTCAATTCCAGGTCCGAAAGCACGGACGCCCACCCGGGACCAGGAAGCTTCCCACGACGCGGTAAGAGAGAAGCACAGAATGATGCTCTCCCAGGGACGTGCGCGGACCTGAAGCACTGTGGACGTACACCTCAACGAGAGAGCCGACCTCCCTCCGGGTAAGTTGGTCGAAGGCAAACGGGAAGTCAGTCGATTGAGGCTCAATTTCAATTCCAGGTCCGAAAGCACGGACGCCCACCCGGGACCAGGAAGCTTCCCACGACGCGGTAAGAGAGAAGCACAGAATGATGCTCTCCCAGGGACGTGCGCGGACCTCAAGCACTGTGGACGTACACCTCAACGAGAGAGCCGACCTCCCTCCGGGTAAGTTGGTCGAAGGCAAACGGGAAGTCAGTCGATTGAGGCTCAATTTCAATTCCAGGTCCGAAAGCACGGACGCCCACCCGGGACCAGGAAGCTTCCCACGACGCGGTAAGAGAGAAGCACAGAATGATGCTCTCCCAGGGACGTGCGCGGACCTCAAGCACTGTGGACGTACACCTCAACGAGAGAGCCGACCTCCCTCCGGGTAAGTTGGTCGAAGGCAAACGGGAAGTCAGTCGATTGAGGCTCAATTTCAATTCCAGGTCCGAAAGCACGGACGCCCACCCGGGACCAGGAAGCTTCCCACGACGCGGTAAGAGAGAAGCACAGAATGATGCTCTCCCAGGGACGTGCGCGGACCTCAAGCACTGTGGACGTACACCTCAACGAGAGAGCCGACCTCCCTCCGGGTAAGTTAGTCGAAGGCAAACGGGAAGTCAGTCGATTGAGGCTCAATTTCAATTCCAGGTCCGAAAGCACGGACGCCCACCCGGGACCAGGAAGCTTCCCACGACGCGGTAAGAGAGAAGCACAGAATGATGCTCTCCCAGGGACGTGCGCGGACCTGAAGCACTGTGGACGTACACCTCAACGAGAGAGCCGACCTCCCTCCGGGTAAGTTGGTCGAAGGCAAACGGGAAGTCAGTCGATTGAGGCTCAATTTCAATTCCAGGTCCGAAAGCACGGACGCCCACCCGGGACCAGGAAGCTTCCCACGACGCGGTAAGAGAGAAGCACAGAATGATGCTCTCCCAGGGACGTGCGCGGACCTCAAGCACTGTGGACGTACACCTCAACGAGAGAGCCGACCTCCCTCCGGGTAAGTTGGTCGAAGGCAAACGGGAAGTCAGTCGATTGAGGCTCAATTTCAATTCCAGGTCCGAAAGCACGGACGCCCACCCGGGACCAGGAAGCTTCCCACGACGCGGTAAGAGAGAAGCACAGAATGATGCTCTCCCAGGGACGTGCGCGGACCTCAAGCACTGTGGACGTACACCTCAACGAGAGAGCCGACCTCCCTCCGGGTAAGTTAGTCGAAGGCAAACGGGAAGTCAGTCGATTGAGGCTCAATTTCAATTCCAGGTCCGAAAGCACGGACGCCCACCCGGGACCAGGAAGCTTCCCACGACGCGGTAAGAGAGAAGCACAGAATGATGCTCTCCCAGGGACGTGCGCGGACCTCAAGCACTGTGGACGTACACCTCAACGAGAGAGCCGACCTCCCTCCGGGTAAGTTGGTCGAAGGCAAACGGGAAGTCAGTCGATTGAGGCTCAATTTCAATTCCAGGTCCGAAAGCACGGACGCCCACCCGGGACCAGGAAGCTTCCCAAGACGCGGTAAGAGGGAAGTACAGGATGATGGGCTCCCGGGAGGAGGGAAATTCCCGAGGCGCGGTAAGAGGGAAGTACAGGATGATGGGCTCCCAGGAGGAGGGAAATTCCCAAGGCGCGGTAAGAGGGAAGCACAGAATGATGCTCTCCCAGGGACGTGCGCGGACCTCAAGCACTGTGGACGTACACCTCAACGTGAGAGCCGACCTCCCTCCGGGTAAGTTGGTCGAAGGCAAACGGGAAGTCAGTCGATTGAGCCTCAATTTCAATTCCAGGTCCGAAAGCACGGACGCCCACCCGGGACCAGGAAGCTTCCCACGACGCGGTAAGAGAGAAGCACAGAATGATGCTCTCCCAGGGACGTGCGCGGACCTCAGGCACTGTGGACGCACACCTCAACGAGAGAGCCGACCTCCCTCCGGGTAAGTTGGTCGAAGGCAAACGGGAAGTCAGTCGATTGAGCCTCAATTTCAATTCCAGGTCCGAAAGCACGGACGCCCACCCGGGACCAGGAAGCTTCCCACGACGCGGTAAGAGAGAAGCACAGAATGATGCTCTCCCAGGGACGTGCGCGGACCTCAGGCACTGTGGACGCACCCCTCAACGAGAGAGCCGACCTCCCTCCGGGTAAGTTGGTCGAAGGCAAACGGGAAGTCAGTCGATTGAGCCTCAATTTCAATTCCAGGTCCGAAAGCACGGACGCCCACCCGGGACCAGGAAGCTTCCCACGACGCGGTAAGAGAGAAGCACAGAATGATGCTCTCCCAGGGACGTGCGCGGACCTCAAGCACTGTGGACGTACACCTCAACGAGAGAGCCGACCTCCCTCCGGGTAAGTTGGTCGAAGGCAAACGGGAAGTCAGTCGATTGAGCCTCAATTTCAATTCCAGGTCCGAAAGCACGGACGCCCACCCGGGACCAGGAAGCTTCCCACGACGCGGTAAGAGAGAAGCACAGAATGATGCTCTCCCAGGGACGTGCGCGGACCTCAAGCACTGTGGACGTACACCTCAACGAGAGAGCCGACCTCCCTCTGGGTAAGTTGGTCGACGGCAAACGGGAAGTCAGTCGATTGAGGCTCAATTTCAATTCCAGGTCCGAAAGCACGGACGCCCACCCGGGACCAGGAAGCTTCCCAAGGCGCGGTAAGAGGGAAGTACAGGATGATGGGCTCCCGGGAGGAGGAAAGTTCCCTCGACGAGGAAGATAGAACAAACATGGAAAACGTGTATAAATTGGAGTGTATTCATTTGGAGTGTTTCAAATACGGCTTGTGACAAGGCATATTTGAATTTATATGACATTTGTGCTCGTACTTCACTGAGGCGAATAAAAATTAAGTACAGATCTAGTTGTGATTTAATTCTTGTTGAATTCGAGTGAACAGGATTATGTGAGGACCGTATTATTCTTGCTAAAAGACAAATGATGGGCATTAATATTGCACTAGA
This sequence comes from Eristalis tenax, assembly GCA_905231855.2. NCBI lineage: Eukaryota > Metazoa > Arthropoda > Insecta > Diptera > Syrphidae > Eristalis > Eristalis tenax. The sequence continues at coordinate 37,082,998 of HG993127.1, read as the reverse complement.
ATCATGCTAAAATGATTTTAGAGGCATACCCTCCACCATATTCTTTTGTTTTCTGAGCAACATGCCATTTATTAAGCAAACCTTCATCGGTTATAAATTAAATTTGGTGCGAAAAGAAACAAGGCAAAAATATGCTTTTTCCAAACACAAGCTTGCATCGAGAAATTCACGTCATGTTCCATATTTCAAGTGCGGCCTTAGATGTAATTGATTTGGAAATTCTTGGCGTCTTCATCTCGGGGCATGGGCGACGAGGTGTCTTCAATCTTCAGGTTGGCAGTCGTGATCTTCGAATCGTGTTCACTGCCAGTAGTTTGATCTTTGTCGCTGCCTGACATCAGCGTTTTCACCGGAGACTGCAAAGGCGTTTCAAAGACGTTCTGGAATTTTGGTGGATTGGGAAGGAAACTGGAACTCTTCTCTGTGTCCTAAAATTGAAAAAGAATTTGTATTGTTTTTTGTTTAGTCTTGTGAAGCTTCTGTTTGTATTTGAGATTATGCACTGTTCAAGACAGCCAGAGAACAGCACATCATATCACCAGCCAGCGGTACCGACGGCACCGAACAGACAGAGCGAGACGAGAGCCGTCTACTATGTGCACAACAACTACTGCAGAGTTACCCTCAGAGAGATAGAGCCATAGCGGTGGCTGCGACGAGAAGACGGAATCACCATCAGAGCCAGAGATAATAGAGGATAGGGATATCCAGCTTCTACCTCCATTGCCCCTTGATTTCACCTGACAGAGTTTTTTTATGCGGTCTTTTGATGAGAGGTGGGGCCGGGAATTTTGTATGAAAGGGATTTCCGACATGGACAAGGGGTAAAAACGGCCGAAGTTTGATATTCCTGATCAGAGCACATACGCAGATCACACCTCAATCTATAGTGCGCTGGGTAGCGGTGGTTGCGGCCAAGATATAAGAATCACGATCGCCAGGGCAAACGAACACAGACTACACGTCGTCCCATAGTGCGTTGGATATCACACAGCACAGCCATGCGATTTTTGTCCGAGCAAGAAGAAACAAATGAAGTGAAAGCGCTTCGAAGACATTCAAATCTTTGGAGTTGCGTGAACCCATGTACACAGATAGTATAGGCCGAAAGGCAATTAGAGTAGTAGACTAGATTAGCATAGAGTACCCTCATAGGGTCAGAAAGTTAGTTATAAGTTCAAACGAATTGATAAAGTGGAGCTGGAATTAAACATTTTGTCTAGGATTAAGTTAGACATTCAGACTTTTACTTAAAAGTGAATTAAAAAAAAAATGGAATAGTGCATAGGTTAACCAAACAAACAGCAGATTCAACTGCTTCGTTCGACAGCAGCGCATGTAACTTGCTGCGCGTGTAACAACATACGACACCGAGAATCCAACACGTTTGTTGACGATGCGTCTCGGACGACGGAAAGCAACGGCTGCACACGTTATTTTAAGCTTATGAATTGTTTGGTATTGAGTCTATAACTTAATTCGGTTTGCTAAGAGATGGCGTAACTTGTATTATTCCATTGGAACATGCGTTGGAAAGCTACTGTCATTGTACGTCATTCATTTAGAGCGTAAACAACAATCACTTTTTTCTCACTCAAATATGTCGAACTTTGTGCCTGAAAAAGTGTTTTTGCGTTGAGTTCTTCTTCATTACTTTAATACGAAGAAAACTGCTGCCGAAAGTCATCGTATTTTGGTGGAAGTTTATGGTGAACATGCCCTAGCTGAGCGAACGTGCCAAAAGTGGTTTAAACGATTTGAAAAAGTGGTGACTTTGGCTTGGAAGGCGATGAACGTCCTGGGCAGCCAAAAAAGAGTGAAGATAAAGAACTGGAGGCATTACTCTATGAAGATTGTTGCCAAACACAAGAAGAGCTCGCAGAATCTTTGGGTGTCACCCAAGCAGCCATTTCAAAACGTTTAAAAGCAGCTGGATACATTCAAAGGCAAGGAAATTGGGTTCCACATGAACTCAAGGCGAGAGTCGTGGAAAGGCGGTTTTGAATGTCCGAAATGACTGGTGATGGTAAATGGATCCATTACACCAAGCGCAAAAAATCATATGTGAAACCCGGCCAACCAGCCAAATCAACGGCAAAGTCGAATATCCATGGCGCGAGTGTAATGCTCTGTATTTGGTGGGTTCAAAAGGGTGTGCTGTATTATGAGCTGCTAAAACCGGGTGAAACCATCAATGGACAACGCGAACACACAGCCGAACACAATAAATCCGTTTGAACGACAGGGACCGTCAAAGCAACCATAGGCTTTACGACCAAACACGCATTATCCCCCTGCAACAGTACATGGTGACACTGTTCAGAAAGCAGCTACTAGACATCAACAACCATCTTAACGAGAAAATCAGGAACTTGAGAAACACAATCCCCGGACAACGCTACCTCAACGCGTTAAATCTGCTAAACGAACTTTCCAATGACGTCGAACAACGAGGTGCTTGGATTCTACCAGAGCAGCGATGGATTTGAACAACCCGATGTAAGAACCAGCCATTGTAGGACATAAGACAACACAATAAACCGACAACAATAAAAAACATTAATTTAAACAAAGTACATCAGTTGGGCCCCTATTGTTGAGCCAACACCCTGACCTTCAGTTTGTAAGTCTAGTTGTAATCTTAATTGTGAAAATAATTTTCCGTTCAAATACATTTTTAAATCGCTTTTAATTCAATTTTAGTGGTGTCAGTCACACATAGGCCAGAGTATGCTTGTTGTATTACCCCGAGGATCTAGTTGATCCTATTCCTATTCCACCATTAAATTTTTTGTAAAGCGTTGAAGATGATAAATAGTAGGTAGGTAGGGGGTTTGATAGTGGAATCACCAGCGAACTTAGACCATGGCCGAGTTCGTAAAGGCAACTTTATGGCCTCTGCGCTGCACAAAATATTCTCTCAATACATTTATGAACACGAATATCTACTGCCGCAAGCTTGCAGCTGGTGTGCATTGTCAAAAAAGGATTCATAAATGCAACGTAAGCAGGCGACACAAAAAGTGTTTGGGTGACGTTTGTATTGCTATAATGCAGAAATGAAGTATGAGCATCTGCCCAACCTCTCGAGCCCCTAGAATGCTTGACAATCATTTTTTTTATCGTTTTCTGACGCCTATTTGACCAATCAGAAAACGTATTATGGGTTCCATGGGAGGTGAGCGTATGGGGCATTGATCATGACCTCGCTAGAATCCTGTAAGCTCTAGATCGGTAGCGCTGAGTGTAGGGTGCTTGGTTGTTGCGCAGGGTTGGCTGGTTCGATACTGCCACAGGGCGTTTGATTCTGAAGTTTTTTTCTTGTTGTTTTTTTTTCTTGGTGCGAACACGTTTATGTCCCTCTGTTCAAGGACTCTAGTCGGCCCTAGGGTGGCCTGACGAAAGTTAGCGGATTCTTCGATCGGGTGATCGGTCCAACAGGCCTTCGTCCCGCAAGAATGAACTCTCTCGGAACGTGAGAGCCAACATGATATCAGGAAGGCGTGGGAGGAATTGGGTTTCGGCGGGTTTGAGCGTGGCTTTGAGTTTTCAGCTTTGGTTTGGGGACGGAAGAACAAACAAGACGATCGTCGGACATATAAGTTTTCGGTAGGCTGGCCGCGAGACTTGGCCAAAAAAGAAAATTCTAACAGTAGAGTAGGCGGGGTTTTGCTGTTTTTTTTGTTTCTTCCTTCCGAGAGTTCATCTTCGTGAATTAGGAAAAGTTTTGAGCGTACAACGCCGGGAAAAGAAAATCAAGAGCGGTTAGTACCCGTAAGACCAGTCGAGAACAGAAGAAAACTGCAGGACGGGAAATACAGATAATTAAGAAAGTGTAGTGTAGCACGGAAAGTTTGGTTTCCCTTGGGCTTATCCTCCACACGAGAAGATAACGCAAAGGGGCCATGCTTTTAAATAAAAATAATTGGAGGTCGAAACATGGTCCAAATAACAGAAATTTCTTTAAAATAACAAGAGACGATGTTCTTGGGAACCATTTTTGTCCAATAAACCTCTTTTCGGTTTCCCTGCAACAAAACAAAAATCACTCCAAATTTGATCGCAGTTTGACTGTCATGGACGCAGTTTGCAGACCGCTCTCATGCGCAGTCACTGCGACTTTTTTGCATTTATGAATGCAAATCTTGCGGGGCTGCCACGGTGTGATGTTTGTGAACTCAGCCTACGTTGGTCCCACAGCCTTGACCACTTCAGTAATACTGCCGTTAATTTGATACTAACGGCAAATGGTGACTGGACCAAATTTGAAAACCAGATAAAAGCGTATTAACTTCGCTTGCCCTGGGATTCGCCTATTCGGACTCCACTAACCAAGGGCAGGCATCTAACTCACAGCTAAAGCTGATGCTACTCGGTTCTGTCAAGTCAAGTCAATGTAGCCGCACGTGTAGTCTGCACGTGACAACACAAGAACACAATGTAAGCGTTTAATTTATATCGTGTCACCCTGCACCCTTCCACATACACACACACAATCATTATCAATGCAACTCTTCTATCAACTTGCTATAATTCTCTCAATGATGTACACTTATGTTCTCAATTATGTAAGCTCTCAATTATGTATGGTCTCTGATCTCAATTACATTGTATACTGTTATACTGTTATACTAATGTTATACGAATGCTATAAAAAGCCTGATCGATGTTATTAACGCTCTCTGTTAAATAAAAGCTGTTGAGGCGATACGTTCTCGAGTGAGTTTGTGTTCTTTGTTTTATTTGTATGTGACCTTACAACCATCAGAAGTGGAATTACTGTACCCAATCGACTGTACATTAATGGAAAATTATGAAACGTGATTTAAAGATTTTTTTTTCGAACTTGTGAACATTTATGTTATTTTATGGAATTTTATGTTACGTGTGCTGAATTTTATTGAAGAATTTTCTGCTTAATTTTATGAAACGATCGCAAGTAATCCAAAAAATGAATTGTCGCGCTTCGAGATTTATCCAAACGGCAACTGTACAGCAGTTGAAAGACAAGTTGGCCGAAATGGATTTGGCAACAAATGGAATAAAGTCCACTTTAAAAATCAGGCTGGAGGAAGCGCTCGAAAAATTAGACGATGGTCAGATGGAGGAATTCTTTCCAACGAATATTCTCGACGCAGTTAGTTCAGAGGGGAACATACCAGACCTGGAAGAGGAGAACCGGTCAACGTCGCAGCAGTTGGAGCAGTTAAGGGAGCTGGTAACGAGGAGGGAAGAAATCGCTTCGCTTCAAAGGAGGTTAGCGGAGTTGAGCAATCCTGTGCAGACATCATCATGGCAGTGTTCGTTCAGGGACATTGAAGAGTCCTTGCTCAAATTCTCTGGTGACGACAACATTTCTGTAAGGAGATGGGTTCAATCGTTTGAAGATTCAATTGAACTGTACAAATTAGACGAATCCAAAACCTTAATTTACGCACAACGATTGCTTACGGGTACAGCGAAGTTGTTTCTGCGGTCATCAAAATTTCGCTCATGGGGTGATCTGAAAGCAGCTTTGCTGAACGAATTCCACCAACACACCACAGCGATGGATGTGCACAATACGTTGCGGAATCGGAAGAAACGCAAGGAGGAGAATTTCCAGCAATATGTCCTCGCCATGCAGGAGATCGCTTCTCTAGCCGATCTGGATGAACAGGATACTATTAATTATATTGTTAAAGGTATACCTGATTCTGTGTTTAATAAACAAATATTGCTTACAGCCAACAACATAAGTGAGCTCAAACATACCTTACGAAAGTACGAAAAGATGAAGTCAGAGTTTCAACCATCGACGTCGGGTCATCTCAAGGACTTTCATGTCGCTAAAACTGTGCTTCAACAACGCATCGCAAAAAGTAAATGCTACAACTGTGGTGAAGAAGGTCATCTATCTAACAATTGTCCCAAGCCACGACGAGAAAGAGGTTCTTGTTTCCGCTGTGGGCAGAAGGGGCATATCGTGAAACAATGCCCACAATCATCATCTGTTTTGGTTCTCCGCAACGACGAAACATCGGAGGAACCAAATGCGTCATTCGTGGACAACTTTCATGGCACCTTCAAGTACAGTTTTGTAAGCAGCACTTCAGTTTCATCATACATGCATGCAATGACGATGATTGACACCGGAAGCCCGATCAGCTTCATTCAAGAGAAGTACGTGCCGCCCTATCTGATGACACCAGTTGGATCTTCAACTCAACAATTTATGGGGATTAACAGCAGCCGACTTATTATACTTGGCAAGGTATTTTGTAAAATTCGGATTTCTAGTGATGTTACCGATTTATGTTTGTATGTAGTTAGTAATGACACAATGCAAGATGTAGTTGTCTTAGGACGAGACTTTTTAAGAAATAATAATATAAAATTGCAATTAGAAGATGTGAAATTAAAAGAAGTTTGTAATCGTGTGAATGAAAACGATGATGTACTTGAAATTTTGAATATTGATACGAACGGTGATCGCGACTGTAAATATTCTTTACAAATTAATGAACATTTGAAATTCGATGAAACGGAAAAATTAAAAGCGCTTATTCTCGGGAGTATATCAACAAGTAAATTCTTATACCAAGACTGTGATTTTGAAATGAAGATAACGTTGACAGATGCGAATAAAGTTTTTAATTGCACTCCAAGACGGTTACCGCATGTGCACAAATTAGAATTGCAGACTCTATTAGACGACCTCATTAAAAACAAAATCATTCGCGAAAGTAATTCACCTTTTACGTCTCCAGTTGTTTTAGCGAGAAAAAAGAATGGCGAGATGCGTCTCTGTATAGATTACCGTGAATTGAATAAGTTGACAGTGAAGGATAATTTTCCGCTTCCCCTTATCGAAGACCACCTAGATAGACTCCGTGGTAAAAGATATTTTTCGCTGCTTGATTTAAAAAGTGGCTTCCACCACGTTAAAATGTCACCTGAGTCTATAAAGTATACGTCCTTCGTGACCCCATTAGGTCAATTTGAATATTTGCGTATGCCGTTCGGGCTTCGAAACGCACCAGCTGTATTCCAGCGTTACATATGCACCATATTCAAACAATTAATTAATTCTGGAAAACTTTTGGTCTATATTGACGATCTACTGGTAGCGTCACAGACAATTGCCGAACATTTCGAGATCTTAAAAGAAGTTTTAGATACAGTCCGTGAGAATAATTTAGAATTGCGGTTTGACAAATGCATGTTCATGCATGAGAAAATAACATATTTAGGTTATGAAGTTTCTGCGGATGGTATATGACCTAATGCAAGTGGGTTGCAGGCTGTAAAAGAGTTCCCTGTCCCATCAAACGTTAAGGGCTTACATTCATTTTTAGGCTTATGTTCGTATTTCCGACGCTTTATTAAAGATTTTTCAATACATTCAAAACCATTATACGATCTTATAAAGAAGGACGCGCAATTTACATTCGGTGAAAAAGAGCTAATAGTATTTGAAGAGTTAAAAAGGAAATTGTTGAATGCACCCTTATTGAGCATATATAATCCACATGCTGATACCGAACTGCACTGTGATGCAAGCAGCCTAGGTTTCGGTGCTGTTTTACTCCAACGCCAGGATGATAAACTCTTTCACCCAATATTCTTTTTCTCAAAACGCGCTTCGGTCCCAGAGACCAAGTATCATTCTTATGAATTAGAGACATTGGCCATTATTTATGCGCTGAGGCGATTCCGAATTTATTTAACTGGTATCAAATTTAAAATCGTTACCGATTGCAAGTCTCTCACTCTTACCCTCAACAAAAAGTTGCTTAATCCAAGAATCTCGCGCTGGGCATTAGAGCTCCAAGATTTTGATTACTCCATAGAGCATAGAGATGGTAAGAAAATGACTCACGTTGATGCTCTCAGTAGGTGCCATAACATCTTAGTAGTGGAATCAGAAACATTTGAGCACGCACTTGCAGCCGCACAGCAAAAGGACATAGTAGTCAGGCGAATAGTACGAATGTTAGAAGAGAGAGAAAGTCATTCATATGAGTTAATTAACGGATTGGTTTATCGTAAGATCAATCAAAAAGTGTTTTTCTACGTGCCATCTCAGATGGAAAGAAACGTAATCCAGACACACCATGACTCCTTATGTCATGCTGGTGTGGATAAGTGCTATAATCACTTGCGTAGAACATATTGGTTCCCTCAAATGAAACCCAAAATTAAGAATTATATACATAATTGCCTAAAATGTATTCATTTTTCACCACCTGTAGGAAAAAAGGAAGGTGTTTTACATAGTATTCCAAAAGGTAACAAGCCATTTGAGACCATCCACATCGACCATTACGGTCCTTTGCCATTTTCAGTGCGAAATCATAAAAAGCACATATTTCTGATTGTCGATGGATTCTCTAAGTTCTCCAAATTGTATCCCGTGAAAAGTACTAGCACCAAAGAAGTACTTAAATGTTTAGAAGCATATTTTGCAGTGTATAGCAAGCCCACTCGCATTATATCAGACAGAGGAAGTTGTTTCACCTCTGAAGAATTTACGAATTTCTGCTCTGGCGCTAACATACAGCACATTAAGGTGGCGACAGGTTCGCCTCAATCGAACGGCCAAGTGGAAAGGATTAATAGAAGTCTAACGCCAATGTTAGCTAAAGAAAGCGAGATTGATCCAAGTGAATGGGCGAAACATCTGACAAAGATAGAATTTGCTTTAAATAACATAGAAAATAAGAGTACAGGATTCTGTCCGAGTGTTTTAGTCTTTGGAATAATGCAGAAGGGAGAGATAAGTGATAACATACGCGAGTATATAGAGGAGAATATTATGGAAAGAGAGGAGAGGAATATAGAGGCTATCAGGGAAAAAGCAAATGAGAACATTGTTCGTAGTCAAAATGTCAACAAAGAGTATTTCGATAAACGTCGCAAGAAACCTTATTCGTATCAAGTTGGTGACCACGTAATGATAAAAAACGTTGTAAATACTCCCGGTCTGAACAAGAAGCTTATTCCGAAGTACAAAGGTCCATTCGAAATCGTAAGAATCCTTCCGAATGATAGGTACCTGATTAAAGATTTAGAAAACATGCAAATTTCAAGGATCGCATATGAAGGGGTTGCATCCCCAGAAAACATGAAGCCGTATGTTACATTTTAAAAGTTCTTGTTCATATCGATATTTTCAATTTACCAAACTCTTATGAAATTTTATGATTTTATGATATGGTATTTTATAAACTATTTTTGAAGCTAGAAGTTAACTTTAAATTGTCAAAGTATTATTTACTTATCGTATTGATTCTTGTTCACATTGCGTTATTAATAGTAAAGACAATATTATAATCGGCATACCATTAAAGTAATATGATCAAATTTGTAATTGTAAGTGTATATGTATATGGAAGGAAATCGAGGGCGATTTTAAGGTCAGGATGGCCGAGCTGTAAGCGTTTAATTTATATCGTGTCACCCTGCACCCTTCCACATACACACACACAATCATTATCAATGCAACTCTTCTATCAACTTGCTATAATTCTCTCAATGATGTACACTTATGTTCTCAATTATGTAAGCTCTCAATTATGTATGGTCTCTGATCTCAATTACATTGTATACTGTTATACTGTTATACTAATGTTATACGAATGCTATAAAAAGCCTGATCGATGTTATTAACGCTCTCTGTTAAATAAAAGCTGTTGAGGCGATACGTTCTCGAGTGAGTTTGTGTTCTTTGTTTTATTTGTATGTGACCTTACAACAACCAATCCACAAATTATATTTTCGAAACGAAACTCACTTGGAAAGAAGCAGGCATGTCTACCTTCAGTTGACCAACTTCATCAAAATCCATTTCTCCACTCGATCGCCTGTCAAGTCTGGCTTCTGTAAGACTTTGTCTTTTGCGAGGACTATCAGCAAAATCTCCTCCAGATGAGGAGTCGTGCAGAGTTCCCTGAGAACGCGATGCCACACTTCCGCTTCCGCTTTCCTGTGCGCGTCAACAGAATAAGTAAAAAGTTCAACACGTTATTTCTCCCATCTTACAGTCGGTTTGTTCAGCTCCGAGTCGTTACTGCTCTTCCCAGAGACAGATGCGGACGCGTCCGGATTATGGAGAAAATAACTCGACCCGCACGAGCCGATGACACCACAGTCCTTCATATTCTGAAGCGATTGCACCACAACGGCTTGCAGGTTCCTGACCGGAACATTGTTCCGCATTGTGACTTCTACAGCATCACAAATATCACTGACACTCGGATGCTCATTGCCATCTTCATGCAGTGAGCATATGGCCTTGAGAACGTGGCGGTTAATTTTTGTCGGTACTCCGAATTTGTCCATTGCTCTTGGTACTTGAATTTAATTGCGCTCGAATTTTCTCTACAAACCAATTTAAAGCGACCGAGACTCGGGTAAGTGTGCCGGTTTTGAAAGAACTTGAAAATGAATAAATTTGTGCAAATTTTACGAGGGTTGCTAATTGAGTTTTCCGCCACACAAGTACAATCAAATTACATTCAAACGGGCTGCATTTAAGGCTCCAGTCATAGACTCCGTTGCGCTATGCATTCCACTCGTGGGACACTTACGCTGTCTCTCCCCACTCATTAGCCGGCTTTTGTGTTGTCAATTTTTTGACAGAACAACAGCAACAATTTGAAAAAACTTCATCCACGTGGAAGGAAGTCTTTGGGGATCTGAAGAGTCATGTCCGGCAACCCATACCGACATTAGTTTGTGGACACTAATGGTGTGCTCGGCTTAATTTCAAGCATCACTTCGCATACGCTTGCGAAAAATCGTCGCAAGCGATGGGTGCTCTTTCGAGACTCACATCTTGGACGTCAGACCATTGGTGCCTAAGCAAGGTTTCCACGGCTAATTGAATTGAATTGAATTGCGGTCCATACCGCATGAGTTTCCGGACAGTCGTGGTGTCACTGTGACTTTGCACAGCTGCTTGCTTAGCGGAAGAGATCAGTTCTTTCTTAAATTGTCTTCTTTCATCTTCCGTAGCTTCCTCACTCATGGGTTCTGGTCTCGCCAATTCCCTGTCTATTACATCCACCGCTCCTTCGTGGTCAGCCAATAAATCCCTAATTTTCCTTTTCCAAAAAGGCCACGCTACTTCTCCAGACAACGGTCTAATATGCTCTGCCAAATCCATCTTTATTTTGGAAATACTATTTACTCTAATAACTTGACCGTATGTCAAAGCAATCCGAGAGTTCTGGGCCGTACCAGGCTAAATATGATTCCGCCGTCTAAGTCTGAAACATAACTGACTTACTAAGTAAGACCATAGTCAAATTCCTAGTGCCTATGAATGCATCTGGGAACTTCAGCAAGTGTCATAAATGCTCTTATTTATTTTGATTGGAGGCTCAACTAAAGGGTGATTTTTTTAAAAGCTATAGGAAAGTTTTTCAAAAAAACATAAAATTCAGAAAAATGCATGAAATCTTTATTTGAATCGATAGTACGGTCCATATAACTTAATGTTTGAAGATTCTTTCGCGCAAATGTTGACCTTGACTGCGCCTCAAATGGTCCATCCGCTTAGTCCAATTGTGGTATACTCTCTCCAACATTTCGGCCGGTATCTCACGAATAAATGCTTCAATGTTGTCTTCCAATGCGTCAATTGAAGCGGGCTTGTCTGCATAGACATGAGCTTTAACATAGCCCCACAAAAAATAGTCTAAAGGCGTTAAATCGCACGATCTAGGCGGCCAATTGACCGGTTCCGAACGTGAAATAAAATGTTCACCGAACTCGCCTCTCAATAAGTCCATTGTTGCGCGTGCTGTGTGGCATGTGGCACCGTCTTGTTGAAACCACATGCCACGCAAGTCAAGCTCTTGCATTTTGGGCAAAAAAAGTTGGATATCATCTCACGGTAGCGCTCACCATTCACACTTACGTTACGATTCGCATCATCTTTGAAGAAGTACGGCCACCAGCCCATAAACCGCACCAAACTGTGACTTTTTCTGGATGCATTGGTAGCTCTTGCAATCCTTCTGGCTGATATTCACTGCAAAATCGACAATTCTGCTTATTTACGTACCCATTGAGCCAAAAATGAGCTTCGTCTTAAGCTGACCATAAAATGGAAGAAGCGCGCGATGAACTTTCTTAACAGAGCACGCATTTTGATAATAAAATTCAATAATTTACAAGCGTTGTTCGTTTGTAAGACGCTTCATGGTTAAATTATAGGCCAAACTGAAGATGTTCGACAGTGAAACAAAACACGAAACGTGCGTCAGCTGTTTAAACCAGTGTTGCCAAAAAGATAATAGCTAAAAAATCACCCTTTACAAACTAAAGTTTTGAGTGTTGGCTCAACAATAGGGGCCCAACTTATGTATTTTGTTTAATTTAGTATTTATTACTATTGTTTATTTTATATGTCCTACAATGGCTGGTGCTTGTAAGGGGTTGTTCGAGTCCGTGTGCCCGTGGTGATCCTTTTGGGATGGGTTGGTGATGTGTTAGCCGACTTAGCCTCGATGGTGATTGCTATCGCTGCTCTGGTAGAATCCATGCAGCTCGTTGTTCGACATCGTTGGAAAGATCTGCTCGTTTAGCAGATTTAACGTGTTGAGGTAGCGTTGCCTTGGGATTGTGTTTCTCAAGTTCTTGATTTCCTCGTTGGGATGTTTGTTGATGTTTAGCAGCTGCTTTCTGAACAGTGTCACCATGTACTGTTGTAGGGGGATGATGTGTGCTTGGTCGTATTGTCGCTTTGACGGTCCTTGTCGAAGGGGAATCCGGTGCATATGTTTATCTTTCGAAAATATCGAGCTTCGTCATGCTGGTCTTAGAGATGGTGTGCCATATTGGGAAGCCGTACGTTAAGATCGGCCTTATAAGCTGCTTGTATAACAGCAGTTTTGTCCTCTGGCTTAGTCCATTTTGCTTGCGCATCAAGAGCTAGATGCGATGGAAGCCTAGGTTGGCCATCTTGAGGGTCAGTTTCAAATGACTGTTGAACTTCAGCCTTTCCGTGAAGTTAACGCCAAGATACTTGACCTTTTCGTGAGTTGATATTTTTGCACTGTTAGATTTGCATCCACCTCTGGATGGCCTCCCTAAGCACATAAGTACCGAGTACCGATTTCCCAGCATTGATACGAATAAGGAAACAAAAAAGGTTGGAGGGGAATCCCATCTGGTTCAGCTTGTAGATGAGTCCCTCAATCCAGACCGTATCGAAGGCCTTTTCTACGTCCAGGAAGGCGACGGTGATGAGGGACCACGAGCTAGTGTCAAACGCGCATGAGTCAGTCAGCGAATGTACGAACCCGTAAGAGGCAATCTATAATGTTGTCCACGGACGATTGCGAAAATTTCGTTAAGCATATGTGCGTTTGGCAGCTGGCATATTGTGTACACAAACCACACAAATGTTTCGTTAAGCATGAGTGAGTGCGCTCCGAATCGCATCCCGAATTTGACAATTGAAAGGAAAAGTGGAGAAATCAGCTGATAATTCGTATAAACGAACTGAAAACACGAGAAATAGTATTTTCCACAAAAAAAAAAACAAACACGGGAAGAATTTCTGACACATGGCATGTGTTTTTTGCAAACATGACGAAATATTTCGTTAAAGTTTGACACTAGCTCATGTACACTCATGCGCATTATAGTTGAGCCTTTGGACTTCCAAACAAGTTAGCAAAAATCAACGAAACTCAACGAAACTAAACTAATGCATCATTGTGTTTTATTTCTGTGTGTACTGTGCTAAAAAAGTGCTAAAAGTTGACACCGGTCCGGAACTAAAAATGACAGCATCTCGTTGATGGTGCCAATCAGTCAATTAGCTGTCAACATGGGGTACGTGTTTGGTCTAAACGTCGGTTGGCTCTCAGTTGACATGTGTTCATATATGAAACACAAACTTCATCTGTCAAATCGAATTGAGCTTAAAAAGCTCCCGACAGCTCGCTTTCAATTCTCTTCAGCAAAGCCACACATTCTCTTCCACCAAAAAAGTTCAGCAATCATCAGAAACTTTGGAGGCACTTACCTTTCGAGTCCATTAAAGGGCTGCAGTATTAAAGTCGCATTCCTCCGAGGCAGGTTTGTCGGTCGTCGAAAGCCTCAACACAACAAAAGGCCCCCCTACTGGTCGATATTCGTTTCCTTTTTGCTTTTCTTAAAACCCAAGATAATGCTGAGTTACATTTCAACCCCGTGCCTGTGAGTAAATTTACACATTTTCGCGAGCCCATTCGAACGGTGTCAAGTGATGCTTTGGTTAATTAGCAGAGTCCGCACCTGAGGACCGCAGAATCGAATCAGTGTCCCATCGATTGGACGCACTCCTTGGCAGACGTCCAAGACATACCCCGAGCCGAGTTGAGGCGATTAAGGCCAGCAGTGTACATAGTCGCCGTCTCATGTTAAAGAGTAACAAAATAGTAAGGTAGGTGTAGCACTTAATCGCGTTTACGATTTCACATACGAGTGCCAAGTGCGTCAGTGTGGATCGAAAGGATCTCGGTGGTATGGGGGGACACTTGGTTAGTGAGTGTTGTTTTTATTGATTTGTGTAGCGTTGCGTGTCCGGCTGAACTGAAATTTGGGCAACCATTCACTTGGGGAGTCTATAGGCGGTTAGTTACTTTTGCGGCCATGACAACAAACAAACTCGACTCGGGGTGCCTTTTGGCATTTGTCAATCCCGAGCGTGAGCGTGTGCGTGCGAGATGGAATGGCATTAATGAGCCATTGCTAAAGTGAGCAAGATTCTCGAGATGAATTCGTCCTTGACGTCGACGTCGTTACATAACCGTGGACAAACTATTATGGTTTCGTTGACATTGATGAGCAGCATTTCCCAGCTTGCAAAGCCGGGTGCGTCATAATGAGATTGGGTTTGGGAAACGACTATCGATTCGCTGTGCTGGTCTGGGGGTAATTTTCCAAATTTGTTTGCTAAATTGGTGTGGGCTATATGCCGTGTCTGGGGGGGCATGTGAGTGATTTTATCGATTAACAAGCGACTTTTGGTTGTGGGACTGACGTCGGTAGAAGACGCCTTCAAGGGGTTCGACACGGTTGTTCTTGATCGGTATTCAATCGGGTGGCAGCACTTTTAGATAGAGGGGAAACACTTAGTAACATTTATAAACCATTTTTTCCCCGTCCGGACTTCCTTAAGGAAGATTGGCGCTTGATAGAGCTTAAAGCATCAGTCCATCGATACGGACATGTGGTCTCTAAAACGAGCCTCAGAAGTCGGTATACGGTGCGGCTTTGAAGAAGGGCGGGCATTGGAAAAATGTATTTAAAATTAGGCGACATTAAGAGACTGAAATAAAAAAGCTGGTTAGTGAAGCATTTGGTTTGCAAGTGTCGAAAGAACGCAAGAAAATATTAGAAACGTGTGTACAATTTTTATTCGAGTCGATAAATCAGTTCTTGCCATTTACTCAATTACTGCTCGCGCGTCCTGACATCGACGGGCTGCTGTGTCGATGATTTTGTAAGCTAAGCTCATCTTGCTTAGCTTATAGCCTTGTAGGAATTTATTTGCCCTCGCGCCGCGGAGATCGTGTAGTGGATTGGTGTCCCCGAGCACCATTTTAAATCGTACTCAAAACAGACTACGTATAGGCGTATAGGCATCCACGGCGGAGATGGTGCCTGCCCCATATGTCCCGGGCAGTTTTTTTTTTAATTCATTGTTATTAATTAATTCATGATATGCTTAAATACTAGACAAAAATGCTTAAAACTAGATGAACGAACAATGCTAGGTGTAACTTACTGGCCCTCGGCGGGCGCTCTAAGCTAAACTTAAACGTAACCTAAACTAGCAACGCATGCATTTAAACGAAACATGAATTCTGAATGAAACATTTTAACACTACCCTAATGTGTGCAAGTCGGTCATAGGATGCTGCGGATAGACATACATATAGACAACATACATCTAATCCACTGGAAGACAGAGACCGACTACTCCCCCATTCGGGGATATGCACTACCCTTTCTAACCCGGGTCTAAAGGGTTCGACGAGGAAGTTCCCTCTCTCCCCAGCCACAAGAACTTACGATGTTGCAAACATCCCGGACATCCCGTCTCGAAACCGACGTGCTGAACCGGAGGAGACCCTCCTCAGCTCGTTGTGCGACGGAACGGTCGTGGTTGAGTCGCCCATCCACAGTTGATCTGGCGATGTGGTAGATGAGTGGCACCGCATTTCTATATTGTATCAGCCCGTTTTTGTCTAGGTGCAGAAGAGCTTCTGGGAATTGGGGTAGTAAGCCCCCGAGATCAAGTTATTGAGCGAGTTCTTCACTCTGGCTGTATGACCTCGAATCAACTTCACCAGGAAATTGTCCACTCGTATCAGGTTCGCCCTGTTGTATAAGATCTCATTGGATTAGAATTTTCTGTACTGGGACTCTGGAGTTCTATAAAGGCGAAGGCAAGCCCTATGACAAGCCCTCTCGAACAACCGAATCTTTTGCATCAAGCTTGCACTCACGTTGAACCACACGGGACAGCCATAGGTGAGCATTGGCTGGATGAGGGCCATGTAGCAGATAACCTTCACCCTCGCATCGAGTTGGCTGTTGTAAAACAGTCTCTTTGTAAAAGCAAAAGCGATACTGATCTAGCCAGATCCCCAGGTATCTGGCTACAGCCCTTTGCGCCAGTGTTTGCCCGTGTCTTCTAAAAATTGAGAACTTTCGCTTTAATTATTTTTCGTACCCGCCGAGGTCTTATATTTTGATTGCATTTTGATAATAAAATTCAATAATTTGCAAGCGTTGTTCGTTTGTAAGACGATTCATGGTTAAATTATAGGCCAAACTGAAGATGTTCGACAGTGAAACAAAACACGAAACGTGCGTCAGCTGTTTAAACCAGTGTTGCCAAAAAGATAATAGCTAAAAAATCACCCTTTATAAACTTGCAGCTACTTCACTGCTTGATCACTATGAACTTGTGAGAAACTTGTGAGAAATCGAAACACTCGTGAACTGCACTACACAGAGGTCTGTGAACGACTGTGTCCCCGAGCACCATTTTGAGTTGTATTCCAAACAGACTACGTATAAGCGCATCCACGGCGGAGATGGTGCCGATTGGTGTCCCCGAGCGCCATTTTGACATCTTTTTCGAGACAGCCTACGTAGACGCGTCGAAAAGTTACCAGAATCTCCCATGCACATGATCGATAAGAGGTGG
This sequence comes from Eristalis tenax, assembly GCA_905231855.2. Classification (NCBI taxonomy): domain Eukaryota; kingdom Metazoa; phylum Arthropoda; class Insecta; order Diptera; family Syrphidae; genus Eristalis; species Eristalis tenax. The sequence goes on along the minus strand of HG993127.1, from coordinate 37,065,798 downwards.
TTGCGTTGGGAGTTCATTGAGCACCATCGGAACTGCTGCCTTAAATGTTCTTCGGAAATACTCGTTCCAGTTCCGTGGAACTTCATATAGCTGTTTCTGTCGTCTTCTGGCGTTTCTTGTCTGCTGCGTCTGCATTCTGTAGATGTTTTCGTTGCCAAAATTTGTCAGGATTTCCAGTTTATATAGTTGGTCGTCTGATTTGCTCCTTGCTCATCATCGCTGCTGCGTCCAGTTCGTTGTGCCGATTTTTAAAGTCTTGCATGCGCTTGATAAAGCGTTTGCATTTGAGACGCTCTTCCCCATGAAAGTATTCCGTATCTTAGATGTGATTCCACAAGTCCGAAATAGCATTGTTTGACTACTGCTGATGTGCTGAGGTTGTTTGGGAGACAGAGTGCGAGTTTTTTCTTCAATTTGTCGATATGGTAGCTCCATTTATAGTTGTAGTCGATCGTTAGAACTCGAATTTGTATATTGACACGTTCTCTATAACTCCAGTGCAGTCGTCATCTTCTTTTATTCCGTCACATCTATTTCTGTGCAAACGTCTAGGACACCGAAGACACCGAGATCGCCGCTGCATTCCATCACGCATGGTACACGGGAACGAGAGAGCACCAGAATATTTAAGGTAGCATAAGAACTTTTGTATTTAGTTATTATTGACTCGTGTAAGGGGAAGCTTTGCCACCAGCGCCGCTTAAAACATATATTTTTTATCATAAAGAGTAAGAAACAAGTTTAATTTGCATCTTAGTCTTAAGTTTTGTTCTGGGAATAGGCGGCGGACGAATGCCATTACCTTTGTCTTAAGTGCGTTGATAATTAACCCATTGTCGCGACACCAAGCAGTGACTACTACATCAAGCAGTGACTCTATTGAAATCAAGTTGCACATATCTTTCTGCTTCGTCAACGATCGCTGTGTCATCCGCATACGCATAACAGGTACTATACTTTAACACTGACAGTAGACCGTTGACGTATATGATAAAAAGCAGTGGACCCAGCTTTGAACCCTGCGGGACACCGTACTCGATCTTTTCTTCGTCACTGGCATCCTCACCAATGTTCACCCGGAATACCCTGTTACTTAGGCAGCATTCAAACCATGCTAATATTTGACCTCGTATTCCAATATTGTTCAGCTGTCTAAGGACTTGCTTGTGACTCAAAGTGTCAAAGACACAACTGAACTGTGGTTTTTGTCCAGGCTTTAGTCTGTTTATATTTTTGCCTTTACGGAAACCGAATTGATTTTTATTGAGAAGCTTGTAGTTTTCAATGACTTCGTGAAGTCTTCTTGCCAGCACTTCTTCCAAAACTTTGTCGACAGCCGGTGTTCAGTATTTCACTTTTTGCCGCTTTTGTGAATTGGTCGAACTATTGAGGTCTTAAGCGTGTTTGGAATGGATGCCTGATGCAAGCTCATATTGATCATTCTTGTTATCACTCGATATATTAAAGGATGATTTTTTAGCTTTTATCTTTTTGGCAACACTGGTTTAAGCAGCTGACGCACGTTTCGTGTTTCGTTTCACTGTCAAACATCTTCAGTTTGGTCTATAATTTAACCATGAATCGTCTTACAAACGAACAACGCTTGCAAATTATTGAATTTTATTATCAAAATGCGTGCTCTGTTAAGAAAGTTCATCGCGCGCTTCTTCCATTTTATGGTCAGTTTAGACGAAGCTCATTTTTGGCTCAATGGGTACGTAAATAAGCAGAATTGTCGATTTTGGAGTGAATATCAGCCAGAAGCATTGCAAGAGCTACCAATGCATCCAGAAAAGGTCACAGTTTGGTGCGGTTTATGGGCTGGTGGCATCATTGGACCGTACTTCTTCAAAGATGATGCGAATCGTAACGTACTGTGAATGGTGAGCGCTACCGTGAGATGATATCCAACTTTTTTTTGCCCAAAGTGCAAGAGCTTGACTTGCATGAGATGTGGTTTCAACAAGACGGTGCCACATGCCACACAGCTCGCGCAACAATGGACTTATTGAGAGGCGAGTTCGGTGAACATTTTATTTCACGTTCGGGACCGGTCAATTGGCCGTCTAGATCGTGCGATTTAACGCCTTTAGACTATTTTTTGCGGGGCTATGTTAAAGCTCATGTCTATACAGACAAGCCCGCTTCAAGTGACGCATTGGAAGACAACATTGAAGCATTTATTCGTGAGATACCGGCCGAAATGTTGGAAAGAGTACGCCAAAATTGGACTAAGCGGATGGACCATTTGAGGCGCAGTCATGGTCAACATTAGCATGAAATAATCTTCAAACATTAAATTGGATGGACCGTACTATCGATTCAAATTAAGATTTCATTCATTCTCTTTTTTTTTAAAAAAAAACTTTCCTATAGCTTTTAAAAAATCCAAAAACCCTTTATTTGTGCGTTGTTTTTAAGGTCTACTGGTCTTAATCCGTCTATGCCCGCCGATTTGTTGCATTTCAGTGAGCTTTTTATATTATATACATCTGCAACATATATGGAATGCTGTCCACAGCTTGTATGACCGGAATATGTCATGCACAGTGTGTCTTATTTCCGACGTTAGGGTTTTGGCAAATCTGTTGATCAGGACATTCGTGTTGTTTTCGCTCGCGAAGTTCTTTTTTAGGACGTCATCCAGACTAGTGCTTTTTCCAATTTATAGCCTTGTAGGAATGACTCTCGTCGAGCAACCAATTTCATGGAGTGTTAGCAAATGCATTCTACTCCGATTCACACAAATCCGCCCCGCCGCATAAATCGCTTTCGAAAGCCCGGATTATGTCACGAGAAAATGTAAACAGGGGATGTGTCCGAAGTGCTGCACGGTGCTCTTAAAATTTTCCATTTATCAAACAAAAATTAACAGCTTCCAGCTAATTTCTTCTTATCTTGAAAAACTGCCAATGCTTGAGCATGGTTATGTCGAGCATCAAGGCCTTCGCGTTCATTCGCAGGTTAGTGTGCTTTTTGAGCTGGAAAATGCCCACCGTGGGCCAACAACAATGTTTCCCAAAGATCTAATAATTACCGAATTCCCCATTCCTCAAATAATTGAAACAAATTGGATGAAATTAATGATGCATGATTCAACAAATATATCGCATGTAAGCGGACACAAAAACAACAAATCTTAATTTCTTTTGACGAAGTTTGTGGTTGTATCTTTAAAGATACACTGGGGTTTAACCTCCCACAGCCATTCGGAAAGGAAATTACAACGAGCGTCGAGCGTAGGCCAGAGTTGTGTGATAATGAGGCATCCTGTGCGAGTTGACCATCGATATACTTGACGATATACTTGGATGGATGGCAGAGCACTATCCGGAGAGAGTACAGAGCCTGCACTATAAACGGGTAGTTCTACGTAACACGGTATTAAGGTAGTTTTCTCATCAGATGGCATTTAATTCCCTAGTCACCGCGAGTAATCACCTTCTCTTCACACATCATCACCCTCTCGCCCCTAGCTTTTCTTTCGAATTTCAAAATAATGTCGATGAGACTGAAAAAGTTCCACCGTTCAACTTTCGTAAAGCCGGACGATCGTGTCGAACTTCTATCGGGAGGAATACATTTCTTGGGTCTGTCTATAAAGTTTTGTACTACTCGCGCAAAGCCAAGGCATGATCAACCGCTAAGCACCAACATTTCAAAAGTTATGATTTTCCGGAGCGGATGCGATAGATACACAAAAAATGGAGAAAAGGACTTGGAAAAATTGGGAAATAGAAAAAGTCAAGGAATGCAAGTATGCTTCGGCTACTCCCCAGGAGAAGCTAAGGGCAGCTGGAATGGTATCCTAAGCAAAAAGAGTACAAAGCAACCAATTTTCGAAGCAGTCAATAATGCGGACAAAGCATCCCATTTTCGAAGGATCTCAGCTCTGCTGTAGTCTCTATCCATATCGGATCACTGTTGGACACTATACGGTAGCAACGCAGCACATTTGAATATTGCCTGGCGGAATCCGCGCTTGGCGAGGAAGGAGTCCTTGGGTAGAGCGGTTAGTAGTTCAACAGGCAACATTCTGATGTCAGACCAGTTTGATAAGCCTTTCAAGGACTCGTGACGCAGAAGAAAGCTGTGAGAAAGAGAGGGGGGGGGGGGGATAGATAGAGATAGAGAGAAAGAAAGATAGAGATAGAGAGAGATAGAGAGAGAGGGAGAGAGAAAGATAGAGATAGAACCGTCACCATGGAGGACTGCAAAAATAGCGACGCACGATAGCCCAAGAGTTTGTTAATACCCTTAAGTGTCCGAGGTCAAGACACAGCACGGGTCGATGGTATAGAGGGAGAAAGGGAGGGAATAGGATGTGCACATTCAAGGGTTAAGGGTAAACTGATGAGCATTCCTGACAAGACGGGCATTACGGGTGAATTCATAAGGAGGAGAAAGAAGTTGACAAAGAAGAGACGGAACGTCTCAGTACGAGCGAGTCTAACGACTCTGCAATATTGTTGACTCCTATAAGCTCCTTATCGCTCGCTTCTGGATTCTATGTAGTAGATGCAGGGTGATCCTGTGGAAAACACACCGACACACATGTTGCCTTTAGAAACGGGTTTACCTCCACAGCGCTTAGATCACGCTCTCATTACGTCTCAAAAGTAAAGTCACAACCAAGGCGTCGTCTCGCTCGTGAAATTGCCTTGCACCTCAAAGCAATTAACCTTGATTTCTTTGGCTGGGTAGTGACCACAATGGCGCCCTGCATGGAAACCTTGAAAATGGGACGGTTTTGGGTGCTCGGGTGCTACTCATTAAGATCGGTGTCATTATTCAGGACACAAGTCAAACGAAGTCAAGCAAGGAACACGTACAAAATACTTCAACACGATCTTGGGGGGAAAAAACACTCTCATGACCGATGAGACTAAACTAACGTTTTGCGTCGAGCGGCCAGAGGCCAGAGTTGTTCGGCAATCAGGCATTTTACTTGGATAGATGGCAGAGCACTATCCGGAGAGAGTACAGAGCCTGCACCCTTTCTAGCGAATTCGTCCGCTTCGCACTCCTCTGAAATGTCATGGTGTCCTCCACGTGAGTTAAAAAACAAGGCCATCCCGTTGAGAGATAGGCGGCAACTAAGGGACGTCTTGGAATTGATGACTCTATCTGTGCCTGATACTACATTGCATAGATAGAGATTCCTTAATCACTATAGTGTACGCCTGAAAGCGGGTGGATGGTTAGATCCAGCACCCACACCTGCATCCATCCTCGATCCATCTGTGAAGATACACAGCGGACCATCCAGCGCCTGGTTTACAGACCCCCAGTAAGATCTGAGGAGAGACATTCTTCTCAAAGAGGAGTTTAGGTCAGTGTCAGGCACATCAGACAGAGGATCGTTGAGCATGTAGACTGGCGATGTCAGCCCGATCGCTGTATCAGCTGCTGTCTGTCTACTGATTGGATGGAGATTGTGCAGCATTACCTCTTTGATGGGCGTCTTTGACACTTTCTTCCAACGTAGCTTCGTGTATACGAATTTGACGACTAAGACTGGTCTGGGTCCCGGGTCACCACGGGATCGCTGGAAAAGAGATCGCCGATGAACTTCATAGACAAGGACATGGGAAACATTCTCAGGACCTGAACGCAGGTAGACCCAGCTGCGTTGGGTTGGTTGGGCCTCTCGAGAACCCCATCGGAGGTGACATGACTCTCCAGGTTGCGGACAGGCCAAGCGCATGCTCCCAAAGGTCTACTTACTTGTTATCCCTTGGCAGAAAAGACTGCAGACTTACAAGCGTACAAATGAGACCCTACACCTTCGCCAAACATGTAAGTGTGCTTGGCCTAACCGACGAAACCCTCTGCGATGCCCTCGAAGAAGACGACGACACTGCAGAGCACTTCCTCTGTCACTGTCCGACCTTTGCTCGGATAAGGTGGCAGGTCTTTGGTGCTGGAGTGGTGAGAGCTGATGATGTAGGCCCTTCATCACAGAAGCACCTGCTGAAGACCAAGACGCTACAGCAAAAGTAGGTTTCAGCTTGGCAGTACATCGGACCAGTTTTTGAGGCGGAGTGTCGGAGAGTCGGAGTGCTCCAGTGTAATGTTAAAAAATTGGACAAAAAATGGTTAGGGTAGGGACACACGTACTCACCTCCACGTTGGTCCATTGTAATAGCCACAGTCAGAGTACTACCCCTGATGGCGTTAATTTGATCCCAACGGCAAGTGGTGACTGGACCAGATTTGAAAACCAGAAAAAAGGCGTGACTTTGCTTTGACTGGGATTCGGGTACCCACTAACCGTGGCACTTAACCATCTGCTCCAGTCGCTTAACTTGCGTACATACTCTCTCCACCGTTTGTCCCGCAATGCTTTTAGCCTTCACAGTCCTGAGCCCACAGGCCGCCACGACTCAACCTTACGAATTTTCTTTGCTTCGCGAGTAAGCAAGTTTTCATCGAGTGACTTTTATTGGGTTTGCTGAGAAGTTATCTTGTCCCGAATGGAAAAAGGCACATTCAATGATACCCAACGGAGCAGTTGCTACGACCCCTCCTCTGGCGAATGGTCCACAGCATGAATATAATGTGCCCCACTCTCGCTGCTTATGCATGTAGTTCAATTCAAATGATACCCTACTGCCACCCAGGGTCCCTTCGGGACTCCATCTTCAACATTATTGCTGGCCATAATGTTGGACCTTGAAAGGAAACTTGACTGTCTGCCCTTCTGGCCGGATGGACCTTCGAATGGGCATGTTCATCGAATGTCTTGTTTCGTTCTGTGTTCAACACAAGTTTACATAGTTGTGCTTCACTCTGCCAGTCCCTCCCGCCAGAGGCTCAAGGACAGTTTGTGCCCATTTCGACTGTAATCATGAACAGCGCTCAGCCAGAATGTATTAATCAAAGACCAACTACATGTAATAAAAACACTCCCAGATGCTTCCACGGAAGCCTACTCCCAGGTGGGATATCCTTTTCACTTTCAGTGTGTTTTCGAAGCAAGCGCCCATGGAAGAATTCTATTTCTGGTTGCTCGTCGCCCGTTGACTCTGTTTGTCCTCCCACGGCACGGCAGAAGAATATTAACTTTTCCCTCCTTGTAGACACAGACTTCTCGGCACTCACATCAGGATGGATGGCAAGTTGTGCTCTGCAGTGTAACCCAGGGTGGATGGAATTAAACTCGGTTACGTGACGTGCTATCCTTTTCGGCTGGGTACATTTGCATAAAATGAAATCCCCCAAAAAATACTTGTTTTCCGAACTTGTAATTGCCCCCAAAAGAGCTCGTGTCGTGATGTCGTAAGTCAGTAATGCGACACGAACCGCGGCACGAACCGAATTCAGGACAAAGTTGTCGTATTTATGGTGTAATGGGAAAAAAGCTCAGCAGACCTACATGACATGGTTCTGGATTTGTGCGTACATACGAGTAAGTGGCGGGGAGAAAGGTGAAATTGTTTTATTTTACGACTCTTCAATGATTTGGGTTTGAATGGCTGTCACTTGGTTTGGTGTCAGCGCCGACTGATTGACTGATGACAATGGCTGTCTTCATTCTGACACTTGGTTTGGCGTCAGCGCCGATTGGAATATTTATGAATGAATGAACCGGAGAAGAAGCGGGGAGCGCTTGTGGTCAGCCTATAGCCTAACGAAAAACCAGACGAGTGGTGGAAATTGGCATTGCAAGTCGCTAGTCGCGCAGATGACATTCGCCTCAAATGTCAGACACGAGGCGAATTCAAAAATGACGGTATAAAGGATATCGAACGTTCGCTGAAGTTCTTCTTTCCCGTGCGAGTACAAATATTTGCTGAGTGGACACTGAGACTGATCGATATGGCAGAAAAGAAAAAAGTGTTTGAAAACGCACTATACACATAAAACCTAAAAAAACCAACACTCAATCGTCTTAAAAACTTTTCCAAGGCTAGTCCAAAGATAATGGAGGAAGAGATGTGCCACTTCTACGTTTCTTGCCCCTCAGATTCATCTGACAGCGTTTTCTTATAACCTTTTCACAGGCAGGCGTCTGTGAATACGTGTGAGCTAAGCGAAGCTGATTACTCCCGCCTAACACCATTGCGTTGCTCTATATATGAGTGGCTTAAGAGCACAACCGTCAAAATCTGAGGCGGACTGGGGGTTTTCCACTGGAAAGAGGAATATCTCTTCCTCCATCATCTCTGGACTAGTCCAGACATCGCCAAAGGCATTTGGATCACCAGCTGTGACAGCTTTGCGGGCGGGCTAAATTGGTTGGGGCCGCCTGCACGAGATGGTACGGATCGACATTAGGTAATATTTTGAACAAAACGTTCAATGGATACCTAATAATTGTCTTAAATAAACTGAAGAAGAAAATTGCCACAAATAAGGCTAACGGCGGTGGGCCCTACAAAAAATTGTTCATGTCACCGCTAGAGTAAGCTGTTGTGGTGAACTTCTGAGTGAATCCAGAGGTAGACGTAAACATACAGCAATCTCCCGAAAAGCCAGTGCCATGCGACAGTACACCGTCATCCACTAAAAGTCTACAGTGTCTGCAGAATCCAGAAGCAAGGCTCTCCCAATGCTGGAGAGACAAACGCCAACCAGAGATAAAGGAGGGATAGAGGTATCCAACTTCGAGTGGTGTTCCCTTGTAATTCACACATACTTTTCCACAAACCATGGATCCATCACGCAATGGCTCCGGATTCGTGGATTTAAGTGGGAATGTCGCAGATTTGTGGATTTTAGTGGGAAAAAATGGCGACAGATTGCCGAATTTGCCCACATATTGTTGTGCGGAGGGTGTTCAAAAGTTGACTCGTATTCCTAATTTCGTGAATAAAAATGTAATGCAATGCCCACTGAACTGGAACTATTTGACCTCAATTTAATTCTCAGATTATGTGCCTACAGCCTATCTGACAAACTGTCCCCAAAAGTTAGTTCCACTCCATACCCTTAATTAATGAATTCTGAAAACTCATACATTTTGATAATGACAAGATATTCCAATTATAACCAATGCAAAAAAAAGTTTGTCTAAAAAGTAAATTTCGATCAATCTATCAATATTTTTGCAAAAAGCGAAATGAGCAAATAATTATTTTTTTAAGTGATTCATGCAAGTACAAAGTATTGCCCATCAGAAGCTATAACTTTTTCCCATCTTTCTGGCAATTTGTGGATCCCATCCCAAAGAATGACTTGGCAGCCAAGAATGCATCAAGCCAATTGTTGATATTTTGCTCTGATGTGCCGTATTTCAGCGACGGCGTTCTGCATCGACCGGAACAAATGGTAGTGAGAACTTCCCATCCACTGTTTTCCAAATAGTTCTTAACCGGAATAGCAACGTGGAGCCGAGCCTTGTCATGATGGAAATTTATTGCCTCGTATCTGGTCGCATATTCCGGCCGTTTTTCGGCTACTGCTCTCTTCAGACGGATTAATTGTGTTCGTTAGCGTTGTCCATTGATGGTTTCACCCGGTTGTAGCAGCTCATCATACAGCACAAACTTCTGATCCCACCAAATACAGAGCATTACCCTCGCGCCATGGATATTCGGCTTTGCCGTTGGTTTGGCTGGTTGGGCGGGTTTCACATATGATTTTTTGCGCTTGGGGTTGTAATGGATTCATTTTTCATCACCAGTCACAATCCGATGCAAAAATGACTTCCAGCAGCATTTCGGACATGCAAAACCGCCTTTCGACGTCTCTCGACTTGAGCTCATGTGAAACCCAATTTTCTTGCCTTTGAATATTTTTAGCATTTTGAAATGGCTGCTTGAGTGACGCCCAAAGATTCTGCGAGCTCTTCTTGTGTTTGGCAACAATCTTCATAGAGTAATGCCTCCAGTTCTTCATCTTCAAACTGTTTTGGCTGCCCAGGACGTTCATCGTCTTCCAAGCCAAAGTCACCACTTTTTCAAATCGTGCAACCCACTTTTGGCACGTTCGGTCAGCTAGCGCATGTTCACCATGAACTTCCACCGAAATGCGATGACTTTCGACAGCAGTTTTCTTCATATTAAAGTAATGAAGAAGAACTCTCCGTAAAAACACTTTTTCAGGCACAAAGTTCGACATATTTGAGTGAAAAAAAGTATTGTTGTTTACGCTTCAAATGAATGACATATACTGAAATGACGTACAATGACAGTAGCTCTCCAACGCATGTTCCAATGGAATAATACAAGTTGCGCCATCTCTTAGCAAACCAAACGAATTGAGTTATCTGTACGCATGATTCGTGTGAATGCATTTTATATGCGTAATTCATATACAAGAATACATGAACTAGTAGTGCATTAATTTTGTCCTTGTACCTCCGACTATAACTTGCTCAAATGGGAGCCTAAGGAATCAACTTCATGAACGTAAGCCTTGTTCGTTCGTTTACCCCTCCATACGGTGTTGAAATTTAACACCAACATTTGAAATAACGTCCAACGAACGAGCGAATTTTCAAATAAGAACTCTAATTCACGCCCCCACTAGGTTGGGGATGGGTATCAGCTGTTCGCCAGCTGATCTTAAGAGCTCACACGTATTCACAGACACGGGACAAAAAGCGTATAAAAAACGCTATCAGATGAAGTCAAGGGGCAAGAGAAGTAGAAGATGGATATCTCTATCCCTCCATTATCTCTGACGGCAACTGAATCCGAATTTCGGCAGTCACGAAAAGAATAGAAGCTTCGCTTTCCGAAATTGCTCGATATGCACGAAAAGGATACGAGCTCAAGGAAGATAGAAAAAATTGCAATTTTGAAAGAAAGAGCGCTTCAAAAGTCCGACGCCGAAATACAAGAGAATTGACGGCATAAAGAAAATTTGGAAGTACTAGTAAAGACTCGCCTGAAGCATGATATTCGCTTGCAACTTTAGAATAAACAAAACTTATGAGGCGATACTTGAAGTTGATTTATTAAGTTGTATACCCTTATCACAAGGTACGCGCTCGTGCTCTGACATTTTAAGTGGGATCCACGTAAATTCGTTTAACAAGTCACAATGCAGCGGTCGCGCTTTGACAGTTCACAGACCTTAAAATCGCAAGCGCGAGGCTTTTGACTGTTGTGGAGCAATTTTCTTGTATTTACACGTGAGGCAACAACCTGAGTACGTAATTAAATTTTTGTAGACATTTTAATGCAAGTACTTGCTGTTTTTTTTTCTGGTAATATTAATTATAGGCCATTTTACTTGCGAAACGCCATTTTACTTTCATTGTGATTTTGAAAAGTCAAGGAGTCGCACTTTGACATATCATCCTCGTAAGCTCGCTATAACGCGTAGTGAAGCCCATCAACGCCCGACCGCGCGAACCCGATGCTGGGATCTGGTCATTATTGAAACGCGCTTTGTATTGTGTTTGGGAAAAGTCAAGGAGCCGCGCTTTGACATAACATTCTCGTACTGAAGTCTATCAACGCCATACCGCGCGAGCGCGACCCCGTGCTTTGGCCATTATTGAAACGCGCGCGGTATATTGTGTTTCGGAAAAGTCAAGGAGCCGCGCTTTGACATAACATTCTCGTACTGAAGCCTATAAACGCCCGACCAAACGCGATATTGTGATTTGGAATAAACATATTACTCCAGTAAGAAATATACGTAACATAGGATATGAAGACTTTTGGAACTGCTTCTGAACAAAGTCAATGAAAAACTATCCAAGTTTAAAGTTGCATGTCAATTACAGCACGAATCGCACAGCTGCGAGTACAGGGAAGTACCAAAGGTTTGTCATTGTGCGAATTGTAATTAAATTTATAATTGCCCAAGCTTGCTCGCTGTCACCATGCGCCAATGCGCCCATTACTGTAGTTGCACAATCGACTCCAGTTCAGTCAACGACCCAGGCGCTGGGTCAGCAATTATTAGTTGTTGTAGAAGTTGTATAAAAGGCGAAGACGAAGAAATATGAGGCGAGTGCGAAGTCAACCCATATACACGCAGTTTCATTTACTTTGATTTGTTGTTATTGCCATCCCCCCACCAGTGGTAAGGTGGTTCAAATCGAACACCTTCGGAATCTAATCTGAGCCTGGACGTCCACGCAGAAGGTGACGCACCCAAGTCGAAGTAGACCTCAGCCGACTTGGTGTGCGAAACTGAAGAAAGCCTTCTTAGGCTCTAGGTCCGTAGACGGCTGACTAGACTCATGTTGTTGTACAGCCTGTACAGTTCGTGGTTGAACCTTGTTCTCCAAATGCCATCAACGCAGACGGGACCAAAGACCGCGCGCAGAATTTTTCTTTCGAAAATATCAAGAACCTCTTCCTTCGCTTTGAATATAATCCATGCCTCTGCGCTGTAGATGAGGACGGAGATGATTAAGCTCCAGAGTTAGCTCAGTTTTCTGAGAAAGGGCTCTATTACTAAGAGGCAGCTCTTGAGGCAAGAGTTAGTCTTTGTCTGACCTCGGTACTGCTGTTGTTTGTACTGTTTACGGCGGAGCTGAAGTAGTAGAAGTCCTTCTCTACTAGCTGCTGAACAGTGACGCCAAGTCGTCAATGTTGTGCGTCCTTTCTCGACGACAGCGTATCCTTTCTTTTGCCCTCGTCTACCGCCAGATGCACTTTAGCCGTTTCCGTTTCTATGCTAACAAAGTCCTCATTGACGGCTCGCTGTGTTCGTCCAATCGCGTCAATGTCGTCCGCGAATGTCAGTAATTTTGCTGACTTTTGGAAGTAAAATTGACTTTCGAGAATTTTACTGACTTTTGGAAGATCGTGCCTCTTGTGTTGACGTTCGATTTTTGCACTGGTCGAGTGTAATGTTGAAGAAATCACAAGACAGCGTGTCGTTTTGTCTAAAAACCTTTTTTGCCCTTTCAGGTCTCGGTGAGTTCGTTACGGACCTTGGTAGCAGTCAGAGTTCTCCATCGTCATCCTACTCAGTCTGACGAGGTTGGTGGGAATGTCAAAACTAGACATGGTGCTGTATAGGTCGTCTCTATGCACGCTGTGATATGCGGCGAATCGACGAATAGGTGGTGGGTGTCAATTTGCACTTCTTGCGTTTTTTCCAGGTGGACTTCCCCAACCTGAAACCGCACTGATAAGGAAGTATCAGGTTCTTAACGAATGGTTTCATGCGCTCACACAAACGGCAGAGAAGATCTTATATGCGATGCTTAGGAGACTAATCTCCGTTTTGCTCTTGACGACCCCAGCAATGTCAAATCAGAGGGGCGGAATTATTTCATGCATCGAGTAAGGGAACCTAGACATTTGGCAGCACTTTTGGTCAGCAAAATTATGAGTGTAGTAAGGATGGAAAGTTTCTCGGTTTCATCGACGCACGCGCCGCTCGTGGATAATGGCTGACTATGAAGGATTCGCTTGAGTGACAGCAGACAGCATTGATTTTTTGAAGAATTGAATTTCGCTCTGTTGTTCTCAAGACCGGCAGTCATTATGCTTAATATAAGCTGCCGTTCCAATTCTATGGCCGAAGGGCGAAGTCGTGAGTCTTGGAACGATTATGAAAAGCTGCGGGTGCTGTCATCCGCGAAGGAATGGATTGGATTAGAAGTGGCAGAGAAGAAAGTGGCAGCCAAGATATATATTTTATAAAAATGAGAAAGAGTGTCGGAGACAGAACAGAGCCTTGGGGAACACCAGCATTTATTTGGCGGAGATCAGACTTGGACCCCTTCCAAAACAACTTGAATTTAATGGTTCGAAATGTAGAACATATCTTATCCAGAGAAGAAGTATTTTTGACAAAAGGACTTGATGCCAATCATGCCTTAGAAAGAAATCTTGCTTTTGCCTGTTCCACTTTTCGGTGCCACATGCTATCACAACCCCAGTGGATCTGTTGCTGCGGAAACTTTACTGCCGGTCATTAAGAAGCTTCAGAGATTATGGACATTTCGGTTTATCAACCTTTCTATAGACTTTGACAGAAGGGACGTCAGTGCAATGGGTCGGTATTAGAATTAGTTTTAGTAGTGAACTAAGCAGTGGCAGGGAACACCTAAAGCAGTGTGTTCTAGGTGTAAGGTGAAGCATCGTTGACTGTATCCGACTGATAAAAGTGCTGTCAATAGACGACTGACAGATGGTCAGCAACAATACGCTGTTCAACCATATTTAATGTCGCTTTCACAATCCGGTTCTTTGTAAATTGAAAAGAAATTTGCAATAGTGTTGAAATAATTAAAAAATAAATAATAAAACGAAGAGAAACTTTTCCAACTCACTGTACTGTGTCCAACTCACTTTCTCCAATTCCAATTCCGGGGAATTCCCCAGTAGATTTTAGTCAGCTAGCACCCCTCTCTTTTGTCAGCTAAACAAACATTGTAAATCTAACCAAAAGAAGAAAGGGCGTTGTTTGTATTCACTTGTTCCAAAAAAAGTAGACTACTTTAGTATTGCTTGAACGTTTAAAATTTCTTAGAACTTCTTGCAACATCGAGCACTCTGACAGCGCTCTCTGTCCCATCCAAAGCTCATGGCTTCTCCGAAAGCAAACACTCGGAGAATAAAAGCTCCGCACAACAATGACGCAAGAAAACAGTCTTTCTCGCATGCCACTGACACTTGCTGTCTAAATGAGGTCAGAAAACACACACAATCACGCCTTAGGTGGCGCAATAAATTCCCCTCAACCAATGTGTTCGCTCCACAGGCACGCTGTCACGATCTTCCTCCAGTTCTCTTAAGCTGATCTCGCTTCAAGAGCGCACCCAAGCGACTCTGGTTGTCACGTTTCCAGCTGGTTAAACCAGACTTCAAAATTGACACAATGCAATACAGTGCTGTCAAAACAAGATCAAATCTAAACTCGAAATAAATGCAAAACAAAAATAAATCAAAAGCTTTCTTCTCCGCAGCGTCGCACTATTCGAATGTTTCAACCGAAGATTGTCCGCGCGATCAGTTTGTAATCAACAGTGAGTGCGGATGTTTGTTTTACCTAAGTTCGTGCTGAGAAGATCGGTCTTCTTGGCCACATCAACAAATGGCGTCACAAAGGCGAATGTGTACAAGACCTCGGCAAGAAGGAGGAGTATCGAACTTGCTGCACCAGCTCCAGAACGGACGGACTTCCGAGTGATCTCGACGCGCTTACGTCATCAAAGCGGCTTCTGGGCAGTCCTCTATGACCAGTAGGTAGAGTTGCAAATTCATGATTTTCATGAAATTGTATCACATAGGCACTTAGTGCACATGTGTGGAAGTGAATGTGTTCCTCACGTGGTCTGTGTCATACGGGCGACACTTGCGGGGCTCTCTTGTGGTTGTGAGTGTACGTTAGTGTGGGCAGCGTTTATCTTGAACTTGTGTTTAGTGTCTGTGCGACTGTGGACTTTGAACAGTGAGACATGGCTGCAAGTTGTGTGCGACTGCCGCTCAGGTGGAAGCAGAACAGAACCCTTCAGTCAACCGGCTTCGTTACATCTAGAGGCACTGGAATTTCGAATTTCAGTTCAAAAGTATCTTCAACGCCCAACTGCGTCTTTTTCAAAATTAACCAAAACCATAAGTTGTTGGTCGGTGATCGGCGGTCTCTGGTAATGTTTACGGAAGTCAAGCACACCCGTTCGTTAAATTTTTGACTAATTTTGTTTGTTGTCGTCGCCTCTGTTTGTTTTGATTAGATTTGTGGTGACGGTAATCGTTGGTGCTTATCAGTCTCTTTGGCGGCTGGCTCTAGTCGATTTTTAAACGCTTTGTGTTTTGAAGTTAATCTCGATGCGATACACTACATTTTTAGTGGTTTCACACGTCATTTGCGCGACAAATGAGCCGCGTCTGCTGGCATGCTACAGTGAACTTCCGCGAACTTGTGCAATGCACTCGAGTACATCTTCCGAGAATGCGTGGTTATTACCAAAGCTCGCGTATCTGGTTTTCACTAGTAATTTGTAAAAATGATGATCAATCATGAAATCACTGCCTAGTCCCAGGAGGGAACATCATGATTCATCAAAGTCTGTGATAAATTGCTTTAACCATTCTGTTGGCTGTTGATTGTGTGAAGTGCCTGCCAGCAAAACTCAATTGAGTGCAGTTTAGCAGTGTCTTACCTTGTGTTTGTGTGCGATTTTAAAACCCAGGCCAAAGAGTGTGTATTGCAACAGACCCTTTACATTTAAGTTCGCATAAATTACTGAATTCTGGAAATGTTCAAGTAACCCTTCGGTAACGCCTGGGTCATCTTGCTTATCGCTGCTCGTGTTGGTTTGGTGGTTTTGTCAGATAAGGCTAAGTCAAAGTGCACCTCTGTGGTTCGGAGTGTAATAAAATGTGAACGAGTGTGCTTTGATCGGTCTAGTAACCGATCCACTCTGAAACAATTTAAATTACTCAAGTAGCTAGCAAGCATTGGGTGGCGTGAATGAAAATTGAGTGCGAGAGTTTCCTCAGCATTTGGGGGGAACACTCCATCCGATCGGTGTGAATATGAATGTATTTCGTTAAATTTATCGAAACCCCTCCACTCACTTTTGTGATCGTTCATTTGACTGTTGCACTGTGCTCCTGTTGAACCTACCGTGTGGTCAGTGGCGACGCGTGGTTAAAAAGTGTATGCGTTCAGTTCATAAAATTTCATAATGGGAGATACCCTGAGACATTGACTGAACTTAGGACTTAGGGGACAAGTGGAAAGACATTTTGGGGTCGGTTGATGTCAGCTAAGAAATAGAATAGAAACAAAAGTTAGGCCTTCATGTTCATTATGACGCGTGTGGTGTTCGACTTAACTCGCGTGAGCTGTCAAAAAGATATCACGGAAAGCTAAACAGCAAAAAATGACCCATTATCTGAAAGGGGAGCTCACCCTTTTACTCAAACGAGCCATAATTTTAAATTCGAAATCAAATGACTCCATCTGGTTACACTTACGGAGCGTCCCTTACTTTTATACCACGAATACTAATCTAGCCTTCGTTTCCCTGGTTGCCCCACAGGCAACTAAAGTTTGTCTTTTTATATGAACCCACTTAACACTGTTTGAGGGCAATCTTGACCTTTGGCAGTGTTGCTTTTGATTCCCAAAACACTTGAGAACAGCCTACGTACACCCACCACTGCACATAAAGATTTTTTGTAGCCACTAAAGACAAGAGATTTTATCTGAAAAGAAATCGATTTTAAGAGCGTGCAAGGAAGTCAACGTCGCAACACTATTCTGTTTGGCTTTCGAGTGAATTATATAACTTCGCTCACAAAGTATCGCCTTTTGTGGCCCTCAATAAAATGCACACACCCTGCGACTATTTATGTCGCATAAACTAATCAAATTGGAGGTCAAACTGTCTAGAGTCTAGACTGATGTCAGCCAGACATGCGTGAGTCAGTCACAGACATTCCTGTCTGCGATGACGAATTCGTTGAATCCTTTCGAGGTAGCAAATCGTTAAGCGAGGCGCCTATGATATACAGCCACAGATGTCAGAGCCCGACCAGACAGATGACACATCAGAACGGCTTGACGCGAGGACACAAAACGGCAGAGAAGGTCTTGTACAAAAACTGATCACTCGACAGTTGGCAAAGTCAAAAAGCTGTCCTTTATTGTAGACCGGGCTCACAAAATGTTGTCTCCACGTCTTTCCAGTCTTCTTTGACCTTGACCCAGTGTTTGTGTAAATCTTTTTCTACCAAGTGTTTTTTTTTTTTTTTGTACATGCACGACTATAAACCGATATCACAAGTCACGAAGTTCACGCAGGGAAGCTTATAAATATATTTTAAATAAGATCCGTGACCGAACAGTAAATGCTCAGAGACCCTACCCGCATGCTCCTGCATTTTAAAATGCAATAAATTTACCACGAATTGCCAGCGCTGATTCCTTTTCGCAGCACTTTCTTAAACGTTCGAGTATTTAGTAGATTTGTTCCTCAAAAGCTTGGTCTTTGACCCGTGGAATTGGAGGAGCAATGCATGCTGTTTGAAAGTATAATTAGTTAGGAAAATCGATTGTAAGCCGACAGTCCGTTAAACATGGACATTATTCATGCTTGCGTCAATTTAACCGAAAGACTTGCTAGCGTTTGCATACACAACACTTGGTTTGTGTACCGTAAAACCTGTCTAGAAAAATAGTCCCAAACATTAACCTTCGGAGAAGGGGTGGGTTGGGTCTATAACTTAATTCGTGCGGTTTTTTTGAACGTTTATTTAAAATGTGCCTCGTGTTTGGTCGCATATCCCGGGCGTTTTTC
The DNA here is from genome assembly GCA_905231855.2 of Eristalis tenax. NCBI lineage: Eukaryota > Metazoa > Arthropoda > Insecta > Diptera > Syrphidae > Eristalis > Eristalis tenax. The sequence goes on along the minus strand of HG993127.1, from coordinate 37,047,626 downwards.
GGCTACTGCTCTCTTCAAACGGATTAATTGTGTTCGCTAGCGTTGTCCATTGATGGTTTCACCCGGTTGCAGCTCATAATACAGCACACCCTTCTGATCCTACCAATTACAGAGCATTACCTTCACGCCATGGATAGTTGGCCAGGTTTCACATATGATTTTTTGCGCTTGGGGTTGTTGTTCTGGATCCATTTTTCATCACCAGTAACAATCCGGTGCAAAAATGACTTCCTGCAGCAGCATTTCGGACATGCAAAACCGCCTTTCGACGTCTCTCAATTTCCTTGCCTTTGAATATTTTAAACGTTTTGAAATGGCTGCTTGAGTGACGCCCAAAGATTCTGCGAGCTCTTCTTGTGTTTGGCAACAATCTTCATAGAGTAATGCTTCCAGTTCTTCATCTTCAAACTTTTTTGGCTGCCCAGGACATTCATCGCCTTCCAAGCCAAAGTCATCACGGAGCAGTCGTGGTTGAGTCGCCCATCCACAGTTGATCTGGCGATGTGGTAGATGAGCGGCACCGCATTTATGTCTTGTTCGAATCAAAATAGAGGAATGCTTCTGAGGGGACGAAGCCGTTGTGACGTACCCCTTCGTGGTATAATGAATTGGGGTAGTAAGCCCCCGAGATCAACTTATTGACCGAGTTCATCGCTCTGGCAGTATGACCTCGAATCAACTTTACTAGGAAATTGTCCACTCGTATCAGGTTCGCCCTGTTGTATAAGATCTCATTGGAATAGAATGTTCTGTACTGGGACTCTGAAATTCTATAAAGGCGAAGGCAAGCCCTCTCGAACAACCGAATCTTTTCCATCAAGTTTGCACTCACGTTGAACCACACGGGCAACCATAGCTGAGCATTGGCCGGATGAGGGCCATGGAGCAGATTACCTTCACCTCGCATCGAGTTGGCTGTTGCAAAACAGTCTCTTTGTAAGAGCAAGAGCGCCTCGCGCCCTTGTCAGAGCATCTACATGTTTGTTGAAATATAGATACTGGTCTAGTCAGTTCCGCTTGAAAGAATCTTGCTAAAAGTTGCCATTGTCAAAACAGCCTTTGCAAGAGTCACAATACTTTCATTCCGTATTTTGCAGGCTTCGATGGTATTTACTGTGTAAATCGTGTCTTTCCTCTGGATGGGAATAGTTGGTTGTCAACGGTTATCACTGCCGTTAGTGTACACGCAGTTTCCAAATGATGACTTACGAGTAGCATTATCCACATATCACGAATGGGAGCGGCTTTATCTGTACTTTGCCGTTCGACACGAGTTCTTTGATCGTTGGATCATAAACCGGCTTATAGTCAGAAAGTCCAAAATCAGTTTAGCGACACCGTTGCTCTGAATAGGGGATCCATGTTGGATCCATGTTGGTTTTCCACAACTCTTCTCTATGCAGCATTGGTTGTCGTGATCTACGCCAGTGGCTGGACAAAGACCAAAACAGGCATGTAGTTCCTGTTCAAGTAAGTCAAAAACAGGAACATATCAAATGACTGGCTGGGTTATCCGCATGTACTAGTGATGCCACCCTTGTAATACCCGTTCCGACATTTACCCGAGTACCCAGGTACCCGGGTAATGTGGGTAATACCCAAGTTGGCGGGTACCCGGCAGTGCTCGCCTATCAGGTACACCTCACCATCGTACACCGTTGCAACAAATACTCTGATTCAATAAAAAATCAATAAAGTACTCCATTATTTGTGAATATTTCACAGGACTCCGATAAAAGTCTAAGTTATCGTTGGAGTCAGCAATAGTAATAGAAGTATTATGCTTTTTTTTTAACATGCATTGAGTACGAAATGTGTTTGAATCCATTGTAAGTAGCAAATTAATTTCGTCTAAATTTACGGGTGCCTGAAATACCACAAGTATACGGGTACCCGGTATTTTGGTACCCGAGTAATACCCGGGAATTCGGATAAGCGGGAACCATGATGCTCTATTACGCTTCACAAAAAAAGCAATAAAAATGGCACGGTCAACACGAGTACAAAACGAGAGATAAATTGCTCACTGAACTCATTTTCGAATTCAACGATGTAACATGGTCTCGTACAAGTTTAGCTCGTGCATTTGGAAAAGCAATTGCTGCTCGCCATAGACGCTAACGTTGTCCTCTCCAATCGTTGCATTTTTCTGACTGCTCGGTTAAGTGGTTTTTGGTCATCAAACAAGAAATCTGCGCAATTTTTAAAGCCTGCTCAGCAGGTCGATCATAAAGACTATGAAATAGTCGAATCGCGAAGAACATTCACTGAGCACGAAGCAAAATTCAATTGTAAGCGTTCAGCAGCTCCTGCAAAAGTCGTGAGGTTTGTTCAGTCGCGATGCATGCGTACCTGTGCCATAGAGTTCGGTAAGGACTCTTGTTAGCGTTCGCACCGTCTGGCCACCATAGCTGATCAGTGATGTTGATCGGCCATAGGGCACATGCTGTTGCTCCAATTTCCAGCCTGAGCCATCGATGGCTCTGTCTATGGCTTCGTCTTCCAGTTTTTGTGACGTGATTTCTTAAAGGATTGCCCGAGATTCCCCGCAGCTCCCAGATCCATGTTTCGCAAGGCAGGCCGATTTTCGTTTTCTTGGCTGACAGTGTGCCCTGGTATCCAGCATAGGGTCACCATGTTCGCCAAGGATATCTCACTGAAGCTTTGTCTGCATAACCTAACCAGTTTCGACGTCAAGTCGTCGGTGGAGATTTGCGATTTGTTGGTTATGTTCTGTTCTCTCAGCGCAAGGTCTGCCTCGTGTATCACTGCCACTGCCTCCTGTTCTCTCTAAATGACAGGTAATTTTCGAAATGGTCACAGAAAACCCTTGCCTGTCCTGTATCCGTTTGAGCCGTGTGCAGGGAGAATTCCCCTTCTGCGACTACCAGTTCTTGCTTTGCATTTCCGGTCTGGACAAACGTAATTGGAAGGGTCTAATATTGGTGGTAGATAGTTCATTTGATTGTTGTACTATGCTCCTCCAACCTACCGTGTGGTCAGTGGCGACACTTCGTTAAAAAGTGTATGCATTCAGTTCCTAAAATTTCATAATGGGAGATACCCTGAGACATTGACTGAACTTAGAGCTTAGGGGACAAGTGGAAAGACATTTTGGGGTCGGTTGATGTCAGCTAGGAAATAGAATAGAAACAAAAGTTAGGTCTTCATGTTCATTATGACGCGTGTGGTGTTCGACTTAACTCGCGTGAGCTGTCAAAAGCATATCACGGAAAGCCAAACAGCAAAAAATCACCCATTATCTGAAAGGGGAGCTCACCCTTTTACTGAAACGAGCCATAATTTTAAATTCGAAATCAAATGACTCCATCTGGTTACACTTACGGAACGTCCCTTACGTATCTAGCCTTCGTTTCCTTGGTTGCCCCACAGGCAACTAAAGTTTGTCTTTTTTTATGAACCCACTTAACACTGTTTGAGGGTAGTCTTGACCTTTGGCAGTGTTGCTTTTGATTCCCAAAACACTTGAGAACAGCTTACGTACACCCACGACTGCACATAAAGATTTTTGTAGCCACTAAAGACAAATAAGAGATTTTATCTGAAAAGAAATCGATTTTAAGAGCGTGCAGGGAAGTCAACGTCGCAACACTATTCTGTTTGGCTTTCGAGTGAATTATATAACTTTGCTCACAGAGTATCGCCTTTTGTGGCCCTTAATAAAATGCACACACCCTGCGACTATTTATGTCGCATAAACTAATCAAATTGGAGGTCAAACTGTCTAGAGTCTAGACTGATGTCAGCCAGACATGCGTGAGTCAGTCACAGACATTCCTGTCTGCGATGACGAATTCGTTGAATCCTTTCGAGGTAGCAAATCGTTAAGCGCGACGCCTGCGACGGACAGCCACGCTCACAACTATTAATACGCAATAAAATCCAAATTAATGTTTAACACGCTATTTCGTAACACACGTATTTCGAATTCGTTTGAATTAATTTTAAACGTAAATTCAATAAACGATACATTTAGAGCGTGTGAGAAATTAGAATTGCATTGGACTCGGGGGGAATTTTGCTCGGGGGAAAGTGTTGTCACTTGATCCCTTCATCACAACTTCCGAGGCGGGCGTTGAGTACGATTCCATCAGGTAGGCGACCGCTTGGCAGAGCCAGGATGTGATGGTTGGACAAAGTCCAACTTGGGCATAACTCCGGATGAGTTCGAGTCGATGGCGAAGGATCGAGTTGCCTGGAGATCTCTAGTGCGTGGTTTACCCCCGCGACCCCTTTAGTGGAGCATGCGGGTCAGAAGATGATGATGATTATTTGTCACTTGCATTTTTGTGGCTGACGCCGAACGAATATGTAAGTTTTAACCCATGTGTTGTATAGATGAAGGGTTAATTACTGTGTTCACGTCACAAGAAATCAATAATTTGATTGATTGGTTTCTCTAATGGCGGATAAGTTTGCTATTGCACTAGACATCCAATCACATCCAGATATCCATTTATTTACGAAAACGAAACGCTTGCATTGTCATTGACCTTTTCTACGTCCAGGAAGCAGGCGACGGTGACCTCGTTATTGTTCAGCGCAGCTACAACATCGTGGTGGAACTTCATTAGAGGATTTAGTACCAATCAGAGAACAGCATTCAAATTATTTCGCCAATAACCGTCAAGAGTGCATGAACAACTGTCAAAAAGTCCCTCAAATTAGTCGATAGGCTAGGCGACAATCAATAGAACTCCATTTCTGATTTCCACTGACTAAAGTTGACAGATGGCAACAAATTTTTTGACAGTTAAGTGCTGCACGTACGTGCTGAAACTGCTGCAATTTAAACAATTGCAGTGGCAATGGTAAGACACGATGAGCACCGCAATAATCAGTTCGTTTAGTTTGGTTGAGTTTCGATTACTTTTGCTAGCTTATGTAAGACCAAATCAGTCCTGGCTCGGGTTAGCTTACTGGCTGATTGCCGGAAAGCAGTAGGCCACAAGAAGGCTTTGTGATAACACTCAGATCTAGTGGATCCTATTCCGCAAAAGCAGTTGATGCTTTTGATAACGTCCTGGCGATGGCTGACACTAATGTCTGACACTTAGTTCGACAAGGTTATGAGGAAGTAAGCGTCCAAGGGGCGTCTTCTTTCAGAGGAGAGGAAAATTACAGCGAAGGGCACAATAGCTTCCTCCTCCTTCTCCTTCCCGTCTCTGCTGCTTCCGTGGAAGTCGATGTAGGGTCAATCTTGAGCGTTCTGATATTCGAACTAATTCGGGGGCCTCCCATTGAAGGCAGGTTATAATTGTTTTTTAGTAGACTATCTGGCGGCAGTGGCGTTGTGGATCGACTACTATGCACTTGAACCTACTGTGCCCGGTTTGGATCCCCGGTAGAACTAAAGTAATTTGAATATCCCCAGCTGTTTTGAGCCACTGACAATGCTCAAAAACTAATATCTGCCTTGACAAGGCCGTTGGAAGTCGGCATAAAGCTGTGGATGCCCTACACTCGTGAACGAACAATAGCTAGTACTCACAGCAAGAGTGGTTGCTGTAGAAGCTATCCCCTGGCCACCATCGCATGGTGCCACCAATCGTCCGATTTAGGTCAAATATGCGTCGTTTTGTTTATTATTTGTTGTCATTTTGATCGTGATGCCGTTATCCCTCTCGCAAAAGAGCTCGTCCTTACTGGCGAAAACTGAGAGACTCTTGTTTCACAGGCTTCTCTAGAGGCAAACTTTTCCTCAGCAAAACGTTCGCCATGGACGGAAAAGGTGGTAATCACTTGTCTCCAGCCAAGATTCCGGAGCCTCTGGCGAGTAGCTATCGATGTGTGTGGCCTGGCGTTTTGTCCACAGCTGGCCCCTTTTGATCGATTGCTTCCTACAGACGATCCCATTGTTGACAATGTGGTTCAGATTTAAAGTTTCGTTGTAGGCGATCAGCTCGTGGTAGATGATTCCCTGCCAATCCCACCAAGCAGCAAAATCTTCCTCGCCTTCAATGTTGCATATTTCGCGCTGACTCACCACAATCTAGCCACGACCGTTTTCGCTTCACGTTGTCGTAAGTGATCCTCACCCTCCACTTCAAGAATGGGTTGATGTTGCTGCGATTCAGCAGAGATGTGCTGAGGGAAATTCGGTCCATGAGGTTTTTAGACGTTAACTCGTGAAGTTAATACTTCCTCACATCACTCACATTATTAACGCAATAATCATGACTTCGACGTACCCTACACTGTGGAAGAAAGCAAAGATAATCCCAATTCCCAAGAAAACGAATCCTGAATATAGACCTATTGCTTTTCTTCCGTTTTGTTCGAGTCTCTTGTTAGCCGAGACATCAAAGATTACATTGAGTGACACAGGCGACACAGGCAGGTTTTCGTGAAGGACATAGCTGTGCCACAGCCTTGTTAAAGATAGCGGACGACATAAGAGCAGCTATTGACGAAGACAAAACGACCATATTAACCTTACTTGACTTTTCGAAAGCATTTGACTGCGTTCGACCCAAGGATACTCTGTCATAAAGTGTCCACCCAATTCAACTTCTGTAATCCCGCTAATAAATTAATTCTTTCTTGATCTAAATTGTCATCTTTGTGTGACATAAGCTGTGGTGTACCTCAAGCTTCAATTCTCGGGCCGTTATTATTTTCAATGTTTATCAATGGCCTTCCAAAGGTTTTGTCCTACTGTAAATTCCATATCTATACAGACGATGTCCAAATCTACTTAAGTTTCGCACTTGGTATGGTTGAAGACTCAGTTGCTAAAATAAACAAGGATTTAGACTCTATCACCAATTGGGCTACGAGAATGGCCTGATGCTCAATCCAGACAAAACCAAATCCACCCCGTTCTCGAAACAACCGCCTTCCCTATCCAATTTCCCGCCAATTGAACTTAATGCGATCGCAATTGAATATGTTACATGTGTAAAAAAAACCTTGGAATAATGTGCAATAGTGAACTGACATGGACTGACCACATTGATAGCGTAGTGTCCAAGATATATGCATCCCTAAGGGGCTTGTCAATCAGCAAATATTTTCTCCCTATCGACATTAAATTAAAACTTGCCAAATCACTCATAGTGCCAATCGCGGACTGTGATTATTCTTCTTCACAAAACTTGAGAAAAGCAGTCAACGCCGCTGCACGGTACGTTTTTAATCTTCGCAGATTTGATCATGTTTTGGAACAACGTCGGAATCTCCTAGGATGCGTTTTGGAAGCATTGCTAGGTTACAGATCGTGCATATTACTCTTCAAAATTATTCACAAGAAACAGCCAAATTATTTATATGAAAAGATCACCTTCTGTTGATCGAGTCGTAATATTACCGTAAGACCCTCAATTCATACCTGTTAAATGCCACGCAGGCACTTCCTCATTCATGCTGTTCATCTCTGGAATCACCTACCTTCACTGGTATGGTCTAAGACCGAGTAGAGAAAATTGTGTACCGCTTGTTTCTGCTTTTTCTCGTCGAACTGAAATAACTTTTACAATTTTTTTTATCTTTTTATTTTCACCTTTTTTGGTAACCAGCCTTGTTCACATGGGTAGCTCTTGGGCAATTGGAACAGTGCTCTCATACCGCTTGGACTGGACAATGTCCATGATGTTATCGACATTTTCGACAATTGGCCTTTCAGAGCGTAGAAATTACCGGAACGAAATCGACAGAACCAAACCTGCGCATGACTCCCAGTTACAGTATTAGGACCATAAGCATTTCGGTCGAAGAGAAACTGTAAAATATGGTGTACTTTCATTTTGCTGGTGTCCAACCCTGACGCGTGCTCAAACAAATCTTAGCCAACCAATCACAGTACCGCCCGTTTTTTAGTCCGAAACATATCTCTTTCTTGTCCGTTGAGACGTATACAAGGCGGGATATAGATTACTGAAGCCATCATCTTTTTACTACGCCTAAAAATATTACAGTGCATTCTCCATTATCGCTATTAAAAGCAGCTAGATCCTGTCCATATGGAAAGTTGCGTTTACTGCGTCAATAATGATCCCAATCGCAATTTAGCTGCTGCGAAAGTCGGGTAGTTGCGTGGACCATACACGATTTGTGTGAGCAACCGTTTCAGCATTCAGTAGATGCTTTGCGTCTCCATCGGGAAGGAGTACTGATCTAATGGTAGACGGAATTCGTCTGGAATGTCACAGTGTCTCGGCCCCCACACAAGTTCGATGCTGAAACACTCGGTCATCTCGTTTAGAGAGAGGCGGCAGTTCAGAAAAAAAGCTGAAGTGGTCGCTATCCAAGGAGCCGCCAATACACCGACTGCACATCAATATTTATGAGGACAGCACACTTAAATCAAAATCTGTTCCAACTCGCAAACAACAGTCCAACCTATGATTGAACCGGGAAGCATCTCCGGTAGTCTGGCTCCTAGTCCTGCAAATATTCGCAGTCAATGCACATGAGCCCACGACCCCAAATTTGAAACCCAACAACGTCCCTGAGGGCGTTGTAAATGCCCGTTTTTTCCCCCGGAACTCCCTGAAAAAAAACGTAATCAAGTGCTACAGTCAATCACAGCCAAATCGCTTACACTGTTCAGCTGGCCACGCACGTGGTGTGGGAATCACTCACATAACTTGAACTTGAGAGATAAGATTAGATTAGTCTCGGTGCTGTGGACTTAAATATAAACACACCTTGAGGAGCGCCTACAGTCTAGTCTCGGCACAAGTTCAAATGAACACAAATCCGTATCCGCGCACTCACCCATTCATTCACTCGATTGTGCAGCGCCACAGAGCCGTCGTGGTTGTAAATGAGCTTTTGATTGCGCTAAAAATAAAATTTGATTTTTGAAGCGAAGAAACAATTTGTATCTTATGTTGCAGCGGAACGCGGTTGTGCTCAAAATAGCATCGCAGCTGTGAAATAGATTACACCGAAACTTAGAGGGCTACCAAGTGCTTTTTGCAAAATGGCAAAAACGCGTCACATTCGATGAGATACGCGCGCCTTGGAAGGGTTTTCGTGTAGTCTAGATTCACACATTTTTCCCCCATTTTCATGAAGAATTCATAACGTTTTGTCTTTTGTCTACTTGCAGAAACTCAGTTATGTTCGACTACTTGTACTTCTACCTCTCAAACCTGCCGCGGTGGCACGTTCTCGCCTTCGCCGGGTGTGCCTATGTGGTCTACTACTTCATCGAAGTGGCTAAGGTAAGTTCAAGAAAGAAACACACACAAACGCAGACGCGGATACTTGGAATTTCAAGGCAACTCATCGCTGATTGGAAAGTTTATTTGTTACAACCTGCGGAAGACCCCGGTTGAGATCACCTCCTAAGAATATAACATTTCATCAACGCCACGACGCACATCGTTTTGCATGCAGAACGATCTGGGTGTCCGTTAGTTACATTGTCTTCTTGTGAACTTGCACCCGGGGGCAAAGGTGATCTGTTGTCATGTCGGTTTGGAAGAACGAAGTGATTTCGGACAGTTCAGAATTAATTGCTCACTTATCGGTGTTCCCTTCTGCCTCAAAACACATGCCACTTCGTAATTACTCGTGCTTGTGAATAATTTGGCAGAACACTGATAAGGTCTGTTGTCAAAATTAGCTGACGCTGATTACAAGGCGCTGGTCAGTATTTTTTAATTGCCGATGTAATCTGGTAAAGTACATTTTTGACAAGATAGCACTCGATTTTTTAGCAGTCTTGGGGCCATGTACGCGTACCAGCACTCGTGTGTAAGTTGTGTCCTTCTTTATTTTGAACGACCTTAAATCGATGTGTTTTGAATGATTTTCGAGTGCATTCACTTGCTTGTAAGTCGCTGTTGTTGCGAAATATGCTGTCTAAGCAAGTTTGTCGACATTTGAAGTTGACTGCTCTTGAAAACTGAACGCACGTAAGGCGAGTAGAGATCTTAAATGATGTGATTTTTCATGTTCACTACAAGTTGATATTGTGACAAAATAAACTGGAACCAAAAACATGTCTGCAATGCAAAACAACAACATTCTTCTGTCATGTCCTCGAAGCGAAGGTCAGTTCATTTGAGAGTTCGTTGAGCCCGTTCGTTGAGTGATGTAAAACCGAACAAGTAGGATTTTTGTTTAGGACTCTCAAGGTACATCGAGGGTTTGGAAATTTTCACATTCATTCATTTGCTTAGCTCCACGAGGGTCAAAAGACCAAAGTTGGCGTACCTATACACTCGGTTCCAACATTTTTCAAATGGTTCAATATTCGACGTTGACGTGCATGGACTTATCGTGTTTTGGCTTAAAATTCTTGCCCATGATGTTGAGAAAATAATTTGAAAAAAAAAAAATATCGAAATTGTACCGTTACCTTGTCTGTGGCCCTCTAGCGTCAACTGAATAGGTGCAAGTAGTAAAAATGCAAAAATGTTTGTAGTAAAATGAAACGAAACATTTTTTTGTTTTCAATATTTTATTTATGAAGTTTTAATAATGTGCACTGCCGCCTTTCTTTACAATGTGCTCAACAATTCTGTTGCACATGAATTCTGCTGCATAAAGTGACTCTGGCACTATCACGGGAGTGGTCGATCGGTGGTAGTCTGACGGTGGGTATCACAATGGACTGCATTTAGACCAAATGCTGGTGAACTCACTAGCAGCACCTTTCCCTACTTACCCTGCCCTTAAGTTGTCGTTGCATTAGTGTGGGATCTGATTAGCCTCCCTACTGGCAAGGATTTTCGCTTGGGAGATACTGGCGTACCCCGGGAGTCGAAGGATTGCAGATATGTCCAGTGCATCAGAGTAAACACCCTCACCGACTCCTACACTGATTTTAGAGTCGTCTGTGTATACGCTCCCGTCGGAGGGGAAGCAGATGCGCTTGCTATCCCAATCTGATCTTGTAAGGACAAGTACTAATAATATGAGTGGCGCGACAGTTCTTACTTCTACAGGGGCAAGTACGTCGACGTGTCTTTTAAGATCCAGTTTAGGACTAAAATGGTCTGCTCCGATTTCGAGAGCGCATGAGTTGTCTTGGCATCCAGTCTGGGATGCAACTGCGGCCATACGACCTTCAGCTCCGCAGCCGAGACTCTCTGAGTCTGATCGCTGATATGTAGATAGGTAGAAGATAGAGCGTAGGTAGGGCTTGTCCTTATCGCTCCTCTGGTGTCTTTGCATGTCATTCTTTGCACCTTGTGTAGTTTCGCGAGTTTTTTTTTTGTTTTTTCTCAAGTACCACCGGACTAGTGAGCCATAGGTGGGGAAGTGGCATTTGGCGGCTGTGTGCATTCATCTTGTCAGGCTTGGTTGTAGGCCCCACCTTTTCTAAGCTATGCCTGCCCTTCCTTGTAGTACCCATCTCGGTCCAAGACCTTCCCCGAACTCGAACAAGGCAACAGAAGCTTTCTTAATGCGTTCGGCTTAGTCCTGTTTCCAGCTTAGTTTGCGCGCCCAGGATGAGGCCTAAATATTTGGCCCAGCTGAGAATTCCCCGCCTTTTAGTTCATGACAGGAATTGTCCTGACTGATAAATGATAAATATACATTTTTTTTCAATTGCAGAGGCCTATATTGGCGGTATCGAATGGACCATTCAAGGAATTCCTGGTGAAAAATGTTCCCACATTGGAAATGAAATTCTGGCCAACATTTTGGTGCGTCGAGAGTCGTGCTCAAACTGTCTTCGCCAGCATACTTCGTGCCTCAAGTCTTTCAAATATCGAGTACCGAAGGTCTGTCATTACATTCCACACGCTCCGTCGTTGCTCCGTCATTAACCAATTTGCATATGTTTTCAGAGAGATATTAACTTTAAAGGATAGCGGAGAAGTGGCCTTAGATTGGTTAGAAAAGGATTGTGATAATAATTCTCCTGTGATAATTATATTGCCTGGTTTAACAGGTAAGCGCATCCTTCGCACCCTTGCGACTCGACAATGAATCACATTTTGAATCGATTTCAGGTGAATCTCAAGCGGAATACATTAAATGCCTTGTCAAAGCGGCCAACAGCTCTGGCATCCGAGTAGTTGTGTTCAACAATCGCGGCCTGGGTGGCATTGAGCTCAAAACTCCCCGACTTTATTGTGCAGCCAATTGCGAGGATCTGTCCGAAGTTGTGAACCATGTCAGACGGTTGAATCCACACGTGAAGTTGGGTGCTACCGGAATTTCAATGGGCGGCCTGATATTAGGTAAGACCATGCAAACCACTCACCACTGAACTGTTACATCGACACTCACTCTGCGCAGGCAACTATCTGGTGAAGCACAGCGATCAGTCGCAAAAAATCCTCACCGCTGCGAAGATCATCTCCGTGCCGTGGGACGTCCACAAGGGTTGGTTTCCTTTTCATATTCATTTAAAATCTTAATTAATTTGAAATCTAACCATAGGCAATGCGAGCATTGAGAAGCCAATATTGAACAGTCTCCTGGGACGCCATCTTGCCGGCAGTCTGTGCCGAACTTTGGGCAAGTGTCATATATTCCGCGACACTGACATTGACATGGAACGGATTATGTTGGTATGCATCAGGACTGGACTGGGCTACTGTCGATGGGTGTCTCACTGATTTTCTGTTTCAGGCAAGGACCATCAAGGAATTCGATGCGTTGTTCACTTCTAAGCAATTTGGCTATGCAGACGTTGATGACTATTATACCGATGCCACGCTACACAATAAATTAGATAAAATTTCTGTGCCTTTACTTTGCCTAAGTGCCGCTGATGATCCATTCCAACCGTTAGATGGTAAGTTATTTGGAACGAATATCTCAGACATTACGATATTCCAATACTCACCAATTCACATCTGAATATTTCGGTGATCCAATTGCCATGAAGTATCACTCCGTCCGCTTACACACGCGCAAGGAGTGTGAGGCAAAAGGGATCACTCAAGGGAAGTCACGCGCGCAAGCACATTGAAGAAAATCTTGCGTAGAAGTCTCCCACTTTGGGAGTCTGGTTCCAATGAAGTATCACATACCTTTTTCGCTTTTCATATACGTACGAGTGACATGAGGACTTGTGAATAATACGAGTATTGTTGGTATTTCTGATATATTATAATCCCCCTTATTCTCTTAGACTAGGTGACAAATTCTCGCCTCGCAATTTTCTATCACCTCATATCAAAATCTGTACATTCTTGAATTCAAGTGAGGTGACAGAAAACTCTCAACCCAAAAGAATTCAACCAGTTGGCAACACATGCTGCAGATTTGTGTCTTCAAGTGGGATCAATTTGCATTCGGTGGTTGTACTTGCTAATTATTGTAGTTTCAGTATGCCTTTAGTGCAGAACTCGTTCGTATAGGATCGCGTCTTTGCTATTCTCCCCAGATTGACTGTATTCAATGACAGCCCAAGGGAGACAATACTGCAAAGATTTCGTTTATTTTTTAAATTGGATTTCGAGTGTGATTGGAATCGTCCTCTATTAAATGGACATGGCGTAAACATGGCCGAAGTTGTCAAAAATCTTAAGCGGCAAGAGAGTTAGAAGTTGGGCATCTCTATCATACTTCATTTCTGCTTTCTGTGGTCGTGTTATTATGAGAAATTAAAACACTTTGATCTTAAACAACTGCATCTAGCGATGTTTGTATTTCTGGAGAACGACAAATTTCGGGAGTTAAGGCAGATGCTTCACCTTAACAATCCCACCACTGCCACTGAATGTTGAGACGAGTAAAAAAAAGCCGTTGGTCTGCGTTGAATGGTAAGACTCGACTGCCCATCCATTGCTTCCTCATGTTTCCTTTAAGACTCTTTTCGTTATTATGCCGTATGCCCTTCTCAGTGTCAATCAGAATAAGACTTACCCCGATCAGGTCATACCCATTGTGCGCTCTTTGGGTCATCAACGTATGCAATTCCATTCGTGACGTATTCTGGCACTCGTTTCTTTATTCAATATTCGCAAGAATACGTAACATTTGTCATCGATACTTTGTGACATGTTCGCTTATTAACTGCCGCCACTTGAGTGGGTCAGTGTGGCTGCATTTGTTTAGGCCTGTGTGACTGCACAGTATGTCAGTTGCAATTGCACTGAAATGGGGTAGCGTCAGTGTCTTTTTGGTAAGTATGTTGTGTAGGCACAGCGAACAGTTACTATTTTCAACCATGTACATATTTGATTTTCCCGCCCATACACAATTCAATAATTTTCAATTCAAAAACAAAACCGTTTTCCTCTCCTTTTTTACAGCAATTCCAATCAAAGCTGCAGAACAATCAACACACGTTGCAATCGTTGTAACAGCCCGCGGTGGACACATCGGCTTCCTCGAAGGATGGTGGCCATCATCAAAGGATCAGTACATGGGACGATTGTTCACAGAATTCTTCAGCAAGGCCTTATTCGATGAGGACGGCGAATTCGCACGCACCTCACAGAAGCTGATCGAACAGTTTGACACAAAATGCATAGCCCTGCCGGATTGTGTTGAAAAGCAAAAACTAATTGCATCCGAAATCAAGACACACATAAAATAGTGAAGATCATGCGAAAGTTGTCGAACGATTTGTTGTGTCGTCTGTCGCTACACGACAGACACTCGAGTAGTAAGATATCAAATAAGCAATAACGCGGTTTTTATTCAGCAGAAAATCGATTCTATTAAGACCTCTTCAAAATAGACGCGTAGACAAATTAGGCTAGATTAGAGTACCAAATATAAATATAGTCCAGTAGTTTTAAGAGAGGTGGGAATAATCATCATCAGCCACAGAAAGAACAACTGCAACAAAATTGTGTTCGGAAAGCATCAGGTGCTGGCTTTGGACACAGGAAGACATACAAACCCTAGGATAAGAGTCAGAAGCAAATGGATAAGGACAGTTCTTATTCAGGTCCAAAGCTCAACAGTTGGAAAGGAGATCAAAGATCATCGTCCACAAAAGAGAGGCTTGCGAATTTGGAAAATTAATCAAAATTACACACACTACTCCCAAAGGAGGCAACTTTCAATTGACAACGAACGTCAAATTTGTTTTTCTTTCTTGTTTTTTCTTTGAGTTTGCGTTCGTTTTTCAAATTACTTTGTACCTTGTATAGCAATAACGACTGTTTGAAAATAAGAAGAGGAAACAAACCGCAATTCCGTGCACCCAACTGATTGGAATGCCATATCAGTGCAACACACACGCAGCAGAGGTTAGGGCATCGTATATCTACCACTGTTACTCAAATTGATTCTACGTTTCTAGTTTAATACAACATATACTCGTACGAACGTACGACAAGCAATACAAAGAAACTAGTGTTCATAAACGTTTAAATGCTTCTAGAGACAAAACAAAAGCTAACGACATCAGTGAATTGAAACATTTACTCTGCCTACAGCGACAAACATAGAATCAGGAACTCTTGTGCATCTTAGAACATATCATTACAAGAATTTCTAAAGAAAAAAAACGAATAAATTATGCGAAGTTTTACAGATCTATTTACATACATAGTATTTTGCAATTAATTCTTATTCGATTTAAAACAAATTCCCGTGTTTCCTATCAGTTGAACTGCGAAAGGCATGTGCCCTTGCGAACGTACGTTAGAGTGTTAATTTAATGAATTAGGCAATACTTTCAAAGTAATAAATTATAACTTCAATTACAGTTGAAATGCCTGTGTCTCGTGTTTCATTTTATTTTTCTTTCTTATGTGTCACTACTGGGCGGAGCACAGTGGCCCCGTTTTATGGGAGAGTTGGTATATCTCTCTCTCTCGGTAACTTTTGATCCCGTGGACAAAAGTGGATTGCGCTTCATTACTAAGTGGAAGCGAATCTTTTGCTTTCGGTTCATACAATCCAGGGATCAGATGAAGACCAACATGTGATGAATAACATGTTCATTGGTTGCCGAACGAGAAAATTGTCGCGAATTAATAAATCGATAGTAAAGGGTGATTTGAAAGTTTTTCAAAAAAATGCATGAAATCTTTATTTGAATCGATAGTACGGTCCATATAATTTAATGTTTGAAGATTATTTCATGCAAATGTTGACCTTGACTGCGCCTCAAATGGTCCATCCGCTTAGTCCAATTTTGGCATACTCTTTCCAACATTTCGGCCGGTATCTCACGAATAAATGCTTCCATGTTGTCTTCCGATGCGTCATTGAAGCGGGCTTGTCTGTACGACATGAGCATTAATATGGCCCCACAAAAAATAGTCTAAGGGCGTTAAATCGCGCGATCTAGGCGGCCAATTGACCGGTCCCGAATGTGAAATAAAATGTTCACCGAACTCGCCTCTCATTGTTGCACGTGCTGTGTGGCATGTGACACCGTCTTGTTGAAACCACATGTCATGCAAGTCTAGCTCTTGCATATCATCTCACGGTAGCGCTCACCATTCACGGTTAGGTTACGATTCGCATCATCTTTGAAGAAGTACGGTCCAATGATGCCACCAAAGAAAGGGCATGAGAAGTGCGCGATCGAGGAAATGGAGAGGTTTTACGACAGAAATGATGTCCGAAAGTTCTGCCAACGGCTAAAACATCGAGCGTTGCCGGAAACTCCTTGTGGCCTGGAACCTAGAAGAGAGTACTTCCTTGCACTGTTGCATCAATTCTCAATTCTCTGGCTGCTTGGCTGTCGATATAGGTACATGCGGCTCTACCATGAGAAGTTTGCACTCTTCGAGGAAATGGAGAAATTTGACGGCACAAATGATGTCCGAAAGTTCTGCCAACGACTAAAACATCGAATGGACATAAACTTCGGAGAGAAGCCTGTCGGGACGAAGAGCGACAACTCGTAGTAAAATCACAGTCGATACTGAGAATCTGGAAAGATCACTTCTGCAGACTGTTAAGCGGCGAGGAAAACACTAATACCGCTTCCACTCGACACACAATGGACGATGATGGAAGAGAATTCTGTCCCTTGACCTAGACAAAGTCAATATAGCGATGTCGGGACTGAAGTCGAAAGAGCAGACGGACTGTCTGCGGAACTCCTTAAGGCAGGGTACATGCACCAGCTCATCGAGTGTAATCTCAGTATCGTTTGCCCGATCTACAAGGAGATCCCTTCAACTGCGCCAACTATCGAGGGATAAGTCCCCTTATCATCGCTTATAAGATCTGCTCTGCCGTTGTGTATGAGCGCCTGAAACCATTCGTCAATAAGCTGATAGGTCCTTTTGAGTGCGGTTTCAAGCTGGGGAAGTCCACCATCGACCAAATCGGCAGATCCTGGTAAAAGATCAAGAGATCGATATCCACCACCTATTCGTCGATTTCAAGGCCGCGTATCACAGCATGCATAGAGACGAGCTATACAACGCCATGTCTAGTGTTGACATTCCCACCAAACTCGGCAGACCGAGTAGGATGACGATGGAGAACTCTCACTGCTCCATCAAGGTCGGTAACAAACTCACCGAGACCTTCAATGTCAAAAAAGGTTTAGACAAGGCAACGCGCTGTCATCATCATTCTTGAGAAGGTCGTGCTCTCTCAACAACACAAGAGGCACGATCTTTCAAAAATCAGCAAAATTGCTGACATTCGCGTACGACATTGACGCGATGGGACGAACACAGCGAGCCGTCAGTGAGGCGTTAGTTGGCACATAAACGGAAGCGACTAAAGCGCGTCAGGCGATAGACGAGTTTAGAAGAAAATATAAGGACGCACAAAATCGACGACGGCGTCACTGCTCAGCAGCTATAACTTCGGGGTAGTGAAAGACTTCGTCTACCTCGGCTCCGCGGTAAACAGTTCAAACAACATCAGTACCGAGATCAGACGGAGACTAACTCTTGTCTCAAGAGGCAATTGAGGAACAGAGCCCCTTCTTAGATGACCCTGTATAGGAGCGTGATCATCCCCGTCCTGCTCTACGGCGCAAAGGCATGGAGTATATTCAAAGCGGAGGAAGAGGCTCTTTGACTTTTCGAGAGAAAAGTTCTGCTAGCGGTCCCGTCTGCGTTGATGGCATTTGGTGAAGAAGGTTCATCAACTGTACGGGCTTTATAGCGACTCCTAGCTAGGCGTCTACGGATTCAACGCCTAAGATGGCTAGGCCATATAGAGAGCATAGACAACAGTGCTCCAGCCCAAAGAGATTTCGTCTTCGAACCAGTGGGACAACGCAATAGAGGACGCCCACTGAACCGATGGCGCACACAGGGGAAAGGAGAAAGACCTCAACCGACTTGGAGTTCAAAATTCGAGGCAGCTGGCTAAAGATCGCGCCACCTGGAGAGGCTTGTTGGTTATGACCCAGGTCCACCCCAGACTGTAGCGCCATTAGAAGAAGATGAAGAAGACTAGAAACTCAGGAGCTTTCCTGTGAATCGTTCTGGAACGAGGAACCAAGTTCTCGACTTTTACCTAAATATTTGGGCCATTTACTAAGTCTCTCAAAATTCGCCTGGCTTGTGCTCAAAACACTACATTCGTCTTTTAGTGCCAGGGACTTTCCGAAGGAGTGATAGAAGAGCCGTACACCTTTGTGGCGGCACAATTTTTCCTCCAATTACTATCATTTGGTTTCGGGGCAAGATGGGTCTTACTATCATGTTGCCACAAGCAGACCGATCCCTTTGTAGACCGTTATATCCACTCCGACTTTGTAAAAGCTTGCATATTCGCAGCGGTTTCATCTGAGAAGGCCGTCAGTCCTGCTTTTCATGTAGGAGGGCCAGGTTTTCCTAGAGAATTTGTTCTTGAATGTCCTAGTCCACCTTCCACTAGCTAGGAACAGGATTTGTTGGTATGTGATGTATTTGAGTTGGTTAATTGGAAGTGAGGGACCTACCATTTCAGTGGGGGCGTTGCCGGAAACTCCTTGCTAGCCACTTCCTCAGCAATCTCATTTTCCTCTATGTTAGTGTGGCCTGGAACCCAGAAGAGAGTACTTCCTTGCACCGTTGCATCAATTCTCAATTCTCTGTCTGCTTGGCTGTAGCTATAGGTAGGCTCTAGGCTGTACCATAAGGCCAGGTAATGCTAGGAAGCTTGCACTCTTCTCTGATTGTTAGCACTTCAGCTTGGAAGATAATCGAGAGATCTGAGAGGCGGTAAGAATTAGAGCATAGACTCCGGTGTAGAACCATCTTATCAGTAGATCAGAAAAAGTTTTCCAGACCTTTCTAGGTGGAAATTGGCATTGTGCCGTCTTGTTATAATCGTTAGTGCGGGTAATGTAGTCCGTAGGAGCTGGGGTAAGTTACTCAGGCAAGAGTTGCGAGCTCTCGTCACGCTTCTCTGAGTCTGATGTTGCTGCACGTGATTACGCACTTGAGTTGGATGAGTGTAGGAGCACGTTCAGCGCTTCGATGGGACATGATCACATCGCCCGTGACTCCTGCCGATCTCTGGACTTTGTTGAGTGTGTGTGCATATGTTTTGCTTTGTCCGGGCCCGGATGAGCCGTAAGTGAGCATGCTACGGACAACAGCTTTGTACATGCAAATGGTCGTTTTGGGTTTAAGACTCCACCTTCTACCGAAAGTCTTACTGCAGGCACCTGCTGTCTTTAACCGGTTTTCTATATTAGACTTCCAGTTGAGTTTGGGATCCAGAATGACGCCTAGGTACTTAGCACTGGAGGAAAGGGAGAGAGTGTCTAAATGTTGGTATCTTGGTCTTTGTGGTAAACAGCATCAGTTCCGTTTTCGTAGGATTCAGGTTCAGGCCCAAGTGTGTACTCCAGATAGAGCCCTCTGATTTCGGTCATCACTTAGGGAAACATACACTATACTAGGATTACCTCGTCGTCCGCATACGCCACTACTTTGGTTCCCTTGCTTTCTAACTCTTCGAGAATTTCACCACTAAAAGTGGAGGGATAACCTTCATAGTTTTCTTGACAGTTATGCTCCGTAAGCGTTTTAAGTGTACCGGAAATATATGAGAATTTCCGACTCGAACCAGTGTATGAGCCAATTCACATCTCGATTGGTATCTTACGCAAAAAATGCAACAATTCAATACATATCGAATGCGAGCTGTTCTTCAGGTTGAACTACGGCTGCAGCTTTGTGTTTTAAACACAATGTCTCCAAGTTCCTTCTTTCATCACCATCCTCACGGCCAGATTTTAGATTCTGAATTAAGTCAAGTTCAACGCAGCACGTCTTTATTCCATTTAGCCGCAATATTTTTAACTGAAAGCACCAAGACTCAGACAGCCATTTACCATTATAACGGACATCTTATAAAAAAAAATCATCATACACTGCGTAACCTATTGAAAGTTCTCAAGTGTAGTCATACCCTAACATCGCAATGTGCCCCTTTGGACAAATCATATGATTTTGACATTTCCACTGTCAACTTTGATCTTTGTTTTTCGTTTTTCAAAGAAAAATACCAAAAGAACACAGAGAGGTGATAATACTTGTAAAAATATCTATTTCTCCGTTGTCGCGTCTGTGTTTTTTATTTAGTTTAAATTTTATTTTTATTTTTCTCTTCCCGAACAAAATCCAACGTTCTTCCACAAAAAAACCTCACTCATTGCACATCGTCTCGAGTACATTGTTTCCGCCTGATTGTGATTGCGTAGGATTACATTTTCGTGCAAAAAGAAAAAGAGAGGAAAACGAAATCGAAAGTAAATCGCTTGGAAGAAACACTGCAATAAAATGGGAAACGCTGGGAGCGCGAGTATGTCGCGGGAGCGTCACAAGTCGAGTGACATCGCAACACCAAATTCGCCGTTTCGTGATGCTGGCGTCCTTGGGGTTGGTGTTGGTGTTACTGGTGGTGCTGGTGCTGGCGGTGTTGCTAACAACAACGCAATAGGCGGTGGTGTTGGTGGGCAGGTATTTGTTTTTGACAAAAAACCGGACACGCGCCTAGTACTTCAAGGATCGTCACAGGACGAAGAAGAACAGCCATATTATACGAAACCAGTGCCGTCATCAATTCGAGACGATTCAGAATTTGTAACGCCCGCTCCGAGGCAACGTTCAAGCACCGTATCGGAGGGATCAACTCCAACGGGAATGTCGGGCAGTGTAGTTGAAGCCGAGGAACAAGATAATCAAAATAAGCCAGCACTACCAACAGTGTTGCGATGGGATGGTGGCGGTAAGCAGGTACTGATTAGTGGTACCTTCTCAAATTGGAAAGCATTACCCATGGTCAGGAGTCATGGGAATTTTGTGACAATTATCGATCTACCAGAGGGTGATCATCAATATAAATTTTGTGTCGATGGCGAGTGGAAACATGACCCTAAGTTGGTGAGTTATAAGTGAAAATTGCTATACTATATGCACGTTGTGTGAAGGGTTACTGTGAAGGTGATACATATCATATTGGGGAAAATCAATACACTGACTGGGTGCTGTGGCTGTCATCCAAAATGATGGAGATATAGAGTTTTCTTATTGCGGCTGAAGTATGGTTTTTTAGGAATGCTTTGACGGAAGCAACTCAAGCCTAGATTTTGTGGTTGCCCGAATGACTGAGTGCCTTAGTA
This sequence comes from Eristalis tenax, assembly GCA_905231855.2. Classification (NCBI taxonomy): domain Eukaryota; kingdom Metazoa; phylum Arthropoda; class Insecta; order Diptera; family Syrphidae; genus Eristalis; species Eristalis tenax. Next base: position 37,026,193 of record HG993127.1, on the reverse strand, counting down.
CCAACATCTAACTTTTTCTATAACACTCCAACGCTCTCGACTTGCGTGCTAATTCATTGGAGTGTGGCAAAGTGGATAAGTGGTTGATAAAGGAGTGGAAGTTTCACATTAAAATATTGATTTCATTTACAAGGTCGTGAAAGTCACTGGAAAAGAAGATTATTTTCTAAATTCAAACGCTTTTGGCGATTGCTCACATCTAATGGGAAAGTGAAGTCTTATAGAGAGTAAGCATACCCTTTGAATTGACATCTTTTGGCAAACGTCCGGACGTTAATTGTGACTTATAAGCAAATACTACTTCGGTCTCCTGATCACCTCATACAGGAACACCTTATCGCTTAGTTAAGTTCTCAATTCCTTAGTTTGTTGACAACAGTTTTTTGATTGTGACTTGAAATTCACTCCTTCCATATGAACAATGCGACTGTGCTGGTCGTGAATAAGTTGTTCCGCAAATGGCAAATTTGCCACGTTTCCCATGCGACCTGATGAACCTGAAGCTGTGGGGAATAAGTCCTCTTGCAATCCTAGTTAATTTTAGCCATTTAATCGTCGCTTCCATGTAATCTTAACAATTTCTTTCCTATCTCTCTTCCCTGCACTTTCTATGGTCTAAGGCACTCTCTCTGTGTCTTCTCTAGCCATATACAAGATAATTTGTTTTGTTTGCAATCGGGAGGTGTACGATTAAAGTGACAAGAACCACCCCATACGATGAGTTGAACCACGCAACCACAAGCGTGTCTCTGCCGCTCTCCTGTTCGACACCTAACCTATCCCGCTTATCACACTTCCCATAAAATAGAGGAGTAGCCTCTTTGTGCTCTAGATCGTAGCCGCACAGCCGATGGAAAGTTTAAGCCCAAGTGCTGCTTCGTGTATTGCTGCCACTTCAACTAGAGAGATGATGCATGCTGTGAAAGGATATAGCTTCATTACCTGTGTCCCTATGACCTGCAATTCGGGATAGGATTACTGAATGCACTGAACTAGGGGGACTAGCTTGAAATTAATTTCTATTGCCAATTTTCTGGTCACTTTTTTGACTGCCAGGACATTCGCTTTGGAAACACTGTCATAATCGGGGCGTCTGGTTAAGCAGTTAAACTTTTCGGGAAAGATGCTTGTCCCTAGCGATTGCATGTTGCCTCTAAGCCTACTACGACTTCTGTTGGGTTAGGGCTAGTTGCATGCCCAACTCCCAGGTTTGCTGTCTTGAGGTTTTCTCTTGTTTGGCTCGCGTTGGGATTGATTTTTCAATTTACTTTGTATCTACAGCTGGGGACGTGCCCTCTGTGACTTGTAATCACAAAGAGTTCGCGGAAGATAAGCACTTTCGGAAGAAGGTCACAACTCCATCAACACTTATTTTGCAACTCTTTTCGGTTAATTCAAACATTTCCATTCCACAGAAAAGCATAGATGACCCAAATGGAATCAAAAACAACTTAGTGTCCGTTCGTCAGTCGGATTTCGAGGTGTTCCAAGCCCTTGCCAAAGACAGTGAAAATGTTATTAACTACGCCGAAAGGGAATACTCCCAAGAGGTACCCCAAGCAAAACCGTGGGAAAAAGTCTCCGGTCCGCCAGTTTTGCCACCACATCTACTGCAGGTTATTCTCAATAAGGACACACCAGTATCAGTAAGTTATCCCTGTCAAATCAATGCCTTGTCTCGGCATCGAAACTGAATTACAATCTTCTGCTTTCAGTGTGAACCAACTTTGCTTCCCGAACCAAATCATGTGATGTTGAATCACTTATATGCTCTCTCCATCAAAGATGGTGTCATGGTGCTCAGTGCTACACATCGTTACCGAAAGAAATACGTTACAACTCTCCTGTACAAGCCGATTTAAAAACAAGTATAAAGTTCCTTATCGTAGACGATGTCACCATCTTCTGCGTGAGCTTTTGCTAACGAGGTTCTTCCAGTCCACAGCAAGGAAGTATCATGCGTGCATATTAAATAGAACTATGAACACAACAAATTTTAATTGCGTTGGCATACTTTACAAGTTAATTCGAAGTACATTAATAAATAACAAATTGGTTTGATTACAGACGAGGGGGAATTTTGCACTGATGCATTGATGGTGTTGAAATATTGACTATTAGTGGATTTTGAAAGTTGTGTGTTTTTTAATAAAATCCCTTAAATACCATGATTATGTATGCATTCTTGTATGTAGATTATCTAATGCCTTCAATTTGAACAAATAAATATCATTTTGCAATGAACACACGTTTTATAGCCTGCCAGGAATTCAGTGAGTTGAAGAGCTTCAAGAGCAATCGACTGAGGCGTAATAACTAAGGTCTAAGGGTCATCAAACTATCGTTCATCTTTAGACGGTATGGCTGACCGACTCAACGGCAACTTTCCGCTGTGAAGGGTGCCACGGAAACAGAACTCTGGCATGGGTTAGGTCAGGGATGACTGCTCGCTCACACTTAGGCCAACATTGTACGAAGGACAGAAGCTATTCGTAGCAAATCTACGAATCGAAGTAAGTTACGATAGCAACTACGGGCATATGTTATCACACAATCTGAACGGAATCGTAATTCCGACGTACATGATAACAAGTTTCCATTTCATTCGCATTCAGTGATACCAATTTTCAGCGAAATGCGTAGCAAATTTTTCACTACGATTCTACTCCTTTTTCCGAGTTCGTGGAAACATTTGCGATTACTGTGGAATTCGTGATAGGGGTGAATACAAGATGACTGGCAAGCATTACGTGCCAGACTGAACCCGATCGATCTGAACAGATTAAATATATGAAATGTTGCTGATGTTGGAGACACTGACTCTCTCAATAGTCATCACCAACAGCTTTTGCGCCTCTCGCGTGCAATTCTTGGGATTCGAGATCATGCTTCCAAGTGAAGCAAAAGCAACAGGTGCTACACAGGCAAACAGTAGATTGTATGACTTCTCAGAACCACAATGAACGTTAAGGGAACGAAAAGCGATTGCTCGTGCTTCATTAAAGTTCGATGAATGCAAGCCAAGACATTTACAAATGCTAATTAAGGCAATAAATGAATACCCACTTGTCAATGCATACATCTGATAGGAAACGTTCATTAATCAGTGTCTCAGCTCTGGACTTTGATTTGGAATGTGTTTAGTTTCTTGTGAACCCTTTAGTCGAGATGAATCCTGTTTTACCGAATACATTTCATTTCAAAGTGTTTTCAATATTTCTCTCGCTCAAGGTACCCAGATGCAAACTGCTTGCATTGATTTCCGCGAATCTGGTTTCACTCCTCATCGAAGTTATCATACAGTACACTCTCCGAGGGCAGATTTTCGCATTTGTGGGAAAGCCCGTTCTTATGGTCTTGGACTGTGTAGCAATCACCTCGCAACTAGTGTCGCACGCTGTACTTATTTTGGAAGCCTTGGCAAAAAGGAAAACTGATTTCGTAATTTGGAATATAGTGACCGATATAAATCATGCAGCTGGGGGTAGTTCAAGTGCTTTCGGGAAAACATTTCATCGAGACTTTCTTCTCATGTCGGCAACGCCGTCCATGGCTCGACTGGCGGTTATGCTTGCTACTTATCGTACACAACCAAATTGGGCATTGGGATTCCTCTCCCGTATGTGGTCGAGTCTCATCAATGAATGGGCCCTCCTTGTGTTTATTTATTACATGAGATTCATGTCAGATCGGTTTATGATTATGACACAAGAAGTCGGCAGTCTTTGTCATCTGACCAAGGCGTACAAGAATACGAGTCGTATGGCTGTGGATAAGGTTCGACAGTTAAGGATTGATTTCAATAGGATTTGGCGTTTACATGGCCTTGTAAAGAATCGTTATGAGATATTCCTCGTATCGTTCTGCTTCTTCGGTTTATGCAGGTTAACAAGTTCAATGTATTTCTTGGGTACACGATTGGTGACAAGACGATTTTCTTATACACTTGGTAAGTTATGCACTACTCACATATGTTCTTCTTCAACCTTCTTCTCTACAGAATCAGCATTATGTCTCGTGCCCTTGATATATTGCTTCGTTCATTTAAGCGTCGTGGCGGAGGATTTTAAACGCAAAGTATACACGCGTTCGAGATAAATGACAATGTGGTTTAACTTTAAATTTATTTTAGCAAAGAAGATTGCTGGATGCCTTACAGCAATTATCAGATCAGAATTGGAGTACTCCTCAAGTGATAACGGCAATAAAGTCTTTTGAAATTCAACTGAAGCTAGCCAATTTGTCACCAACCGTTGGAGGGCATTTAAGTATTGAATATTCAGCCATGATTCTGGATGTTCTATCTATTTCTACTACATACATTTTTATATTTCTGTTTTTCAATTGAATGCTTTAAAATTGGTGGATTTGTGTGTAGTATGAAAGAATTGTACAACTTTCAATTGCCGTACCAACGAGTACATCACGTCACAAGTACACAAATAAAGGTTTATATTGAAGTTAATTTCCTTCCTTTTGAATGGTTGAGTTACACGCAACTAATTAAAAACCTTTTTATGAAAAGTTTTATGATTCTCAATTAAGTAAATCTATTAACTTCCTAGTTAAACGCACTCATTTCTGACCACTGCCTGAATGCACCCACCTACAACAAAATGCCTGTCAACCAAATGTCAAACGGAAATCAACAATTTACGAAGAGTCAATAGAATACATGTGTAAGAATTACAAAATATCGCAATAATGCCAGTTGATTGCAAATCTAATTGTGGAAAAAAAGCTTCACTAAAGGTAAGTCGTAAAATGATTATAGTCATTCTGAAATTCACATAAACTAACCTTAAAACAGAGGCCCAAGACGGGTGATGCTCTATGCAAGGAATGCTTCTTTACTGCCTTCGAAGCCGAAATTCATCACACTATCACGGAGACCTCTCTCTTCAAGAGGGGCGAGAAGGTTGCTGTTGCAGCAAGTGGGGGGAAAGATTCAACAGTGCTTGCCCATGTTCTCAAGCTACTCAATGAACGGCATGACTATGGACTGAACTTGGTGCTGCTTTCGATAGACGAGGGTATCACTGGCTATCGAGACGATAGTTTGGAGACAGTGAAACAAAATCGTGATGACTATGGATTGCCCTTAAAAATCTTATCATACGAAGAGCTGTACGGTTGGACTATGGATCGAATAGTAGCACAAATTGGTCGTTCAAATAATTGCACATTCTGTGGGGTATTTCGGCGCCAGGCTCTTGATAGAGGGGCTAAAATGCTCGAGGTAGACTGCATCGCCACTGGTCACAATGCAGACGACATAGCTGAGACGGTGTTAATGAATATTCTACGTGGTGACACGGCCCGACTTAGGCGGTGCACAGATATTAAGACTGGAGGAGGAGAGGATACCATACCACGAGTGAAACCACTGAAATATGCGTATGAAAAGGAAATCGTCATGTACGCGCATTACAAAAAATTGGTTTACTTCTCAACAGAATGTATTTTCGCACCAAATGCTTACCGAGGACACGCGAGGGCGTTTCTCAAGGACTTAGAAAAGGTTCGACCCTCTGTGATAATGGACATAATTTACTCGGGCGAGCAATTAAGGTTTAAGGACACTGTCAAGAAACCTGTAAGAGGAATATGCTCCCGCTGTGGTTTTGTGTCATCCCAACAGCCGTGCAAAGCATGTGTACTTTTGGAAGGTCTGAATCGAGGCTTACCAAAACTGGGAATTGGAAAGAAGTCCAAGGGTGATCGGATGATAGCGGACCAGGAGAGGGAAATATCGCTTCGCGAAAGAGCGAATATAGTTAAAAACGATTTCTAATTGAATTGTTGTGCATTAGATTAAGGACGAAAAAATATAGGAACGTAGATAATTATTTTTTTAATAGCACATCTTTTATGTCTAAATTGTGATGGCGGTTGCCATAAGTAAGGGATGCTACAAGCTGGACTATCAGGCGATAGTAGATGGGAAAATTGAAAACCATTTTCAAATCCTCTTTGAATAGGTCTACGTCGAAACAAGGATGACCTAATCTCAACTCGTAGCATTAAGGGACATTTTGCCATAAGCGCAAACGCCTTTAAAATTGCCATGTAACCTCTGTGTCAATAGCACAAATCGGTCTTCGGACAAGTTACCTTTACCGAATGGTAGAATGACTACTCCTTGGATTCAGCCACTTGGCTCTACTTAAGTACACTCTGGAGGTCTGATGTTACTGTACGTATGTACTGTCAGTCATTGCTTCTTGGATTGAAGAGCACTTCCAAAATCATTATCGAAATTAATGAACCCGAATCCTGTATGCAATTAAATCTTCAACGACGCTGCAGTGTGGGTTCTATCAGATAACTTATAACATCACAAGGAGCAGCTACGACCTTTCTGAGTATAACACCCAACAGGTTTAATCGGTCGTCATGTACAGATAAAGAAAAGGGACAGAATTGATCTGGACACACCATCAAAAAAGCTAACCATTTGCGCTTATAGCACAACCATAAAACGGAGACAGATTACTCTAGGCTTCACATTAAGTTGTGACACACCCTATCCCCAAGAAGAGGCGATCTAATTTTGATTACCAGTCCCAATTATTGCAACAAATACGTAAGAACGGCGGAACTCGACATTTTTGAACGCAACAGTCACCAACCTAACCTAACCAACGCATGCCTGTAGATAACCTCAAAAATAGGGTACATCGTGTTTCCATCGGTGCCGCCTATTTTTCGCTCCAATTAACAAAATGTTCGATATACAGGTATTATCTAAGTAAAACAATTTGTTTTGTTATGGGTAAGTTTTATTGTTTTTCAAAACACAACTCTCTTCCATGCAGATTCATTCCGCAGCCAGTTCTATCACCAGCACTGATTTGAGGCCTCGTATACGGCACATCTGAAAAGAGAAAAACATCGATTACTATCTGCATTCTTATTCTTTGTCAAATTTGATGGAAATGAGATGGCTTCAGATTTCAAATTGTGGAATCACATTGATTCATAAGAGGTGTCAGAAAATATTTGGTTTCATCAGTGTCAGTGAAAAAGGTTGAACATTGTGTTCAAATAATTACCTCAATCATCGCCGAGGTACTGTGTTCATCTACTTCAGGAGGGACTCACTTTCAGTGCGGCATCTGAAATAAGAGATTTCAATCAATTTCTATCCATAAAGGCAATGAAATGAAACGTGTTAAAAAAGATAAGCAATTGTAATTTCCGCAAAAAGAATATGCACTACAAATCTACGAGAAAACTTGAGTTATGCTTGGGCGGAAATACTTTGATCTGCGAGCAATAAAAAAGCACTAGAATAAGTTGTTAATTTTCTTAAACCAGCGACTCAAGCTCGCACATTAATAGACATCAATGTATACTTACATTCATTGAGAAATGGCGGACGTCAGATCAGGTTCCACGTGCATTCTTCTAAAAATCAGCTCAAGATGGGGTTTCCCTGTAGAAAGACAAGAGTGTTGTAGAAAGGGCATTCTATGCATTGAAATAAAGACTGTTGCAAAATATGAAATCACTTTGTTGTAAATGGAATTACAACTCGTGTCACTCATGCTATTTATGTGGCAGAGGGTATGTTCTACGAATAAACAGATGCGTTTAGGACGCAGTTATATTTTCTGCCATACAACTAGCTTTTCCTTTACTTGATAAACATTTGTCGACAGGATTTCTAGGCCGAATTTGTTATGTGGAAGCAAATTGGTGATAGATCCTGCAAATGTTTTAGCAGGCAGTTTGATCCGCGAGGATGTAACCACACATCGCGGCTATAATTAGTCCTGCACAAGTCCTTTTAGATACCACAAAATATAGTCAGTTTGAAAAGTAAATACTTACATTCTTTGCAATATTAAGTAACAAATGAGATTTTGATTTGAAATAATTCCCACGATAATCGAGTTCTTGAGACCATCTTCACCAATCGAAGAGCAAATTACGAATAGACAGAGTGTACAATTTATTTTCAGGAAGTGCAGTCCACAAGGAATGTTCAGAATAAAATGGCGCCAACGAAGAAAGTTTAGAAACGGTAGATGGCAGTGTGGTCATTACAAATTAAAATTTTCATTTCATTTCTTGTATATGAATTATTTCAAGACAATTTTAATTTCGACAATCTTCATTTCTAATTTGGAATTACAAAGTAATTTGAGAGTTAAAAAATATATATTCATTGAAACCCGTGTAATGAAACCATTTCATTAAACACCATATGCGCGAAACTTGGCATCACTTTCCGCCGGTTAAAACGTCAAACGGAGAGTAGTCGCAGTCCCGTCCCCACGTGTTGTTGCTAGTGCTGTTTGAACCAGTCGATTCGTATTTAGCACGTTTTATCAAAATTATTACTTGTCTCAATTTTTAAGTCAGTGCATTTTTTCTAAATTAATTTGCAACCATGGGACGAAAGGCAGACTACTTTGAGAAACCGAAAAAAGGACCCGGTCGCAAGGCTAAGAAACAAAAACCGCCAACATTCCCTAAAGCAACTTTTGGTAAGTGTGGCATCGTTTATGCATCGGATCAAAAATGATCAAGTTCTTGAATTGCAGCTCCTCTGGACGATCCTGATAAGAAGCTGTCTCATCGACAAAAGCAGCGCTTAGTCAAGCGTGTATCTAAGAAAGAACTCAAGCAGCGAAAGCAAGAAAAGCAAAAGAAGAAGTTGGAATCCAGCAAGCAAAAGCATTACAACAGTGATAGTGAAGAGGAAAATGAGGCTGAGGTCAATGATCAGAATGGAGTGGGGACAGACGACAACACCGATGAAGAGGTTTTGCCAGCTGCTCCAGTTAAAGGATTCACGGATGAGAACAAATCATGGCTGAAGCCAAAGCAGCAGAAAGCAAAGAAAGTTATCGCTGCAGTACAACCAGCTGTGGGAAGTGACGGGGAATCAGAGGAAGAAGACGATGAAGACTCTGAGGTAGAAGATGAAGTCGATGACGATGAAGAAGAAGATAATGAAATCGAAGAAAGTGAAGACGAAGAGGCGGAGGAAGAAGAAGAATCTGAGGATGAAGATGAATCCATGGGCAAATTAAAAATTGGTAAACTGGACGATTTGTCTGGTGATGAGGTCAATTCGGATGATGATTTCGACGTATCCGGAGAGGAGAATGCTGATGAGGATGACGATGATGACGGCGATGAAGACGATGACGATGATGACAAGCTGCCTATTGAAAAGGCGAATAAAAAACTGAAAAAGAAGCAAGAGAAGGAAGCAAAAATGTCTCAAGCTGAAATGCAAATGTCTGTGGATAACCAAGAGGTGTTCCAATTCCCCGAAGAAGGTGAGGAAGGCGAAGAAATCACGCTGCAGGAGGTGCAGCAACGCATCAAGGACGTGAGCTTAGTACTGTCCGACTTTAAGAAGTACCGACAAGAGGGTAGGAGTCGTTATGAGTACATGGATCTCTTGAAGAAGGATTTGTGTCTTTACTACAGTTATAACGAGTTTTTAATGGGAAAACTGATTGAAATGTTTCCATTGAACGAGCTACTGGAGTATCTCGAGACCTCTGAGGTGAGTGCTATATTTTTACTCGGGGAATACAATCTAATCGACACGTTTTCCATTCCAATAGGTTGCTCGCCCACTCACCATAAGGACGAATAGCTTAAAGACCCGTCGAAGGGATCTGGCTGGCGCTCTCATCAACCGGGGTGTCAACTTGGATCCACTTGGCAAGTGGACAAAAGTTGGACTTGTTGTTTACAGTTCACAAGTTCCGCTGGGAGCAACCCCGGAGTATCTCGCCGGACACTACATGATTCAGGGGGCATCAAGTATGCTGCCAGTTATGGCCCTGGCCCCGCAGGAGAACGAGCGAATTCTCGACATGTGCTCAGCGCCAGGCGGCAAAGGGTCACACATTGCGGCTGTCATGAAAAACACCGGAGTTCTCTTCGCCAATGACGCAAACCGCGACCGCATCAAGGCCGTCGTGGCAAACTTCCACCGATTGGGTGTGATCAACGCGATTGTTAGCTGCGAAGATGGCTGTAAGTTCCGTAATATCATGACGGGATTCGACCGTATCTTGCTGGACGCTCCCTGCACAGGAACTGGTGTCGTCGCAAAAGATCCGAGTGTAAAGACGTCAAAGTCTGAGATTGACGTGCAGAGGTGTTACAATTTGCAACGCAAACTCCTGCTGACTGCCATCGACTGCGTGGATGCCAAATCAGCAACTGGGGGTTACATTGTCTACTCTACATGCTCGATTCTGCCCGAGGAGAACGAATGGGTGATCGATTACGCACTGAAGAAGCGTAACGTCAAGCTGGTTCCCACTGGCTTGGACTTTGGAACCGAGGGCTTCGTCAACTACCGGCAATTCCGTTTCCATCCGAGCATGAACCTCACCAGGCGGTACTACCCGCACACGCATAACATGGACGGTTTTTATGTGGCCAAGTTGAAGAAGTTCTCCAACCAAATACCGATCAGCAAAGAGGAACAAGAAGAGGATGAAAAGGAGCTATCGGAGGAAATCAGTAACGAGGCAGAGAAATCTCCAAAGGAAGCTGAAGGAACCGATGAGCCAACGAAGCCGCTAAAGAAACTTGGCAAACGAGCTGGTCTCCCCAACTTGACCGAAGTCGAGCTGGAGTTGAAGAAAAAGAAGCTGCAAGAGAGTTCCAAGAAATACATCGCAAATGTCTTCGAAAAGCCCGTGAAGGTTGCAAAGAAACCGAAAGAGGGAGAAACCCAGGCTCAGGCAACAACCGCGGCCACATCGGAACCAGCGAAAGCGAGCGGTGAATCCGACAAGAAAAACAAAAAGAATAAAAATAAGAACAAGAAAGGATTTCCCCAAGACGATAAACCGAAGAACGAAAACGTTTCTTACAATAAACAAGACAAGGCGACTCCTGCAAAACAGCAAGCAAAATCCCCCGTTCAACTCGATTCACCCAAGCACGCAAAGCCCCAAAACGGTCAAGCAGCACCCTCAACAGCAAACAAAAAGCAAAAATCCGGAGTCCAACACGATTCACCGAAACAAGCCAAACCTCAAAACGGCCAAGCAACACCCGCAACAGCAAACAAAAAGCAAAAGCAAAAATCTAGCGCCCAACAGGATTCACCTCAGCAAACCAAACCTCAAAGCGGCCAAGCAACACCCGCAACAGCAAACAAAAAGCAAAAGCAACAATCCAGCTTCCAACACGATTCACCTCAGCAAACCAAACCTCAAAACGGCCAAGCAACACCGGCAACAGTAAACAAAAAGCAAAAGCAAACATCCTTCGTCCAGCACGATTCACCGAAGCAAATCAAACCGCAAAACAGCCAAGAAACACCCGCAAACAAAAAGCAATCAACTCCGCAGACATCACCTGTCAAACAAGGCAAGCAGCAGCAGCAGAAGCAACCCCAACAGAAGGCCAAGGATATTTTAGAGAAGAAAGCGAAAATAGATATCGATGACGTTCCCTTCCTCGAGGGGAAGCCCATCAAAATGAACCGACACAAGAAGGCGCAGACCAAACAAATTGGCCAGCTGAAGTCAAACAAGAAGGACTTCAGTAAGAAGTTCAAGGGAAAACCAGGGAAACAAGGGCAGAAGCAAAAGTAAAATCAATTACTTTCGAGAGTACTTTAAGTTATTGTTTCCCGTTGTTAGACCTACTTTAAGATTTTACTGTAATACGAAAGCAGAATAGTTTCATTAAATCAAACAAAATTAGAATCAAATGGCTTGTTTTAAAATATGATTTCGACTTTGTTCCACAGACTTGATCACTTGAAACCTTGTGCACTCACCTCTGAATAGAGTGGCCCGACTACTTGCTTCGCAGCTCGGCACGTAGCCTCTGTGCATTCTACTGTAAGCCCCAGTGGAGCAGACGTACAGTTTTACGAGCAATCTTGGAGAAACATTTCCAGTGACTCGAGAGGTGTGAAGCTGAAAATGAATCAATTGTTAAAAGTGTTCCTGTCGGAAGTTGAAGAGACAAGTAATCCACAAGTGTGTGTTTGGATTAACGTGGCATCGCACCCTTGAGGCAGGTTCCACGCAATGGCAGCAATTGAAATCATGATTATGGAGAGTTTATCCACTCTGGTGAAGCGAGAGTTGAAACTCGACCGATTCTACACCGGTCCTTGGTGGCTGTTGACCAGTTAGGTGCCATGTCACACAGGACTAGTGGCGTTTCAATGTGGTTTCTATTCAGCGAACCACGATCGGTGATAAGATTGGGCATAGCCCATGGAAATACATTTGTCATCTAGCTTATTGGATACTCAAAGAATTGGAGTCAGAGACAGGAGTAGGGAGGTTTCCTAGGCCAATGACTCTAACTCGAGTCTTAGACACCCACAGAATGTGCCCACACTCTAACTGTTCAAAGTAGTAATTGCTGATCTTTATCAGGAGTTAGTTTCAGGAACTGACAAAATGTGACAGATAAGGTCTTGTATCACATGTTCAGGAGATTACCTCTGTAATTGGCGCAGTTGAGGGGGTTTCCTTTCTTGTGGATCGGGCTGGGATGCCATTCATTAGGCATACTTCTTAATTCTATGAATAATCTTAAATGAGTTGGCTTTTTACTAACGTATCTCCAGCTGCTTTGAACAGCTCAGCCTGTAGGCCGTCAGGTCCATCAGATTTGGTGGATCGAAGTTTGGATGGGCTTTGGTGGCTTGACACGTTCTTTTTACCTTTCGGTTAAGCTTCTGTACATTGTTCCTAGAGAATAATCTCTCAAAATCTACGAGAGCGTGTTCTTTTTTCTTCTTTTGGAGAGGCCGATGTTCATCCCGTCTCTTTTGTTCGTAGAACTCACGAGCCCTCTCTTCCTCTTCGCAGCGTCGCTTTACATGCCTTTTGTTCTTGCGGCGTCTCTGATGGTATGTTGGCAACGTTGCCACAGGTCTTCGGCACATGATGTTGGCGGCATAGGAGTACTAGACAGGTTTCGGGATCGGTAAAGATTCGTTCTCTTGCGACTGCAGCTTCGCGACATCGAATCTTCTTTCTTTTGCCGCTAAGGATATCCACATCCATAGCTTAGCTGCAACAAGGTAGAGATCCGAGTCAATGTTGTCTGCCCGGAAAGCTCGGACATCCGGAGTACTGGAGGCATGCCTTGTGTCTTGCCATGTCCCCTTTGAATATTTATATGAGGAAATCGTGTGCTTGTAGAGAAGTCCATGAGCCGAAGTCTGTTGCCCGACGTAATTTCGTGTAGGCTATACTGCCTGGCTGTCCTCCTAAGTATTTTCGATGAACTCGTAAAAACAATCTTTGGTGGCGCATAAAAGGCTTATGTTAGCGAATGTTTAGCCTTGATGCTGATTGTCATAAGACATTCAATCAGGTGTCGAAAGCTCAAGAAGCTCAAGCAAGCATTAGTCTGCCGCGTACAACAAAGCCGCTGTGACCTAGCTGTGACCAGTTCTAGCTCAGCTTCCACTTTTTGAGCGGTCCATCTCTCCGCAATTAGTAGATGGCAGTTATATGAATATCTGATTTGTAGCAGTCTAGGTCAGCTAGCTCTTCAACTGCATGCGGTCTGTTAGGGGTTGCGAACATTCCACGAGAATATCCGAAGGTCGTTGTTCTTTAAACTTTTGTCGAGGTAGAATCGGCCATATCCAAGACTTGTAGTTGTTTCGGAACCAGTAAATCAGTCAAGAACCGACGAAGACCCGGCAGTGTCGATTCGTCAACCTGGCTAATGCAAGAGTTGAAGCCGGACGACCATACACAACCCCGTAAATTCGTTAATTGGTCTTGGAAATGTTGGCCGGAGATCCGAATTAATCTCCTCCTTGGCGACTGTATCGTCTAGCGGAATTGCCTTTATTCACCATTTCTTGTAGTTTATGACACGGGGACACCATCGGACCTTAGTTATTTCGAAATGAGGACGGAGACACCTTTACCATCGTGGCGAGGTCTCAGGTACGAGTATATATCGAAGTTGGCTGACTTACTACGCCCAGAGGTGGACAATAGCGGCATATCCGAGCTGTGGGTACATGCCACACCACGACGCAAAGCTGTACATTGTGAAGCAGACTTGGACATATCACGGCGTGGTCACGGGACTTGATGCCACTCGATTATTATTTCTGTGGCTACATCAAGCCTACGCTAACAAGCCAACCACTTTGGATGAACTCGAGGCAAACTTTCAAGACGTTATTGAATTAATAACGCCGTACATATTGGATCGAGTCATCAACCATTTTCCGACCTTTTGAAGCACTGCTAACGTACCCAACACTGTCATTGGAAAAATATGATATTGCACACATAATGTCAACAATAATATAGTAATAGGAGTGGCGCTACAGCCCGTAGAGAGCCAGGGCCTAGCTTCTAAACAATCACTCGTGCTGGACCTACAAATTTTTGGAAGGGATTTTTGGGAGATGGCCAACTTCACAGCTGATTGACCCCTAGCCCATCGACGAATTTGAGCGGGCTTTTGACAGTTCTTCATACATTTTTGACCGTTATTCACGAAATAACATAACTGCCGCTCTCTGATTGGTCAATTTGGTTTGAGAAAGCGCTTTAAAAAATGGCTGTCAAAAATGTTAAGGGGAAAGAGATGAAAAAGCTGGTATAATACTTCATTTCTGGTTTTCTCGTTATAGAGGCTCGCTGCAGAGGGCAGTCACACTTCGGCCAAAGTAGGCCCAATGTGATACCACGCGGATTGATTCCCCCTGACAATTAAAACCAGTTGGTGCTTGTGGCAAAGCGAGCTAGCTGGCTAATACTGACACTTTTTAGCTCATTGAAGTTGTTGAAGTAGTAGGCCCCTAGGTGTAAGTATCTACGACCTTCCAGCGCGATACACGAACAGAGCAGGTGATCTATGGTTTCAACCTCCTCTTCATCCATGCAGCTTCTACAGAAGTCTTTATAGGGGACCACCAACCTACGGGCATGGATGCCAATTGTGCAGTGCCCTGTTATGACGCCGGTAAGCGTCCTGAGTGAAGATCTGCTGAGTCTAAGATGATCGCTTGATATTAAACGCTGGCCATATTTCCTTAGTTTTAAGACAAGTGGTACCTTCTAGCCATTTACGATTAGTGATGTTGATTGTGTGCATTTTTGGTAGATGGTAGGCTGTAGCTATTGGCATGGAAGGTGGAACACCTCCTGTTGTTTGGGTGGAGGATGTGCCGCACCTAGCGAGCTCGTCGGCTTTGCAATTGCCCGGTGTGTCACAGTGGCCCGGCACCCACATGAGGTGAATCTTAAAATGCTCAGCCATCTCGTTAAGAGACAGCCTGCACTTAAGGGATGTTTTTGAATTAAACATAACACTGCCCAGGACTTTATTGCTGTCTGACTGGCCGAACAGATGGTGATATCTCTTTTGAATATTACGTTGTTCTTGAGCGAGGACAACGCTTCCTTTATCGCAATTGTTTCTGCCTGGAATACGCTACAGTGATCAGGGCACTTCTGGGAGAAGAGCCATGTTTAGGTCTTGAGAATAGACACCAGCACCTACACCTTCGCCTGTCTTCGACCCATCAGTGAAGATGCGCAGGGGATCAGCCAGCGTCGGATTATCAGATATCCAGTCCAGTCTGGAGGGGATGCTGGTGGAGAATTTCTTCTCGAAGATAGCTTGGGGTAGTAGGCGGTCGGTGTCGTTGGGGAGAGAGTTGAATTCGGTTCAAACCACAGTCGGAGCGTTTTGAGTGTCAGGGCTGTGCTGGCTGCCACCTGTCTACTGAAGGTTTCCAGTGGTGGAAGATGGAGGAGTATATTGAGTGTATCCGCCGGAGTTCCCCTGTGATACACATGAAGGCCAGTCTTTGCACCCGTTTGAGTAGCGTGCAGTTGACAGCTGTGTGTAGTGCTGTCCACCAAACTGAGACTCCATACTGAAGTGTCGGTCTGACAATTGAGATCAAGATCCAATGGATGATGCGGGGTTGTAATCCCCATTTGCAGCCTATGGCTTTTTACAGCTGAACAGGGCAGAAGAAGCCTTCTTGACCCTCTCATGGATATTGAGTCTTACTTGTTGTCGATGATGAGACCCAGAAATTTCGCACTGGCGGTTAGTTGTAAAATGGTGCCGCACAGCGTGGGGATTGAGGGAGTTTGAGAAGCTTTTTCTAGACAGTTATACTCTTTGAGAACTGTCAGTGACTCGAAAGAGGTGGGACCGTGAAAAGTGTTTTGCTCGAACCCAGGCAGCGAGATTCGGTTGCGTAGGGGTCGACGGACAGGCCCACGACACCACAGCGACCACATAATGTCATGAATGTAGCTTCAAAATAAAGCCAGAATCAATTTTATGTGTCACATCGTTTTTTTTCTGTTTCTTTTCCTGTCGTTCTTATGTCCCCCCTGCGGGTTCGGGGTTAGAATTGACCCGAGGTAAGGCATGCCTGTCGTAAGAGGCGACTAAAATCCCCGAGTTTAGAGTGTTGGTTTAGGAAATGTCCCTACTCCAATGCTTCAGACAACTGTCTGAGGGCTCGGACAAAAAATATTTTCATTGTTATTGCTGAAGGCTAATGCTAATGCATAATAGATTACAGCATACGCTTTGAAAATAACATTATGGCGGCCAGTCCTGGAATGTTATGGCATCCTACTGGTAGCCTGACCAGATGCTATATTCTGGCACCACGGGAAGATCAGGAATGTGCCCGTGAAACCAATAGGTTTCAGCCTGATCGCTTGAGGTTGGCCCCCAAGTGGGAGTGGTTTAATACCCAAAGTCGCGGGAAGAGATGGAGAACATGCCTGCATGACTTGGAGTTTATCACACTGAGGAAGGCCAGTGTGTGCGACTCTGAGTCGTGAGGGTATTGACTCATATCTATGTGGAGTTGCAGACTAACAACCGGGTGCTGTTTCCCAAAGAACAGCAGAGGTTTTAGATCGGCCTCACACTTTACCAAGGTGGGGGTTGATTGTCCATAAGCATGAACTCGAACTTGGAACTTGAGATTCCTACTTAAGGCGTCCGGTCCAGCGTCGATAAATTGGTCCTAGGAGGTGGTATAAGCCATCACGGCAGGTGATCACGTTAATCAAATACTCACTTCTGTCGTTCTTATCTGGTAACCCGGGACAAGTCATTGATGTGGGTGACCTTGGTCCCTCAAAGAGAGAAAGGTTCTGTGAAAGATTTTTTGTTCTGTGTGCATTGATGGCATAGCGAGGAGGCGAGGAGATTCAACCACGATATTGCCTGTGCAGTCCAGCGACATGAGTTTAGCCATGCGTTTACGGATCCAACGTCGAAGGTGGCTAGGCCATGTATAGATCAACTCAGTTCTGAGCGGAAGAGTTTTTGATTCCGACCCTGTGCAGCGGAATATGTTCCCGTAAAAGTGGATAAGGAGCTCAACCATCGTCGAGTGCGTAGTTCGAGGGAACTAGCCAGATTTCGCGCTGGCTGGAGGAGCTTGTTGGTTGAGGCCCATGTTCCACCCAGACAGAAGAAGAATTGTGTCTGTGAGGGAGGGGTGAAGTGAACGCCACAAATGACATCTCAGCCCTCAGGAAGCATTGATATTCCAAACAGCAAACTCTTTATTCTATGAGTCAAAAGCTGCACAATAAGAAATGCTCATTCCTTGCGAAAGAAAGAAGTTGCACCGGATATTTGGAGTATGAACACACATGACACTGGATGAGCTGCACAAATATTCGAGAAGGTTGTCAGATCTTGCAACTCTACTGACTCAACCACATCGAACGGATGACAGTCAATAATCCACTCAAGAGGCTCTTCGAAGAGAGGCTCTAAGTCTAGAATGAGGCAAAGACCGAACCTCGATGATCGCTCACGCAAAACAACTCGGTCTTGATTATTGGCAGCTATGCGCCAGGGACCTTCAAGAATGGAAGGCTGCCTTACGACGTACTACAAGCAAAGTTGAGAAAATAGGGCAAGATCACTTGGTTCTCGTCTCAATGATTCCAAATCTCGTTGACCCTTTATCGAATTCGTTTGTTTTCCGTGTGCACCTGTTTGAGAGGGGAACAAATGCATCATGAATCGACTGTCTGAAGTCAGAAAAAGGTCAACACCCTTTTTCTTACGTGAAGATACACAAACGACATAAACCTGACATCCACTTCAAACTGCGGAAGTGTCGTTGGGATGGTCATTGGCTCCAACATCACAGTTGATATCTTCATCCGCACACGCATACATGCGTCGACGTGATTTAGAGCCCCATCCGGCGTCAAAAATCAAGAAACACGAGATGCAACCAGAAATTGAAATCAGAAACGCCGGCGACTGTACGCGCTTCCTCAGTCTGACAACCCAACACTGCCCAGCAGTGTATCCGGTTGTAATGGTAAATCCGATGCCAGCACTGTTCACCACAAAGCTCAACGAACACAAGTGACGCAGGCTTACCTCTCTCACGGTGAGCGTCGTTACAGAAGAGCTTTCTCGCTCTCGCTCTCCCTTGTAAATGTATTGTAATTCCAACCCACAGAGCCGTTACACCCTTACGATGTAAACAACTTTCCAATGGTGATAAAGCCTTGCATGCAGGTGCTTCTACGGCCCCCTCGGACATCCAACCGACGTCGCACTGGAACCGGGCTGTGTACGTGTGCGTGAGAATAACATTCGGGGGGAGAAAATTGTGTATCTGTGAAATAACAGCAAGCCGCTGCTGCTGCTCCCTTGCGAGTTGCGAGTACTCCGCCGGAACTGATAGCTCTGGTAAGCAGTGGAGACGTCAACGCCACATTGCACACCACATCCGAACCGAACCGAAGTAGAGAAGAAGTGAAAGACGACGAAGAAGAAAGGAAAAAAAAAAAACACTGATGTTCGTGTGTGTCCGTCCATGAGGCTAGCAGAGATTCGAAATTCTATTTCGCTTCCAGTTGAAGAAGTTCCCTCGAAGTGTTCGCGTGTGCCCGTCACTGTGTCCGCTTTCGCTTTCCCCGTGTCCCTTCTGTTTTTCCTGAATTTGGCTTTGCCAGGAGTGAAAAGTATTCGTATTCGTGCTCGATAGTCAAGTCCCACTAGCAGTATCCAAACTCCGTGAAGATTCAAGTTGACAAAGGCTCTGCTTCGCCAAAAATCGTTGTGTTGCCTTAGCGCGTAGCGTAGCATCACTCGGCATCTCCCGTTATTGAATTCAAGATTTGTTACTAGCGAAGGTGTAAGCCGAAGTACAAACTACGCCCGAACCAAGGATATAAGGATAAGAACTTTCTGTTTCCGTGGACGCGCGCGTGTTTGTGTGTTTGTGTGTATACAAGTTACCGCCCTAATTTAAAGGGCATTTTTTTCGCTTCTCGCATCGCTTCGCATCTCGTTGTGGTCACAAGTAAAAGTAACATCCCCCGGGGCTCTATCTATCGGTGTGGTTGCGCTCAAGTGATTTCTGGTGCTCAGGAACGAAATTAAGCATTTAGTCGGTCGTGGGTGGAATTTAAAACCGAGCAGATATACTTTTTGGCACGTAGAGGTAAACCTAATTGGGATAGAGCTACGCTCCTTTTGAAGAGGGTAAGTACTGCTGGTGGCGTATTTGTGTGCAGGATCTCTCCAGCTCTTGCCCATTTAATTACCTCGTTAATCCCGTGAAGGTCTTTCTTTGGTCGTTGCTCGTTCGCTTTTTTCGTTTCTTCTTTCTTCGTTTTTGGCTTTCCACACCACTTATGGGTTTTTAGTTGGCATTTGCCACTTAGCCAGCGATAAGATGCTGACAACATGCAACCGACGAAACCAAGGCGAGAAAAATTAACTCTTCGCTTCTCTTCGTCCACCCGTCCACCCCTCTGTGTTGGCGTTCATTTTTGCATCCCCTAATGGAGCGGAAGTGGCATCTTGAAATTTACTTTGGCTTACTTACGAAGTTACTTTGGTGATGGGTGTTGTCAGTGGGATGGCTCTTTGCATAGGATTCGGGTGATTTTCTGTGTTGCCTGCGAGTTCTTTCGTGGAGTGGTAGCTGGCGGCGGAGGAGATCGATATACATTTTTTATTATTCATGCTTCAAATATTGCGGACTGTGCGCGGCCCTTATTTGAATTTTTGATTTTTTTTTCCTTTGTCTAAAATTTGATGGGCTCTTGGGAGTACACAATTAGCCTTCATAAACTCTCCCTAAACGACTTAGCAAAATGTTTATTAAACTTGCGAGGGTCTAGAGTTTGGTTTTACATTTAAATTTATTTAAATTTGGGAAATTGACTTTTTTTGCACTTAAACAATTTTTGGAATACATTTTGTGGAGTTTAATTGTTTGACCGAGCAATTCTGTCTGTCAATCTTATCGAAGGAGATCATTATTTGGACTGTCAAGTAAGAGGCTATGCCTCGAGATGACGTGAGGGTAGGTATTTAAGTCCGATTTTTACTATCTGGCTGAACTGAAGACCTGATAGAGACACTGAACTGATCACCTGTCTAAATTTTCACCCACTAATGCTCCAAGGCTGTTTTGTTCTGGGGATCAATACCGGACATTGGCAGAATATGTGCGCTGCAGTATCTTGATCGTCCAAGCATGGGCCAAGTCATGGACAGTGGTGGACACATAAGACAACGACCGAGAAAAGCTTTTGCAATGCATTCATAAACCGATGATTTTTGGAAAAAAAACCTTGCTGTGGAGTGATGAATCCAAGTTTTGCAGGTTCGGATCAGATGGGAAAAGATACGCCACCATACCAAGTACATGCTGCAAAGCCGCTAAGCACGGTGGTGGGAATGTGATGGTGTGGGCAGCGTTTTCTTGGCATGGCGTGGATATACCAAAATGAATCAACTTCTGTTGATCCTATTATTCAAGAGCACATGATCCCTTTTTCCGAAAAAAATATGCCACTCTATCTATCCTAACGTTAGGATCGTTACACACTTCTCGGCTTATGAATGCTTACCTTAGCGATCAAAATCGTACCATTTTACTATGATCAGCTCTGATAGAGAACCTGTGGAAGAATATCACATCGAGACTGTAAAGCCAAGAAATGCAGCTGAATTGTGGAACCAATTTCAAATCGGCCGGGATTGTATTTTTAAAAATCGATGCCAAGCCTGAGAGGAAAGTCTTCCAAGAGATATGCATCTGATGTTTGAAAGACATTTTATAATTTTAATGCAATGTAATGCAATGCTCTATGCTGTAGGATAAAAGAAAGGCGCGCGCTTCGTTCCAATATGCACCTTCTTCCGTTCTTTCGTTTGGCTAATTTTGCTTTGGCCATTTTTTAGCTGGCAAAAGAGTGTGTTGCCAAATGAGTAAAGTCTAACGGGGATTCAAAAGGAATTCGAATTGATGTGGACAGAGTACAGTGGGATGGAATAGTTTCGCGTCGTATAGGTTTATTATTTGCTTTTTCATTATTTACAGTAATGTGATTTAAAAAAAAAAAAAAAACTATTCTTATATTTTTGTTCATGCAAATATACTCAGCTTTCTGCAATAGTGCTTATGACTCTGTAACAAAAATCGTTGCATTATTACAGTCTGCAAAAAAGTGCCTTGTTACTGAGAAAAGCCCAAGGGTCCTTTTTAGTTGTCTACTACTGTGCATATCGTATAGTTACTTGGGTTGAGCTAGCAAACTCCAGCTTCTACAGTCGCCAATCGTGTCGTGGACGCTTATATTTTCTCACGAAAAGAGGTTAACCCTTGCTGTGTGCCCAATTGGGCACGTACTACGTGTGATGATGTCACATACCCACTGGGGTTAGATGAAAAGTAGAACAAAAGATGTTCAGAATTGACTCGTCTACAAGATATAATGTGTCCCCCAAACAAAAAAAAAAAACACTTGGGCATTAAAGGGTTAAGGCAGGTTAGGTTGATGTTGCTGTCCTTTACGAGAAATTTACTAGGCGCACATAATCTGACTGATTAGCCATTTGATTCCTATCAAAAAAGCATATTATTATAGCCAACTAGAGATTTCCTTCTTTTGGTCGTTTGTATTGACAAAGATATATGCACATAAGTATAAACATCTTTCTGACGTCAACGAGATGAACGTACTACAACATCTAAGGAGTTTATGGCAAGGTAAGCCTCTTAGCGGTGGGCTGCCGCCGTTGAGTGTGGTATCCTACGCCAGGTTCGATGCCCAAGTTGACCAAATTCCTTGATCCACTCCTTTCGAGTCCCTGAAAATGGGCAAAGATTACTTCGACATAAAACTGTAGGCCCCATCCAGCCAGAACGTGTGTCACGTGGTATTTGTCTTGGCGAAAGATTTTAATTTCGAATGTTCATCTTTATGTCTAGCGCGTGTAGAAGAAATTATTTTTCATGTCCATCGATCAGAAGTTAACAATAGATGAAGCAAATTAAAACAAACGCAGACTTAGTGAGTCATTTGATAAGCCCAATCTAGCGTCTCTCTGCTGATTTGGGCTTATTCAAGTTCTTCCTGGCTGTTATGACGCAGTTGGCGTGGTAAGGTTTAATTTTCGAAAGACTATAACTGCAGTGAAGCCTCCTAAATGGGGCACTCCAAGGGTCCAAGAAAATGAGAACCACATTGAAGGTTCCCCGATTTGGGAGGACCTCTAGGTTAGGTTATGGTGGTTGGATGCAGAAGTCAGTCACACTTCGGCCAAAGAACCTCTTAATTATGCCAAATATCATTCTCTTCCAATTATATATAGTTCTGAAATAAAATCTGTTATCTGTCCAATATAAATTATTAAATAAGTTCACCCTGTTCGTTCGTGAATGAAAAGGCGAAAAAACGAGGGTTCACGTCAGAAATGATGTATTTTAGAGACAGCCCCTTGCCACTTGAAATTTTTGACAACCATTTTTTATATCGTTTTCCCAACCCACTTGACCAATCCGAGAACGGCATTTACATTATTTCGTGAATAAACGTCAAAAGTCCATGAACAAGGCAATTAGCTGTGAAATTGGCCATCTTCTTCCATACAGTACTTCATTTCTGGTTCATGTACTCGGTATTTTATTGATGTTGCCTAGTTGCGATCGAAAATGAACGACAGTAGTTATTGGCATACAGAAATTATCTTAAGCGTTATACAAAGATTAGCAGAAGAAATTATCTTAAGCGTTATACAAAGATTAGCACAGATGTCAGTGTGATACACTGATTAAGTGTTCTAAGCGTTATACATCGATCAATGTAATAGATTATTGAGTTCAGATGTTAAGTAATAGAAAGTCATTATGTAAAATATCAATTTTAAATTACAGTCGAACTTCTCTAACTCGAACTTTTATGGTGAACACTGAGTTTTGGTTGCATTTTTCATATACAGTAGAGGCGCGATATAGTGAACTAGTAAAAACCGGGCCTGTTCCCTATGACATGATTTTTCACTGAAACGAGCGTGTACTCCTTGAAGTAAATTTCACCAAAATGTGTTCGGTCTTATGTACAATTAATGGAAAATAGGATGTACCTACACAATCACGATGTTTCTGTACAATGACTAGAAAAACAAAACAATGTTTGTAAAAAAAAGATTACATCATCAAGGAAGACAATGCATCCCACAAAAATCGTACAAAAATAATACATTCCATGGACTTAAGAAAAAAACCTGCAACTCACTTAAGGGGGTACCTCAGTTGGGATTTTCAGAGTTTGTTTGCATTTTCTAAAGGAAAGATATTTCAGAACAAAAACGTTAGCCAGGTCGCACTATTATTTAGTGCAACCATCTCTGTGTGCATGCTAATGGTACTCAAAACTTTAAACACGTTTTTCTCGAAACCGTGTTTTAGAAAGTCGGAGTGGACGCAGTAACTTGAGAAGAGCTCTAGCGATCAGTTTTTTTCTGGGGATCAATACCGGGTATTGGCAGAATATGTGCGCTGCAGTATCTTCATCGTCCAAGCATGGGCCAAGTTACGGACAGTGGTGGACACATAAAACACATAAAAAAAAAACCTTGCTGTGGAATCACAGTGAAAATTGCTATCACTTGTTCTATATTGTATTGTCCCCTGTGTGAACTAAAGGTTTTGATTTTATATAGCCGAATATGTGAGAGAAACTTGGGTTAAAACAACAAATTTGAGTTTTAATCTCCGCATAAATAGTACAAAATAGTTATGTTCACTATGTCGAGCGTCTACTGTGTGTATTTTTTGCTCCTTAACTCGAATTTCAGAATTTGTATAACTCGAACTATTCGAAGAGATGTGATGAATTTTCTCTTAGAAGCTTGAGGGGAATTCCGTATTGTTATTTAAATTCCATATTTATACGCATCATGGAGTGGCAATTGGTTGCTGAAAAGGAGGGAAATGGCCGACCTTGAAATTCGACTTAGGGAAGTTCGATTGTATTCATGACAATCAAATCCATCAAATATTCCTAAACACAGTTCAACTTCTACGAGTGACTGCTTTGTGACAGCAGCGAAGCAAGAACAAGGATTTCTTTTACAAACGCATTTCCGACATTCCGGTGCATCCCCTATTTTTTGCATCATAGCATGTTCACACTCCCATCCTCTCAATCAGTTTTGAGCCTTGTAATTTCCATCTCTCTTTGTTTTTTGTACCAATTATTTTTCAGTCAATTCCAACGAAATCGTTGTCCCATGATCCCATTTAGTCAGGGATATGAAAAAACCAAGAGTATGCATGGAGTGTGATTCATTTCGGAGGTGCCCCAATTACAGAGTGTCCCATTTGAGAGATTTCACTGGATATGTACAATCCAAGAGTTTTTCAGCGCATCAATCAGTTGGCAAGACTGTGAACGGGATCATTGCATCCTTGGTACTTTGCCAATCAAGCTGCAATGTGGTCCTTTTGACTGCAGTCTTCGGTACGTGAACGGTCGGTATTTTTGTTGCCTACTCGCTATCCGTTACCTTAGTAACCGCATTTTGTGTTAATACACATTTTAAGCCCAACGACGTCTTGTCTGTGTCTATTTGCTCCATGTCCCTGGTCACCCCAAATTGGCCAGAGCAGTGGATCACTAGGAGTAAATATCATTATGGCTTATGGAACCGTATTTACTCTACCAGCATATTTTGCGTTTCGATTTAATATTTTATGAGAGCTAAAATTTGTCTCAAGGACTTCTGTGAATATGGTCATTCGCAGACATTTTTTCCCTTTTTCCTATCACTTACTCTTGCCTTGGCTGCCCCAGAAGAATGGGTACCACCCAGCCGAGCGATGAAGGAGTTATCCTTGTGGGACCAATTCATTGGCTATTATTTTTCGGGTTATATCCCTATACCCTGGCCACGGAGTTCAGCTAAAACGCTCACTTCTTAAACAAAGCTTGGGGCGGACACATAATTGCAGCCACCGATCAGTGCATTATACCGGACCACAAGCGGTATAATACGAAAACAAGCCAACTCGTCATGTCTCGCAAGAAATAACTGTCACACGACAAAATCAACGTGGCCAGAGCCAGAACAACGGCGAGGCAAAGAAACATCTGGTGTTGGATCGTAACTCAATCCGCGTGCTTGTCGGAGTGATCACTGTGGAGCAATGCTCCGGAAATGAAACATGGAATCCAGCGACCTCTGACGACGAGAAAGAGACCGATACGATCCAACATCTGCTTTGCCACTATCCACCTCTCCAGAATCGGCGAGTAGCTTCGGTGGGCCAAAGATTTGTCACTGGGAACGCGGACTTAGCGAATGTAGTTATATCGGATCTGCTAAGATTTGTGAAGAGCACGTCCAAGCCATCACACGACACAGGATAGGTTCTAATTAGAATATGTACTCCAAAAATGAAGGGATTCACAATGACTTAAGGCCCTCACTCCGAGTGGAAGTGATGCTCAACTATCATCACACTCCCCTTCCATAACCTAACCCTAACAAAGCTTAAACGTACTCCTTTCCATGCTGATCTTACTGCGAGAAGAAAGATCAGCATCGACACACAGATAGTCGCGATTCCCACACCACTGACAACTGAAGGTAGTCCTACCACGATTACAGCATCTGAAGGAGTCGTGATCAGAGTGTGTCCTGTGTGCGGGCTAGTCAGCACACCGTGTGAGTGAAATGATAATGTTTTCATTTTTAGTGTCACTATTCCGCGAAGAGCGATCCCAGCGCATACATCAAAGTGCCCGCACAAGGGTGCTGTGTATGGGCAGCTTTAGATGCGGAAAGTTTTAAGTTTCAGACTAATCATTTGAATATCCATGAGATTTAATTTATTTGACAGATAATTTAATGGCCTTAATTTTTGAATGTGATTTCGTGCATGTGACCGTCGTGGCTGGCCCGTAATCTGTGGGTCTAATTTTCACACGATCATCGCGGTCCCTACCTTGCGCTGTATTTCGACAATAACGCGTCCAATGTTGGCTTCCAAGTCCAATCACGACAGATTTGTTAATCATGCCACCGGTCATCATTGATTGACCAATGTTCCATCGGTCCATTCGACGCAAGCGCACCAAAGGGTGCCTTTTTCTGGATGCAATGATGTTTCGACAATCATTTTAGTGTGATTTCAAAATAGACAAGGGGTGGCTCTAAGTATTCATTTTGAATCGGCCAACAACTGAGAACTGTGAAATCAGCTGTCACCGAAAACAGTGTTGCCAAGTTGTTCGCCTCTAAAAATAAACACCCTTAAAATGGCAATACTCTCAACTGCTCTGTTCTGCACACGTGCAAGCACAGCCAACAGTGATGTCAGTTCCCGGACACTTTCCCAAATCGGCTTATTGCCGTACGAATCCAAGAAATCCACCTCGATTTCCACCGTTTTAGTTTCACCCCCAGAGGAATTACTTGACTCCTCTTCAATTGCAAACTGCATCTCTGTCATTAGTCAAACTCCAGTCCATTCAAATTTTAGTTTCTTCTTTCACGTCATCCGTTACACATTCATTTCCACAACGAAAAGTCAAGGCTGCCTGAGCTCACGTTTCCAATGGCCCCCTTCCGACGCGCCCACAGCCACAGATACACGTCAACAAACGCGCTAAACAAATCTGCCGCCGAAGCATTTTTCATTTCTTATCAATTTTCCCGAACATCGCCTGAAAAGGGAAATAATTCAAATAAGCAGTTTTCGATATATGAGCTTTTTGAAGAGGTGAACATATTTCAAGAAGCGAATCCGTTGAACCCACGAAATCCATTGAATCCAGCCAAGACTGTAGCGAGTATCAACAACGTGCTCACACCTCTACCACGCTGTTCGCTTACCGTCTTGTGCATGGAGGCGCTCTTTTTGTTCCCCATTATTTTTTTTTGCCTCCACACACACAAGCTGCTGGAGGATATCATCAGTTTGAGAACTTCTCCATGACAGGAGTCGTGTGTGTGTGTGTGTTTGTGTTTGTGCATTTGGGTGATATCTATGGGAATTTCTTTCACCTGTGCTTCCTGGTTTACGTGGCTGAAGTGTATCCTGGGGATTTATTCAACATCCATTCAGTCTTGGGCGAAGTATGCGCGTATCCTGACATTTCCTTATAGCCCTCAATGATCATCTACCGCTACCCCCATTAGTCCCCTTTTTGGTCTCAAGCTTCTCTGCTTAAGTGTCTCTCTGCCCACGGTTACGTTTCGTTCATTTGTTGTTTTTTTCTTGTGCTTTCCTACTCGAGAAGGGATTGTTGTATGCAAAGTAATTTGTATGACTCCTCCGGTGGATTATCCCTTGTCCCCTGGGCTGGACATAAATATTAAATAAACTCCTCTCTCTCTCTCTCTCTCTTTGTTTCTGCCTCTCTCGGGGTAGCAGATCTTTCTCGTTTAACTTGCCCTGCGAGGAGGCTTACAACTGATTTTGTATTCTGTGCTTCTGGGTCGGAGCGTCAATGTCCTCTCGAGTGCGTCTTCGCTGCAAACTGGGTTACTTCGAGTGCACAGAGGGTGGGGGGCTGCGCAGAGCGGACCGCTATGAGAGTGCATGAGTGTTGCTCGTATGTGCCTTGCAAATGAAACGAGCAAATATATGGTCAATTACGTGCACACATTATTATTATGTTTTTCTTTGTTTGCGGCACCGCTGCCGGTTGGAGTGGGCCAGGATCTCATCACAAACTGGAACACGGGGATTTTGAACGAATTAGATTTAGTGGTCTTGTGCTCCGACACATTCTTCAGCAGCGTTTGGAAATATCTGCTGCAGATGACCCCATTCCCCAGATGCGAGGCCTTCTTTGATAAAAATAAGTTCGGCCTACATTCGGAGCCTCGATTAAGTGGAGACTGCATGAATTATTCATGAGATAACATGTGGGCTGACAGTATCAGTACGGCACTGCACAGAAAGGGAAAGTATTACACACATCGTATTGTGTTGCATAATTGCTTTAATTGTTTTGTTGAATGTCACATTGGGATGCATTTGAGGAAGCTGGCGGGCATGTTCAATGTGTGCATAGGAAATTAATAAGCACTAGTGCTGGAATTTGAATGAGATCCTCCGGCTGCAGTTTAAAGGGTGATGTAAAGAGGTTCCTTTGCACTGACTGGCGTAGAATTCAAGGAACTTCAATTGGACGGATTGATGGGTCACATCGACTTTTCAATGGTTTGCACTCTTTTGTTTGCATTCGTTGAAGAGTTGGTCGTCATCTTCTAGAGTTTCTTTGTTGCAATAAAACAAGGGTACCCGCATGCACTGACCTGAAAAAGAAATGTTTGCGTCTCTAAAAGATGGATGGTGGTTTGCTTTGAGGTTATCAATCACTTAAGCTGCTGCATTATGAGCAGCTTCTCACAGTTCTTCATGTTTTCATGTCATTTGATTTAGTTCTCCCAAGAAAAGATGTGTCAATGTCTCCTGTGGTTGAGCGGGTAATAACTTGAGTAGGTTTATTCAACGTTGAGGCTTTGTGGGTTTGGCGCCTCGTCCCCTACGCACTTGAACCTACGTTACTTAGGTTCGACTCTCGGTACGGGGAATATTTTCTATGCATCAACCAAAGAGTCTACGAATGCGATGTCAAAGATGGCTGATAGATAGAGCCCACGGACAACTTAGTTGCGTTCAGCCAGTACTAGACGGAGAGGCTTGTTGGCCTGGTTTGTAGAATCACATAAAGAGGGAAAAGACAAAAGCCGAATGATGTTTAATCGGCGGTCAGCATGAAGTCCTCCAAGTTGTGGCAGTACTCGCGGATAATCCTTTACAACATCATTTTTTTTAGGAGATTTTTAAATGTGAGAGTTCTTTGGTTCGGGACAAGCTTTTATTAACTTCTGTGGTTCCCCGTGGCGTTATAGTTCGGTGCATCGACTACCTCGCTGAGGGTCAGATTCGATCCCCGAATTTACCAACTTTCATAATTCACGGCTCCACCTTTTTCGAGTCGTCACTGGCAATGCTCAAAGAGTATTCCTGTCAAGAAACAGTTTCTCAAACTTCGCATTTCTCGCGTGAAAGAACAATAGCACGCCCAGCACGAGTGCGGAAGCTGAAGAAGCTGGTCCCTTGCCCTCAACGGCTATTTTATTATTACATTAATTTTGTATTACCTTGCGTAAACAACGCCTACGCGCCATGTCTGTTCGGAGTTTTGTAATGCGTTCGATCTTCTTTTAACTCATTCCTAAAGAACTCGATTCCTCTTCCACTGTTCATCGCCAAGTTTGCCTTGGGTGTCCCGCTATTCTGTCTGGTTGGCTCAGCGGATTCTATCGCCTGGACTTCGCAATTTAGTTATATCTCTCTCTCTCTCTCTCAAGCTGATGATAAAGGCATCTTTGGCCTCCCTGATTCTGCTGTTCACTGCCAGTTGGCTGGCATAGCTGTCAACTTTCTTTACCTCCTCTTCGGCAATGTCAGTTGGGTGCGGGTGCTAGAAAGGTCCTGCTGAAGGAGTCTTACTATGTTTGGCTCATTAGTGAGCCATCAGAAGAAGGTTCATTATCCGATATGAAAGTACAAACACATCGTTAGCGCAGTCACGGTGTTACGGATAAATGTCATATTCCATCGAAATACACAATTTCCTTCCGATGCACAGAGTGCTTCACCACCACAATAGTGGTGACAGTATGCACCCTCGATGAACTCCGCTGAAACTCCTCTGACCCACCACCTTCGTATGTAGTCTTCTCAATTGACGTGACTTTTTCCGGAGTGCCTCTTCTGCGCAAGGCCAACCAAAATGCATCTCAACTCAAGTTATCCAAAGCCTTCTCGAAATCGATAAATAATAGATGTAGCGGGGCTTGTATTCAACGTCCCATAAGGCGATTCTGGGGTCGATTCTGGAATCGAGCGAATCCAAATCTGACCGTTGGACACCGAGAGTTGGATCCGAATGCTCATTGATTCGTTCGAGAGTTGAACTTGCGGTTATTTTTTTTTACTGCGGAAAGAACGCAACTTACACACACTTGTGTTATTAGCCACTTCCGTCGGATTAGGAAACACGAAATAAAAGCTTAAAACCAAATCTGGATAAGAGGCTGGATGAGAGACCAGTTCTTGTCGCTAATTCTGCTGTTGCTGCTGTGGACGATGAAGCTATCCCGGTGCATTATCTTGGTGTGACAGCAATTTATTCTTCTTCAAATGGGCTCGTAGTACTGTTCGGTAATCGTTTTTCCATTGTCTAAAGGTCAATGAAGATTACGGCTTAGGAATTCCAGGAACCCCGGCG
The DNA here is from genome assembly GCA_905231855.2 of Eristalis tenax. Classification (NCBI taxonomy): domain Eukaryota; kingdom Metazoa; phylum Arthropoda; class Insecta; order Diptera; family Syrphidae; genus Eristalis; species Eristalis tenax. The sequence goes on along the minus strand of HG993127.1, from coordinate 36,995,627 downwards.
CGGAACTGCTATTTCGTTTGTCCATTAATTTCTGCTAAGTACACCGAGGGGTTTCCAGAATTGGTACCCAACGCCGTACAAATTTACTTGCATTGCTCGACCTTGACCATTTCTTCCGCTGTGACGTCTTGGGCACAAAATGCTGAGTGCCTGCTCGTATGACGGCAACGAAATTCAGTGAACCACTTGTGCTCCATAAACTGCGAAGGAGCAGAAGTCTCCATGATTTTATTTCTGTCTTCAGTCGCTTGGCGTGCTTTATTCAGACACCAAACACATTCGAAACTTTTCTCCATTTTGAATGACACTGACAAATTGAAAACTCATAATTGGTTTGACAGATAAACTGTCAAATGTTCAATGCATCAGAAATAATTAAATTCGAAGTGATTTAATTAAAATGAAGTGAGAATCAAATCTGAATCTGAGTGTCAGATGACCTTGAACAAAAACCGTGCCCAAACTAATCAAATTTTTACCTCTTAGCAACATTTGTTTGTCAAAATTGACAGCCTTGATGGCCAGCAGTTCGATTTGCTAATGACAATGGAAGCCAAAGGTTGACGATGCGCTTGAGGGAGAACTTAGCACAAAATTTAACCAATTAACCGAATTGTCTTGAGACTAGCTGCCCTTCGGCGAACAAAGACACACGTGTCCGAATGCCAACTGACTGGATTTTAGCGCTGCAGTCCAGCACTCTGTTCTGTTTCTCAGTGAAGTATTCCAACTGAGAAGAGGGGTTGTTTTCAGACGTAGGTCAGATAATTCATTGAATTAATTCCCTAAAGATTGTGTCAGATGTTCTTATTCAGAAATACAAAAAACGTGCTGGAATACAAGCTACGCAGATGGCCCTGTGAGTGATGTAATCAATGTAGACACCAGCAGCGGACTTAAGGTACAGCTCTGAGTGGGCCTTCTTCATCAACGTGTGTTCTTAATAAGTCATTCATTAATTACTTGAGTAAACACAGAGCATAATAAATTATGTTCAATTCATTCACAAGCGGATGCGATAAGTTGTGTTTACAGTGGGGAATGAACATTTTAAACTACATCTTAAATAAATAATGGGAAATCAATTTGTGGTTTTCAGTCACTTAATAACCGTTATGTGCTGTCATGTATTTTATGCTTTAAAATGTGGACAATTTGCAAAAAGGCTAATCACGTGGCTTCAGCAATGTTTCGAAATGAATTAGGACTCGTTCCACTTGATCGCCATTTTGTATTCCAATGATGCCAGTGGTGCCAAACTATATATATAGAGAATAGACTTCAATTTCTTACTGAATTCGGCTCGAATGTGTTTTCCTGAAGTGTCCCTTTTGACAAACTACATTAGTGGCTGATTAATGCAAGAACTTTAAATAGAAATCAAATATAGAACATTGATACATAGACCAGCGTCGAAAAAGACGTTTCGGTGTTGAATTGGTCATCGAAAGAGAGTCAACTTGGCTTACATTGCAGTTGGGCCTACAAACTATTGTGTTGGCGGAAGAATTGAAGCTCATTGGGGGCTAGAAAAATTTACTAGAGCTTTGGAGTTTGACAAAAAAAATATCAGCTTCACTGAGGGAGACCATTTTTGGCTCAGAGGCAATGTGAACAAGCAAAATTACCATTATTGGAGGGAACACAATCCACAAATGTTCGACCAAGCATTGGAGCTTCCCTACTCATTGGACCTTATATGTTTTCAAAACAGAAAAAATGACGCCGTTATTGTCAATGGTTTCCAACAGGGAATAGCGTTCTATGGGCAGAGTTCGACAGCATAGATAAAACCCAGCGGTAGTTCCAAAAAGACGGCGCTCCGTGCCATGCAAGCGATGCGTCGTAACGCTCGAAGTCGTGGATGAGAAATTTGGCGACTTTGTCCTTTCACGGATGGCGTTCATCAATCAAAGACATGTGATTTTCTCTGTGACAACCTCAAGTTTAAGGTCAGGCCTCAGGTCTGCCACTTTGGACGAGATTGAGGACCTCAAGTTTAAGCTAAAGCCTCAGGTCTGCCACTTTGGACGAGATTGACGACCTCATGTTTAAGCTAAGGCCTCAGGTCTTCCACTTTGGTCGAGATTGAGGACCTCAAGTTTAAGGTCAAGCCTCAGGTCTGCCACTTTTATTATTATCACTGATATTGTGCTTCGGCACAGATATTAAAACTGACATCCCAGTGTAAACCTAGTTGACCTTCACTTCCACGTGTGAATGAGCTTCACTTCACCTCGAAGCAGAACAAATGCCAACTAACACCACCGTTGTGTCATTCCTTTTGGGCTTTGTATCGCTCGCTACAGATCATAAGACTCCATTGATTGAAATCGCATTTAAAAAGTAAAATTCACGTCCTACTTACTAATTTATTCAAGTCGTTAAAGAGTCAAATTGAAGTTTTGCACAAATGTAGTGCCTGACTCCAGTTATGTCAGAGTGACAAAAATATGCATATGTTTAAGCTAAAGCCTCAGGTCTGCCACTTTGGACGAGATTGAGGACCTCATGTTTAAGCTAAGGCCTCAGGTCTGCCACTTTGGTCGAGATTGAGGACCTCAAGTTTAAGGTCAAGCCTCAGGTCTGCCACTTTGGACGAGATTGATGATCTCTAATTTTAGGTGCAAACCTCAGGTCTGCCACTTTGGACGAGATTGAGGACAACATTCGAGCAACATTTGCAGGAATGACGCCTCAAACATTGGACCAACTGATCAAAAAGTAGAACGACTAGTCAGCAGTCGGGACTTCTTCAAGCACTCTCAGCAAAGCCTAGTCTGCCATTGGAACTGTGTTTTGTTTCATACATAATGGCACATCGTCGTTCTATCGGGTTGCCCTTTATGAAAACGGAATCCCATATTTTCTAGATATGGGTCAGGATTTATAAGTTTCTCTGCCCCATTTCTGATAAAAGCCCCTCTAGGAGCAGAGAAAATACAAATTTTAGCGGCGGTCGTCAACAGCATGACGTGGTTTTCCGCGTGATAGTACAACGTGCCTATGCTGGCTCAGGAGTGGCAGTTCTTTGCGGTCAGCCACTTGCACTTATTCTTACATTACCTCGACTAATTTACCAAAGTCAAAGAGAAGTACCACAACCTCTCTCTCTCTCTACAATTGTTGTCAAAAATTTGTTTGCATGCGTGTCTGTCAATTGTGCGAAATTTCAGAGACCAAAGATTAGGATTTCGTTTGGACTTCTTTCAAAGATTCACTCTAGAAGTAAAGTTCTTCTCGAAACTTGTTTCAGCCAGATCCGAAATGGCAGCAAAGGTTCGTGGAGGACACTGCTCTTAAACATGAACGCATGTACACTTGTGTAACAGAAAGTGAAAGGTTCTATATGCCAAATTATTTATTACGCAACAGTCACTGCGTTCTCTTCGATATAGGTCAATGCCACAATTTACTGCGTGTTATGTAAACAACCAATTCACACTCGCAGTGAAATCGAAATGTTCCGAAGTCAATAAGTTTATTGGCAGCTGTGTCGCAACCAGCAGCGATTCGAAATCCCATTCTGCAGGTTCCACTAGATGTGACTATCCCATTGACACTTCACACTCGTGGACTCATCTAATTGTGATAATTTGGTTGAAATTCGTTTGCAATAAATTAATCTGTTGCCAGATCTTCGATGCGATGCTCAACGCATTGGCATTGGAATTTTGTGTTTTTAATTTTAATTAATTTGTCCTTAAGGCGAATGCAAATACAGATTGCGTAATCCGTTCTGTTGTTGATGGCAGTTGCTGTGACTTGGAAAATGTGTTAGAACGAAGACTAATGTGGGCTGAATACGGGCGGTAGCAATAACTCGCGTCAACATTTATTGGGAGCAAACTTCGAAATGGGGCGCGCGAGTCTGCCATGTTTAATGAGATGCTTTTCTTGAATAATTAATTGGATTTTTTTGCACCAAAAAGATCGTGTGGCTATGCTGTGTGAGAAGCGTTGACCACGAGAGCGATGCAGGTGATGGCCTCAGTTCGTATTATGCTAATCTCTGTGAGATCGCTGTGATGATCAATATTTTAATACACCATCGACTTAAGTGCAGACGAACGTGTGTTTTTGTGTGATTTCCGGGATCGGCGGCGACTTTTGACGACGTTTGTTCTGCATATAAAAAACTGACGCTCCTCTTTTGCATAACAGTGACATGGTGACTGAATCAAACAAGGCAGATTCTGATCTTCAACGGAGAGCGTGGTGGTTGCTGGAGGCAACGATGTTTGCACGAAAAATGTGCTTCGGCACAGATATTAAAACTGACATCCCAGCGTAAACCTAGTTGACCTTCACTTCCACATGTGAATGAGCTTCACTTCACCTCGAAGCAGAACAAATGCCAACTAAGACCAGCGTTGTGTCATTCCTTTTGGGCTTTGTATCGCTCGCCACAGATCATAAGACCCCATTGATTGAAATCGCATTTAAAAAGTAAAATTCACGTCCTACTTACTAATTTATTCAAGTCGTTAAAAAGTCAAATTGAAGTTTTGCACTAATGTAGTGCCTGACTGCAGTTACGTCATAGTGACAAAGATATGCAAAATATTGCATAAAATTTCAAATAACACATGTATTTGCCTAACGGTTATCTGCAGAAGGCATAAGCAGACGACCGCCGAAAGTATCATCTAACTTTCACTACCGTTTGGTGTGTTATGCAATTTTGGGTTGGTAACGTGCACCACTATTTTTGAATGCATTTAATTTTGATAAAGATAATTATGAATGCTGATTACGACCAGGACCTGCGATGGTAACGAACATGACTAATGATGGAAATAGAAAAACTGTCTCCACAAATCAGTGTTGCTGAAAGTTGTCAAGCTAAAGGCTGATCTCGCCGTAGTCTCGAACATGACATGAAAAATCGTTGAATCGTTAACCACAACTGCGCAGTTCGTCTAACGGCTTACTCTCAATCGTATGGGCATGACAAAATCCTTCAGGAACATAGCCGGGTGATCCACTTGGACTGCACTTCACCACGCCACTCCCCTGAGAACAACTTTGATTCCGGACAGAGACCTGTGGTACGGCGGCACAATACTCTTTGGTAAAGCACTGCATTTCCGCGCAGATGGATCCAAGAAGCATGAGGAAGTGCCGTTTTCTCGGAGTGCCTTAATCTGAACAGATCTGTTCGCCGACCACACCAGTGGCGATGTTCTGTCCTGATTATGGTGAAACGAGATAACCACAATCAAAGCAGCAATCGAATCCCTCGAATCCCATTCTCTATAAGCTCTAATATAGCAATCGACTGCCGCGCATCTCATTCGCCTGTGCTGGATGCCAGCCAACGGAAAATCCCGGGAAACTGCAACGCGCCACTAGACTGCCAATTGATGGACTCTCTCGTAGCATTGGTGCCCCTATGGCTACGTTCAAGTGGAGGATGCCGATGGTTGACAGGCATCGCTTGTTGTAACTCCGTGTCCGTCATCTCGATCCAAAAAGATCAACTAGCCTGATCTCCGAATCCAAAATTAGCACTGCATTGGGAATAATTACTGAAAAATGCCTACCAAGCCTTTGTGCAAAAAGACTAATGCTCTCTGCAGCCCATCTCTTAGCTGTTAGCACTTAGGTCCTGATGGACGGGCTTTGCAGCACCCTGAGGGGAATTTCTCCTCTTAACACTTTTCTCGTACCCGGCATGTCAGCGCACTGCACAGCCATGACATTCTAATAAACCTGAAAAGATAGGTAAACCTACTTTGCCAACGAACCGAAACGAGCACGGTCCGGATGAACTCTTACTGAAACCTCAACAGGCCGTTCCCACCGAGTTTTAGAGTGGTTTCGCTCTCGAATTTTCAAGTCACACGCTCTTAATTTATACATGCCCGCCAAAATAAATGTCAACCGCTCTTTAAATGGCCGCCAGAACAGCTGTCTGTTGACATGTGAAGACACCAGAAAGTAGAAACTGATATGAACACCTTCGTAATCAGAAATTCACGCTGTAGTCCTGCTCGGTTTGACAACCTCCTCGATAAGCCTAGTTCCAAGGGGGTTGCAACTAGGCTTATCAGAATCCGCGAGGAGGTTGTCAAACGACGTTTTCCAGACCCCAAAAGTGTATGGCGGAACCTGGTAGGTTCGGAGTAAATTAATGAAACCTCCCGTCCCGTAAGATCCTGTACCAAGAAGTTTAATATTCACCTTAATTGAGAGTCAGGACACTATGGCATTCCAGGAAAGTGAAAAATTCGACAGAGATTCACGCCTGTCGACGACAGGCTGTCAATTAATGATACTACTTCTACTAAAGTGTGATTTTTTAGCTATTATCTTTTTGGCAAGACTGGTTTAAACAGCTGACGCACGTTTCGTGTTTTGTTTCACTGTCAAACATCTTCACTCTGGCCTATAATTTAACCATGAATCGTCTTACAAACGAACAACGCTTGCAAATTATTGAATCTATTCATCGCGCGCTTCTTCCATTTTATGGTCAGCTTAAGACGAAGCTCATTTTTGGCTCAATGGGTACGTAAATAAGCAGAATTGTCGATTTTGCAGTGAATATCAGCCAGAAGGATTGCAAGAGCTACCAATGCATCCAGAAAAAGTCACAGTTTCGTGCCGTGTATGGGCTGGTGGCATCATTGGGCCGTACTTCTTCAAAGATGATGCGAATCGTAACGTACTGTGAATGGTGAGCACTACCGTGAGATGATATCCAACTTTTTTTGCCCAAAATGCAAGAGCTTGACTTGCATGACATGTGGTTTCAACAAGACGGTGCCACATGCCACACAACACGCGCAATTATGGACTTATTGAGAGATGAGTTCGGTGAACATTTTATTTCACGTTCCGGACCGGTCAATTGGCCGCCTAGATCGTGCGATTTAAAGCCTTTAGACTATTTTCTGCGAGGCTATGTTAAAGCTCATGTCTATACAGACAAGCCCGCTTCAACTGGCGCATTGGAAGACAACATTGAAGCATTTATTCGTGGGATACCGCCCGAAATGTTGGAAAGAGTATGCCAAAATTGGACTAAGCGGATGGCCCATTTGAGGCCCAGTCAAGGTCAACATTTGCATGAAATAATCTTCAAACATTAAATTATATGGACCGTACTATCGATTCAAGTAAAGATTTCATGCATTTTTCTGAATTTTATGTGTTTTTTTTTTTAAAAACTTTCCTATAGCTTTTAAAAAATCACCCTTTACTACTCTGGTAAAATATTACAAATCACCACACGTTCAGCGAATGCACGTAATACAAACGTAACCAAGATTTGCATCAATCGAGTGTTATGCTGTACACATGACATGTGAACGGCTCGGGGGAATTTTCAGAAATAATCAATTTACCTATTTCTTCGTGTGTCAAGAATTTGCACATTTAATTATCGAGTTAAATATCTTAATTAACGATTCTTCATGTTCAAGCATTTCCTTGCCGACTTATCAAACAGATAACTTGAGCCCAAATAGGCTGACGCGATCCACAAGATCAGTTCGAAAAAATTAGTAGCTTGCTACTGACATGCCGTCTTGTCTAAAGCGTTTTTTGAAATTGAAGATCTCGGTGAGTTCGTTACCGACCTTACTGGAGCAACGAGAGTTCTCCATCGTCATCCGGCACACCCTATCGAGTTTGGCAGGAATGTAAAATCTAGACACGAGAGAAAACAAACACGAGAGATCTCCAGGCGATCCCCCGACACCGACTCTAAGTGGCCAAGCGGAACCAGGCGAGATTTTGGTCCAACAACCTCGTCCTGGATCTGCGAAGCGATCGCCAACGTATGGAATCACATTCAAAGCACGTCTCAGAAGTCACGTGGACTTTCGTGCCACACGGGAACACCTTCGAAACATAGCGCTTTTCGTTCGAGGAAGCAGTTGCTCAACATTGAGTTCCTCCCAAACTGGCGTGGTTCTAACTCTATCCCGGCGAGTAACTCTCGCAGTAAGTAACTCCCACGTCAGAGGACGACTAGATGGCGCACTTGGTTATGTGCCTGCCCTTGGTTAGTGGGGTCACCGGTTCAAATGAAAGCAAAGTTAATACGTTTTTATCTAGTTTTCAAATCGGCTCCAGTCACCATCTGCCATCTGGGATCAAGTTATCTGCACCATCACTGGAGTGGTCAATCAGGGGTACTAGCTCGACTGTGGGTATTTCAATGAACCAACATGGCCTAAGTGTGTCCTAACGCACGTCATTTAATGACTTTTCAGTCTCATCTCGGCAGCTTATGTCACCGATCTTATTCTTTCGGTCATTATCCAAATAGCATGACCATAGGTGGGAGTTGGAATAAAGACTGAGCTGAAAACGTCTACCTTGACTTTGACACCAAGCTCATTCCTGATCTTTTAATCTGCTTTAATCTGATGAGGGATAGATTTGACTTCAGCTAGACAGTGCCACATCTCACGCAACATGCTCGCTTTTGTGACCATTGAGATTTCCTGGAGGCGTATGGCCAGTTTTACGCGTTTTTTTACAAATTTCGTCGCATCAAATACCGCCATTTATCGGAAGTAATCGCACCATGCTTTCACACGGTGAAATTATCAAATTTCTAAAGCATCAGATTTTTATGTGCCTCCCTCTTTCCCACACACGGGTTGCAACACTCCGATTAAAATTAGAAAAATGAAGAAAAAAGGCTCCGTAGAAAGTCGATACGACTTTTCCACACGAGGGACTCGGAAGCCTTAGCTTCCCTCGTCGCCAGTCCGTTGACCGTGTAAAGGCGGCCTAATATCGCATTTCGGCGATATGAACTGGCCACCAGACTCGTTTGATTTGTCACGTGTTGGACATAGTTTTGAGGGGCTGCGCAAAATGCCGTGATTATGACCACACTCCTCGATCCGCAGACGATTCATTTGAAAGCGAGTTTTCGTCTAGTCCGGTATGGGCCGGTTCTTGCGGGTTATGGGTCGAAAAGTGCTCTACCTTGCCATAACAGGGCCCTGCAAGCACTCCCGTTGGGGAATGCCGTCATTCCTGGTGTCTTGTCAAACAGAAGCAACAATTTTGCTCAAAATATGAGTCATAAATGCGTTTCCTATCGGATCCACACAGATCCACAAAATGCTGACTTTTTAGACTTCTTTCCCATCAAACTCTGATCGGATGCAACAATAGAATAATTGTCATTGCGAGACCTCATCCACAACAACAGCAGCTGCGTCAGGCAATCGCCCGACTGTCCCTGAAGATGACTTCCATCCGATAGAGCATAGAAAGCGATTACCCCAAAATTGTGTGGAACGCAATGATGTTTCGCCTTGCATTCACAATTTTACACAACAAAAGATTGTCTGCCCGCAATTTGAATATCTTAACTTAATTACCGAGAGTGCTCTCCATCCCTGCAATTCTTTCTGATCACGAAATCCCTCTCGTTGTCTTCCCACAACACACACTCCGCGAGAATTAAGATGTCATAATCCGAAAACACTTCCCACACTCTGGATGGAAGGAGAGGAGGATGAAAAAAAGAAAAGAAATAAATTAGTTCATAAAATCGCATCCCATCCGTCCGACAACAGCATTGCCCGCCGCGCCAGTATTATTCAATGATCTTCCCCCAGCTCCACCGCCTGGGCAACGTTCGAAAGTCGCACTTCAGAATCTAGTCCGGATATAACGCTCTGTGCTCTGTGCGCGCATTCATATTTCATCCATTGGATTGTACTCGTATTACAGCAGCGACTTCGACGCCACCGGCCACCACCGGCACACACTCGTGTGCACAGAGCCCAGCGCGGAGTGTGATTTCAATTGAGTCGCACAAAATGAAACTCAAAAGCGCATTTGACAGGCGAGTGGTAAAATCACAGAATGTTGACTTTTTTTTGTTTTTTTTCTGTTTTCCCTGAAAGGAGTCCAATGGCCCGACAGGCGTGCAGACATGCCGTGTGTGCATGCATTCAGGGGGACGTGCCCCGCACAGGAGCATGTCAACGAGTGGTCGATGCTTAATCAAATCCCACACCAGTTTTCGTAATTATAAAATTATACAGATATTTCACAGAGCCAGGGCGGGGGACACCCTGTGTTCGACGGCGAGTATGGACAACGGAAGTCGCTACCTTGCTAAGGGTGCCAACAGATTAATAGAGCGCACCGATGTGTATTAATAGACGCGCACGAGTGTGGGTGACGGGAGAGAAAAGTCCCTTGGCAGGATGGGCACGGACACGGGGGGCGGCCGCTCTGCTTCGTCTCCTGCGGCGTGTGGTTGTGTGCGGTGTCCCGTAAGCGAGGGGGAAAAATATGCCAACAGAACCCAGTGATGGGCAATTAATTTCCCTCGAAGCGCCCTGTACAGCGGTGGTGTTCATGCGATAAACGAGTCACACCGGCCGGGCGTGCTACACCTTGAAGGGGTGAAATTCTATATTCCTGCGATCCTCGTGGACGTGTGCTTTATGACACGGCTGATACGCCTACGGCCTATGGCCTCCGCCCGTAGTCGTATCCTGGAGTTTTAATTTATGTTACATGCAGTAAACGCGACGCATTAGGGAAATTAATGCGTGCCGAAAATGCGACCATAGAACTCGCGAAATGTGCGTACACATGTACAATTTTATGACTTTATCGCTGCGCACCTACGAGCAACTGAGAACAATTCGTGTTGAGTTTTGGATAAATGTGCGGGGTGTGCAGACACAAGGCGACGCGACGCCTGCTGCCGCGGTAATTGAAGTGAATATGAAACCGTTGTGGTGAATCTATAATTCTCGATGCTTTGACACGATGTCATCACTTGACAACCCATGAGCCCGGCATGAGCAGTATCCAGTCAAGAGTGAGGGCCTGCGTCTGAGTGGAGGCATATTTTATTGCGTTAGTTTGTTGTTTGTTCTTGAAGTCTCACCCCTCGGAGCATGGAGATTGAAGAGCAGAAAACTTTTGCAGATGTATTCACCGAACACCCCCTTTGCTAAGAGTTTTGTCAATATTTTATCAAAGTCATTACCGTCTGGGGATATGAAACGAACCGCCATCATCATCTATTTATCCTTCTCAAAAGTTGTATCCAGTGTAGAGCCGTTTTTTGGGCTTCCAATGTTCTGTGGTGGTTTTTTTTGTTGACAATCCTTCTAGGGTGTTCTCTCTAAGCCAGATTCCTTTAGGAATCTGAGAATGAGAGCTGGTTCTAGTGACTTGAATTCTTGCTCTGATATTAGGTGCCTGCCCAGATATCTTTGTCTTTTGTGGGCTAGTGCCTCGCAAAGTCCCAGTGCGTGGTCGGAAATTTCGTTAGATTCTCCGCAGAAGACCTTCTCTCTCTCCGCAGAAACCTTCTTCTGAGACTCCTAGTTTCCTTAGGTGCCCCCAGAGTCTACAGTCTCCTTTTAGGAAGCCTGTTAGGATACGGGATTTGGTGTTGCTCATTCTGGTACATGCCTTCCGGTTATGTTGACCCAAGAGTTTCTTGGCCAGCTTCATGCCATGAGCGTTATTCCAGGCATCTGCCCGGTTCCTTCTTTCTAGTTCCCTGAACTCTTACCTGAAGACAGGACCGCGCAGAATTGTTCAGGGCCTATACAAGGTTCTGATGCTCATTTCCTAGCGAAGGAGTCGGCTATTTCATGGCCTTCTGTCCCAGTATGACCAGGTATCCAGCACGGTTTTAGTCTGTTACTCCTTGTTGTGTCTAGCGCCTTGTGAAGTCTAGCCGGAGTTTGATTGATTGTCTCACAGAGGTGAGTTCCCTTTTGTAGCTTTCCCAGTCACCGGTGCGTTTGGCCGCGTTGAACAGTTTTGCCCCGAAGATTGGATAACTAGTTGCTCCACCATGGTACTGTCTTTCCTGCTTATTGAGCAGCTTCCTTCGAATGCTGCTGTCATAGCTTTTGTTGTATTCTCGGCAACATGTTCTGGCTCTAGAAAGTGGACTTCCTTCGACCGTTGCTGTCATAGCTTTTGTTGTGCTCTCGACAACATGTTCTAGCTCCAGAAAGTGGACCGGAGCTCTCCTGATGTCAATATGCTCCAGATTTCATCTCTTCCTCAGATTCAAAGAGATCCCAGTCTGTTTTCCTCGGTTTGGGACCTTGATCCGAGTTGGATAGTTGGGGAGCTTTTGCTTACGCAATGCCCTTGCAGTACGTCTTCGAACTGTCTCCTTAACACTGCTTGTTGAAGCAGGTTCTTGGGCTTTGACTATACCTCTGCTCGTAGACGGAGCCTTATAAACATCACCTATCCGACGTGTGTCCGTGTAAGACGTCCTACCCTATTTATTTGCGGTCTTGTTCCAGGTTTGGTTGCTACGGGCCTAATGGGGTCCGATTTGGAAAGTTTGATGAAAACCGCTCCTCCGCATTCTGGTTCGACGGAAGGGGGTTTGGGATCTCTGGCTGTCATACTAGAATTTGGTAGCGATTTCCTCTAGCTTATTGTGAGCACTGTTTATGTTTGTTTTTGTTTTGTTTGACTTTTTTGGAGAACGAATTTTGGTCCCACGAGTGTCGTCGGCCTGTGCAGAGCTCCGTAAGTCAGACTGCTGCTCACGTTCGCGACTGGACTACTTATTAGACTGGGCCTCCAGACTAGTCGATCCTTGGCACGGGTCGCCTAAGACCTTGATCCGGCCCAGGGTGATTGGAGTATGAGGCTATACCTCAGGCTCATACCCTCCATGATTCGCAGGCCTGATAAGTAAGTAAGTTTAATATGGTCACAAAACACAAATGGCTGTGATGCGAACATTGTGATGCCGTCCTTGTGAGGTTTCAGCTGTTTGGTATTCTGGCAAGAGCCTCACGTGAAAACACAGGAGAATAGTTACCATGGTGTGGTGAATTCGTTTTTATGTCGAAAACTAGTTCTTTTCGCTCTCTTCACATTGCCCTCTCAATGTGGGAGAAGAAAAATGTAAAACAAAATGTTTTGGTCTCTATTTTTGATGTGCTCAAGAGAACATCACAATTTTGATGGTCCTTGTGATGCTCAAAAGCTTTTCCTTGACAATTATACTCTTTGAGCCTTGTCTGTGACTCGAAAGCGGTGGGGCCGTGAAAATTCGATCGAACCTGTGGTAGGGGTCGACGCACAATTCCACAACGCCGCGGCCGCCACTACTTTACTGCTTTGAAACTGTAGCTATCGATCGTGATATTTTGTTGTAGGTGGTGTCTGACGGAACGATTTTGGGTCGACAACACATATTTCGTTTCGTCCTCATTAACCTTGAGACCAGTTCGTTTTGCCTCTTCTGCATTTGCTGTGAATGCTTCCACTACGGCTCGTTGGGAACGCGCGACGATGTCGACGTCATCTGCATAACCCCACAGTCGGACTGACTTGTGGAAGGTAGTGCCTTCCGTGCTTACAGCCGCCTGCTGCACTCTCTCTTTTCCAGTACCAAATTGAGGAAATCACACGATGGCGCACTTCCTTGCCTAAGCCTGGTGGAGGTTTGAGGTTTCAAAGGGCATGGAAGTCATTGAGCCGAACGCGTATGTGTTAGCGTCGTACGGCATAAATGGATCACATTTCCCGGGATCCCGAATTCTGCCGCGTCGAATAGCTATCGTGCGTGGCTTTAAAATCGATGAATAGCTTGTGAATGTCGACTCGGTCTTCTCCAGGATTTGCCTTAGTGTGAAGATTTGGTCTATAGTCGATTTGTCGGACCGGAAGCCGCACTTGTGCGTGCCGTACGCTGGACAGGACTTTGTAGGCTACGTTTAGCAGGGAATACCTCTAGTTGTTGCAGGTAGTTTTGTAGATGGGGCATATGGATCTGATATTCCAGTCGTAGCCAGCTCCAGACCCACGGCAAAGCAGGTAATCTCTCTAAAAATGTTTGCACTCAGATAAGTAGAAAGCTACTCAATTTCGGGATTAATTCCAATGAGTATGTTTCCTAGCGCTCAGTGTCCAGCTCCGTGCCATCACAAATAGGACACACACTCTTCCAGTATGTTTCCCGATAAGGATGAATGTTTCTTGACTAAATTGATATGGGTTAACTATTTTCGTGTATCACGTGCACTTAATTTATAAAGCATGAGCAATGCGGTCATGAATTATTTAACAAAGAACGAAACTTAAATAATTTTTATTTTTCTAAATTAAAAAAAAAGGTGTTTTTAAAAAGAAAAGAAGGTGGAGCTTCGTATTGAGGCAAAAAAAGAGCGAGGAAAGTATTAAGAAAAACCAAGGGTCTTTAAACATGTGCATCTTCCTATTTCTGAAACATTAACTTTAGAAACTCCATCAAAAGTAAGCTCTCCAACAAATATTTTGACTGTGGGCAATTCAGATCCTAAAGTAAAGGGTTAAATTTTAAGGACCGATGTTGAATGTGAACCACGCCTAAACGTCAAGTTTTTTTCTGCATTTCATTTGACATTTCTCAATTTCAGACTAACTCAATTTGAACCATGGAAAGGTACACAATCGGGCAACGCGTTAAAGTTATGAAAATGGGCGTTCAGATCAAAATGCATATCGTGCACTTCGTGATTTTTTCGGTCAGTTTAATCGTCCAAATGTGCGTACAATCGGAAAAGTCGTGCAAATTTTTGAGCAAACCGGGTATGTAGGAGATGTGAAAACACCAGTGCATGCTCGTACAGCTCGTACTGCAGAAAATCTTGCTGCTGTTCGCGATAATGTGGCTGAAGAGCCGTCCACCTCAACTCGTCGTCGGGCCCAACAATTGCACCTCTCACGCTCGCCGTTGTTGAACATTATGCATAAAGGCTTGCATTTAAACGCTTACAAGGTGCAATTGACTCAAGAACTAAAGCCTCTTGACCATTTCAAGCGTCGTCGACGGTCAGAATGGTGGCAAGAAATGGCAACAGTGGATGATCAACTTTCGAAGAAAATCATCTTCAGTTATGAGTCACATTTTCACCTCAGTGGATTCGTCAATAAGCAGAATTGCCGCATTTGGGCGAATGATAATCCAAGAGTGATTGTCGAAGAACCAATGCACCCACAAAGAGTGACTGTTTGGTGTGGTTTATGGGCTGGCGGCATCTCTATCATACTTCATTTCTGGTTCAAACCAAAGAGAGAGATTTTTTGTTTTGTGTGTGGAAAGAATTATTATGGGCAGTCTGCCCGGGCGGCCCCAATCCACGCTACGCCACTGTGCTCTCAATTAATAATTTTAATAAAATAACTTGACAAAATGTTCAGATAAACAACGCGCTCCGAAACGAGAGAAACAGTAATGCCGCATCACTGTGCAAATGTTTGACGTTTCTGGATTCATTTACATGCACATGTAGCCAACATTTCCTTCCTTTTTAAAATGGATGCAAGCGTGGATGGAGTGATACCAAAACGCTCAGCCACAGTCTTCTGCTTTTCTGTGTTGGCTAGAGCTTCAATCATTTCTTGGCACTTGTATTTCTTGGAATTCGTCTTGCAGACTGAGGCGACGACTTAAGTGACAACGGACGCTGAGCAAACCCACCAGACAATAGCACAAATACGTCGATGAACTATAACAAAAAGACGCGAAGGAAGAAATGCGAATTATAAAGATGCGTGACAGAAGACATGCGAATTACAGAGAGTCCTACTCTTGTTCATCGAGAAAAATATACGAATTATCACGGGGACCGAAACGCCTGAGTTTTATACGATTTGCTGCTATTTTTCCAACGGACCGAGACTTTGATACGAATTATCGCGTTTCCACTGCACGTAGAATTTCTTTACAGTCGTTTGGACACTTTTCATTCCCTGGGACACCCAATTACGGAGTCTCTGAAGAGGATTCCTAACGCCGTATGTGATTCAACGGACCATGTCAACAAATCATCACTGAGTCATGGAAATACCTATGAGTTCGAAAGCGAATGCTAGATAATAGTCTTATCTTGTCAAGGATAATGTGCTTAGTGGCAAAGCATTGAAGTAAACAAAGCTTGAAGTTCTTGTCGCTATGCACACTCCACAGTCGCCCCAGTTGTCAGTCCTGCCTTGCCATCACTCATGCTCTGAAGAGCATCCACACCAACTTTAGATTGAAAAAAAATACGAATTGACCCTGACTGCCGGCAGAGTTGTGTCATGGGTTATTTTGCATAATAGATGAGAGAAGCTGGTCCTCCACCCAAAAATATGATTTTATTTTTGCCAAAAAAGAAAAATAATCAATTTCGTCTCCCTGCCCCGAAATTCCTGCGGAGCATAACAAGGATTCGTGCCCGACCACCCCTTGAGAGCTTCTTTGATCCCATTGACATTCGCTAAGATGATTTTGGGTCAATTTTGTTTTTTATTCGTCTGCGGATTGGGTACTTACTCGGAGATATGCAGATTAAATAACTAAATTGTGTGTTCTGAGAGCGGCTAAGCTGGGCATAGTTGCTTGGCGAAAGTGTTTTTCTGTTTTTATGGGCCCGAAGTCGATGCCTCACTTGGATGGGGACGCCTTCTGCACAGGTCTATAAACGCAACTGTTCTTATTTAACAATGACGAACGATTGGGGAAAGATAAATTCTTTATTGTGAACGTTAAAGTGTTTCCCTGATGAGCACTTCCTCCATTAAATATGTACGGTGAAGCACTGTCGAAGGTACGGGGCTTACCCTTTTAGGCTGCGTCGTTTTTCACGTACTTTGCATGGTGACTGTACATGTATACCACATATCCACAGTTCTGTTTGAAGTCCTGCCATAGCCCAGTGCTTCCCTTTTGCATGTCACTGCAAGCGGCAGTCTTTAATTCCACGCAATTCATCAAAAGTGTCTGTAAATACTTGTCGATTCATGTGTGTTTGCTGTGCATTTTCTGAATTTGTGATTTTAACTGCTGAACTTACGATTGTTAGTCGTACTTTGGAAATTTTGCACACGTCACAGAATGATGATGAATGATCTCTTTTTCGTAAACCTTTCAAATGCCAGCTTGCAAATTTTCTATAGTTGAAGTTCTTAGCAAAGTTGATATTACGTAAGCTTAGATAAAGACTAGAATTGGTGCTTGATTATGTTTAGGATTCGAGTTACTAAGTATCCATTGCGGTGTTCTTAGTTGTATACTCAGCTCAGTATTACTTTCAAACGCGAAGCAAGAGAAAAAATAAATTACTGAGCAAGAAGTACTCAGTGACATTTGCAAGTCATCACTGACTACAGAGCGTTGGAGAATCTCTGTCGCAGCTACGATTCAGAGAAGACCACTGACTCACAGATGCCGCTGACAAGACTTTTGACACAAATATGAGAAGAAGAGCGTTTTATTGATAATCAAGCTGAGCTGAGGGCATGCACCAACTTTTGACACAAAAATGAGAAGAAGAGCGTTTTATTGAGAATCCATGCTGAGCTGAGGGCATGCACCATCTTTTAACACAAAAATGAGAAGAAGAGCGTTTTATTGAGAATCAATGCTGAGCTGAGGGCACGCACCAACTTTTGACACAAAAATGAGAAGAAGAGCGTTTTATTGGGAATCAATGCTGAGCTGAGGGCACGCACCAACTTTTGACACAAAAATGAGAAGAAGAGCGTTTTATTGAGAATCAATGCTGAGCTGAGGGCACGCACCAACTTTTGACACAAAAATGAGAAGAAGAGCGTTTTATTGAGAATCCATGCTGAGCTGAGGGCATGCACCAACTTTTGACACAAAAATTAGAAGAAGAGCGTTTTATTGGGAATCAATGCTGAGCTGAAAGCACGCACCAACTTTTGACACAAAAATGAGAAGAAGAGCGTTTTACTGAGTTGAGGGCATGCAGCAACTTTTGACACAAAAATGAGAAGAAGAGCGTTTTATTGAGAATCCATGCTGAGCTGAGGGCATGCACCAACTTTTGACACAAAAATTAGAAGAAGAGCGTTTTATTGGGAATCAATGCAGAGCTGAGGGCGCGCACCAAATTTTGACACAAAAATGAGAAGAAGAGCGTTTTACTGAGTTGAGGGCATGCAGCAACTTTTGACACAAAAATGAGAAGAAAAGCGTTTTATTGAGAATCAAGCTGAGCTGAGAGCATGCAGCAACTTTTGACACAAAAATGAGAAGAAGAGCGTTTTATTGAGAATCAATGGACGCACCAACTTTTGACACAAAAATCAGAAGAAGTGCGGTTTATTGAGAATCAATGCTGAGCTGGGTACTGCGTTCTCAATAAACTATGCCTACCGTGCAGTGTATAAAATCGACAGTCAGTTTTCAGAAGCAGTGTACTCTCCCCTAACGGACACCCTTCAAAGCCGGACACATGTCAAAGAGCCGAATTATTTGCACGATTTTTAATGTAAATAATTCTCTCATAAACGGACTCCCTTATCACCGGACGCTGACATCAGCTTTTATAACCCTAGTAGAATTTCACTTTCCCTTAAATGGACAAAACGCATCTGGCAGGCGTATTTTGTTTGCTTTGCCCTTCTTACCTAGCAAACAATTAAAAAAGGTTAAAGAATGTAAATGCAGTAGACTGCGGCGGCGTCGCGTGCCCGACGATCATATCACTGGTCTGAATGAAACACTGGGGTCCATCCAGTACCCTCCTGCAGGGCTGCGATAAAAGAGAGAGAGCAACTTTTGTATGAATATCAGCGACATTCATTGTGTCAAGGCTCCATCTTTTCTTAATTCTGCCTCATAGACGAGACTCTTGCCGAGCAAATTGATCGACAAAGATGGTATCAACAGAAGACAAGGTGTAATGGACCGCTTATCAGAACCTCCATCTTTTTATTTTGTGACCCCATTCACTAGATAGAAGTGTTTCTACACCATGACCAGTAAGTTTTCAAATTCTTCTTCGTTCATCTTCTTTAGCTGATAGCTCATTTTCGAAAGTCCAAGATGTGTTTACACAAGACCTTCCCACCACTACAGCACACAACTTTACAACCCGACAAGGATTCCATCTACAAGTTCATCTCCTTGCCAATTAAAATAAAGACGACATGTCGGGCCGGCAAACTTGAAATTGAATGTACATGTACCAACAGCTTTGAGCGGCAAAACCCACTTCAACTCACTCCACAATTTACTAAATTTAAATCAGCTTCCAATTGCATTTAAAGTCACTCTTCCGTAGCTTCCGGTGTTGAAATTTAATTTTCCCTCTACCAATCGAACGGACACCCAAAGTGTCCTCCCAGTCCATCCGTTTGCTCGTTCAGATAAAGTTCGCAAAATTGCATTCTAAAGATTGGACCAGACAAACCCATGGTTTCTGCTTGTGGCTAAGAGCAGCAAATCCTGTTCCATTTCACTTCGACAACCGCACCACGTCGTGTGGTGTCACTTAAAAACAAAAGCGAGGAAATCAATGCCAATAACAGGATGAAATGCCATTGACCTGCGATAAGGATTCAATTTTCTTTTAACAGCAGCCAAGCCACTGGACCCGGGGAATCTCTTAGGAAAATATTTTTCGGAAAAGAGAGATGCCTGCCATCATTTTCATTCTTCACCCTGCCAATATACATTTGAAATGACAAAAAAAAAGTTAAAATACGAGGACATGCGACAACCAACGAC
This sequence comes from Eristalis tenax, assembly GCA_905231855.2. Classification (NCBI taxonomy): domain Eukaryota; kingdom Metazoa; phylum Arthropoda; class Insecta; order Diptera; family Syrphidae; genus Eristalis; species Eristalis tenax. The sequence continues at coordinate 36,976,135 of HG993127.1, read as the reverse complement.
ATGCAGGAAAGGAAGGCAAGCAAAAGGAAGACGTAAAGTTATACACGAAGAAGACGGATTTCTGCTTGAGGGGATGCCTCTGCTCCCGTATTCGTTTCGGAGTTCTTATCCGTCTGATACTTCAGATCTGTAGCTGTTCTGTTTTGTTCTGTGAAAAGAAAAGTTTTCCTGTTCAGAGAAAACTTTTCCGCCTATCTTTCTCTCGAATCAACGAAGTTGAGCAAAAATTATGACTACGGCCACGTTTAGATAAATCTGAACATTTTCCACATAAATATTTAACAATATGCGGTTGGTGTGTGTGCTCAGTAATTCAGTTTCATGGGATGCTTTGGATGTTATTTAAGTGTTCAGTCATTGGCACAAGGGCGATCTTTCGCAGCTACAACTTTTCAAAGCATGAACTTTATTTTGTGCGGTCATTTTCGACATTCAACTTTTTGAATGTGTAGTTTGGCAACTTTTTAGACTAGAATGAGAAAAGAATTAATTGCCCAATTCGCCTTTTATTATTTCAAAATTAATTTTAATAATTTGCAGTTTGACATCCTTTCTAAAGAGCTGCGGAAGCGTCGTCCGCTTGCGAGGGTTGCCGCTGCAGCCACCGTGAACAGGTCGTACCAAACCGAAGATATTCTAATGCACTTATGCTAAGGAAAAGTTGATCAAAACTTTTGGCACAGAAAATGCTCGGAACTGTCTAATACCCGAAATGAGTCGTAAGGCGATTCGAAACTCGTACCGTATGCGGGGGGCAGACTTTAGAAACTTCTTACCCTCCTTGGAGTGGGGTTCTAACAGGGCAGCAAATTCTTCTATCTCTTGTGGAATCATGAGTGATTTGGAATTTTAAGATGAATGTTTAATGAGATGTTGCGGATGGTTTCGTCGACAGTCCAAGTTCTGGTGCAGTTTTGTGTGTAAAAGTTGACTCACCGTGCTCCGCAATGTACGAATGAATTAAATTTATGAATTTGCGAAGACTTCGAACTTTAAGAAATAGAGATGTAGCTTATTGTTCGTATTCGTTACTCAGTAACGAGTATTCGAATATGCACTTCGTTACTTTTGTTACTTACTTATCAGGCCTTCGACCCACGGACGATCTGCGTAGGCTCTCCGTCTTTGACAGTCTCAGGCCACGCTTATCCCAGTCATCAAGGTCAAGCTGTGTCTTTTACCGGAGGTTCGGTCTTCCATTCCTTCTCGAACTAAAAGGCGCTCTCTTCGCTATATTCGTCGATGACTTTTGCCTTCCTGACTAGATCCACATTAGGTTTGTTTAACTCACGAAAAAAGAGCTCTGCCAAGTGAACTATGTTAACTCGTTCTTTTTTGGTTTATTTAGTTCAGTAGTTCACCAAACTCAGCCACTTACCTGTAACTCAGTAACAACCGAACTAAATGGAGCACGTGTGTGCATAGGCATTGTGAGTGCCCATCAGGGTTGTTTTTGTCTATCGCAGCCCGAGCACATCGCGATAAACGGAGGAACTGGAGAAGTGTGGTGAAAATGTTTTTGAGCTAGTCGAAATTGATTTAGCTGTCCCAAGACGTCCTACAATAATTCTAGTACTAGTGAATTTGAATATTGAAGATCCGTATTTCGTGGAAAAAATCAGATTACCAAAGATTTGCGTTGAGTGCTTAGTACAAACATTTAACGAATGACTACTAACCATTCGAATGACTACTAATCACTCGAATGACTACTAAACATTCGAATGACTACTAAACATTCGAATGACTACTAATCATTCGAATGACTACTGATCATTGGAATGACTACTAATCACTCGAATGACTACTAATCATTCGAATGACTACTTATCATTGGAATGACTACTAATCACTCGAATGACAACTAAACATTCGAATGACTAATAATCATTCGAATGACTACTGATCATTGGAAAGACTACTAACCACTTGAATGACTACTAAACATTCGAATGACTACTAATCATTCGAATGACTACTGATCATTGGAATGACTACTAATCACTCGAATGACTACTTATCATTCGAATGACTACAAAATGGCAGAAAAACGCAAAAGAAAAGAACTCAAAGTTTGAGTAAAGCCTGCTTTACTTGTTCTTGCGCTAAATTGATCGAGTTCTCTTGTGTTAGTAGTCAGTAGTCATTCGAATGATTAGTAGACATTTGAATGCTTATCGAATTATCATTCGATTATTAAAATATTTCGATTAATAAAGTCTCCATTCATAAAATCATTCGAATATGCCCATCACTAATTGTGAGTGTCAATTGGGATAAAATAAATAGAAATAAATACAGCAAGCCGCTACAAAGGAAAATGTAAGCATTTGTAAAATTTTACTATTTATGGTTTCAGGACAAAAGTAGTAAGCTGTAGATGCAAATGAGAACGATTGGTTCAATTGATGCTGGAAAACGAGAGATAATCACAAAAGGAGTTTGCAAAAAAAGCTGAACAATTTTGGTCCGCCACAACAAATAGACAAACGCTAATTTTGTTGAACATTATTTTTCACAAAACTCAAAAGGATTACCCATCAGAACGAATTTTGATTGCGGAGTTAAATACATTTGTACTTTTTTTTCAAAATTTGAACGTTTATTTAAGAAAACCATGTACCATGTATGTACTATTCAAAGTATTGCCCCTCTGAAGCTATGACTTTTTCCCATCTTTCTGGCAATTTGTAGATCCCATCCCAAAAGAACTGCGCCAAGAATGAATCAAGCCAATTTTATATTCTGCTCTGATGTGAACCGTAGTTCACTAAGGCGTTCTGCATCGACCGGCACAAATGGTAGTCAGAAGGGACAAGGTCTGGACTATAAGGCAGGTGGGGTAAAACTTCCCATCCACTGTTTTCCAAATAGTTCTTAACCGGAATAGCAACGTGGGGCCGAGCGTTGTCATGATGGAAAATTATTGCCTAGTGCCTGGTCGCGTTTTTCGGCCACTGCTTTCTTCAAACGGGTTCATTGTGTTCGCTAGCGTTGTCCATTGATGGTTTCACCCTGTTTTAGCAGCTCATAAGACAGCACACCCTTCTGATCCCACCCAATGCAGAGCATTAACTTCGCGAAATGGATCGGCTTTGCCGTTGATTTGGCTAGTTGGCCGGGTTTCACATATGATTTTTTGCGCATGGGGTTGTCGTAATGGATTCATTTTTCTCCACCAGTCATTTCGGACATGCAAAACCGCCATTCGACGTCTCTCGACTTGAGCCCATTTGGAACCCAATTTCCTTGCCTTTGAATATTTTTAACGTTTTGAAGTGGCTGCTTGAGTGACACCCAACGATTCTGCGAGCTCTTCTCGTGTTTGGCAACAATCTTCATGGAGTAATGCTTCCAGTTCTTCATCTTTTTGGCTACCCAGGACGTTCATCGTCATCCAAGCCAAAATCACCACTTTTAAATCGTGCAAACCACTTTTGGCACGTTCGCTCAGCTAGGGCATGTTCATCATAAACTTCCACCAAAATACGATGACTTTCGGCAGCAGTTTTCTTCATATTATAGTAATGAAGTAAAGAAAAAAAATCATTGTTGTTTACGCTTCAAATGAATGACGTACAATGACAGTAGCTTTCCAAAGCATGTTCCAAAGGAACAATACAAGTTACGCCATCTCTTAGCAGACCGCACGAATTAATAATTTATCTTCATTTACCAGCCCATTGAAAATCGTCAAAATTTGAGTCGAAGTCGAAGTCACTGACTTATCAACACACACAGCAAATAGTTGCTTGTGCTGTGCACATTTTTATCGATGTCAATTACTTCTGTACACGAATCGAAAATCAAATTACCGGAAGATTACCCAGTTTATGTGAGTTCAATCTGCGTTAATCCGCTCCATGTAGTCATTTTGCCCGAGCCCTTGTCAACTGCAACTACCGAATAGAGGCGTACCCGGCGATTCACGATTAGATCACTAAGCAACCATTTAACGAGGACAAACACACATATTTGTGTTTGTGTTCAGAACACAGCATCAGCCCCCAGATTCAGTTGCATCCACACTGTGTACGTAGGCTGTATCCATAAAATTTCAATTCAAGAGTGCGACATCCAAGTGCAATCGCATTTAATTAATTTTTCGCGGCTGTAAATACCTACCCTGTACGCGGAAGATAGCAAACGCCACGACTCCCATCAGCGAAACTTCCCCGTAGTGCCATGGCAAATAATTATAAAAAAAATTGAATCCTTGCCAAGTGGCAGGCAGGCAGCGGCCACAAGCGAAGAGTCGGCAAATTAAACTTCACATCTTGTGTTGGTTCTCTTGTTTTTCATGTTTTTGTGAATCTGCTCTGTTCTGCAACGCTATGCTGGTTTTTCTATTTCCATATGTGCGCCTATTTGTCAGTTTCAGAATTTATATCTATTGAAGGCGCACACAGATGTACGAGCACATACAATGGGCTCTAGAATCCAGATGGAATTGAGGGCGAAGAGCTCCGCTCTCGCTCTCCTCACTCAGACTGCAGGTCAATAACTTGTTAGATACCCCGAAGCATTCTAGTCTGTTTGTTTGGCTGTGTGTGTGTGTGGGGGGGAGGGTGGAAGAGGGAAGGGGGAGAGTGTAGCATGTAATGATGTTGAATATCGAGGGATGGAGTGAGCCTACTTTGGGGATTCAGCATCACTGGATCTGTTTGAAGATGACTTCGCAAAGAGGGGAGGGGGCGAATAAAATCATTTGCCGAACGCCGACACATGTCCCCTTGGAAACGGTCCCGCATGACTGAACACTTCTACTTCAGATGATCGAAAATCAATCAGTCGTTATGACAGCAACAACGTACGATGGTGGGGGTGGGGTTGGGGGTTGAAGCGGTTAACATCCATAAGGCGACTGTTTAGCTTCAGTTGTCTCTCATTGAATTCGAATTGGAAGAGTGACTTTGCAACGAGACGGCATTGTGGTGTCCCATTGCAAGAGTCTGGTTGTATGAGTTCTTGCGCGAGTGGTGCTCGCAGTGCATTACAAAGAGATGTGCAGTCGGCTGGCTGAATGGATGGATAGAAATTGAAAGTTTAAAACGCTCGCTCTGATGATGGATTAAATTTCGCGAGACACTGCCGATGAGCGATGTCTGCAGCGAAACGGAAGCGCTCTCTGTGTGTTGTCTGATGTTTGAATCTATTTAGATCTTCCGACTTGGAAGTCATTCTTTTGTTGTAAACATCCGCGCACTTCTGCCTGGGCTGTGAAATGCTGTCGCCGTGCGGACGCTGAGTACTTCTGCGCAGTGTTTTGCTCTTAATCTGTACCGGCTTTTGTGGAATTGTGATTGAAATTGAATGCAACTTAATGCTTTGCAGGACTCCCCCGCAATTAGGTCTTGTTATTGACCCCACTATGTGGCGCTCTGCCCAAGAATCTTCGATTGTCTTTTGGAACAAGCAAGTTGCCCCGCCTCATCGGCATTATGTCACCAGATGCGACCGAGGAGGTATCAATTTGATGAACCTGAGAAGTCGCCTGTGCTGGATTTTCCACAGAGCGGTTTCTTCACACACCATTCGATTGGTCGGGGTTCGGTGAGCAAGGAATTGAGAAAAAGTGCACACACACGCTGCAGCTGGCTTTAGTCTGTTTAACACGATCTAGATTAAGGTATCGTGCCGATGGATAATATCTTTGAAGTGGATTTGCGTGATTAATTAAGGCCCGCACACTGTTGCATGCAATCCGCAGCATGCTGGGAAGATGTGAGTTTCCAGTTCAATCTGTTTGAGTGATTGTGTGAATACTTGATGATGTGGTTTCATTTGTTTCAATCTCTTGAAACACTGTGCAGTGTGAAGAGATTTGTGCAGAGCTTGAAGTCTTCTGAGGGGCTTACAGGGTTATGAATGTTTTTGTCATGCCGGAGATTGCCACCAAGTGGGTATTGTTTGCGAAAAAGTTTCAATAAGAGGGGTTTCTAGTTAAAGAAAAATGAAAATGATAATGAGAAGATAAAGTTTTGGGTCTACTTAATTCGTTTTTCCATTGGAACGTGCGTTGGGAAGCTACTGTCATTGTACGTCATTCAATTGAAGCGTAAAGAACGATAATTTTTTTTTCCCTCAAATATGTCAAACTTTGAGCCTGCTGCTGCCGAAAGTCATCGTATTTTGGTGGGAGTTTTGGTGAACACGCGTGCCACGTGGCGACTTTGGCTTGGAAGACGATGAACGTCCTGGGCAGGTAATGCTCTGTCAGAAGGGTGGGCTGTATTATGAGCTGCTAAAACCGGGTAAAACCATCAATGGACAACGCTACCGAACACAATTAATCCGCTTAAAGAGAGCAGTAGCCGAAAAACGCCCGGAATATGCGACCAGACACGAGGCAATAATCCAAAATTCATCATGACAACGCTCGGCCCCACGTTGCTATTCCGGTTAAGAACTATTTGGAAAACAGTGGATGGGAAGTTTTACCCCTCCCGCCTTATAGCTCAGACCTTGCCCTTCTGACTACCATTTGTGCCGGTCGATGCAGAACGCCCTCACTGAAATACGGTTCACATCGGAGCAGAATATCAAAAATTGGCTTGATTCATTCTTGGTTGTCAAGCCGGCGCCGTTCTTTTGGGATGGGATCCACAAATTGTCAGAAAGATGGGAAAAAGTCGTAGCTTCAGATGGGCAATACCCGCAAAAACCGCAAGAATTAAAATTTGTCCATCCGCTTAGTCCTATTTTGCAATATTCTTTCCAATATTTCGGCCGGTATCTCACGAATAAATGCTTCAATGTTGTCTGCCAATGCGCCAGTTGAAGCGGGCTTGTCTGTTTAGACATAAGCTTTAACATAGCCCCACAAAAAATAGTCTAAAGGCGTTAAATCGCACGATCGCAAAGACCGGTCCGGAACGTGAAATAAAATGTTCACCGAACTCGCCTCTCAGTAAGTCCATTGTTGCGCGTGCTGTGTGGCATGTGGCACCGTCTTGTTGAAACCACATGTCATGCAAGTCAAGCTCTTGCATTTTGGGCAAAAAAAAGTTGGATATCATCTCACGGTAGCCCTCACCATTCACAGTTACGTTACGATTCGCATCATCTTTGAAGAAGTACGGTCCAATGATGCCACCAGCCCATAAACCGCACCAAACTGTGACTTTTTCTGGATGCATTTGTAGCTCTTGCAATGCTTCTGGCTGATATTCACTGCAAAATCGACAATTCTGCTTATTTACGTACCCATTGACCCAAAAAGGAGCTTCGTCTAAACTTTCTTAACAGAGCACGTATTTTGATAAAAAAATTCAATAATTTGCAAGCGTTGTTCGATTGTAAGATGATTCATGGTTAAATTATAGATCAAACTGAAGATGTTTGACAGTGAAACAAAACACGAAACGTGCGTCAGCTGTTTAAGCCAGTGTTGCCAAAGAGATAATAGCTAAAAAATCACCCTTTAGTTCTTGAGTAACCTCATGCGCCGGTTGTAAAGACACTGTTTCGAGAAAAACGCGTTTAAAGCTTCGAGAGGCAAATTCTTGGGTACAAAACTTGCCTACATACGTTCAATTAGCTATGTCATATCCATATAAAATTCCTTACGTTTCTTCATAGGCTTGATTTTCTTCGGCTCGTTGGGGCAATTCTGGCCTCTCTAGAAGCCTCAGTGAGGTCCTCCTCAGCCTGTCCATCACGCGTCTCTTAGAGTTTGGCTGCTGCCCGTCCAATTTTGACTCCCGTTGTCTCCGCACTGCACTTCCAGAATGGTTGGTGGAACATTTATTTTTATGTTGAGACCAAAATGACTCGTACTCAACAGAGTTCGCTTTACCTTTCAATGGTCACAATACAAAAACTCGACTTTACAACGAGGTCTATAATTCTGTTCGCATATTTACCAGCTACCGATACGATGCCTACAACAGATGAAAAGCCTCTTTTGGCCCATGAACCATCACCTGAAACCGCCATCTCCCTCATACTCCCTCGCAATAACTTTTCTAAACACAGCACCAACTGCGAAACCGATGCGATCAATAATCTTATAAAGATACGTTCGTTCGCTGATGCCGTTGCCTAGATCCAAAAGCCCACAGAAAGTGTTCGCTCCCGCTAATCCGACTCCCAGTAATCTCATCATTAACCTCGTGAGATTTCCCAATTTTGGGACACGATTCAATGACCCAAGCCTCCTTCATCTTTCCTTCCATCACCGTTACTCTCTTTGCATTTTACTATTTGTACATTGCATGAATTGTAAGAACTGCAATGAACAATAACGAAAATTAGGGTCGACACTGGGTTAAAAATTAGATGCTTTAGATAGTTTTTCAGCGGGTGTGCTTGCATAACTTTGCCTATTTCCAGAGAACCTCCGTTTACGACTTACACTGGGCCTCGTAGTACCATGTTTACCATGTTTCCTATCCATTTTAAATGCGCTACTCTGGCAAGAAAGGAGACCCTTTTGACTGCGCCAACTATCGAGGGATCAGTCTCCTTAACATAGCGTACAAGATCCTCTCTGCCGTCTTGTGTGAACGCCTGAAACCATTCGTCAATAACCTGATAGGTCCTTATCAGTGCGGTTTCAGGCCGGGAAAGTCCACCATCGACCAAATTTTCACACTGCGGCAGATCCTGGAAAAAACCCACGAGATGCAGATCGACACCCACCACCTATTCGTCGATTTCAAGGCCGCATATGACAGCGTGCATAGAGACGAGCTATACAATGCCATGTCTAGTTTTGACATTCCAGCCAAACTCGTCAGATTGTGCAGGATGACGATGGAGAACTCTCGCTGCTCCATCAAGGTCGGTAACGAACTCACCGAGACCTTCAATGTCAAAAAAGGTTTTAGACAAGGCGACACGCTGTCATGTGATTTCTTCAACATCATACTTGAGAAGATCGTGCGAAACTCAAATGTCAACACCAGAGGCACGATCTTCCAAAAGTCCGTTCAACTGCTTGCCTACGCGGACGACATTCACGTGATTGGACGAACATAGCGAGTACATGCTGTCATCACGAAAGGACGCACAACATCGACGCCTCGGACAGACCGTCATAATGGGCAGCAGAAACTTTGAGGTAGTCAAGGACTTCGTCTACCTTGGCTCTGCAGTAAACAGGGACAATAACACCAGTACCGAGATCAAGCGCAGAATTACTCTTGCCAATCGCTGTTTCTTTGGGCTCAAGAGGCAATTGAGTAACAGAGCCATCTCTCGAAACACCAAGTTGACTTTATGTAACACCCTAATCATCCCCGTCCTGCTCTATGGCGCAGAGACATGGACGCTATTGAAAGCGGATGAAGAAGCTCTTGGTCGTTTTGAGAGAAAAGTTCTGCGTGCGATCTTTGGTCCTGTTTGTATTGATGGCGTCTGGAGAAAGAGATTTGTACAGCGGCATGCACCTACCTAAGCGTCTTCGGATCTAACGCTCAAGATGGCTAGGTCACGTAGAGCGGATTGACACCACAGCTCCGGCCCGAAGAGTCTTCGATTCCGAGCCTTTGGAACAACGCATAAAAGGGGGTCCTAGATTGAGATGGCGGAGAAGGTCCTCAACCAACTTGGTGTGCACAACTGGAGGCAGCTGGCGACAGATCGTGCTGGCTGGAGAGGCTTGTTAGTTGAGGCCCAGGTCCAACCCGGACTGTAGCGCCAAACAAAAAAGAAGAAGAACTCTGGCAAGAGACGCAGTGAGACTGAGCATGCCAACGTATTCTATGTCCCTGTCCTGCTTGCCTAGATCTTATATCCCACGTAGCTGTGTAATCTCTTTCCTACGCTTTATTTTGATAAGTAGGATGGGACTAGAAGCAGATGCTTCAAGCAGGGACATGAAGAGACAGGGGCACTAATGAGAGCTAGGTACCTGCGAGCGCTCTCGCCGTCGCCCGACGCTTCCACCATAAATCGGCTATAACTTCAAGAGTTTTTGAAATTTTCCCTTGAATAGTTATAGGCTCTAATTAAATAAAAACTCGAATTTCTGAAACCGAGAATTGGGGGCGTTCCCTTAAATGCAGCTCAGAGCTGCCATCTCTTGATAGACTACCGACAAGTTTCCAGCAAGCTCTGTCATTTAGTTTGTGTTTGCCTAGCGATGGAGGCACCTAACGTCGTCGATTTGAACGGAAATGCACAAAGAAAAACCGCCACCGAAACCTAGGGAAACACTGGTGAGTGAACCGAGGCTCTGTACCGTCAATTTCAATATCGATGACGTGTTTTGCTGAATTCCGACACCGTGTTCAGAAACTCCTACCGTTTTGCCCTTCTAAATAATCCGCAATGACTCTCTGGACGACTCGATGGTTCAGTTGGTTAAGTGCCTGTAGTGGTAAGCGGGGTCCCGGGTTCGGATCCCAGTTAGTACGCTTTTATCTGGTTTCACCATTTGCGTTGGCATCGAATGGCTTGGGTGAAGCTGCGGATTTTGATGTCCGACTATTGTCCTACAAATTTGAGGGGCCACTGGGTTTGAGGGCACGAATGATGCAGCAATCGTCCAGCATAAAGAGCACGTCCGAGGATACAAATCGGTAAACGCCTAATAATCCGACTGATGTATGTATCTTCATAATCAAGGATCTGAAATCGACACAGCAAATTTGAAACAGGTCAGTCACAGTCGAACACAACGAGCAAAAACGCTCGACACAAATCCGTCCGATTTAGCCGCTCTCAGTCCACCCAACATCAGTCAAGAGCTGACTTTTCAAATGTTATCGACCACTTTAAACGAACACTTTTCAGATTGGCCGCGCTGGCACTGTTCAACACAGCAGCGGCCTCTATTTCTGTGCACCGCACAAGACCATGGACACAACAAAACAGAAAATATAGGCAAAGGGAAAAAAAGGAAATATAAATAAAATAAAGGAAAAGCATAAGGATAACTCAACCGTAACCCGATGGAGGGGGACCACTTCAATACGGACGATATGTGCGCCAGTGGGGTTGTGTGTGCTTTCCATGAACGAACGATACTTAAAGGTCATTGCCATCCCTTTTTCATAACACGCATGAGAATCGAGTTTATGTTAGTGGAAAGCAAACGTTGCGGAAAGCACAGGGTGCCGGAAAAGCCATAAACCCTCGAGGATATGGCTTAGAAATTCTGACTGAAACTGAAGATCACACAGAGAGGCGTTTCAACTTGTTTGAGTGGGAAATATTGCCTAAAGGACCCGTTACACTAATAATAATTGCGAAGGAAGCAAGAGCTTTGGATAAACCGGAAGTCGTGGTAATAGGAATTAAGGCCTGACACAAACGGCAAAAAGAAACCAGCCTCTGGATCAAAGAATATGCTGAGCACTTCTACTGTTCGGCAGATGGAGCGTAAAAATAAGTGTGCAAGGGGATTTGGCATCCAACGGGATTTGTGTGGTGGATTTACGATTTATTTGACGATGTAATCAGCGGGAGTGTACACGTATGCTGCGTACGCTTGTGTACATTTTGGTTTTCATTTGCCATTGGATCGGGAAGTTCGTTCGTGGTCTGATGTGAGGCGTGACTACTCCCGACGCAATGACTGGGTGGTTTGCACTTGGGGATGTTTTATAGTTCAATTGCGCCTCTTGGCCTTTGAATGAAAGCAGCGTGCAGCAATCCCCATCGCTTTGATTTAATTTTTTGAAAGCAAATAGGCGTACACAAGTTTTAATTGAATACGTAATCGGAAAGCATTCGATAATTAAAATCGGTTTTCATTTATTGAATTTCAATTTGCCTTCCTTTGATGTAACTTGGTTGATGACGATGGTCTGTGAAATCGGGTTTTATGGCAGTGGCTGGGACATGGTGCAGGCATTTTTAGCTTCGGCTTCAGTTGGGCGCTAAGTGTGGAACTTCTGTCATGTGCGAGACGAACTTCTCGAGCAGCGTTCTCTCCAGATCGAAGCGGGGGTTTGGTTCTCAGGCGTTAGGTAGAGTGGCTGACTGCCACAGTCACACTTCGGTCACAGTGGGTCCTTTGTGATTGTATTCTGCAAAGCATTTAGAATCAAAAGAAAATATTAAAGCAATGGAATGTATACAACTCTTCTTCTATTTCATCTGACGGAGTGGACCTGGCCCTCGCCCAACAAGGTTCGCCACCTCTCTGGCTGGCAGTCTCCAGTTTCCCACGACAAGGTGGTACTTTGTTATGTTGCCTATGGTTCAGTCCCAGATAACAAACAAAGAAAACAGACATACAAAACCACTTCAGACAATCCATCCCTGAGTCTGACCAGACAAGCAAACTGCCTAGTTGATAAATAATCAAATGTCGAAAATAAAAAAGAATAAAATGGAGAAAAAAAAAAAAATGAAGAAGGGATGGATTCAGTGTCGCCGCTGAAAAGGTTGAGAAAGTCGCACCAAAAAGTTTCTCGGGACAGAAAAAGTCGCAATCTAATTTTAAGGTCTTATCAGGCTTAGAAGTGGTGCGGTCGTTTAGTTGCATTTCTTATAATTAGTTTTGAATTTATTGCTTATGAGAAGTTTAACACGTGTTTCGTGAAAGAAATATTTTTCATATAAAATAGTCGCTGGAATCGTTTTGTAGTCTCTAGGCGCGCGTTAAAAAAAAGGGTCAAATTGCGACTAAAGTCTAATGACGGCAACCCTAGATGGATTCGTTTGCCGAACATCAGTTTTATAGGGAACAAATTTCTCTCAATCACTTAACTGTGAATAATATTCTGCCCGACTTTCATTTTGGGTTTCGACGTTCTCATCGATTCGTAAGGACTAACATGTCAGACATAAATTTCAATCCAAAGAGTCCACTGGATTAGTTTTATTCGATATTGAATAGATTAAGGCCCCTTGATGCTCTGGCTACTAAGCTACAATATAATTTGAATTATATTGCAGATTATTCAATAAATAAATAAATAGATATGGAAAAAGCCTTTGACACGGTTTGGCACGATGCATTAATATAAAGAGTGATTTTTTAGCTATTATCTTTTTGGCAACACTGGTTTAAACAGCTGACGCACGTTTCGTGTTTTGTTTCACTGTCAAACATCTTCAGTTTGGTCTATAATTTAACCATGAATCGTCTTACAAACGAACAACGCTTGCAAATTATTGAATTTTATTACAAAATGCGTGCTCTGTAATGAAAGTTCATCGCGCGCTTCTTCCATTTTATGGTCAGTTTAGACGAAGTTCATTTTTGGCTCAATGTACGCTCAGGTACGTAAACAAGCAGAATTGTCGATTTTGGAGTGAATATCAGCCAGACGCATTGCAAGAGCTACCAATGCATCCAGAAAAAGTCACAGTTCGGTGCGGTTTATGGGCTGGTGGCATCATTGGGCCGTACTTCTTCAAAGATGATGCGAACTGTGAATGGTGAGCGCTACCGTGAGATGATATCCAACTTTTTTTGCCCAAAATGCAAGAGCTTGACTTGCATGACATGTGGTTTCAACAAGACGGTGCCACATGCCACACAGCACGCGCATGTTCGGTGAACATTTTATTTCACGTTCGGGACTGGTCAATTGGCCGCCTAGATCGTGCGATTTAACGCCTTTAGACTATTTTTTGCGGGGCTCATGTCTTAAAGCACATGTCTATACAGACAAGCCCGCTTCAATTGACGCATTGGAAGACAACATTGAAGCATTTATTCGTGAGATACCGGCCGAAATGTTGGAAAGAGTATGCCAAAATTGGACTAAGCGGATGGAGCATTTGAGGCGCAGTCAAGGTCAACATTTGCATGAAATAATCTTCAAACATTAAATTATATGAACCGTACTATCGATTCAAGTAAAGATTTCATGCATTTTTCTGAATTTTATGTTTTTTTTTTTTGAAAAACTTTCCTATAGCTTTTAAAAAATCACCCTTTACAAACTTATTTAACTAAATTTTCCTATGGAAATGGTCTGAATGATCATCCAGAGTTTAAAGTTATATAATTCCAATTCATCAAATATGGATTGCCTCAAGGTGCAGTACTCGCCCCAGCACTTTTTAATATATTTGTCTCAGTCATTCCAGATCTTGGCAATGATGTGAATATTGCTATGATTGCTGATGATACAGGAGTATTTGCATATGGAACATATTATACCGACGTCTATAACGAGCGGCAAATGGCTCTTTCCAAATTAAAAAAAAAATCCTTTACAAATGGAAAATTAAAGCAAAGGCTTCTAAAATTATAGCAGTTTGGTTTACACGTCGCCTACGTCTAGGACTGTCTTATTCCAAACAATGTAAAACTTCAAATGGGTTCTATCGATATTGACTGGTCTGAGCACTGCAAATATCTCGGAATTATGACTGATAAGAAATTAACTTTTCAGAAACACATTTCTGTCACTACTGAAATTAACAAATACATCAAAATTCTTTACTCCATTGTAAATAGAAAATCGAAACGTTAGTAAGGACAATAAGCTAATTTTGTGTAAATCTGTCTTTCAACCCATCCTACTGTACGGAGCTCCTGTTTGGTACGACCGCGCTAAAACTCACAAGGTTAAACTTCAAATATGTCAAAATAATCATTAAAATTATGCTCAATTTACCACGTTTTTATTCAACCAGCAGGCTTCACAGCCAGACCAATATCAACTTTTTACACTCCCTTATAGAAAATTTAACACAAAGATTCTACGATAGTTGTTATATTTCAGATAATGATCTTATCAAATGCACATCAATGTCAAATTAAATGCTTAGCAATAATTAAATATGTTGATTAATGAATAAGCATATTTGACTAGGGGAAATAGGGATTTTTTCTTGTAGCTTTCCCTTGGATTAATATCAGAATATTTTTGTTGTATCTCGCTAACTCCACTATTTATTAAAGTCATAGTTGTAAAGGACACTTTTCCTAAACCTCAAATTATGAATGTCCCTACAAATGTAAACACTATTTGTCGTGCTACTTAAAAATAAATTATAAATATAAATGTTAAGGGCCGATGGTGAATAAAACACAAATTATTTAGGAAATTATTGTCATTCCTTTCTGTTATGATAATATTCGTATGGTTTAATTATGTATGGAACAAAATATCGGCCAACACCTCCATCCAATGGTCCAAATTTTCGATGACGCTGAAGCATAATTGAGGTTCTATGCCGCTAATGTGCCGAATTATCTCATGCTTTAGCTCTTGAATTGTTGCTGGCTTATCGACGTACACCTTTTCTTTCAAATAACCCCAAAGAAAAAAATCCAACGGTGTCAAATCACATGATCTTGGCGGCCGATTGCCATCGCCACCACGTGAGATAACACGGCCATTGAATTTGGCGCGCAAAACAGCCATTGTTTTTTTTTTTTTTTTTTGTGTAATTTTGTTTTTATTGTATTAAAAGTAACTTACATGCTAGACAAAAGAACTTAAAACTAGCTTAACTAACTTAACAATTCATGAATTGTTCTTAATACTAACCTACTGACCCTATGCGGGTACTCTAAGCTAATCTAATCTAAAATTATAAATGTGCCTTTCGGCTTAATCTACTTGTTTTTTTTTTTTAGTCTTTCTTGACAAACTTGATTAATTTATTATGTGCCAAGAAAACTTATAAAAAAACTTGGCTAAACTTAAATTTAACTACTTAACCTACCTTATACTAACTTACCCTAACCTGAAACTTAGGACTATCTTAATTATGTCCGTAACAGTACGGACGCGTGCACCAGGGCGTATATGTTATGTATATGCTTAACATATATAATTTATACGCCGTGGTGCACCTTTTTTTTGGGTTTTTTGTTTTTTTTTTTTTTTTTTTTTTGGATTTTTGTTTATATACATTTTTTTTTTTTTTTTTTTTTTTTTTTTTTTTTTTTTTTTTTTTTTTTTTTTTTCTTATTATCTACCTTAAACCTATGTAAGCTGGCCACCAAGGTCAACTACCGGGTCGTCTAAAAAGGCCAGCGGTGGCGGAGACTGGTTTTGGTGTAACCACCAGTAAAATTGCCTATCTTTGGCAGACTGCTTTCTATCTCGAGCGGGGATCGCTCGACTGAACCGAAGAAGATCCTCGTGGGTGCGAGCGACATCCGGTTCGTATTGGAGTCGCCTGTCCACTGTTCGGCGTACGACATGGAAGATTACAGGGCATCCGTCTGTATCCTGTATTAGGCCAATCGTGTCTAAATAGAGGAATGCTTCGGGTGGAATAAAGCCGTTAAGGCGCACCCTTTCATGGTACGTAATATTGGGGTAGTAAGCCCCGAAGATCAGACTGTTGGAAGAAGTCATAGCTCGTGCAATGTGCCTTCTGATCAGTTTAATAATAAAATTATCTATCCTGTTCACGTTTGCCTCGTTGTACAGGACTTCGTTAGGATAGTACTTCTTGTACTCAGACTCGGGTGTACGATACAACCGGAGACAGGTCCGAAGACACTGTCTCTCGAACAGCCTCATCTTTTCCATCTGGGAAGGACTCACGTTGAACCACAATGGACAACCGTACGCCATGATTGGCCTGATAAGAGCCATGTAGCAGATTACCTTCACCCTGGTATCAAGTTGGCAATATCTATATGTTTGTCAAAATACAGATATTGATCCAGCCAAATGCCAAGATATCTTACTACACTTTTCACAGCTAACGGCTGTCCTTGCGGGTCAACTATGCCGAACTTGCGCCAGTTTAGGCGAGTATCCCGCGAAGCCGTGTACAGCGGGGTCCTGAAAAGGATAGTTTCACACTTCAAGAAGTTGATAACCAACTTCCAGTCGTCGCAAAATCGCTGAATTTTTTCGAAGTCACGCTGCAACAGGCTATTTATTACCTCGACCTTCGGACCTGATCTGTACGCTACTAGGTCGTCGGCGTACGCAATTAAGTGCGGCATGGAACCTATAAGTTCTGCAGTGAATATTGAGAACAAGATCGGCGACCCAATAGCCCCCTGTTGCAGACCATTTTTAATGTCAAAGACCGTGGTAGAAGTTACGTCGCCACTTTTTACGACGAACTTTCTACCTATTATCATGTCATAGATTATGTATAGTAATGGTTTACTTATACCAAGCCTGACCAGCTTGAGGAAGAGGCCCTCCAACCAAACGGTGTCGAACGCTTTCTCCAAGTCAATCAGGCAGGCACCCGTGCATTGTTTTTTGCCTTTATTCCATTGAATGTCGGACACCAGTTTGGACGCGGCATGTGTGGTTTCATGCCCCGCCCTGAATCCGAATTGGTTGTCCGGTATGATTTTATTTTCCTCTACCCATTGTTTCAGAACTCGAATGACTATCTTTTCGAAAACCTTGCTTATGCACGGAAGAAGACTGATCGAACGGAGATTTGTTGGAATAGATTTGTCTTTGTCCCGTTTAGGGATTGGTTGCACAACAGCTGTTTTCCAGTGCTTTGGGTAATATGCATTACTTAGCATATTGTTAAACAGTGTTGTGTAAATCTGTACTATATCGGGGGGAAGTTGACGAAGCACAATATTCGGTATTCCATCGATTCCCATTGACTTTTTTTTCTTCAGTGAGTTAAAAATGCCCTGAAGATCTTCTTGAGAAATCAAGATGTGATTTCCATCATTGGCGACGGCACTATGTGCCAAATTATCGTCACTGAACCAGGTGAAACCTGGATTCTCGGATCGCCATTGAATTATTTCACTACGAAGATTAGTGTGGTTCAGCAAGGCTTCGTTCTCCAGGTCGTGGTTCGGTCTACTTACTTCGTTGACCGTGTACACTTGCTGGAAAACAGCACCAATAGCTGCCACCTTCTCCTGGGGATCTTCAACCACGAAGAAGTCATTGTCTAGCACTGCCCCATCTGGATCGATGCTAATTGATGTCAGTAAATGTTCGTTGTTTGTCGTCCTGGGAAGTCTAACAGCCTGGATGTCGTTTTGATCTTTCCTTCTAAAAATTTTATTTACTTGCGGGAACATTCCCGGGTTGTTAGATCGTACAGCCCGGATTTTATTGCCCCAGTGCAAGCTTATAGCTAAGCTGTAGTTTATTCGTATTAATTGTTGGAGGTTCTTGATCTCCGACTTCAGTGCCCTTACTTCCGAGTTTTGTGGATCTGTAAACCGCCTGTACAAGAGCTTAAGTCTTGATAGCAGTCTACTTTTGTGCACGTGGAGTGCATCGATGGTAGCATTTCGATAAACATCGCTGTCATCGATTTGTACTACCTTCGGAATAGTTTTCTCCATGGTTCGTTTAATTACGTCGTCCATTTGAATGAGGTACCTGTCAACCTCTTCGTTCGTTAGGTTTCTGTTTGTAGGAGGATTGATCCCACTCGAACGTAGTTCTGTGGATAAAGTCCTGGCGAAGCGTGACCAGCGGGCCTTATTATAATTATAAGGGTGCCTCTGGACATACTCCTCCAGTTCTTCCACCTCGTTCGGGAGCTGAATAGCCGCCAAGAGCCCGCAGTGATCACTCTCGTACTCAACCGCAGTTAAACAGTTCCGCGTGCGTCTTTCCACGTCTAGTACAGTCAGTCGTCTGTCTATCAGCAACAAATCCAGATAGGACCCGCTTCTGGGATACGATGGCCTATCGGTTGCAAGCAAATCTAGCTTGAACTCAATATTGTGCTCTGCCAACCAGTTATACAGTGGGGTTCCCCTGTCATTATGCACTCTATTGCCCCATTCCCTATGTTTGGCGTTCAAATCCCCGGCAATGATATAATAGTTTTCGGCCGCGCTAAGTCGAAGGCTCGTGAATAGAGTATCGAGCTCTGAAATAAAGTTCCGATTGAGGATACTATTGTCAGCTGCATAGATCGCGATCACATATAACCGCTTTCCACCCTGTAGCGGAATGCGTGCAATACACGTTTCTAGCACTTGAAATCTTCGCACTTCATTGCTATACAGGACCTTATGACATAGGCCTTTTTTGATTAGAAGAGCAACCCCGCCCCCTTGCAAGGATTGGGGCCGGTCTCTTCGAATTATGTGGTAATTCTTGTACCAGAGATTGCGCGTTTGGTTCAGCTTAGTTTCGCTGACCATCAACACGTCTGGATTGTGGATTTGCAGAAGGTTACCGAAGTTCATTTTACGTTCGGTTTTGATCAGTGAATTCACATTCACTGCTAGAATTTTAAGGTTACGGGCTGCCTGCGCAGCCATCATACCGATGTGGCGTTTGGCTCGGCGAACAGCGTAGAGTAGATGAGGTCTACTCGCGCTGCTTGCTCTAGGAACTGTGTTTGTAGCTGAGCGATCTGCCCCTGGATGGAGAGCAGGACCGTCTTCAGATCCAAGTCGGCTTCAGGTTGCCTGGCCACTGGGACCGCAGCCACCTTCGGCGCTGTCTGTTGTACCGGTCGCCTACCTGATGCCATTTGGGCATAGGAAACTGCCGGTGTAACAGTGGTAGCTGGAGCACGTGGCACTGGCCTCGCTTCTACCATTTTTTCTTTCCTTTTGGCCTCTATGCTTTTTCTAATCTCTTGGACCTTAGGGCATCCCCGATAGTTTGCAGGGTGCCCGCTGGTCTTACATAGTACACATTTCAGCTTGCTCCTGTCTTCGACTTTGTCCGTCCCCAAAGGGCATTCCCCTCTAATGTGGGTACCTGCGCATTTGACGCAGCGAGACTGCATGTTACAGTTCGCCGCGGCATGCCCATACCTTTGACAACGAGCACATTGGAGTGTGTGTCTTGTCTTTTTTAGTGTCTCCCATTTGACAGAAATGGAGCCTAAACGATTGATACGTTTTAGGCTGTCTATTTTCGTGTCTGGGGTGACCTGGATTAGGAAGAACGGAAGTTTCCTGTTCTCCCTTTTCGATACCGCAGTGTAGAAGGGCTTAACCCCGACAAACTGGATATCGTCTCTCTGCGCTTGGCGCAGTTTAGCGAGGATCTCCTTGGGATCAGTGTCAGGATCCACGCCCTTAAGGAGCATGGTCTGCACCTTTTCCCCTTTTGGAGTATACGAGAAAAACTCGGCCTCCGCCACCGCTAGCCTTTCTTTAATGACGTGGTAGTCTGCCACTGATGAGCAGTGGACAGACAATCTTAAGGGCCCTTTATATTTTATGTAATATGAATTTTTAGTGGCCAACTTACATAGTTTATCAGCGTCGTTCGTATCCAGTCCGAACACGTTAATCGGCGGGCATCTCTCCTTCTGGGCTGGTTGCTGATGCTGTTGTTGCTTCTGCGTCTGCTTCTGCTGCGGCTGCTTCTGTTGCTGTTGTTTTTGTTGCTGTTGCTGATGCTGCTGTGGCTGCTGTTGTTTCTTGACAGCTGTCGAACGTTGTCCCTTTGGCAACTGTAGGGACTGCACTTGTTGCTGCTGTTTAGTCTGCTGTTGTTGTTGCTCTTGCTGTTGTTGCTGTTTTTGTTGTTGCTGTTGTTGCTGCTGCTGTTGTTGTGCAGCCTCTTTGGCCGCTTTCCTGGCCCTTAATTTGATTTGGAGGGCTTTGATGTGGGCGTCCAGCTCCTCCCTCTCTCTCTGGCTCTTCACCAGCTGCTCCCGGTCTTGTTCTTCTTCGTCATCCGATTCGGATGACGTCAGAGCATAGAAGGGGTTCTCTCTTCCGCTGTAGGAGAATCTCCCCTCGCCTTCTGTGGACTCGTATTGTACGTCGTCGTACAATACAGCTGATGTGGCTGCTGCAGTTGTTATTGTTGCTGCTGTTTTTTTTGTGGTTTTTACGGCCGTTTTGGTGTCGCCTGATCCGACACTGGAGCGGCGCTTCGACAGGCTCGGTTGTTGCTGGAGCTTCTTCCTCCTTTTCTTCCTCCCCTCTTGTGTTGACTGGTGGTCTGATGTCCCAGCCACCGGTACAACATCACCCGATTTATGGAGCTCGGGGTCGCTCAGCTGACTCCATACTATTTTTTTTTTTTCACTTAATGTCTTTTTTAATTTTATTTGAAAAAAAAAGATCTCAATGTTTCTTCGGGATTTGAACCCGGCACCACTGACTCACCCGCGATCACTCTACCACGAAGCTACTCGGTGTTACAGTTTTCAGCGACACTTTATGCACTTGAGCACTTGAGTTCTACTAGTATCTCACTAAGCCGAAACACGTCTGCACTGGGAGGAGGTCTGTGAACGACAAAAAGGTTTCGCAACAGCCATTGTTTCGTTAGCTGTGTGGCAAGTGGCACCGACCTCTTGAAACCACATATCGTTCATATTCATATCTTCCAATTCGGGCCATAAAAAGTTCGTTATCATTTCACGATAGCGAACACCATTCACAGTAACGGCCAGACCGGCTTCATTTTGGAAAAAATACGGCCCGATCATGCCGCCAGCCCATAAACCGCACCAAACAGTCACTCTTTGTGGGTGCATTGGTTTTTCGACAATCACTCTTGGATTATCATTCTTACGCCCAAATGCGGCAATTCTGCTTATTGACGAATCCACTGAGGTGAAAATGGGCCTCATCAACTCACCACTGTTGGCATTTCTTCATCAACTCACCACTGTTGGCATTTCTTGCCACCATTCTGACCGTTGACGAGGCTTGAAATGGTCAAGAGGCTTTAGTTCTTGAGTCAATTGCACCTTGTAAGCGTGTAAATGCAAGCCCTTATGCATAATGTTCAACAACGACGAGCGTGAGAGGTGCAATTGTTGGGCCCGACGACGAGTTGAGGTGGACGGCTCTTCAGCCACATTATCGCGAACAGCAGCAAGATTTTCTGCAGTACGAGCTGTACCAGCATGCACTGGTGTTTTCACATCTCCTACAGACCCGGTTTGCTCAAATTTTTGCACGATTTTTCCGATTGTACGCACATTTGGACGATTAAACTGACCGAAAAAATCACGAAGTGCACGATATGCATTTGGATTTGAACGCCCATTTTCATAATAAGCCTGAATAACTTTAACGCGGTGCTCGATTGTGTATCTTTCCATGGTTCAAATTGAGTTAGTCTGAAATTGAGAAATGTCAAATGAAAAGCAGAAAAAAACTTGACGTTTAGGCGTGGTTCACATTCAACAACGCTCCTCAAAATTTAACCACCCTTTATAAATGAAACGAAATGAAAAGGTAAAGGTGGCTTTCCGAAACCCCTGCTTTACTTGCAAATTTTTCATGTGAAAATAGTCTTGCGCAAGCAGCATTAGATGTCGGTAAAATTAACAAAAATTTTGTAACTCAGTAACTCATGTCAGTGTTGTTGAAACCCGATGCCAAAGGATCTGATGCAAATTACCATCAAATTTTACTTACTCCTTAGAGAAATGCATCAGTAGACTCCTTTGAGCAACTGCTCAATGGATCGTGGCAATTTCTTACTGGCACGACTGACGAGGGGCACATTGAATAAATATATAATTTGGATTAACGTTCTCATTTTTAGAAACGAAAAATCCAAAAAAAAAAAAAGGAATGGTGCAGAGTGTACTAAATTAACAATTTTGAAATTTTTTTATAAATTAAAAACTGCTAAAAAGTGCTGAAATTTTAAAAAATGCAAAAAATTAAATTTTTATGATCAAATCCTGCTAAAATTGCAGGAAACTGCTAAATCTGGTAACGCTGGCTGTGTTGCTGAAGCAGAAATGAAGTATTATACAGAGGGCCAACTTCACAGCTGACTGACTCCGAGCCCATCGACGAATTTGAGTGGCTTTTTGACAGTTTTTCATAAATTTTGAATGCCGTTCTCTGATTGGTCAATTTGGCTTAAGAGAACGATATAAAAATGGTTGTCAAAAATTTGAAGGGGCAAGAGAGGTTGGAGACTCTCTAATACTTCATTTCTGTTCTAAACTGATTTTGAACTAAAAATTGAACTCAGTTCCAGTTCGACGTGTAAACGAAACTGTGAAAGCGAAAACTGAATAAATCGTTCAACTGAAGTGTAAACCAAAAGTGGAGTTTATACTTGTACTGTCAAACCGGGCATTCGATTTCTAATGGGAATCACTCCATGCACCAGAGGAGGTTGTGAATAAGTCAAGTAGCTCAACGAAGTGTCGTGAAAAGCCGACGATGTGACAGCACAACGGACCTTAAAGGTCTAAGTGAGGCTAAATCCCCGGAGGAACTTTGCCAGTCGCATCGCCCTACCTAGAATCCAGAACAATTGCTTGAGCGATCGGGTGTTTTGTATGAACTGATTTATTTTCCCAAGCTTGTGAATTGAAAATAAATGCAATCGCCATCGCCAAAGGGTCCTGGTTCGATCCTGAACACGTACATTTCTTTTTCACCACGGCTTCTCTTTTTCTCCCACTCCATACCTGTCTCAAACCTCGGTCCACAGAGGTGGCATAAATCAATAGAGTCCCTGCACTTGTGATGAAACTACACCGCACCCAAGTTCACCCGGTGCCCTGGCGCCAGCCAAAAAATAAAAATGTGTCGCAGACGCCAATAACTAATGACTTCCATTTTGAACTGACTGCAGACCGTCGATAGCCATTCGTCTCTGTCGCCTGACTGCGGTTTTGATTCCCCTTCCAGCAGACTGGCGTTTTATTTCAATTCCGAGGAAATTTCAGGCATCGTGGAATAAACAAATGATTGACATTCAAAATTGATGTGCTTGTTTAACGTGGAACATCTTGGTTGAGGTAGCATTTTCATTTAATTGACATTTTGCCTTACCGCCAGCGATGGCTGTGTTAATTTCGACAGTTGACATCACCCCGGGCCAATTTGGCAAGAATACACAACAAGACTCATGTCCCATGAGACCATGTCCCACGAAAATCAAATTGATTGTCCTTTTAACCTTGACGTCGAAAGATTACCATAGCAAGTCGCGCGCACCCCCCAGCCGGCAGACACGGTTGGCATCTCCGCGCCGACATCTGTACGCCCTTACACGCGTTTCTATCCGTGTTCTTCTGATTGCCACACCGATGGGGTGGGTGTAATCGGATGATGCTAGCAAGACACAATTGTACCCATCGATGAGTATCGAGTTCATAATTAAATTATCCGCCACCACGGCGAGAGATGACAGGCAGGTTTCCGCCCGAGAGGGTGCGTCAACTTTTTCCATATCCGCATCCTTTGACATCCTGTGCAACGACACCAGCCAGTTAATTAGTTTCTCCGCCGGGTCTGTGGTGTTAAGTTCACTGAAATTTCTATCAACGAACGAGCACGTGCTAATGAGATGATTCCCAAAAATTATTGTGTTCGCTCAGTCCTTTGTGCCAAATTGAATGCCAAGCTAATGGAGTTACCTCGTCTCTTTATTTACTTTCAGACAGCCATCTGCCCAGGAGCAATCAGCGACGAGCCGGGTGCGGAAGCCCTTTTCGATTCACAACCGTTTTTGAAGAAATCCATCAAAATTTTCACGCTAAGGATGGATACCAATTCAGTGTGTCCGCTGCCACCGCCCGAGGCGCCACTAGCAATGATGGAGAACGAGAAGACCCCACCTGGCAGTCCATCGGGCAACGATATGCCACCACCTCCGGATGAAAAGTAAGTAAAGCACTCAGACACTCCTCCCTTAACTCGCTCAGACTTCAGTTATTCATTTACCCGTCCGCGCTCGTTTCGTTAGACTGAGAGGAGTCCCAGTCGGTGGTGTTTGGTTTGTTTTTGTATCTCGCATTTATGCGCTGATGAATAGAGAAACTTTTTGACATGGTAACGTGCTTGAATTGCAAAACTTTCCCACGGCGCTGGTGTACATCCTGGAGGAGCGAGTGACGGGATGGATGCAAACACAGCACAGAATCGAGGAAGTGAATCCACATTTAAATGAATTACAAATCAACTTGGGCGTGTAGCGCAGATGCTGCCGCTCTATTGTCTTATTTGAAATGGAACGGCATGTGGAATGAAGCTGAAACATGACACGGAACATGTATCCCGATTTTGAATCAGATGAACATGTCGATCACGTTGGACGTTGACATAATTCATCTCGCAAATGACAGTACGTGTGGGGTGTCCCGGGACGTGAGTGAATTCGAGCGGCATGAATATGTCCTCTTGAATCTGTGGGATTTAATGAGAAAACGTGCCGTAAACTATCACAAGATATCCTTGTTGTATGTAACACACACCGTTGCTGTTGACTTTGCATGAATTGTTTTGGCTTGAAGCAGGGCAGGATCTCGTAGCCGACTTGGTGCCTTTAACGGAGGCATAGGAGTGCAAAGCGTGTGTTTTTGGCCTCGTATTTGAATTTCAAAGCCATGAGTTTAAGTCTGTTGTGAGATTCTGCTAGGCTTGAATTGCGAATCGGTCGTATAGTGATTGAAGAGGACGTTCTAATTTGGGATTTTAATGTGAGCCGCAAACATGGTTGTAGGGCGTGCAAACTGTGTTGATGCCGACATGTTAACGTTGACTACATTGAACACATAATAGGCGTGTTTTATTGGGAATTTGTACTCAGCTCAGTATTACGTTTACACGT
Source organism: Eristalis tenax (assembly GCA_905231855.2). Taxonomy (NCBI): domain Eukaryota; kingdom Metazoa; phylum Arthropoda; class Insecta; order Diptera; family Syrphidae; genus Eristalis; species Eristalis tenax. The sequence continues at coordinate 36,950,795 of HG993127.1, read as the reverse complement.
GAAGAAACTGTGGAACAAATTACGGGGCAGAAACTAGACAGTAATATTTTGATGAAGTATCTTAATCACAGGTGGCGCCTCACCTACGATCCAGATGCCACCACTGAATCGCAGATGCCGCTGACAATACTTTTTGAATATACAGCAGAATTGTCGGCATTGGTGTGCTAACGTATGCCAACTTCTAATTCATCCTTTATTTGATCTACAAACGCTTCTAGTGAATAAAACCATATTTGTACGAACGTTATAAATGCCAATTGACAAGAAATGACATATAGAGGCGCTCTATTTGACATCTAATGCCATGAAAGAAAGGCCACGCACCAACTTTTTACACAAAAGAATAATATGAGAAGAAGTGTGTTTTATTGATAATCAATGCTGAGCTGAGTACTGAGTTCTCAATAAAACACGAATAATTTAAACAACGTATTTTCAAGTCAATCGAAAGAAAGGGGAAAGAAAAGGGACAGATTAATTTCGTAAATAACTCGTAAAAAACTTCGTAAATAAGTCTCGAATGGGAGCAAGTGTTGCATTATTTTCGGGAATAGACTGATGATGTGTGAAGTGTATGGGCAGCAGTGATGTTCAAAACTGTGAACAAAATTGCTTACATTTTTAGGTAAAAAAAGCGTAAATAGTGTAAACAATGTTAAAATCCCGGAAAAAAAGGAAAAACTAAATCTCATAAAAAAGGTAAAGAAAAAGGAAATGAAGTCAATTAGTGGGAAGAAAGAAAATGAGAGGCATCGCCTTGCATGATTAATATGTATTACCACCATCATCGTTGTCTTCTGACCCGCTTGGTCTATTAAAGGGGTCGCAAGGGTACGCGCGAAAGATTTCCAGGCAACTCGATCCTCCGCCATCGACTCCAGCATCAGGAGGTATGGTCAAACCACCACGTCCTGGGCATGCCAAGCGGTCGCCTACCTGATGGAATCGCAGTCAAAGCCCGCCTCGGAAGGCCACTTGACCAAGCCACCGAAGCACAGCCTTTTCCGTTCGAAGAAGCAGCTGCTCAATGTTGAGTTCATCGCGCACAGTCGCTTTTCTCACTTACACTCCCTGCGATTAATTCCCACAACAGCACGAAGAATGTACAGGAACAGACAGGGAACCAGTAGAAATATCAGTTATGCAGCAGATTGGGATGCGCATCTTAAAGTAACTTTGGGTGCAATTATTGTTGTCGTTTAAGTCCCTTGCAAATTTTAGAATTGGAATTCATTGAATTAAAATGGGGATTGAATTGCTTTACTTATATGCGTTTTGCAAGAGACATCGTACTAACCCTCACTGTCTTAGTCGTGCCACACGTTACAGTGAGAAATTGGTATTGCCTTAGTCACCTTATGCGACATTTGAGTGACTAATCAAATACAAATTCGTGGCATGTGGCACGACTAAGAGAATAAGGGTGAGTCTCAGAAGGCGTTTGCAGGTGCACACTTGTTCAATCACTGTGATTAGTTAGTTATAGCTGATTAGCAGTTATACCTGTGAAAAGACAATCGCACTTATGCCTGAAACACAATAGTGCGTTGCTGCGTTCGACTTCAATGTTACGGAGGGGTGCGATGACGCACTGCTGTTCACTCTCTCTCTCTCTCTCTCTCTCCCTCTCTCTCCCTCTCTCTCCCCCTCTCTCTCTCTCTCTCTCGCTCTCTCCCTCTCAAATACCAGATGAAAAATATTGTGTCAGCTGTTTTCGTTCGTAAAATGTCTGCTCAAACAATTGTCCTTTTTTTCCTCCTTGGTCCGAATTCAAATTGATTTTGTCGTTAAAATGTAGTGAGCTGTTTATCATCGCACCAATCTGTCAAAAATGTTCCAACATGTTCGATAATGACATGCGATGGTCTTACGTTTCGCGATCCTCTCATCTCTCTCATTTTGTACTTACGTAGGTCGCCGCAGTATTCTGTGCATGACCATTGAATTGTGTGCGTTGAAAGACGACGCAACGCAGCAACGCACTATTGTGTTTCAGGCATTACTCTACCGATAGAATTGACTATCCTTCAAATGTCAATGTCGATTCAGGCGACAAGCAATCGTGTTGTTCGTCAAAGGTTCTCACATAATTGCGGTTATATTTCGCAAATAACTGCTCCGATGCTCTCGTTTGAGAATCATTGGCGGTTACCTCATTTACAACACAAGACCAAGGGGAACATTCTAAATGGTTAAATCGGTCTTCATTTCGAAGAATTGCACATCCGGGAAATCCCTGAAGCAATAAAGCGAGTGTTTCATGACGAAATTCATCAACCGTGTGTCAGGCAGCAGCATCCTGCTGAAAATAAATTACGCCCACGTTCGTGGCATTCATTTCAGGCGAGTAGGAGAAGTTAGTTATTCATCGTTCAGTAAAAACTTTTCATCCAGCCGTCACAGCACCATCCAGACCACAAACCACACAAAACAGTCACTCTTTGACGTGAAGTTACTTCACTGCTTGTTTTCGGTCAGGAACTACAAATGTGACAACTCTGTTTCTATAAATAAGCAGAGAAATTTGGAATGGGAAATGCAGCACAAATATTTAGACAAACTGTCTTTTCGCCAAGCCGAGGTGTTCTGCACATGTAGTCGATGACAATTTCGTAATTCACAATATTGAGCTATTGACAATGCTCAGGGGTGTGTAATTCTTGCCCATAAACGGCTTCATAAGCTTGGTTTCGCAGTCTGTAGTTGTAAAACTATAGGTCGTCCCTCCTCTACCAGCACGCACAAATGTTGATGAATAGAAGCAGTAGAAGTATTATCGTCATCTTCTCATCCGCATGCTCCATTAAAGGGGTCGCTGGGGTAAACCACGCACGAGAGATCTCCAGCCAACTCGATCCTCCGCCATCGACTCTAACTCCAGGGGGGGTTTTGCCCAAGCTTAACCAGGCGAGTTTTTGGACTCGGTCCAAACACTTTGATCTGCCAAGCGGTCGCCTACCTGATGGAATCGCATTCAAGGCCCGCCTCAGAAGTCGTGATGATGGGCCCACTTGACCCAACCACAGAAGCATAGACATTTCCGTTCGAAGTAGCACCCGCTCAATGTTGACTGCCTTGTTTCTCACCCTATCCCGGCGAGGAATTCAGGTGCCGCCATACATTTTCGGAGTCTCGCGGTTTCTAATAAACCTCCGTTGGTATTAATTTTCTCATTTTATTTCTTTCTTTTTTCTGGTGTTCTCCCACGAATATTTGATGACAGCAGACAGCTGTTCTGGCGGCCATTTAAAAATTGAGAGCGAGAGTCTTGGAAAATTGAGAGTGAAACCACATTAAACTCGGTGGGAACGGCCTATTGAGGTTTCAGTAAAACTTCATTCGGACCTTGCGGCTTCAGTTCGGTGGGAACTAGCACTAATCGTCATCCTGGACATCAAACTAATCTCTACATAGCCATCACTGGCTCTGTACTCATTTAAAAATCTAGGTTAGTAGACTTGTTGCCAACGCCTGAGATGTGTAGAGCGACAGTGTAGAGCGCATGGAGAACACTGCTCCAGCCTGACGGGTCTTCGGCGCCGAGCCAGTGGGGCAACGCAATAGAATACGCCCACGGTTGACGGAACCGATGGCGTATACAAGTGGAGAGGGACCTCAACCAACTTTCCATGCGAAATTGGAGGCAGAAGGCTAATGATCGAGCCGGCTGGAGAGGTCTGTTGGTTGTGGCCGGGGTCCACTCCGGAAGAAGACTGATTGTACGAAGGCGTAATCAGACCAATCTAGAATCAGGAAAACGTTCGCGAACAGTTGAAATCAAGACGCCCCAAAACTACACAAAATTCAGCGGCATATGCCGTGTTAACAAGACGCACAGTTTAACGTGCTCGAGCGTTCAGGAATAGCGCGCTTATTTGCTCAGAAAATCCGCAAATGTTCTTCTGCTCTCCGAGTGTTCATTTAGAGCAACAACGTGGCAAATGAAACTCGGTGCCTGGGTTCGATTCCCGGCCGGTACGACCAAAAATAATTCTTCACGGCTCTAGCTCTTTGGAGCCGTTGTCAGTGCTCAAAGAGTAACAACTGTCGGGAATTAGCTTCTCAAATTGGTCGTTTGTAGGTCCCTTCCACTCGTGAGAGAACAAAAGCACGCACAACACGAGTTGTTGCTGGGAAGCTAGGCCCTGGCCTTCTACGGGCTGTAGCCTACCAACTGTTTGTCAATAAACTTCACTTTCTGTTGAAACCATATCTGGCCTTCACGAAACACCGAACCTAACGCGTGAATTTCTGATCTGTCCTCTTTCATCGTGTCATAAAGTGACACAATCTAGATCCAGCCAGTTTTTGAAGGGCGCCCTTAATGGAGGTATTCAAGATCTTGTGATGGTTCGTCGTCGGAGGCTCGTAAACTTCTATTTTATCACACGCGTGCTATTTGCTGGAACACAAACTGTTCGAATCTGCAACCTCGCAGATATCCATATTGCATTTAGCTTCCACCAGAAATTTAGGTGACACACTCAAGCATTTAAGAGGGAATTCCAATTTACAGCACGACAGCTATTTCTGTAGGAAACTTGAAATAGGTACTTTGTGATGTTTTATTGGTCGTCACGTCACAAGTGGTTTCCATTTTGTTGACAATGCGACGGCAATTTTTTTTCCGTTTACTTATGATTTCTTTGATTTATTTTCCTTATTTCGTCTTGCGTTTTAAATTTGTTTATCATTTTATTTATTTTGTATTATTTTTTTCGTTTTTTTTTGTAGCTGCGAAGATGCTGTATCAACAAAGGGGATCGTTAAACGAAAGGGGTATGTAGCCAAGTGAATGAGAAAGAGTTTGTGGGGTCACGTATGGTTGTCATCCTTTTTATCTCAATCGATCCCTTCGACCGCTTCGCGTAGTAATTAAATGTGTTCCTTCGACTTTACAGACTGTGACATTGTCATGCTGAATCCACTTGCAGGTCTTATTTTCTATTACTTTCAATAGACGAGAGTTTTTAAACACCATCAGCTACGAGCGGCGTTCAATATAGTCTCGGAATCGATATGAAGGAAAATGCGAATTCATTTTAAATTGTTTTTATTTTTCAATAGAGTCTCCCCTCACATCAATGCATTTGTTACAACTAGAGATAAGCTTTTTTAAACCCTCAAAAAAATAAATTTCCTCTTTCTCTGCAAAATACCCATTTATTGCCGACTTGAGTTCTTCATCATCCGAAAATCTTTTTCCACGAAGACATTTTTTCAAATCCGGAAACAGGAAATAATCACTAGGGGCAAGGTCTGGACTATAGGGTGGGTGTTGGATTTCTTCGAAACCACAATCTCGCGCAGCAGCCTTGGAAACTCGCGCCGTGTGGACAGGAGCGTTGTCATGAAGAAACAAGCTTTTCTTTTTAATTTCCTCCCGCAAATTATGCAAAGTGGAAGCGTAGGATGTGGCGTTGATGGTTTCACGTACTCAATGAGCAAGATACCCTTTGAGTCCCAAAAAAACTGTGGCCATGAGCCTCCCGGCAGACGGAGTGACTTTGAGCTTTTTCGGGGGATCTGTGCCTTTTTTATGCCACTGCATGGACTCTTGTTTGCTTTCAGGGTCATAGTGGTGGACCCATGTTTCGTCACCAGTAACAATTCCATTCCTAACACCGTCCGCGTTCTCACTACCCATCTCCAAAAGCTCTCTACAGCATGCCATTCCCACTTTTTTCTGAGGCGCTGTGAGCATTCGTGGCACCCACCTTTGAAAGGTTAAGATGGTCATGAAGAATGGTGTGAATGGTACCAATTGACAGCTTGGTGATCTCTGCCATCATTTTCACCTTTATTCGGGCATCCTCAAGAACAAGTTTTTCGACTTCTTTGATGCTTTCTTCCGTACAAGCAGTAGCCAGGGTGCGCGTCGGGGGTCGTCTTCAATGCTCTCTCTGCCTCTCTTGAACTCACTTGACCACTTTTGCACAGTTGACAATGAAGGTGCGGAACCCTGGTAAACAGCCACCATCCCTTCACGAATAGTTTTTTGACTTTTTCCTTGCTTAGTGAGAAATTTAATTACAGCTCAATTTGCACCATCATCGTCTCAGTTGCCATTGTGATTCTGTTCAACTAGAGATAAAACGCGAATTAATAATCACATTTACATGAAGTTTTCCATGAATACACTAAAATAATAGTATTACTTGATAAATAAGTCAATTTATATATACAACCACAGCTTCACCTCGATACCGAGAATATATTGAACGCCCCTCGTATGTTTTTCTTCGCTCCTAAAACTCTTGCGGCCATGGCAACGACACCGCGACCTGCCGACATCGTCTGCATCGAAGGGTTGGAGTTTCAGAATCACTTCCCCTATGAAAGATAGAAAGATCTCTTTAGTTCCCCCGAAGTGAGTATCTCTCCATGGACGATACGAGAGTAGTGCAGGAGATTCACATAAAATGTGTTAGCATGTCTCACCCTCTTCCGGGCAAAGCCGACATTCCTGGTCTTTTGTTAAGGTGGTAGTTCAGATTGGAGTGCACTAGTATGGTCTCCTTGTTGGGGCAGAGGACTTCGGTTGAAATACCTTCGAATTGATCTAGGCGGAGTATACGCCTGTAAATGCTAAGCGAGTTCGTCACCGCTGAAGGGGGCGAATTTAAATTAGCATTTCGACCCGCCGGCGACCCGGATATGGTTTGGCCGTGGCCGATCACTTAATAAAAACAATCTTTATTTCAGCACTGTTGAGTCACAACTGAGCTGACATTCAAAATATCGGCAAAGGTGATATCCCAGATGGTCCCAGACGCTGACTTTCATGCATTCACCTGTGAATTACATTGTTTCAATTTAGTTCACATATTCCATTGGTTCCTCTTAGGCTAACGCTGTAGTTTGTTTAGCGGCTCGTGTTGCGTTGAGGGGTTAGGGAGTGATGGTGTTGCGGGAAGGTATCGTAACCCGCGCTCATCCGCAGATTCATTGCCTGCAATGCCCTTGTGTCCAGGGACCCAGTCGAGCTTCACTTTGTTGTGTCTGCTGCGTCGCAGCAGTATTTTACCGTGTTATGCCCGTTCTCACAGTGCGAGCTTAGGTGTTGTGGTGGAGGCTTAACGATAAATTTCGCTCAGGTGGTGGCTTAACTTAAACCATGGCTTAAGTGTGAATCCGGAGGGTACATAATTGCCATTACATGCGAGAGAACCTGCATAAGCAACCAATCATTTTGTCTGGCAATGCTGTTGAAGGGAACAGAAGATGATGATGATGAACAATCGATCGAACGGTGATGACACAGGTCCCGAGCACTTAAAATTCGTTTCACTTCTGTCTCGTCCGTAGTACCATCCAAAAACGTGTCTCTATCAATGACAAACAGCACCAGAGAAGATGGGCTTGAAGTAGGAGGACTGGACACATACTCAGTCTGTCTGTAGGACTGGATAAATACGACTGGATACTTCCATTCAGACTCCCTTACATATTTTTAATACAATAATCATGACTTCGACACATCCGGAACTTTGGAAAAAAGCACAGATTATCCCTGTTCCAAGGAAAACAAGCACGCCTGCATGTCGACCAATTGCAATCCTTTCGTTTTTGTCGAAAGTGTTTGAATCGATTATCAATCAAGAGAAGATCACATTGGGGGACACAATGAATGCTATGCAATCAGGATTCCAAAAAGGACACAGCTGGCTTCCGGCCTTGTTTAAAGTAACCACCGACATACGAAAAGCTATTGACGAAGATATGTTTGTTTCGTGTGGTCGCATATTTCTGGCGTTTTTCGGCTACTGCTCTCTTCAAACGGATTAATTGTGTTCGGTAGCGTTGTCCATGGATGGTTTCACCCGGTTTTAGCTCAGCTCAGATCATAATACAGCACACCCTTCTGATCCCAGCAAAGCACAGAGCATTACCTTCGCGTCATGGATATTCGGCTTTGTCGTTGATTTGGCTGGTTGGCCGGGTTTCACATATGATTTTTTTCGTAATGGATCACCAGTAACAATCAGATGCAAAAATGACTTCCTTTTGTGGCGTTCCAGCAGAATTTCGGACATGCAAAAACCGCCTTTCGACGTCTCTCGGCTTGAGGTCGTGTGGAACCCAATTTCCTTGCTTTTGAATATATCCAGCTGCTTTTCTTGTATTTGGCAACAGTTTTCAGAGAGTAATGCTTCCAGTTCTTTATCTTTTTGGCTGCCCAGGACGTTCATCGTCTTCCAAGCCAAAATCACCAATTTTTAATCGTGCAAACCACTTTTGGCACGTTCGCACAGCTGGCGCATAGTTCACCATAAACTTCCAATAAAAAAACGATGACTTTCGGCAGCAGTTTTCTTCATTTTAAAGCAATGAAGAAGAACTCCCCGCAAAAACACTTTTTCAGGCACAAAGTTCGACATATTTGAGTGAAAAAAAAAGATTGTTGTTTACGCTTCAATTGAATGACATATAGTAAAATGACGTACAATGACAGTAGCTTTCCAACGCATGTTCCAAAGGAACAATACAAGTTACGCCATCTCTTAGCAAACCGCACGAATTAGACCCAATATCTCCAACAGATATTTTGACTGTTGACAATTCGATAGTTCGAGAACTCTACAAAGATATTCTGGCCTGAACTAATGCTCCAAAGATGTCGGATTCAGCTTCACGTAAGAAATACAAATGCGTCTGTGCCTAACATCAAATGCTAAGTGCTTCTGAACATACCCACAAGTTTATTCAGATTCACACAAATGTGTTTTGCTGAAATGAATCATAGATGGTCAACTGGCACAAGATGACTCATTAGCAAACACCTCTGGCCTACTCTCGAAGATCGCTTACTCTGATTGGATATTGAGCAGGCCGAATCTTAGAACTCTCATTGGCGTGATAACACGGTGTTGTGCCCTAGAACGACTTGAGGAAGAAACCATTGTACACTTCCTATGCAACTGCATTGCTCGCTCATCCCGTAGATCTAGACTTCTGGGATCATATTATTTCGATGGCATAGCTGAGCGAAGAGTCCACCATCTTGGGGCCTATTCCTATCTTTCCGATCAGCAGTCAACCACTTCAACCACTAACCTAACCTACATGTGTGTAGGTATAACGTAGATATAACGTTGAAACCGTAGACAAAGTTTGCTCCGGGCGGCCCCAACCCAGGCTACGCCACTGTGGACAACACCTACCTAATAATTGTGCCCTCCTCTTCGGTTAAATTAGCCTTGTCAACATTCCTAGACTTTCTTAGACGGAGTTTGCTTTATTATCTCTGACTGACTGCACCCCAAACAGAAGTGAAAGCCATTCAAGCTGCGGTCAGTGGACCTGATAGACGGAAGATCTGTCTTCATAAAGAGACAGCACCGAGAACACCATAAATCAAATTCAAGGGAGAGAGATGGCGGCCATATACCGCCTTGAGTCCCTGGGCACAGTGATTGAAGATGAACCAGCTGGAACGAGGTCAAGGTTTGCCTTGAGGAGACACCCCATCACCGTACAAAAAGCAATCAAAATCAAAGTTAGCAGTGAACGGCGTTCCCGTCACAAACTGCAGATGGGTGGAAGCTGACACCTGCAGGACATCACAACAAGCGTGACCTGCATTCAATCAAAACAGAGCTAATTTACCACTAAGGGTGATTAGAAAAGGCGCAGACTTAGTAGACGGTCAGCACATTAGGGGGAATCAAGCAAAAAGAATGGGGGCGCCTGCCTTGAAGGAAAAACAACAGACAACCGTTTCCATTCCCTCGACAGCTGTCCAGCGCCCGCAGCAGGTGGGAAATTTCGTTGGAGCTGGAGGTGAAAATTAAGGACATGATGCGGCAGTCTGTTGAGTACACACTTTAAGAAAGAATAAAATGAATGACACCCCGCACAGAATGGAAATTACAAAAGTCATTATTTTCCTCAACCGTCGTCACATTCATCCGAGAGCACTGGCAGTGACGAACCGAAAATGATGCCCCCCCACTCCCCGCACTTGTGCTTACTTGCGATATCCCCCAAAATGCACTTAACTGGATTCTGATTTAAGTCCACCGCCAGTTTTCCACCCAAAAAGGCAACTTTGAATGAAAATAAACGCAATTAAATTTGAGCGATGAAAATGCAAATAAAACGTTTGTCAGACTCAACCAGACCCAGTCGCATCCATTGAGGTCAGCCATAACTGGACGTATATGCATCTGCGCCCTCCCCCGACTGACTCGGGCACAGCCCCACCCCGCGAGGGCAAATTGTCCAACTTGAGGGGCATGCAGTGCAGCAGCATCCGAAACTATTTGCATCCCGTTTATGCAAATATTTTCATCACATTGACATAGCACCGGCTGTGGCGGGCTGTGTCCCGCTGGGAAAGCGTCGAAACAACAAATCATATTTTCGCATTCAAGAGCTGCCGGGGCGTTGCGTTCAGAGGCACAAGAAGGGGAAAAAATGGGTCTGGGGTGGTGGCCGGTGTTTTATGAAACATAAAAATGACCACTTGTTCGGCTGTATGAGTGGGTGCTTGTCGGCTTGGTTGCTTCGAAATGCATGACGTTGTGAATATTATATTAGCGCTTACGCTGGCTTTATCCGAGGCAAATTGATTTGCTTGTTGACTTGTGTTCTGTGCCGCTGCTTATGAGTGCTCGGATGTGCGTGTGTTTTTCAAGGCCCGCCGTAGTGGGAGTAATCTTCTCACTTCAGGGGGGGTGGTGTAAAATGTGTTGGGGGCAATCTTGGCTGATTGAATGATAAGGTGGACGATGAGAGCGCGATGGCTCACATGCGCTTATGTAGTTCGGGGCAGCCTGAAGGAATTAAACAAAATTGAAGCGTCGAGATATTTCCACTCACGCACATTGCCTGTGTGCAGAGAATCAGGTCGAGGGATACGAAAGGGATTTGTCGCTGTCTTTGAGCACGAATGTTAACTCGGTGGCTTAAACGACACCTAAGAACTCATATTTGCAGGACACGTTCCAACTGGGAAAAGAACTGCTTAGATAAAGGACTAATTAGCTCAGTTTCCCTTGTTCTGTGCGAGCGAAGCTTGTCGCCACTACACTTTATTAGCGCCATGATCTAACCTCCACACCCTCCGTGCTGTGCGTGCCTCGTCGTAAAGGGGAAACCTTGAGTTTTTTTTTTGTTATCCTTCAGTAATTAAAGGCTAGTTGAAATGACTCATGCATTCACTGGCGGTTGTCCGTGATTTTGGAGGGTGATGAGTTTTTACGCGACAAGATTTTAGCAGTATAACGCAATTTACGTTCGTGAGTTTCCCTTAATAGCTTCAAGGGACAAAGTGCTTTACGGCATTTGGTGGGGTGTGAAAAGTTAAAAGCTTTTGTTTTGCATGTTTTCTGGGTTGGTTGTTGGCGACGGTGGGGGACGGCGGCAAGGGGAATGTTCGAAGTTATAGGGCAGACAGACGGCAGCAGTCTGTGACCATGATTTGAAAGGACGTCCCCTAAAACGTCGAGCGTCGAGAGCAAGGAAGAGTAGCGCTCAATTTTTTCGACAGACTGATCGAAATTTGCAAACATTGCGATCAAGTCTTTGGGGAGACTGATTTTTGGGACTGTCTGAGACGTCCCCAGCGTTCTGATTCATAGTTCGTCTGGCAGTCGTTGTTGGTTGTAGGTGTTCCTCGAGAGGGCTGGCTCTGGGCCAGCGTCCATTTCAATGTAGCCATGAATAGATGCGACGTTTCATCTTCAGGAAGTGGAGCAACCGGCATTTCAGTTGAATTCAGTAAGCAATCCACAAGTTCACGAGCAAAAAAAAAACGCATATTCCTCTCAAAAACAGAAAACTTCTCAACAAAAATAAAACTGTGAGAGAACACTCCACTTGTGAGAGACCAATAGCACGCACAACACGAGTGGTTGCTGGGGGGCTAGGCCCTGGTCCTCTACGGAGGCTGAAGTGGCATCCACACATATAAAGTGAAACCGCCTGAATGGGACACTCCAAGGGACTAAGAAAATGCGCACCTATTTGGAGGACAAATATCATTATGTCCCAATTAAACATAGTCCTGAGATAAAATGATAAACAGCTTAACATTCTATAAGTTTCCATGGTTTAACAAAAGATTAAACAATTTAGAAAACGTCAAAAATAAAGCATTTAGAAGTTCGAGAATATCGGATAAACCTGAGGATTGGGTACACTTTCCCCAGCTCCGTAGAGAGGTTGATTTCTTCAACAAATTTTTGTCCCACCAACACATAAATACTTTAGAGAGTGATATTAAAAAATAGTAAATATTTTTGGGTATTTCTTAGTTCTAAACGGAAAAGTTCTCAGTACCCCTTGGCAGGGGAACTTGGACAGGAAAAGTCATTCAATATACAATCAAATTAAAACAATGAAATTATACCTTAAAAAAATTATACTGTAACATTCCGACAATTACAAATTTAAACAGAACAAGAAATCGTCAATGGATGGCTTCGTCCAACTGGATCTGACCAAAAGAGCTGACTTTGATAACATTTCTCCTTTACTCTTGTCTAAGTGCGCGTCATGACTTCCCTTTGTCATAGTTAATGAGTCATTGTCAACTGGTGTTCTTTGAGATGAGTGGAAACATCATGGGCTTTTATTACAAGAGCTTGGATTCAACCTCAATTTCTTGAAATTTGGTTCTGTTTATATTAATGTTATATCAGGTCTCCCCCAGGGCAGTCATCTAGGTCCCCCTTTGTTTAACTAGTTTACTAGTTCGCGGAATGCTTAATGTATGCAGATGATGTTAAATTATTTAGTCAAATTTCATCTAACCATGACTCTTCTAAATTTCAAAACGATATTGATTCATTTCTAAATTGGTGGAAATACGAGTACACCTTGAGCTTAATATATCGAAGTGCAAAACGTTTAGTGTTCATAGAAAGTTGTCGCTGTGGTTTTTTCATATAAAATCGGAAATGAACCACCACAATAAGTAAAGCAAACTCTATGTTAGGTTTCCTTAAAAGAACTTCAGGCGTTTTTAAGGACACTAGTCAATTCTTTTATCACTGGTGCTTCCTATATTAGAGTATTCATGTCTGATTTGGAACCCCTTTTATGAAAATACAATGAATAGAATTGGGAGAGTTCAAAATAGGTTCACGCGTTTTGATTTAAGAAACCTGTGATAATCTGATGGGTTACCCGAATATTCGCCAAGATGTGCCCTTTTAAGTTTAAAACTCTTAAAAACAGAAGAGAAGTTCAATGCGTATTATTTGTAAAAGATATTTTAAATTTCAATATATAGTCCGTTGAATTACTCGCCTAAGAAATAGAGATGAAATCTTCGATCTGCCCACTCATCGTACTAACTATGGCCAAAATAATCCTATTAGTCGTTCTCATAAATTAAATAATTCTGTCTCATCTGAAGTCGATAGTTCAATGAATCGGGACTGTTTTAAAAATATTGTCAAAAACTAACTCTGAATTAAACCAAGTAAATGTATTTGTTGTATATTTTATGAAGTTGTGTGTACTCAAAATGTTTGAAGATTGTTAAACCAATCCATTGATAATAAATAAATAAAGTGTTCCTGAAATGTTAACTTCCCATTACAAATTATTAAATTAATATATGAAACACAACCAAGATGAATGAGGCTTTGTGGCATCAACAGAACAAGAGCACGCAGTGTTTTTTTTTTTACAAACACATTTCCGACATTTCGGGGAAATTGCATATTTTTGGTAGACATCCACACAATCAACACTGCCACTTGTGATTTCTACCTCTCGTTGCTCTCAGGCAACAAAAAGTGTTTTTCTAATGATATCGTTGCCCCATAATCCATTTAAGAGGTGCCCCGTTTAAAGAGGTCCATTTATATGAAAAAACCGAGTGTATGCATTAAGTGCGATTCATTTTGGAGGTGCACCAATTACAGAGGTTTAACTGTATATATGTACAGAGAGAGAGAAAGATTTCCATATGAATGACACGCAGCGTCTGGTAAGTTCTCAGATCGTGAGTCGAACTTTGCCTTGCATGTGAAACAAAAGGCACTGCACCGGGAAACAAATGCAGCACAAGAGCACTCGGCTAGAGGAGAAGAAACTCCTAGGCCTGAGGATAAGGTCTCTCACAACCTCCAAGCTTGAAGACTCTAGCGACAAGCTGAAATTATGGTCGTTTTCTTAAAAAAATAATCAAAAGCCTTGCAGCTGGTCTTAGGATAGGCACCCAGGCTCTTCAACCATGTTACTGATCCCCAAGGCAAAGTAGACGTGCTGCTTAGCGAGCCTGACCAGGGGAGAGTGATACCGAATCAAAGAAAACCCAACTGCAGTCGATGAAGTAGTCCTCCAACCTATCCTTGAAGAAGTTGCCACCGCCATTAAAAGGCGGAAGAACATCAGGGCCGTAGGCGCAGATGGACGATCAGATCTCTTCAAAGCTGGCGGCGATGTTCTCGTAGGGAGCATGCACCAGGTCATCTGTAGAATTTGGGATTGGATGGCGAAAGCATGACCGAGGACTGGAATATCAGCTCTATATCCCTAAACGGCGCTACCACTGGAGTTGTCGATCAGTGGCAGTAGTCTGACCGGGGGTTTACTGCCTGGCAGTACAATGAACACAGTCGTTATGTCTGAGTGAGTCCCCGTATGGTGTTTAATAAAAAGATAGCTGTCTGATAAAAATAAGCTACAATAATAGCTATAACAACTAGAGGCAATTCCCCGCTCAACGTCGCCTACAAGGTCTTGTCCAAAGTCTACAGCCACACTAATCGGCACGCACAAGTGCGGCTTTCGGTCTGACAAGTCGACTATAGACCAAATCTTCACACTAAGGCAAATCCTGGAGAAGACCGAATCGGTATTCACCAACTATTCATCGATTTTAAAGCCGCATACGAGAGCTATTCGACGCGGCCGAATTCGGGATGCCGGGAAAACTGATCCGATTGTGCCGTACGACGCTAACACATACGCGTACGGCTCAAGGACTTCCGAGCCATTTGAAACCTGCAGCGGATTTCGGCAATGCACTGTCGTTCATTCTTCAATTTTGTAC